>JANFAF010000005.1:0-1200000 GCA_024663475.1 Pisolithus thermaeus
CCTGTGCTAGGCTCTAGAAGCCCCTTTTGGGACGAAGTACCTACTCACACTGGTCTCATTTGAGGCCCTTCCCTGGAGTTTAGTTTTACTGTTCTCTACATCAGGTTGAGCTGGGCTTTGTAGTTCTGGCATGTCTGGAGCTTGGCCACTGTGCCAGAGCTCGTAAGAGCCAGGGTTGGGTGGCATGTGGCCTGTGGGGGTCGAAGCCCAGGCTTGGTAGGGATCCACCACCCAAATTGGCCTCAGCTCATGCACTGTGCCCTTGGACAGGCCTGGGTAGTTGTCATATGCATGTATTTAGGTCGCGCTACTGGTAGGTACACTACTGGTAGTTATCTGTTTTCTGGTAGTAGTGTGCATGGACTCTGGACCAGTGTCCCCTCTGGACTAGTAGTATAAATACTTAGTTAGATCTGTACTGTAGAGTCAGTCGGATAATCAACCTAGAACCTGGAGTATCCAGTATATTGACCACTACCTGGACCTGTCCAAGGGCACAGTGCATGAGCTGAGGCTGATTTAAGTAGTGGGCCCCTATCAAGTCTGGGCTTCGACCTCACGGGCCACGTGCCACCCAACCCCAGCTCTTACAAGCTCCGGCACAGTAGCCCAACTCCGGACATGCTGGAATTACGAAGCCCGGCCTAACCCGACTTCCTGGAAGAAATGTTCTTAACAGTATTATCCGACTCAACTTGGACCGGCCCCCAAAAACAAGCAGTTTGTAGGTGTCACCACCAACTCCATGCCTCTTTTGGCACCCCACCTGGTAGCATCACTCCGGCAATATTGATTGCACCCTCGCTTGGGTTCCCCAGCACAGCATGTACCCGGATCACCACTAGCTCTTCCACTGCGATCTGTCGATCGATCAGAAACTGAGTAGTAACCATTTCCGGCCTGCTTTGTCAGGAATGCCAACCCCTAGGCCTCTTTGTCCCACACTGGGGCACCTCCGGCTCGATTGTTTGCCTTTCGAGCACCTGTTTTTCTGTCTGATCTGCCAGACAATTTTAATGACACACCTACTTTCCCACCTGCCGGCCTTCACAGTATCCAGCCGGACCTCACCGGTACTCGGCTCCGGACCTTTGTGCTCCCTAGCCACATGACACTCCCACTCATTCTCCACCTTTTTTCCCACGACTTCAGTTTCTCCGGCCTCCGGAACTCCGCCAGCCCTGCCTGCTGATGAGGTGTTGATCACCAAGGCTTGTTTTAGGGGCATTACCCTTCTTGGGAAAGTTGAAAACAAGGGTCTACTCAAGAAATCGTCTTTTTCATTTACGTTCTCAGAAAGCAGAGAAACATCCTCTCTCAAAGAGTAAAACCATTACCCTTGACATCACCCTCTTGCTCTACCTATGTCTCCTTCTACTCCTCCCCTCCCTACTCCTCCTCCTCCAGTAGCATTTCACCCAGAGCGTCACCCTACTCCCCTACCAATGTCTCCACCATCATCTTCGTTTCCCCCCAGGTCCCCTCTCCCCTGGGAACTCCCTGACCCTACCCCCCTCCAGGTACTCTCTGGAGCCTTCAGGGATGCCCCACTCCCTACAGTCCAGGTCCTCTTCATGACCCTAGCTGTATTAGGGGCCACCTGCTATGTCATTGGCAAAATGGTAACAAGTCATTAACCAGCGCTACCAGCTGGGACTCAACCTCCGGCCTCTCCCGTTCCCATCTTCTGGCCTCTCTCGGCCTTCATTCTGCTACCCTAATCAGGTAACACCTCTGTACGAGCTGTATGTATCCAGTCTTCCCACGCCCTTTGTGCCCTTGTACAAGCTCCCCCAACTCCCAACACTACCGACCATTTCCAGCTTATGGGTCCTCGAGGGCTCGGACCCTAGGAAGGAGGATGGACCAGTCACATGACCACCCACCCCTCGTGACCTTGTGAAAAAAAAACACCCCCAGTAGTACTCCATATTTTATCTAAAAACACCAGTGTTTCCGGCTGTGCATATGTTCTCGCCTACCTTGTTACTACTTACAAAACCTTCGTTTTTAGACTCTGTCTGGTCACTTCTGGTACATACGTTTACTTCTGGCTTGTCTCTTCGCAACACCGGTACCTTGTAGTTAGCAATGTTCCCTGTGTCGTTTTGTCTTTCTGCCTTTGTCACGATACTCACCCTCACTTTGGAAACTCAGACCGATATCTCCGGATTTCCGGACAACCATTTTCACTCGCTATTCATGCACGGACAAGGACACTCATAGACTAAAGAAGGAAGTAACAAAAAGAAATTAGCCTTGTTTCCGGCCTGGTTCGTCTGAAGCCTTGGCTTCTTTGCTCTCCTCACTACCTGACTCAGCAGGCAACTCTGGCTCTGCATATGTTGTCTCTTGCAAAAGCTCCGCCATGCTTTCGATCACGTGACAGTGTGAGCTGCCAAGTGTCTTGACCGTTTGCTGGAGCTGTGCCATCTCCTCGGAATGCCAGTCTATCACGGTGGCAATAGCATATAGACCACCAGTAATCAAAGTGTCACATGTGACACTCTTGCCTTTCTCGGCCTGCGAGCTCCCACCCACCACTTCCACTTCTGGGCTCTTAGCCCATGCACACTTCTTTTTCTCACCAGCTCTCGGTGATGTACTCTCTGCTGGCACTATGCGTTTCCAGACCTTCTTTGTACTGGCTGGCATGCATTGCTCCTTCATCGACGAACATCGGTCACATGACTTCTTCCTGCACTTACTGGCTTTGGCCAGCTCGTAAGTGCAGTCGACCTCGGCCCTAGCGCATCGGGCACAGGTCACGTGATCTGCTTGTGACCCCCCTGACTCTGCGACCCCTCTGCCGGTACTGGATTAGACTCAGCCAGTGTTGACGAACTCACCTCTGGGTCACATGACTGCGACCCTCTGCCCTCAGTCTGACTAGCCGCCCATGCCTGTGCCTCCCGCTCTCGGCGCTCGTTTTCCTCCCTTTCCCAGCACTCAGTTTCCTCTTTCTCCCAGCGCTCATTCTCCTCTCTCTCCCGACGCTCAGCTTCCTCCTGCCTGCGCAACTCTGCCGCCTCTCTCTCCCAGCACTCAGCCTCCGCCCTCTCCCAGGCTGCAGCCTCCTCTGCCGCCTTTTGATCTTTTCACACCTTCTTCCAGCACTGCCTCTCATCGTATTTGGCTTTAGCGACAGCCTCGTCGTCGTCACTGTCGGATTGAATGGCAGAGTCCGGGACCGCCGACCAGTCCCAGACAGTGGTGGCCAGTGGAGTAGGCATGAGTGACGAGGGTTGAGACATGATGGGTAAGGTTTGATGGTGGACTATGAAAGTTGGTCACTCCCTTTTTGAAGACCAGAACACGTGTGCGTCGCTTGATTAGCTGGCCACGTGTCATGGCCTAGACATATCCCTCGCTCGGTCCTCGTGGGCTTGGCCCTAAGAGGGGGATACTGTCATATGCATGTATTTAGGTCGCGCTACTGGTAGGTACACTACTGGTAGTTATCTGTTTTCCAGTAGTAGTGTGCACGAACTCCAGACCAGTGTCCCCTCCGGACTAGTAGTATAAATACTTAGTTAGATCTGTACCGTAGAGTCAGTCGGATAATCAACCTAGAACCTGGAGTATCCAGTATATTGACCACTACCTGGACCTGTCCAAGGGCACAGCGCATGAGCTGAGGCCGATTTAAGTAGTGGGCCCCTATCAAGTCTGGGCTTCGACCTCACAGGCCACGTGCCACCCAACCCCGGCTCTTACGAGCTCCAGCACAGTAGCCCAACTCCGGACATGCCAGAATTACGAAGCCTGGCCTAACCCGACTTCCCGGAAGAAATGTTCTTAACAGTAGTGGTCAAGATACTGAGTACTCTGGGTTCTAGGTTGATTATCTGACTGCCCCTACAGTACAGATCTAACTAAGTATTTATACTACTAGTCTGGAGGTGGCACTACCAGTGTTCCAGTAGTCTTGGTAATAACTAAGAGGCTATGTATGAACATTAGTAAGTGAGTGACTAAGGAAAGTCCAGGAACCTGTCTACTGGTAGTAGACACAGGTCTGACAAATGTGCAGTAATAACTAATCATACTAAGGAACATGGTAATGCTAGACTTAACAGAGAACAAAGACTCAGACTAGAGTGTGCACTACTACTGGAAAACAGTTAACTACCAGTAGTGTACTTTCTAGTAGCGTGACCTAAATACATGCATATGACAATTGCCAACAGCTCTTTGTCATGTATGTCATAGTTCAACTCCAGGGTGGTCAAAGCCCAGGAGTAGAATGCTACAGGTTGTACCTTACCATCCAGGCAAGCAACAGACAGAATGCCAGTGACAGCATAGTCTGAAGCATCTGTTTCAACTGTGATGGGAAGTCCAGGCTGGAAGTGAGTCAATATTGGAGCCATGGAGAAAGCTTCCTTGAGATGATTAAAGGACCAGCAACAATCCTTGGAGAAATTCCAAGGTGCCCCCTTCCATGTGAGACATGTTAGTGGGACCACAATGTCCAAGTAATTGAAGATAAAACAATGGTAGAAATTTGCAAAGCTGAGGAAGGATTGGATGTCCTTCACCCTGCAGGGTTCAGGCCAGTCACAGATGGCCTTTACCTTATCCTCAGACATTGACAAACCATCAGGCAATAAGAAGAAACTGGGGTATTCCATTGACTTGGAGTGGAATTTGCATTTCTCTGGTTTGGCATACAAGCCATGCTCCTGGAGTCTGCAGAGTACCTCATGAACATGTTTTTTGTGGTTTTTGATGTTATCAGAATAGATAAGGATGTCATCCAGGTAGACAATGATGCATACATCCAGTAGGTCTGCAAAGATGGAGTTGACAAAGCATTGAAATGCTGCAGGGGCATTGGTAAGTCCAAATGGCATCACCAACCACTCATAAGATCCATAACAGGTTCTGAAAGCCATCTTCCATTCATCTCCTTTGGTGATGTGCACCAGATGGTAAGTGTGGTGCAGATCAATTTTAGTATATACCTTAGCCTGAATAGGCAAGTCAAGTAAGTCCAAAATGAGAGGTAGTGGGTAATGGTCCTTCTTGGTGATCTTGTTGAGACCCCTAAAGTCAACACAAAGGCAAAGTGATCTGTCCTTCTTTTTGACAAAAAGGACAGGTGTGGCATACAGGGACAATGTTGGATGAATAAAGCTGGTAGTGAGGTTCTCATTGATGAAGGTCTGGAAAGCAGCAAGCTCAATGGACAAAAGTGAGTAGAGGGTTCCCAATGGCAGAGTAGTTCCTTCCTCCAAATCTATCTTGAGGTCAAACTCCTGGTGAGGCACAAGTGTAGAAGAGTTGGCCTTGCTGAATATGTCAGCAAAGTCATGATAGTCTGGGGGTACCAATAACAAGTCCAGGGTATCCTGTACAGTGGCAGCCCAGAGTTTAGTACCATCCTGAGGTCAGACCTGGATGGAGAACTGAATTGAGCCATCTAACTTGCAAGCATGGACAAAGGCTGCTGTGTTGACAAGGGAGATGTTAGGTGCTTGAGTGCTGGGTGGAGAGGAGTTATCAACTGACTCAGGGAGGGTGGTGTCCAGAGAACCCAGAGGGATGTCTTTGGGGTTTCTCAGAGTTGACTCTGAGTCAGAGGGTGACATTGGCACTGGCAAGCAAGATGTAAGGTTTTGGAATTTAATACTGCTCAATACCCAATCAATCGATGGATTGTAACAGGTGAGCCAGTTATGTCTGAGAACAATCTTACACTCAGAATCCAATGGAGTTACATAGAGGATCATGTCAGTGACATCTCCTGAGGGGAAGTGGACTGAGAGATTTGAGGCTTTACTGATTGATGTCATTGTCACACCATTGAACAGATGGAGGACAAGAGGTGGGATGGGGTAGGTTGAAAGACTGTGATTATTGACAAAGGCAGAATCTACAAAACAATGGGTCAAGCCTGAATCTATTAATGCTGGAAAGTCTGGAATATTATACAAGTTGAGGGTGACAGAAGGCTTTAATGAATTAGGATTTAAAAGAGTGGATGCATTGAGGTGTGCCTCTAAGGGTGCACAGTTGGTATCAACACAACTCCCAGGCTGTGTGGAGTTCTGAGAGTTACACTCTATTTTTTTGCCTTGACAGAGGCAGTTGGTTTGGCTTCTTACTCAGTAACCATGGCTGCATGAGCCTTGGCTGTGTGAGATGTGGACTTGTGGCATTCTTTTGCCTTGTGCCTGGGGTTTCTGCAGAACATACACAAGTTCTGCTCAAAATGTCTCTTTCACTTGGCAGGTGTCAGTTTGCCATCTTTACCAAGCTTGTTGGATAATGTGGATGGTGCTCTGGAGTTCTGATTATTCAGAGGCTTGGGGTTCAAGGTAGACAGGGTTTGTTGGTTACTACCAGACTGGGGGTTGGCATTACCAGATTTCTGCTTGTCCCCCTTGTTTGAGTTGGCTTTGCCTCCAGAGTTGTTTCCAGAGTTGTTGCTGGATGACCTTACCTGATGGGAGACTTCATCTTTACATTCCCAGTAGTGCATGTCAATTTCTTGGGCTAGCATGTGCAGTCCATATAGTGTAGTGGGCTTCCCAACCCTACTGATTTCATCTTTGATACAGTCTGGGAGTCCAGTGTAGAACAGGTGGCAGAGAGCACCATCTCCATAACCTCAGACTTGTGATGCCAATCTGTTGAAGTCAACCACATACAGTGAGCTCAAAAACCCTTTCCATACTGACCCTAACAGTAGTGAATGAGGTGTACTGCCAAACACCATGGGAATTCCAGTTAGCTTTGGTGGAGTTATAAATAGTACATACCATTGGCTACAAAATTGCCCACTAGGTCATGTGATTTGGTTCACAGGCTGGCAAGATATATGCAATATAAAACAGCAATGTCATGGAAAGGGTTTTTGAGCTTTTGAATTGGTGAGTAGAATCATAGTGTATTTGCTATTGTTTGTTAGTACAAACAAAGGTACATATGTAAACATGATTTCTGAGCTTGAAAAAGTTCACATGCTTCTTTGTTCCCCATTACCATCATGGTCAGATCCCTTTCCCTCACTCAACAAAGGACTGTCATATGCATGTATTTAGGTCACACTACTAGTAAGTACACTACTGGTAGTTATCTGTTTTCTGGTAGTAGTGCATGTGAACTCTGGACCAGTGTCCACCTCTGGACCCTCTAGTCCAAGTCTTTGTTCTTTGTTTAGTCTAGCATTACCACATTCCTTAGTATGGTTAGTTATTACTGCACATTTGTCAGACCTGTGTCTACTACTGGTAGACAGGTTCCTGGACTTTCCTTAGTCACTCACTTACTAATGTTCATACATAGCCTCTTAGTTATTACCAAGACTACTGGAACACTGGTAGTGCCCCCTCTGGACTAGTAGTATAAATACTTTAGTTAGATCTGTACTGTAGAGGCAGTCAGATAATCAACCTAGAACCCAGAGTGTTCAGTATCTTGACCACTACCTGGACCTGTCCAAGGGCACAGTGCATGAGCTGAGGCTGATTTAGGGTGGTGGACCCCTACCAAGCCTGGGCTTCGACCCCCACAGGCCACATGCCACCCAACCCCAGTTCTTATGAGCTCCAGCACAGTAGCCCAGCTCTGGACCTGCTGGAACTACAAAGCCCAGCTCAACCTGACTTTGGAAGAAATGTTCTTAACAGTGTTATCTGACTCAACTTGGACAGGTCTCCAAAAACAAAAGTACCTCCTCTGAAATCTCAGCTCTAAGGACCAAAAGTCTGAACCACACTCTTTTACCCTATCCCCATATCTTTCCCAGAATCTTTGAAAGGCTCCTTAGGCAGTTTTTAGGTGTCATCACCAACTCCATGCCTCTTTTGGCACCCCACCTGGCAGCTTCACTCTGGCAATGTTTATTGCACCCTTGTTTGGGTTCCCTGGCACAGCATGTACCCAGATCACCACTAGCTCTTCCACTGCAATCCATTGATTGATCAGAAACTGAGTAGTAACCATTTCTGGCCTGCTTTGTCAGGAATGCCAACCCCTAGGCCTCTATGTTCCACACCAGGACATCTCTGGCTTGATTGTTTGCCTTTCAAGCATCTGTTTTTCTGTCCAATCTGCCAGACAACTTTAATGACACACCTACTTTCCCACCTGCCAGCCTACATAGGATCCAGCTGGACTTCACTGGCACTCAGTTCCAGACCTTTGTGCTCCCTAGTCATATGTCACTCCCACTCATTTTTCACCTTTTTCCCATGACTCCAGTTTCTCCAGCCTCCAGAGTTCCACCAGCCCTGCCTGCTGGTGAGGTGATGATCACCAAAGGCTTGTTTTAGGGGCATTACCCTTCTTGGGAAAGTTGAAAACAAGGGTCTACTCAAAAAATTGTCTTTCTCAATTACATTCTCAGTAAGCAGAGAAACATCTTCTCTCAAAGAGTAACCATTACCCTTGACATCACCCTCTTGAACCACCTACTGTATGTCTCCTTCCACTCCTTCCCTTCCTACTCCTCCTCCTCCAGTGGCATTTCACCCAGAGCATCACCCTACTCCCCTACCAACATCTCCACCATTGTCTTCATTTCCCCCCAGGTCCCCTCTCCCCTGGGCACTCCCTGACCCCACCCCTCTCCAGGTACTCTCTGGGGCTTTCAGGGATGCCCCACTCCCTACAGTCCAGGTCCTCTTCATGACCCTGGCTGTACTAGGGGCCACCTGCTATGTTGGCAAAATGGTAACAATGACTTAACCAGCACTACCAGCCAGGACTCAACCTCTGGCCTCTCCTGGTTTTCATCTTCTGGCAGCTCTTGGCCTTTACTCTGCTACCCTAATCAGGAAATACCTCTGTACAAGCTGTACATATCCAATCTTCCCATGCCCTTCACACCCTTGTATGAGCTCCCCTGACTCTCGACACTACTGGCCATTTCTGGCCTATGGGCCCTTGAGGGCTCAGACCCTAGAAAGGGGGATGGACCAGTCACATGACCACCTACCCCTTGTGACCTTTTGGTAAAAACACCCCTGGTAGTACTCTGTATTTTATCTAAACACCGGTATTTCTGGCTTTGAATATGTTCTTGCCTACTTTGTTACTACTCACAATACCTTCATTTTAGACTCTGTCTGGTCACTTCTGGTACATATGTATACTTCCAGCTTGTCTCTTCACAATACTGGTACCTTATACTTAGCAATGTTCCCTGTGTCATTTTGCCTTTTTGCCTCTGTCTCATTTTTCTCATGATACTCACCCTCACTTTTGAAACTTGGACCAGTACCTCCAGACTTCTGAATAACCCATTCTCACTCACTGTTTATGCATGGACAAGGGCACTCATAGACTAAAGAAGGAAGTGACAAAGGGAAGTTAGCTTCATTTCCAGCCCAGTTCGTCCAAAGCCTCAGCCTCTTTGCTCTCCTCACTACCTGACTCAGTGGGCAACTCTGGCTCTGGATACATTGTCTCTTGCAAAAGCTCCACCATACTTTTGATCATGTGATGGTGCAAGCTGCCAAGCATCTTGACCATTTGCCAGAGCTGCACCATCTCCTCAGTATGCCAGTCTATTGCAGCAGCAATAGTGTATAGACCACCAGTAATCAATGTGTCACATGTGACACTCTTGCCTTTCTTGGCCTGTGAGCTCCCACCCACCACCTCCACTTCCAGACTCTTAGCCTGTGCACATTTCTGTTTCTCACCAGCTCTCAGTGATGTACTCTCTGCTGGCACTACATGCTTCCAAACCTTCTTTGTACCAGCTGGCACACATTGCTCCTTCATTGACAAACATTGGTCACATGGTTTCTTCCTGCACTTACTGGCTTTGGCCAGCTCATAAGTGCAGTCAACCTCGGCCCTAGTGCACTGAGCACAGGTCATGTGATCTGCCTGTGGCCCCCCTGACTCTGTGACCCCTCTGCCAGTGCTGGATTAGACTCAGCTGGCATTGATGAACTCACCACTGGGTCACATGACTGTGACCCTCTGCCCTCAACCTGACTAGCCACCTGTGCCTGCACCTCCCACTCTCAGTGCTTGTTCACCTCCCTCTCCCAGTGCTCATTCTCTTCCTTCTCCTGGCACTCATTCTCCTCTCTCTCCCAGTGCTCAGCTTCCTCCTGCCTATGCAACTCTGCCACCTCTCTCTCCCAGCACTCAGCCTCCACCCTCTCCTGGGCCACAGCCTCCTCTGCTGCCTTTTGTTCTTTTTGCACCTTCTTCCAGTGCTGCCTCTTGTCATATTTGGCTTTAGCAACAGCCTCATTGTCATCACTGTCAGATTGAATAGCAGAGTCTGGGACCACTGACCAGTCCTGGACAGTGGTGGCCAGTGGAGTAGGAATGAGTGATGGGGGTTGAGACATGAAGGGTAAGGTTTGATGGTGGACTGTGAAAGTTGGTTGTTCCCTTTTTGAAGACCAGTACATGTGGGCATTGCCTGGTTAGCTGGCCATGTGTCATGGCCTAGACATATCCCTCGCTTGGTCCTCATGGGCTTGGCCCTAAAAAGGGGGATACTGTCATATGCATGTATTTAGGTCACGCTACTAGTAAGTACACTACCAGTAGTTATCTGTTTTCCAGTAGTAGTGCATGCAAACTCCAGACTGGTCCACCTCCAGACCCTCTAGTCCAAGTCTTTGTTCTCTGTTTAGTCTAGCATTACCATGTTCCTTAGTATGGTTAGTTATTACTGTGCATTTGTCCAACCTGTGTCTACTACTGGTAGACAGGTTCCTGGACTTTCCTTAGTCACTCACTTACTAACATTCATACATAGCCTCTTAGTTATTACCAAGACTACTGGAACACTGGTAGTGCCCCCTCCAGACTAGTAGTATAAATACTTTAGTTAGATCTGTACTGTAGAGGCAGTCAGATAATCAACCTAGAACCTGGAGTGTTCAGTATCTCAACCACTACCCAGACCTGTCCAAGGGCACAGCACATGAGCTGAGGCCGATTTAGGGTGGTGGACCCCTACTGAGCCTGGGCTTCGACCCCCACAGGCCACATGCCACCCAACCCTGGCTCTTACGAGCTCTGGCACAGTAGCCCAGCTCTGGACCTGCCAGAACTACAAAGCCTGGCTCAACCTAACTTTGGAAGAAATGTTCTTAACAAGGACCACCCTTTCCTTGCTTGATTCTGGACTCTCTGGTGAAGCCATTGCCAAGAGAACTGGTGTTAGCCCTTCCACCATATCCAAACTTCATTCCAAAGAGTGTCCTACCCTTCTAAAAGCCATTGGAGGTTGTGCCCCTAAGCTCTCTCCTACTGATATTCATCATGCTCAACATCTCATCACTTCTGGGAAGGCTGAAAATGCTGTTCAAGTGACCAAAACTCTTTCCAACCTTACCAACCAACCACTCTCTGCCAGTACAGTTCATCTTCACTTGAAGAAAGCTGGTATGAAGGCTGTGGTCAAGACCAAACATCCTATTCTTTCTGCCAGACATTGCAAAGCTTGTTTGGATTTTGCTTATAGTCATAAAGACTGGACTATAGAGGACTGCAAAAAGGTTGTATGGTCTGATGAGACCAAAATCAATCATCTAGGATCAGATGGATGCAAATGGGCATGGAAAAGGGCAGGAGAGGGGCTTAGTGATAGGCTGGTTGAAGGAACCCTCAAAATTGGAGGGGGTTCCTTGATGATGTGGGGCTGTATGACTTGGCAGGGAGTTGGCTTTGCTACCAAGATTGATGGTAGGATGGATGGGGACCTTTACCCTCAAATTTTGAGGGATGAGCTCCAGCAAACCCTGGAGTATTATGGTCTCAACCCTCCTGACATCATCTTTCAGCAGGACAATGACCCCAAGCACACCTGCAGAATGGTCAAGAATTGGCTGGAAGAGCAAGAATTCCAGACCATGGTGTGGCCTGCACAGTCTCCAGACCTAAACCCCATTGAGCATCTCTGGGGTTGCTGCAAGAGGAGGCTTGCACAACATGAAAACCCCCCTAGTGGAATTCATGATTTGTGGGAGAGAGTTCAGGAGGAATGGGAAGGGATACCAGTTGAAGAGTGTCAGAAGTTGATTGAGAGTATGCCTAGGAGGGTTCAGGCAGTGTTGAAAGCCAAAGGAGGTTATACCAAGTACTAGAATACCCATCTATGCAAAAGCTCAAAAACCCTTTCCATGACATTGCTGTTTTATATTGCATATATCTTGCCAGTCTGTGAACCAAATCACATGACCTAGTGGGCAATTTTGTAGCCAATGGTATGTACTATTTATAATTCCACCAAAGCTAACCAGAATTCCCACAGTGTTTGGCAGTACACCTCATTCACTGCTGTTAGGGTCAGTATGGAAAGGGTTTTTGAGCTCACTGTAACAGTTTACACAATGCATCTCTTTCATATGGAGGTGGTCAAGCTGATGTTCAGCATCTGCAACCAGGTTGTGGGGTCTGAAGGTTGTCTGGAGATCTGCTACAAAATCCAGCCAGCCATCCATCCAAAGTGGACAGTCTGCCAGGTCCCTGGAGTTCAACAGGTCTGGCTTGAACCATTCAAGAGCCATTCCCTTGAGGTATGATTGGGCAAATGTGTCCTTGTTTCTGTCCAGGCAGAAGGCCTTGGGATGATCCTGGAAGCACAGTTTGCACTTAACCAGGAATGTCCAAGCTTTTTTGGGTCAGTTCCATCAAAAGTGTCTGGCTCTCAGACTTTAGCATGTGAGGATGAGGTGTCATTGGAGTGACAGGTTGAATGTGACAGATGGTTGACAGCCATTGCCAAGTTCTGCAAGACTGCCAGTTGGGGGTCTAGCTGCTCTGGGGCATCAACAAATGGATTGCCATCATCATCATCATCATTGTCATTGTCATTGTCATCTCTGGGACCATTGTCTCCTGGACTGTCATCTCCAGGGTCATTGCCTCCAAAGAGGTCTGGGGTTGGTCACACCATGGATGAGGAGCATCTATTGGAGTGGCTGGATCTAGGGGTCAGGGTAGTGAGGGGTTCACCCCTGGTGGAGAAACTTCGAAATTGGCTAACTGATGGTGGAGGACATTGGCAGCTTGCTAATGCAATATGTGCACTTGATTCATGCATGTCATCAATCATGGCTTGTTCTGAAGCTTCAACAGCCATGGAGTGAGAGTGGAGTTGGGTGGTCATAGTCATTGGTATAGGGGTTAGGTGGACTTGTGCAGGGATTGAGTTCAAATATACTGTCAAGACCAGTTCTCAATGGTCTCTGAGAGGGTCCAAGGGCAGAGGGAAGCCAGAACAAAAGTCCAGGTAGTCAGAGTCTAGTGTACAACCTAGTACACCAGTTCCTGCCAAGTCCCAGAAGTCAGATCTATCCAGAAACTATCTGGAATCAAGTGAGATCAATGAGTATCTTATTTGATATTTGAACTGAGGTGCTATGACATATGTACAAGGCTTTTATAGTACAGAGGGGAGTCCAAAGCAATGTCTGGGGTGTATTGACTACCAGAATGCAGTACAGATGAATATCAATATTAGTGAGCTATTAGTAAGGTAAGTCAGTAGTTGCCAGATAGCCAGATAGTACAGGGATTAGTAAGGCATGCTAGTATGGTAGTGTGGTGAGTCACTTAGAAGCATGAGAGAAGTATACTAAATATAGAAACAGAAGCAGAAATAGATCACAAGTCAAATCAGAGATGGAACAGAGTTTCATGATGGAAGCCCATAGGGCTAGAATAACACCTCAGATGGTCAGACTACAGTCTGGACCTTGCTTGCACATCATGGATGTGACATCAACCAAGTCCCTATGGAACTTGCACTTTTCAGGCTTGGCATATAGGCTGTGGCAGCAGAGCTGTTGGAGTGCCTCTTTTACATGTTGTCAGTGCAACTCCAGGTCATGAGAATAAATAAGAATGTTGTTGAGGTAGACCACAATGCAGACATCAAGCATATCTGCAAAGATGCTATTGACAAACTGCTGAAAGGTGGCCAGCACATTAGTAAGACCAAAGGGCATTGCCCTCCACTCATAAGAACCATAGTCTTCCACTCATCACCTTTGGCAATGTGGACAAGGTGGTAGGCATGGCAGAGATTGATCTTAGTATAAAGTTTGGCACAGCTTGGCAATTTGAGTAGGTCAGAAATGAGTGGGAGTGGGTAGCAGTCCTTTTTTGTGATCTTGTTGAGACCTTGTTAATTGACACAGCGGCAGAGGGAGCCATCCTTCTTCTTAATGAAGAGGACAGGCACACCATGGGCAGAGGTGGACTGTTTGATGAAGCCATAGCTGAGGTGCTCATCAATGAAGGTGAGGAGAGCCTCAAGCTTGGGCAGTGAGAGGGAGTAGATCATGCCAATAGGTGGAGAGGCCCCTTCCTCAATATCAATCTTCAAGTCAAAGCTGTGGTGTGGCAGCAGCTCAGTCACTTTGCCTTGCTAAAGATGTCAGAAAACTCATGGTATTCAGAGGGGACTGAAGAGAGGTCAGGAGGAGAGGGCAAAGTGGAGGATGCATGGTGCAGGTGCAGACTGAACTGCACAGAACCAGGGAGAGCACAAGTGCAGAGGTAGGTGGCAGCCCTGATGAGGGAGATGTGTGGAGGAGGTGGTGAGTTGGGAGCCTTCAGCAAAGGTGGTGGAGTGTCAGAAGACAGATCAGAAGGTGTCAGTATCAGTGCTGGAGTAGCAGTCAACAGTGATGGAGGTGCCAGGGGCATTGGCATCCCTTGTGGCTGTGGTTGGAACAAGATATGGCCCAGTACCCAGTCAATCAACAGATTGTAGCAGGTGAGCCTGTTGTGTCCTAGTACCAACAAGCATGAGGAATCCAATGGAGTAACATGAAAAGAAACAGAAGGATCTACTTCTTGTGGGATTACAGCATTCAGGCTACCATCAAACAAGTGAAGGGGAATAGGCAGAGAGACAGATTTTGTAGGTACAGAATATTTACTGACTACAGAAGGATCTATGAAACAATGAGAAGAACCAGAATTGACTAATGCAGAAATATTCTCTAACAGAAGGCCTGGAAGTGAGACAGAAGGCATAAGAGAGTTAGGGTTGGAAAGAGTGGACATGTTGAGTCAGATGGCAGGTGCATGGTTGAGGTCAATGGTTCCTCCAGGCCATGCAGGCTCCCTGGAGGAGCAGACTATTTTTTTTGGCTCTTCCTTCTCCTTGGGAGGAGTAGGAGGAGTAGCAGCCATGGCAGCATGGGCTTTAGCAGTGCAGGAAGTGGACTTTGAGCAGTCCTTGGCAGAGTGCCCAGGTTCACCACAGAAGAGGCACAGATTATTTTTTAGGTGGTGCTGACATTTGGCTGCATTCAGCTTACCATCCTTACCAAGGAGGTGAGTGATGTCAGATTTAGGTGCATCTGACTTTTGGCCATCCTTCAGCTTTGACTTGCCTTTATTGCCAGGGCACAAGGAGGATGAAGAAGCTGATGGAGATTTC
This sequence comes from Pisolithus thermaeus, assembly GCA_024663475.1. Taxonomy (NCBI): domain Eukaryota; kingdom Fungi; phylum Basidiomycota; class Agaricomycetes; order Boletales; family Pisolithaceae; genus Pisolithus; species Pisolithus thermaeus. Next base: position 15,383 of record JANFAF010000005.1, read on the forward strand.
TTGTCATTGGCAGGTTTCCCAGTGGATGACTTTTCAGCAGAGGGCTTGGCAGAGCAGGAGATTTCAGCCTTGCATTCCCAGTACTGAGCACAATGGTCTGAGCAAGGTCATCCAACCTCATGCAACCTGGCAAGGGTGGCAGGCTTGCTGATGCAGGTGATCTCATGCTTGATGTGGTTGGGGAGGCTGGTATAGAAGCAGTGATGGAGGGTGCCCTCGCCATAATCCTTGACTTGCAAAGCCCATCAGTTGAACTCCATGATGTACTTGGTGATGCAGGAGGTGTCCTTCATTGAGAAGTTCTTGAGGTTTTGTACCACATTGGCCACTGCATCATGCAGGCCAAAGTTGATGGTCAGTTCATGAAGGAACTCCCAATAGTTGTCCATACACAGAGGACAGCCAAGGTAGTTGTTGGGGTTCAGGCTCAAACCAGGCCAGCACCATGCCATTGAGATAGGATTGGGCAAAGGTGACCTTGGCATGGTCAGTTCAGAAGGCATTTGGACAGTCTTGAAAGTTGAGCTCACACTGCACCAGAAACTCACAGAGCTTCTTCAGGTTGGAGCCATTGAAAGTGTCAGGCTCTTGGATCTTAGTTTTTGGGGTTGAGTCTCCAGAGTGCTGGCTGGAGCAGGCAAGCACATGGATGGCCCTTGTTAGGGCAAGGAATAGGTCTTAGGTGGCTCAGCTGGATCTTTGGGGATACCCCCATTGCCACTGCCCCCACCATTGGACCCACCATGGGATGTTTGGGGTGCTTGGGGTTGAACAGGTCATCACTTTGTGGTGGCAGTGTGTGGAATTTGGATTGCTGGGGTTTGGAGGGCCCAGCTTGGGAAGCACTTTCATGCTGGGATCAATGTCAGGCAGAGAATGAGTGGAACTGTTCAACCACTGAGGGTGCACATTGCAGATTGGCAAATGTGTCATGACCATGCCTCACCCACCCTTTTTCCCACACCTCCACACCCCCTCCAACACCTTCCAACCCATTTCTGACCAAGTCCAACACTTATTAAGCCTGCTGATCACTCTGCCACAGTGGTTGAGCAATTGCCACTGTTGGTCTTGACACATGACTATGGTTCAGTCTATGTTGGGTTGACCCCCTGTGGGTCATGTGATCATCTTAGGGGGCAAAGTCTATTTGGGGCCACCAGGCCAAGTAGGCACAGTATGGTGCCTGCACCACATGGTGCTCCATAGGGTCACACCACTTTCTGGAATTCTGGCCTGGCCTGTGATTGGTTGTTGGTGAGCACTCCATCACAGTCTTATCTGTTTGTAGATATATCCCTTGTCTTGTCCATTCCTCCACTGTTAGACTTCTGTCCATCATGAAGTTTTCTGACATGTGTTCCCCCTTGAAAACTTCTGTACCCCCATATGTTAATTCTGACATCCTGACATTGTACTGCCTCAGTGCCCCTGTAGCATATAAATACCCATACACTACACTGATGTCACCTCAGTATGAATATTGACATAAGTTCCCCACTCCAAGTCCCTGTCCCTCTTCTCTGAGTCTTCCTCTGACCTCTCCATACTTTGCCCACCTCTGAAATACAGGGGCTGAGCTTGTACAAGGGGGAAGCACATGAGCTGAACCCAATGCCCTCCTCTGACCTCTGCTCTACTAGTCAGAACCCCTGTCAGCCCCCTTTGGCCAGTCCCCACTCCATTCTGCTAGTCAGAATTTCATCAGCTCCCTTCAGAAGCCCCTATCTCAGCCCTTACCAGTCAGACTAGTGTTGGACTTGTGGCCCCTGACATCAGTCGACCTCCTGGTACCCTTTTGGGACTCTCTCAACCCTGCAAACCCTCAGAGTGAGGCCTGAACTTGACAAAATGTGAGGGCTAGCCTCTCAGCAGTTTCTCATTGCATACATGATCAGGTCTGCATAGTAGTGTTTTCAGTATTGAAGATGAGGACTCATACAAGTGCAAGTATGAATATACTGTCAGGTTCAGGCCTACTCTGAAAATCCCCAACACTCACAGAGGCCATGGGGGGTGTATGAAGGTAGACCAACATGGGCCAATGCTTGGCTGATGAGGACCAACAGAGAGTGATGCTGGCTGAAGGGTGGCTGATGGTCACAACAGAGGTTCATGAGAGGGCATCAGGTTCAGCTCATGTGCTGCCCCCTTGTACAAGCTCAGCCCTCAGATTTCAAATAGAGAGAGAAGTTGGGGAGAGTCTGACAGAAGACAGAGATGGCTGGTCAAAGACTGCAGAGGAGGGAGAACTAAGTTGATATTTGTACTGAGTAGACACCACTGAGCATGGTGGGCTTATATATGGTTGGCATTCCATTGAGGCAGTACAGTATCAGAGCATCAGAACTAACATATGGGGTACAGTAAATTTTCCAGGGGTAAGAAGTGTCAGAAATCTTCAGTTGGGGAATGGTACATATGGCAGAGGTGAACTACAGGACAAAGAAGAAATATCTAAAAGGAATGGTACAGATGGAACATCTTCAGAGTGCTCACCAATAGCCAATCAGAAGGGAGGCCAAAAGCCTAAATGAGTAGCAACCCTGCACCAAACCATGTGGTGCAGTAGCTGTGCTGTGCCTTGACCAGCCCATCAACCCAAAAGGAAGGTGACTCCTAAGATGACAGGAGGGAGTCATGTGGTGGTTCTGACAGAGTCCAACAGGGTCTGACAGCAGGTTGGGCAGGAATGTGCCATACTGTCACATCCATGACACACACACAAGGTCCAGACCATAGTCTGACCAGCTGAGGTGTTGTTCTAGCCCTATGGGCTTCTGTCATGAAACTCCATTCTGTCTTTGATTTGACTTACAATCTATTTCTGTTTCTGTTTCCATATTTAGTATGCTTCTCTCATGCTGCTAAGTGACTCACTATACTACCATACTAGTATGTCTTACTAATCCCTGTACCATCCAGCTATCCAGCAACTACCAACTTACCTTACTAATGGCTCACTAATATTGTTATTCATCTGTACTGCATTCTGGTAGTTGCTACACCCTGGACATTGCATTGGACTTTCCTCTGTACTATAAAAGCTTTGTACATACATTGTAGCACATCAGTTCAAATATTGAATAAGATACTCATTGATCTCACTCAACTCCAGACAGTCTCTGGATAGTTCCAACCTCTGGGACTTGGCAGGAAACTAGTGTACTAAGTTGTATGCTAAACTCTGACTACCCAGACTTTTGCCCTAGCCCTCCTCTGCCCTCAGACCCTCTTGGAGACCATTGAGAACTGGTCTTGACACATACAGGTGCTAGAGTGAGTGGGCAGGTGCAGAGCAGTGCAGTGAGGGACCAATGGTATGGGGAGAGGTCCAGGGTATTACAGAACAGAGGTATGGGTATGACACTCTGCAACCCCAGTTAGTGAACAGATCTGTGCTCATGTCCATGGTACATCTGCCTGCTGAGACATTTTGACAATGATGTGCTCAACATCAGAAGAAATCTGACAATGGACACCAGGCATGTTGTCCATAGCCTGCCACATTACACTGGAGGAAAGAAGTGGCATGCCAATGATGCTGGTGGCTGCAAAAATTCAAAGTCTGAATATTACCATTTTTGTTAGTGCTACAACATTCTGCAACTGGCCATAATGCCATGTGCTTTTTGGGAGATTTTCAAGCTCTGAAGGATTGTTACACTGAAAGTCATGGCAAATTGAAACTCCAGCTAAATCTGCTCACTGTGCAGCCTGTCCCAAGGGATCCAGGGATGTGCTTGCACATGCATGACATCAGTCAGCTAATTCACCTTGGGAGATGGACTCTGACATTACACAACATGCAGATATGCAACCAAGACTTTAAGGTACAAGGTAATTTTAAGTGTTGATTCTTCCCCTGAAGCCCTGCTATCAACAGCTTATATCAAATGCATGGTCCACTTATAATCAAGATATGTATGTATGTGTGTTGGTCTGACTGGGGTATATGTACATACCATAGGACAGAACCAGAGAGCCATGGTGGGGGATGGACTTCCTTCCTGAAAGTGGGGCAGTGTGCCATAATGAGGGGGGCTTCCCAAAGGCTGAAAATGGGGTTGGTGGGCCATGGCAGGGGAGTAGTTCAGGATGGACTTCCCTCCTGGAAGTGGAGTCAGTAGATAATGCTGGGAGATAATCTCCTACCCTGAGAGCGTGGCCAGCTATGTAGCTGGATGACAGGAATTTTGTCATTACTCCCATCTAAGTACCTACATCTTTCAAATGCAGTCAATTATATGTATGAACTGTGCTGATGCACTCAATGTGGCATTCCATGAAGTGCTGAATGGTTTGAAGTTGAATGGGTTGGTGGATTTGGGTGGTATGTGTACAGTGTCACTCATCATGCTCACCATTAACATGACCACTTATGGTAGACAGATTCCTGAAACCTGTTACATGTAACATCTCTGATGAGGATTGTGATTATCTACACATACAATTGGTAATGTAGACACACAAAACTGCATACTGTATATGTGTACATTCAGTGTGTGGCAAACAGCCAGTGTGAGGACTATGGTAGGCCATGGATGAGGTGGATAGGTCAAGAACAGGGGAACAGGGCATATGGGAACATCCAAGCATATCCACATACACTACCTGGTGTGTGGGTGGCTAATTTTGACCTCACTAAAAACTGTTCCACAGCATTTGTTCCTTCTATCAGAAGGAGTGCTTTATCACAGGAAATATAAATTTGTTTTTGTTCTGTGGGACTAAAATATGGGTACAAAAGTGATGGCCTTCAGATGATTGGCACCATAGCCATATGTGTAGAGGCACAGGAAAGTACTGAGCAAGGCATAGGCATGAGAAAGTCCATTGCTTGAGGGGCTTACATGACATGTCTCTGGAGTGGTCTGAGCAGCCTCAGGATCAATAGGAATGCCAAGATAAAACTCAAGCATTGGTGGTCATTTTTTGCAGACCCTTGTAGTGATATGTAAGTGGCTGTGTATTGCAGATTGATTGTAAAATACAAAGCTTTGTAGGTCACATTAAAAGTAGGCTGGCTTGAAGCATTGATGCCATTGTTTCCCATGAACCATTTGGCTTAAATCCAGCTCTATACAACCTCCTTTTGGGATGACTGTCATGTTCCACATTGAATAACATTGGCCCCTGAAGGTAGGAGGTATCCAGAGCAACAATCTCCCCTTTGGGCCCCTAATCCAACCATCATGGAAAACCTTGACTGGTTGATGTCTCACATTCATATCTTCCTCTATGAGGCCATCAAGGAGGTGTGGACTGTCATGTAGTGCCTGTAGAGAGCTTGATGAAAAGCAAATTGGGTAGGCTTGGTAAATGCAAGCTGAGTAAAGAAAATAATGTATGGTAGAGAAGTAATACCCACAGTTGATGATATCAGATATGATAGCTACACCCTCTGAGTTGTAGGCAAGCCACTTTGACTGTACACCCTCATAGCCATTAACATCCCAGATCCTCACAGTCTTGTCAGAGGAGCCTGATACAACCCTCTTTCCATCAGGGGAGAATCCAACTGACCTGACCCAATCAGTATGCCCCTCAAGAGGGCTGCCAATCTGGTCCCCACTCTCAGCATCCCAGATCCTCACAGTCTGGTCAGAGGAGCCTGATACAACCCTCTTGCCATCAGGGGAGAATCCAACTGACCAGACCTGACCAGTATGCCCCTCAACAGGGCTTCCAATCTGGACCCCCCTCTCAGCATCCCAGATCCTCACAGTCTTGTCATCTGAGCCTGATACAACCCTCTTGCCATCAGGAGAGAATCCAACTGACCAGACCTGATCAGTATGCCCCTCAAGAGGGCTGCCAATCTGGACCCCCCTCTCAGCATCCCAGATCCTCACAGTCTTGTCAGAGGAGCCTGACACAACCCTCTTGCCATCAGAGGAGAATCCAATTGAGTTGACCCCACCAGTATGCCCCTCAAGAGGGCTGCCAATCTGGACTCCCCTCTCGGCATCCCAGATCCTCACAGTGTTGTCAGAGGAGCCTGATACAACCCTCTTTCTGTCAGGGGAGAATCCAACTGACCAGACCCAATCAGTATGCCCCTCAAGAGGGCTGCCAATCTGGACCCCCCTCTCAGCATCCCAGATCCTTACAGTCTTGTCAGAGGAGCCTGATACAACCCTCTTGCCATCAGGGGAGAATCCAACTGACCAGACCTGATCAGTATGCCCCTCAAGAGGGCTGCCAATCTGGACCCCCCTCTCAGCATCCCAGATCCTCACAGTGTTGTCATCTGAGCCTGATACAACCCTCTTGCCATCAGGGGAGAATCCAACTGACCAGACCCAATCAGTATGCCCCTCAGGAGGGCTGTCAACCTGGGTCCCCCTCTCAGCATCCCAGATCCTCACAGTCTTGTCATCTGAGCCTGATACAACCCTCTTGCCATCAGGGGAGAATCCAACTGAGTTGACCCCACCAGTATGCCCCTCAAGAGGGCTGCCAATCTGGACCCCCCTCTCAGCATCCCAGATCCTTACAGTGTTGTCATCTGAGCCTGATACAACCCTCTTTCCATCAGGTAAGAATCCAACTGACCTGACCCAACCAGTATGCCCCTCAAGAGGGCTGCCAATCTGGACCCCCCTCTCAGCATCCCAGATCCTCACAGTGTTGTCATCTGAGCCTGATACAACCCTCTTGCCATCAGGGGAGAATCCAACTGACCAGACCTGACCAGTGTGCCCCTCAAGAGGGCTTCCAATCTGGACCCCCCTCCAAGCATCCCAGATCCTCACAGTGTTGTCATCTGAGCCTGATGCAACCCTCTTGCCATCATCAGGGGAGAATCCAACTGACCTGACCCCACTGGTATGCCCCTCAAGAGGGCTGCCAATCTGGACCCCCCTCTCAGCATCCCAGATTCTCACAGTCTCATCATCTGAGCCTGATACAACCCTCTTGCCATCAGGGGAGAATCCAACTGACCAGACTTGACCAGTATGCCCCTCAAGAGGGCTGCCAAGTTGGACCCCCCTCTCAGCATCCCAGATCCTCACAGTGTTGTCAGAGGAGCCTGATACAACCCTCTTGCCATCAGGTGAGAATCCAACTGACCTGACCCAACCAGTATGCCCCTCAAGAGGGCTGCCAATCTGGACCCCCCTCTCAGCATCCCAGATCCTCACAGTCTTGTCATCTGAGCCTGATACAATCCTCTTGCCATCAGGGGAGAAACCAACTGACCAGACCCAACTAGTGTGCCCTTCCAATGCCTGCTGCACAGCTGGCCACTCTCTTGACCCTCCCACAGATATTCCAGCTAGGTGAGAGAACTTTGGCATTAGCATTCTTGAGAGCTTTGTATTCGAGGGTGTGAATGGCAGTACAGAAGTGTAAAGGTGTGGAGTGCTGAGTGAGATTACACTGCTGAAATTGTGCAGAAGTGTGATCCCATCTTGTGCGAGTGCCAGAGTCTCCTCCAATCCATTCCAGCCCTTGGACTTCACATTAGACAAAATTAGGCACTGATTTGTTCACCCACCTGTGACCATGCTATAAAAGAAGCCAGGGCACCAGTGGCATATCCAAGTTCACCCAGAAGGCTCAGTGCCTCCAGCCAAAAGAGAAACTTTTCACATCCAACAATGTCATTTACCAATGTTGCCAATGTCAAATCAAACTCAGTTCTCTGCAAATGGTGGGCCCAGTACTTGCATGAGTAAGATAGATTGACTGAGATGTTTTCATTAACTCTCTTCTGCAAATCAACAACCTCCCCATTCCTGAAATAGGAACTCTCCAATCCGCAAATGTTGAATTTAAGGTCATTGCAAAGAGTGTGCAACGAAGCGAAGGCAAGGAGCCTGTGTATGCTAGGCGCACCCACGAAGTACACCCCGCTGCGTCTATGATCAGTAAGGAAGTCGTAAAACGATGCATGGAGAGGTCGGACGACAGAGCACTTGTCAGTTATCCCACTCAATAGTGGTGCCATGAATTCAAGAATGACCATCAAGTGGAAACGGTCTTCCTCGGGGGGGAAATGCCCTCGCATCTCGTCTAAGGCTTCCAGCTGCAATGGTACAGATGTCGACATGATTTGCTGCATCACAGAACGAAAACGCGAGAGTGTGGTCTGGTCCTGGGGAATGGTGTCCTCCAATATCGTTCGGTATATGACGTCCAACAATGATGCCCCACCTCCAGAATGAGCAAACACGACCTCGTTGTAACGCTCCATGATCGTTCGACCTGGCCTATTGGGCTTGATGAACCTGCAGGCTAGACGAGCCCACTCAAATAAACCATCTGATTTCTGAGAAATGCTCTTTATTTCAGCGGGTCCAATCTCTGAATGAGGGCGAAGCTCGTTGGAAACATAGAGTTGTATGTCGCGCTCTGCCAACTGAGGGGAGATATTGTCCAACGAGGTAGCTTTCACATGTACAGCAGTGCTCAGGAAACATTTGATGTCGGCCAGGGGTCTGGACGTCAGAAGAATGCGGAAATTAGAGGGTAGCTGAGCAGCTTCCGGTGACGCAAGTATGGATAGGATAAGCTCCCTTGATGTGTCCGGTCCACTTTCATCCAAAGCATCGATCACGACGACAGCGTTCCCAATTATAGTCCCATCAACCTTGGACAGTGGCTCCAAAATAAGTTTCTGCCACTGCTGCATTACATCAATCGTAGTCCTGAGTGTATGATCCTTGGACAGCGCGTCTGCCAAAGCGCACCGGAAGGACTGATCACGACCAGCCAGATCACGAGCAATTGTTGTGAAAATCTTCTCGTCGCGGCGGTCAGCTTGCCTGTCGCGAGCAAAACAAAAGCAAGACCCAAGCCCGCCCACGCCCTTGACCCATGACGCGATTGTATGTGCAATGGCTGACTTTCCCCTTCCGGCCTGCCCGTGAAGCCACAAGATGCGCGGGGCATTAGGGTCAAGATCATTAATCCAATTCATGATATCCCGCAGAATCTCTGTCCTCGTGCCTTCGAGGCATGTCTTGGCCGTATTTATCCCCGCTCCACCTGCATAAGCCATGCCGTCGAAGTTCAGCTCTTCCAGTATACGGCAAGTGTTGACTTGAATGTCGCGAACTGTGCGGTCACGACATTGTTGCATTAAACTTTCTAGGGTCTGCGCTTGGTCATCGACGACACCACGCGTTTCGGAGAAACTGTTCTTTCCGGCTCTTATCCCTGCGAGTGTATTGTATCAGGATCTGAAGGCGAAGACAGCGTATGACTTACAGAAGTTTTTGGTCGTGGAATAGTTTACAACGAAATGTGCAGAGTCGCTTACCGCTTCTGCAATCTTCGCAAGAGCAACTTTGTCCAGAACACTGATCCTATCCTCGTGCACGAGCCACTCGTAGACATTTCGTATAGTATCGAGGAGGTCTGACACCGCTTTGTCCAGACTCGCTTGGTTGAGGAACAGCTGCCGACGGTGCGTCAGATGAGAAGAGGGAATTGGAATCAGGAAGGTACCTGCGAGACAGATGTTAAGACTCCCAGTGCAACCTGGGTGTAAGGGTGGACCTGGTGAACGCATGTGATCACCGGCCAGATGCAGGAAGTGAAGTGCTTACGTTGGCAAGAGTGGACACAACTTGATTGAAAACTTTGAAAGGTTTGAGATACGTATCACTCAAGGTCTGAATCCCGGAAGCTGTGGTGTTTACGATACCAACGGCACCCACAACGCCTTGGGTGGCATTTGAGATGGACGTAACGCCGCTGAGTTCCTTTGCTGCAGCATTGATATCATGGCCGGCCGTCGCTGGCGTGGGTTCTGGTTCTGGTTTCAACTTCGGTTTTGGGTCTAGCTTCGGTTCCGGCTCTGGTTCTGGTTGTAGTTTTGGCTTTGGTTCTAGGTTCGGGTTGGCGGCTAACTTTTCAAGCTGTCCAACAGAATCGCTTGATTATCGCGCAGCTGGACATTGCAAATCACATACGTTCTTGGTCGGAGCCGCCTGGGGTTGCTCTTGTTGCTCTTGCGCCCCCCCACCAGTGGTTTCTTCGGCAGCCTGTTCATTGAACCGCTCAGCATCATCGCGTTAATCGCAGTGGTAAATTACTCACACCCTGATCTGGAGCTACCCGAACCCCCCCGCTGTCCTGTGTATCAATAATTTCTGTCGCAGTAGCGGTCGAAGGGCCTTGGTTCGACCGGTGGAAGAAACGCTTCATTCTGGCGAGCCTACCAGGAGGGGCCAAACCTGATGTTTCAGGTATAGGGGAAAAATCCCCAGCTCGAGTCTCGGACCTTCCTGACGACTGATTTTGCAGTTCGATAGCTACACCTTGGGAAAAGAGTGGTTACGCACCGAGGCAAGGCCGGACGCCGAGTTGGATGCCATCGCGAATCGGAAGAGACGACGTTTCCTTGACTGAGTCCTAGCCATTGAGAAACGGATGTTTGATGTAACGTTGCTGGTTTGCAGTGAGCTTTGGTTTGAGGTCGAGGAAGTGGTAACGATGAGCCAAGTTAGGCGCCGTCAACACGTCGCAAACAATGCACGGACCAACGCCGGATTTAGTGCGGCAGTCAGATTTGCCTCTTGGCCGTCACTCGAGACGCGCGTAATTTGCGTACACATGCATAAAACTCATGAAATATGTCCGCGTCCACTTGACCTCCAGGCCATCCACACCTACAAAGCGAATTATACCGGTAAAAATAAAATAAGATAAAGTAAAATAGTTTGCACAGTGTGGGTATGTGGAGGTATTGCGCAGAGGATCTGGGGTTAAAGAAGGGCAAGGGCTGAGCACTTGCCTTAGGGTTCAGTTGGTGTTGGACTTTGAAAGTACTAGGACAGTAGTTCTGAGATAAGAATGATATAAGAGACAAGCTCGTTATTCTTCCTGTGGTCTATCCTACAGGGTATATATAAGTGAGTGGTGCACATGGACCAGGTAGACTTGCACCACGATAAGAACTACTATAATTGTAAGTAAGAGGACCTTCCATATAGGTACTACTCTGTCTTTCTACTAGGAACATGTTATCTGGCTATCCAGTAAAAGAGAACACCGTAGAATAGTATGGAACAACTATTCTTAGAATAACAATCACATGAAAGTGATACTAGCTGGTGATTGTTTCAACAGGAGGAAGCAATTACTTTGCTTGCAAGGTTTCTCCAGCACCATAAATGCCGTGGGAACCGTCGGACAGCTGAAAGACCTTCCTGTTTTGGAATTGCGTGGGAACACAAGCTTGGGCTAATGGCACACATCTCACCAAGCTAGTGTATGCAAATAGGAGAAACAGATATGAGCAGAAGCATGCAGAGTCTGCCAGGCAATTATGTTTGATCAATTATGTTATGGCCACAGTGAAGTACATACATATGCTATTCCAATGCATCATTGTAGATGGGTCACAAGAGTTCATAAACACTTTATGATGAGCAGACCTCCACCATCAACAGAAAAAGCACACAGTGCAATGTCAGCAATGCATGGAAAAGCAAATGTACTAGAGTTTAATGTGTCAGTGTACTTTTGACTGTACACATGCTTCATGCCAAGCAAGGTTGGTGCTGCCCCTGGCAGTGCTTCCCAAGTATGGGAGATGATGACATAAATGAGGGGGCCATGCTACAACAGAAACAAAAGAAAGAACAAGATATGTAGATTAAACATACAAATGGACTCTGCAACTCACTTGCCCCACCTCTTCAAGGTTGACCCCAACCACCCAATCACTTCAGCAGACCCCCTGCTGGACACAACATTGCCACCACTAAACAACCTCATCAATCCCAGCCATGGTCTCCACCCTGTCAGATACTTAGTTCCTCAGTAACAGCAAGCTACTATGTACATCAATATCTACCTGTCAGATACTTAGTCTACAGGTGGTCAGTGTCAAGTTTGGGCCTACTCCAATGATCCCTGACACTCACAGAGGCCATGGGGAGTGTATGAAGAATGCATGATGCTTTGTGGAGCATTCACTGATAAATGGGGAGCTGGTCCTCCTAATATTTTGGCTTCAGTTAAAACCCAAGATCTAAAAATGCCATTGCAGATATTGTTCCACAACTCAAGGAGTTAGCATCACATTGTACTGGGCAATCTCATTTGCCCCAATTAGAAACTAATAATGCCAAGGCTGGTCCTTCTTGTATTTCAACCCAGCCATTGATTAATTGCCTCTCAAAACCTCCTCCATGTTGCCATAAATGCCATGGAAATCATCCCACCAAACAGCACATTGACAGACAGTTTTCAAAGCAAGGAAGAGGTACTTTCAGAGGTCAAGGAGGTCCTTCCCAAGGGGGAGCACCATATCCTCCCTCAAATCAACAACAACAGCAGCAACAGGGACAATGAAAAGGAAAGAAATGGGCATCATGTCATGGTCATGGTTGTGGCGGGTTTTCTGCCATCAACTATAATGAAGAAAACATTCCTAAGGGATCCCAGGAATGTGATGAAGGATATGACCAGTATAATGATGAATATGATCAGGGCTATGAGTCCTATCATATTAACTTAAATGCAGCCTCTACAGATGATGCCTCTCATTTTGAGGAATTCTCTGAGGAGATAACTCCTGTCCTGGTTCTTGTTGAAGAACCAAAACCAGCTGAGTAGGTTGATGATGCTCTTCCTGGTTCTACTGTTGATTTACCCTGTCAATGTCATATGTGCCTATGAACAGTATCCCAACTACATCTATGGGTACTACCAGATCTGGCCACATCACATGGTATTCAAGCTCTGGAGAGGAGGAGATGCCCATCTGCTGAGCTTGGAAACCAAGAAGATGTTCATCCTGACTCTGATACATGTGATCATAGATCTAGGGGTGGAATGGAAAATACCTCCACACACAGCACTAATAATGAGAGAGAGGAACATGTACAAAGCATTCATAAAAAGGTTAAAGGATCTAGGCATAACTGTCCTAGAGTAATGGTGTTGTTACAAGATTTTCATGCTTTGGTAACCAAGAATAGATATCCTGAACCTATATGATATGTACAGCTTCCTGATGATTATGATCCTGAGCCTCATTTACAGGGGGCATCTGGTTTTTCTTATGGCATTAATGATGAAGACTTTGACTGTTATCCTTGTGATTTGGAAACCAATCACATGATCAATGAGGTCTCCAAGAATTGCATGTGGATGTTAGACTTGGGATGCACCAATCATGTGACCCCTTGTCAAGCTGATTTTATAACTTATAAATCATTTCCTAAACCAGCTTTTGGACATACCACTGGTCATGAACCTGTTAAACTATACAGAAAAGGAGCCATTGTTTTGAAGTTGGAATCCAACAACTACCTGACACTATGTGATGTGATTCATAAAGACTTCTCCAAATGCCTATGTTCACAAAATCAACTCTTGAAAGATGGTTACAAGAGTTATGCAATGAAAATGCACAAGGTCATTCCTACTCCTGATGGTGGTGAAGTCCTCAAGGCAACATGCTTGTCTACTTTGCAGTTGTACTGGTTCTATGGAGTTCCTGTCCATTCCTCCAGCACTATCAAAACCATAGACCTAGGGATTATCAAATTGGATAACTATATCCTTTGGCATAATTGCCTTGGACATCCAGGCATTTCCATTATTAAAAATTGTTCTTGCCCTGTATCTGGATTTCCAGCTGGGCTAATCACAAAATCCTTGCCTACCTGTCAAGGTTGTGCATCTGGCAAAATGGCTTCTGATCCCTTTCATGCTTCATCCAAATGAGCCAGTGAACCACTCCAGTTGGTTCATGCAGATCTTCTCAAACTCCCTGTTGAGTCCTATTATCAAACCAAATATATTCTTACTCTACTCAATGACTATTCCTCCTTTGGCTTTTGCCTCTACAGTATCTATGGCTCAAGTCTGATACCCTATCTTGTTTTCATGATTGGCTATCCATTATGAATGACAGACTGGTTGTTTACTTAAGACTTTCCATTTGGATTGAGGGGGAGTGTCATGCCCATGCCTCTGGACAGTGCCACTCTTGACCCCTCTCTGCATCAACAGCCCTTCCCCACTCCACTCCACACTTCTCCACTTGTTCTAGCACCTGTACTGTGTGCCCCTGCCCAGTCCTCTGTCAGCTGCTGTTGGCCCTTGTCAGGCCCACCTCATAACTGTTGCTTCTCAGTCAGGTGACATCCTCCACCCTCTTAGGGGTCACCATCCTTCTGGGTTGATGGGCCAGTCTAGGCATGGCACAGCTACTGCACCACATGGTTTGGTGCAGGGTCACTACTCATTTATGCTTTTGGCCTACCTTCTGATTGGCTATTGGTGGGTGCCCCAAAGCCTTTCCATCTGTACTATTCCTTTTAGGTATTTCTTCTTTGTCCTGTCCTTCACCTCCATTGTATGTACCATTCCCCAACTGAAGTTTTCTGACACTTCTTACCCCTTGAAAATTTACTGTACTCCATATGTTAGTTCTGATGTTCTGATACTGTACTGCCTTGATGGTGCACTCACTGTATATAAGCCTGCTGTACCCAGCAGTGGTCCCTCAGTATGAATATCAACTTAGTTCCCCTCCTCTGTGGTCCTCAACCAGCCTCCTCTATCTTCTGTTGGGCTTCCCCCATGTCATCTCTCTGTTTGAAATCTGAGGGCTGGGCTTGTACAAGGGGGAAGTGCATGAGCTGAACCCAATGCCCTCTCCCAAACCTCTGTTGCAACCATTGTCCACCCTTTGGCCCATGTCACTCTCTGTCAGCCCTCATTGGCCAAGCATTGGCCCACATCAGTCCACCCTTGTACACTTCCTGCAGCCTCTGTGAGCATTGGGGATCATCAGAGTAGGCCCAAACTTGACAGTATATTCATACTCACACTTGTATGAGTCCTCTTCCATTTTTGATACTCAAATGCTACTATGCAGACCTGATCATGTATGCAATGAGAAACCACCAAGAGACTAGCCCTTGCATTTGCCAATCTGCAATGTGTGCCCTCAGTGGTTGAACAGTTCCACTTGTTTTCTGCCTGACATCGATCTCAGCATGAAAGTGCATCTCAAGCTGGACCCTCTGAACCCCAGTGGTCCAAATTCCACACTCTGCCACCACAAGGTGATGACCCATTCAATCCCAACCACCCTGAACACCCTGATGGTGGGTCTGATGGTGGGGGCAGCAGCAGTGGGGGTATCCCCAAAGATCTGGCTGAGCCACCCAAAGACCTGCTCCTCACCCTAACCAGGGCCATCCATGCACTTACCTGCTCAAGCCAGTGCTCTGGGGACTTGACTCCAAAAACCAAGGTTTGTGAGCCTGACACTTTCAATGGCCCCAACCTGAAGAAGCTCCATGAGTTCCTAGTGCAGTGCAAGCTGAATTTCCAAGACCACCAAAATGCCTTCTGAACTCACCACACCAAGGTCACTTTTGCCCAGTCCTATCTCAAGGGCATGGCACTGACCTGGTTTGAGCCTGACCTACTGAACCCCAATGACTACTTCAGCTGTCCACTGTGGATGGATACACTGCAAGCATTTCACAATGTTTCTTCAGAAAACATACTGGAAAAAGGAAGGAAAGAGATACTCTTTTATTTTACATGTTAGAACAAAAAAATACAGCAATAATGTTTTATTTTCTTCCAGAAAACATGGATTGTTGCTAATGTCAATTAGTGTGGAAGGTAATGGGCATTACCATTAATCTGTGTTTCTGCACAGAGAAGATAAAGTTATATTTGCATTTTTTGTGACAAATAATGTGAAATAAAAGAGTATCTCTTTTTTCCATTTTTTTCACCATGTTTTCTGAAGAAAAATTGTGAAATGCTTGCAGTGGATAACTATTGGGAGTTCCTTCACAAACTAACTGTCAACTTCTTGAGAACCTCTTGATGAAGGACACCTCCCACATCACCAAGTACATCATGGAGTTCAACCAATGGGCTTCACAGGTTAAGGATTATGGCAAAGGTGCCCTCTGACACCACTTCTATACTGGCCTCCCCAACTGCATCAAGGATGAGATCACCTGTGTCAGCAAGCCCACCACCCTCACTGGGTTGTGTGACCTTGCCCAGACCATCAATGCTTGGTACTGGGAGTGCAAGGCTGAAATCTCCTGCTCTGCCAGGCCCTCTGCTGAAAAGTCATCTGCTGGGAAGCCCCCTGACAACAAGAAATCTTCATTAGCCTCTTCATCCTCCTTGTGCCCCAATAATAAAGGCAAGTCTGAGCCAAAGGCCAGCCAAAAGTTGGATGCACCTAAATCTGACATCACTCATTTCCTTGGCAAGGATGGTAAGCTGAATGCAGCTGAATGTCAGCATCACCTTAAAAATAATCTGTGCCTCTTCTGTGGTGAACCTGGGCACTCTGCCAAGGACTGTCTGAAGTCCACCTCCCACACTGCCAAAGCCCACACTGCCACAGCTGCCACTCCTCCCACTCCTCCCACTCCTCCCACTCCTCCTACTCCTCCTGAGGAGAAGGAAGAGCCAAAAAATTAACCTGCTCCTCCAGGGAGCCTGCATGGCCTGGAGGGAGTGTTGACCTCAATTGTGTGCCCACCATCCAACTCAACATGTCCACTCTTTCTGACCCTAATTCCCTCATGCCTACCATCTCTCTGCCAGATCTTCCATTAGACAATATTTCTGCATTAGTCAATTCTGGTTCTTCTCATTGTTTCATAGACCCTTCTCTAGTTAATAAGTATTCTGTACCTATGAAATCTGTCTCTCTGCCCATCCCACTTCATTTATTTGATGGTAGCTCAAATGCTGTAATCTCACAAGAAGTAGATCTGTCCATCCACTTCCCTTCTGGTGATGTCACTTCTGTTTTGTTTTATGTTACTCTGTTGGATTCTTCTTGCTCACTGGTTTTAGGACACAACTGGCTCACCTGCTACTATCCATTGATTGATTGGGTATTGGGCCACATCTCATTCCAACCAATGCCACAGGGAATGCCAACACCCCTGGTGCCTCTGTCACCATTGACTGCTCCCTCAGCACCAACACTGGCACCCTCTGATCTGTCTTCTGACACTCTGCCACCTTCACCAAAGGCTCCCAACTTGCCACCTCCCACACACATCTCCCTCATCAGGGCCACAGCCTACCTCCACACTTGTGCTCTCCCTGGTTCAGTGCAGTTCAGTCTGCACCTGCTCCCTGATGACATTCTACCTCATGCATCCTCCACTTCACCCTCTCCTCCTGATCTCTCTTTGGTCCCTTCAGAATACCACAAGTTCACCAACATCTTTAGCAAGGCAAAAGTGACTGAGCTGCTGCTTCAGCACAGCTTCAACTTGAAGATTGATATTGAGGAATGGGCCTCTCCACCCATTGGCATGATCTACTCCCTCTTGCTGCCCCAGCTCAAGGCCCTCTGCAGCTTCATCAATGAGCACCCCAGCTATGGCTTCATCAAGCAATCTACCTCTGCTCATGGTGCACCGATCCTCTTTGTCAAGAAGAAGGACAGCTCCCTCTGCCTCTGTGTCAACTATCAAGGCCTTAACAAGATCACAAAAAAGGACTGCTACCCACTGCTGCTCATCTCTGACCTTCTCAACTCACTGAGCCATGCCAAGCTATACACTAAGATTGACCTCTGACATGTATACCACCTCATCTGCATCACTGAAGGTGACAAATGGAAGACTGCCTTCTGCACCCACTATGGGTCCTATGAGTGGAGAGTAATGCCCTTCAGTCTTACTAATGCACTGGCTGCCTTTCAGCAGTTTGTCAATAGCATCTTCACAGATATGCTTGATGTCTGCATTGTGGTCTACCTCAATGACATTCTTATTTATTCTCATGACCTGGGGTCACACCAACAACACATAAAAGAGGTACTCTGATGCCTCCACTGCCATGGCCTGTATGCCAAGCCCAAAAAGTGCAAGTTCCATAGGGACTCAGTCAAGTACCTCAGCTACATCCTCTCCCCTTCAGGGCTTACAGTGTCCACTGATAAGGTTCAGTCAATCTGTGATTGGCCCAAGCCCTGCAAAGTCAGGGACATTCAGTCATTCCTTGGGTTTGTGAACTTCTACCATTGGTTCATCTGAAACTACTCCAAAATAGTCATTCTGCTCACCTACCTCACCCAGAAAAACACTCCTTGGAACTTTTCTGAGGAGTGCTACTCTGCCTTCCTCTGCCTCAAGGACGCCTTCACCACCACCCCTGTCCTCACTCATTTGGTTCCTGACACACCAATCACTGTCAAGACTGATGCCTCTGACTATGCCATTGCTGGCATCCTCTCCATCACTTGCCCTGATGGCAAACTACATCCCATCACATTCTACTCCTGCACCCTCACCACTCCCAAACCCAACTATGATACCCATGACAAGGAGCTATTGGCTATCTATGAGGCCTTCTGTCACATCCGTGATGCGCGTGTAAGGTCCGGACCGTAGTCCGACCATCTGAGGTGTCGTTCCAGCCCTACAGGCTTCCGTCGTGAAACTCCGTTCCGTCTCTGGTTTGACTTACGGTCTATTTCTACTTCTGTTTCCATATTTAGTATGTTTCTCTCGCGCTTCTAAGTGACTTGCTACACTACCGTACCCGTACGTCTTACTAATCCCCGTACCATCCGGCTATCCGGCGACTACCGACTCACCTTACTAATAAGCTCACTAATATTGTTCCTCATCCGTACTGCGCTCCGGTAGTCGCTACACCCTGGACATTGCTTTATACTTTTCTCTGTACTATAAAAGCTTTGTACATACGTCGTAGCACGTCAGTTCGAATGTCGAATAAGATACTCATCGATCTCACTCGACTCCAGATAGCTTCTGGATAGCTCTGACCTCTGGGACTCGGCAGGAAGAAGTGTACTAAGTTGTACGCTAAACTCCGACTACCCGGACTTTCGCTCTAAGCCTCCTCTGCCCTCGGACCCTCTCGGAGACCGTTGAGAACCGGTCTTGACACCTTCCAACATCAGCAGCACTACCTTGAGGGCTTGGCTGCCCCTATTGATGTGGTCACTGACCACAAAAACCTTGAGTATTTCTCCACATCTAAGGTTTCAACCTGCCAACAGGCCCACTGGTCTGATTACCTCTCTCAGTTCAACCTTGCCATCCACTTTTGGCCTGGCCACTTGGGGGCCAAGCCTGATGTGCTCACCCACTGGTGGGATGTCTACCCAAAAGGGGGGATAGGGACTATGCACAAATCAATCTGCACAACCTTTGCCCTATGTTCACCCAAGAACAGCTCACATCATCCCTCTGTACCACCCACCTCATGGCCCCTGTCCTATGTGCTGCTATGGCCTTCAATGTTGAGAAGCTTTGCTCTGACATCATCTCTGCCCTCCCTGCCAACCCTACATCAGCCACTCACCTCCCAACACCATCTGCTCCAAGATGATCCATTGACCCCAATGGTCTCCTCCACCTTGACAGCCACATCTTTGTCCCTGATGTCAATGACCTTTGCCTTAGAGTGCTTCAGTTCAAACACAACCACCCTCTTGCTGGCCATTTTGGGCAGAACTGCACCCTTGAG
This sequence comes from Pisolithus thermaeus, assembly GCA_024663475.1. Taxonomy (NCBI): domain Eukaryota; kingdom Fungi; phylum Basidiomycota; class Agaricomycetes; order Boletales; family Pisolithaceae; genus Pisolithus; species Pisolithus thermaeus. The sequence continues at coordinate 34,862 of JANFAF010000005.1, forward strand.
CTCATCTGCCATGACTACAAATGGCCTAATCTCTGCACCAATGTTAAGAGGTACATTGGCTCCTGCACCACCTGTGGCCACAGCAAAGCTCAGCATCACCACCTGTATGGCCTACTGAAGCACCTCCCCATCCCTGAAAGGCCTCAGAATTCCATCTCAATGGACTTCATTGAACACCTTCCCCCCTCCAATGGCTACACCACCATCCTTGTAGTCATGGATCACCTCTTTAAACAAGTGGTCTTTATCCCAACACATGACTCCATCACCTCCACTGACCTTGCCAAGCTCTTCCTCTCCCATGTCTTCTCCAAGCATGGAGTCCCTACTCACATTACCTCTGACTGAGGTCCTGAATTTGTGTTGCACTTCTTCCACTCCCTCAGTAAGGCCCTAGATATGTGCCTTCACTTCACCTTGGGTTATCACCCCAAAGGCAATGGCCAAACTGAGTGCATGAATCAGACACTTGAGCAATACCTTTGTGTCTACTGTAATTACCAGCAAGACAATTGGGCTGAACTACTACTGCTGGCTGAGTTCACATTCAACAATGCCCCAAGTGTGACTACTGGAGTCTTGCCCTTCTTCACTAATAAGGGCTACCATCCCAACCTGTCAGTCAATGCTGACCAAGACTTCACCTCCACAGGGGCCCATGACTATGTTGCAGACCTCTCTGCCCTTCACAATTTCCTCTGCTCCAAAATGGCCACAGCACAACAGTGCTACCAAGGTCCTGCCAACATGAAGTGCCTACCTCTGCCAGAGTTCAGTGTCAGTGAACAAGCCTTCATCAAGGCCAAGTACTTCTGTTCTACTAGACCATCTACCAAACTCTCTGAGAAGTGTCTAGGCCCTTTCAATATCATTGCCTGACCTGGCATGCACTCTGTCACTTTGAAACTACCTGACAGTATGTGCTCTGGACACCCAGTGTTCCATGTGTCACAACTGGAGCCTGCTCCAGCCAACCCCTTCCTGAATTGGCATCAGCCACCACCCCTGCCAGTCAATGTCAACAGTGAACTTGAGTATGAGATATCAGAGAGTCTCAACTCTAAGGTTGACTGCCATTGTTGCTGCTGGCTGAGTTACAAGGTCTGCTGGGCTGGTTATGAGGGCACCAATGAGGAGACTTCATGGCTCCTAGCCACTGAGTTAGAGCATGCCCCTGAACTTGTTGCTGCTTTTCATGAATGTTACCCCCACAAGGCTGGCCCATATACACCCCCAACATGACTGCCCAATGGCCCTGACTCCCTCTGCCATGTTCCCAACCACTTTCTGACCATTCTCTGTACCCACCACTACCTTTCTGCCTTGGTCCAACTCCCTCACTGCTACTACTCTGTTTTCTTTTTGGGGTCACCCTCAGTACCCATGCTCACTTTTCCTCAGGCCAAAATGTCTAAGTCTTTATTTACTGTACATGAATCACACAATATATATATATATTTTACTCCTGCATGTCCTCTTCATTCTGCTCCCCACTTTCTTCAGCCACCCCACTCACCACCAACTCACTATGCCCCACCCCCAACCTACTCCCCTCAGCCCCTGACCTGACTCTGCTTGGCACTACCCCTGCTGGCACCCCTGGTGGCCACAGCAGGAATGCCATCATCATGTGCCTCACATAGGCCTGGACAGCCCCTACCTGCACCTCCATTGCCAATGCCATCCTCTCCATTGCTGCTGCCACTCTTCCTTGCATGATGAGCATACACTCATCATACAGTGGCTGGGGCACCCTGTCCACCAATGCCCCCATCACCAACAACTCTGTGACCAGATGCAAGTAGGCAGTCTGGGAGTGGGGGTCTGCTGGTGCTGGGATCTCCATGACCTCATTGTCCTTGTCATTGTCATCTTCATCATCAGGCCACCCCTTTTTCCTACCCTCACCCTGCAAGCTCCCTGTTCTGGCTCTTTTTCTTGATGGCCCAGCTGCTCAACTTCCTCCACTGTCACCCAACTACACTTCTTTTTTCTTTTTCTACATGGCCCACATGACCAGCTGCCCACTACCACCTGAAACTCACCTGTCTCCCCCCCCTGTTTGCAGCCCTTGCAGGCCACCTGCCTCACCATCAGCATAACCCACAGGATTCCTATGTTAGCCCCCATTGTGGGGCTGTAGGTGACAACTTGCCCACTGCTAGGCCCTTCTGTTAATGGTGTCACAGGGCATTCATGGTGCTTACCTGGCCACTGGGGACCCCCTTCTTTTGCTCTGCAACTCCCCTACCCAACCCTTCTCTGTGACACTCTGCCATGTGCTCTCTGCCTCCACAACCATGGCCTGTCAAGCCACCTTGATGGCCTCCCACCTTGCCTTTTCCTCATGCTCTTCATGCTCCCACCTTTCCTGCTCCTCTCATTCTTGCCTCTTGCATTCCTCATGCTCCTTGTGCTCCCTCCCCAGATGGGCCTCCTCTGCCTTCTGGCAGCATGCTTCCACCCTGTGCTCCTTCTTTGCCACCTCCTGCCAATGCTTCTTGGCCTCCTTGGCCCTCTCCATCCATTCCAAGTCACTGGTGTGGACCTCCAGGTCCTCATCAGTTGCCTGGGACCAGTTGCAGCTGGAGGTGGGGGCAGGCTGCTGGCTTGTACTCTGCTGGGTAGACATGTTGGAAGAGGAAGGTAGATGGGAGAAGGGACTTAGTGATGGTAATGCACTTTCTTATGCAACCGGTTTGGACTCTACACAACCCCACCACAGCAATCAATAGGTGCCTCATGGCCCATTGCTGATTACAAATTCAAACCTCATGTTGACTAGACTATGTCACCTACAGCCTTCAGGGATTCAGGCCTTAAGGGGGGGATACTGTCACACCCATGCCTCTGGACAGTGCCACTCTTGACCCCTCTCTGCATCAATGGCCCTTCCCCACTCTGCTCTGCACTTCTCTGCTCATTCTAGCACCCATACTGTGTGCCCCTGCCCAGTTCTCTGTCAGCCACTGTCAGCCCTTGTTGGGCCCACCTTGTAACTGTCACTTCTTGGTCAGGTGACATCCTCTGCCCTCTTAGGGGTTGCCTTCCTTCTGGGTCAACAGGCCAGCCTAGGCACAGTGCAGCTACCACACAGCATGGTTCAGCACAGGGTCACTACTCATTTAGGCTTTCAGCCTACCTTCTGATTGGCTATTGGCAGGTGCCCTGAAGCCTTTCTGTCTGTACTATTCCTTTTAGGTATTTCTTCTTTGTCCCATCCTTCACCTATGTCATATGTACCATTCCCTGACTGAAGTTTTCTGACACTTCTTACCCCTTGAAAATTTACTGTACTCTGTATGTTAGTTCTGACATTCTGATACTGTACTGCCTTGATGGCACACTTGCTGTATATAAGCCTGCTGCACTCAGCAGTGGTCCCTCAGTATGAATATCAACTTAGTTCCCCTCCTCTGCAGTCCACAACCAGCTTCCTCTATCTTCTGTCAGGCTTCCCCTGTATCATCTCTCTGTTTGAGGGCTGGGCTTGTACAAGGGGGCAGTGCATGAGCTGATCCCAATGCCCTCTCCTGAACCTCTGTCACAACCATCAGCCACCCTTCAGCCCATGTCACTCTCTGTTGGCCCTCATCAGCCAAGCATTGGCCCATGTCAGTCTACCCTCATACACTTCCTGTGGCCTCTGTGAGTGTCAGGGATCATCAAAGTAGGCCCAAACTTGACAGGGAGAGTTTATGGGTACTGAATTTCAATTGTTCCTCAACTCCAAGGGGATTGTTCCACATAGTTCAATCAACCATAGTCCTGAAAGTGGGATACCCAACATGTACATTTTAGCCTAAAAGTGGGACTAGCTGATGTTGGCCAACCAACCCTGAGATGGGTTTGGCTGATGGAGCTAATGGCCCATGCCCCTGAAGGTGGGGTAGGCTGACCTAGGTGGGGGATGAGCCACCCCCCTGAAAGTGGGGTAGGCCAACTTGGCTGGGGGATGGCCAACACCCCTGGAAGTGGGATAGGCTGACCTAAGTGAGGGATGGCCCACCCCCCTGAGAATGGGGTAGGCTGACCTAGGTGGGGGATGGCCCACCCCCCTGAAAGTGGGGTAGGCCAACTTGGCTGGGGGATTGTCAAGACTGGTTCTCAATGGTCTCCAAGAGGTTCTGAGGGCAGAGGGAAGCTAGAACAAAAGTCTGGGGAGTCAGAGTTTAGCATACAACTTAGTACACTAGTTCCTGCTGAGTCCCAGAAGTTGGAGCTATCCAGAAGTTGTCTGGAATTGAGTGAGATCAATGAGTATCTTATTCAATATTCAGACTGAGGTGCTATGACATATGTGCAAGGCTTTTATAGTACAGAGGAAAGTCCAAAGCAATGTCTGGGGTGCATTGACTACCAGAATGCAGTATGGATGAATAAAAATATTAGTGAGCTATTAGTAAGGTAAGTTGGTAGTCACCAGATAGCTGGATGGTACAGGGATTAGTAAGACATAATAGTATGGTAGTGTGGTGAGTCACTTAGAAGTGTGAGAGAAATATACTAAATATAGAAACACAAACAGAAATAGATCACAAGTCAAATCAGAGACAGAACAGAGTTTCATGACAGAAGCCCATAGGGCTAGAATAACACCTCAGATGGTTGGACTATGGTCTGGACCTTGTGTGTGCATCATGGATGTGACAGTATCCCCCTCTTAGGGCCAAGCCCTCAAGGCACTTGTCATGCTCAAGCATTGCTTTGGAGTTTTGAAGTCCACATTGTCAGAGTCTGAAAATTTTCACAGTAAAAAGAGCTCAATGGGGTTTTGTCAAAGTCCAGACACCCATCTCCAACTTTCTAAACACTATGGCTCCCACTCCCCAACTCAAAACCTCCCTCAACCCCACAGGCATTGCTTGGGATGCTCTCAATGTGGAGTTGCTACAAGAGTATCTGGACAATCCACCTACCATGAAAATGGCAAAGTTCAATGAGTGACAGTGTCATCAGCATGCTGCCATGTAGGCAGCAATCCAAGAGGAAGAACACTGGCAAGTTGAGGAGGCCCAGAAAGTGAAGGAGGCTGAGGAATGTTGAAAGGCCAAGGAGTGTAGGAAGGCTGGGGAGGCTGCACAGAGGAAGGCAGCTGAGGAAAAGAAACTCCATGAGTTGGAAGCAGAGAAGAAACACCTTGAGGAGGAGTGTCATGCCTGTGCCCATGTTCTGGTCCTCCCCCACCCCACTCCACACTCATCCACTCCCTCTGGTACCCATATAGTGCATTCCCACCTGGTCCTCCATCAGTCACTGTCAGCCCTTGTTGGTCCCACCATGTGACTGTTGCTTCTCAGTCAGGTGACACCTTCCACCCTCTTGGGGGTCACTTTCCTTTTGGGTTGACAGGCCAGTCTAGGCACAGCACAGCTACTGCACTGCATGGTTTGGCACAGGGTTGTTACTTGTTTAGGCTTTTGGCCTACCTTCTGATTGGCAATCAGCAGGTGCTCCAAAGTCTTTCTGCCCATACCATTCCTTTTCAGGTACTTCTTCTTTGTCCCAAGGGTCACCTCCATCATACAGTGAGTGAAAAAACGTGTGCAATGTTTGGCTGTTTTGTACTAAGTCTGGTGTAGCGCCATGAGGCGTGGGAATCCTGCTTAGCCTTGGTGAGGTGGGTGGTAGTACTCGCTCTTGGCTACAAAATGGTCCCAGGGTCACGTGATTTGGTGCAGTAGTCATTGAGATATGTCCATTATAAAACAGCTACACCATTGCATACATTTATTCACTTTTGAAAAGTGAGGGGTATTTGGGGAATATCAGTACTTGGTATAGCATCCTTTTGCTTTAATCACTGCCTCCACATGCTTTCAATCAACTTCTGACACTCTTCAGCTGGTATATTGTTCCACTCCACCTGAGTCCTCTCCCACAACTCCAGTATTCCCTTGGGAGGATGCTCATACTCTGCAAGCCTCCTCTTGAGGTAACCCCAGGCATGTTCTATGGGGTTGAGGTCAGGGGACTGTGCAGGCCATACCATAGTCCTAAAATCCTGCTCCTCTAGCCACTCCTTGACCTGTTTGCAGGTGTGCTTGGGGTCATTGTCCTGCTGGAAGATGATGTCAGGAGGATGGAGACCATAATACTCAAGGGAATCTTGTAGTTCATCCTTCAAAATTTGGAGGTAGAGGTCTCCGTCCATCCTACCATCAATCTTGGTGCCATACCCAACACCCTCCCAGGTCATACAGCCCCACATCATGAGAGACCCTCCTCCAAACTTCAGTGTCCCCTCTACTAGCCTATCATTCAGCTTCTCCCCTGGCTTTTTCCATGCCCATTTGTGCCCATCTGACCCCAGGCGATTAATTTTAGTCTCATCAGACCATACCACCCTCTTCCAGTCCTCCAAAGTCCAATCTTTATGGGCATAGGCAAAGTCCAACCTTGCCTTGCGATGCTTGGCAGAGAGGATAGGTCATTTTCGCTTTACCACAGCCTTCATACCAGTCTTCTTCAGGTGCTGGCGAACAGTATTTGGGTGGAGGGGCTGGTTGATGACATTGGTGAGAGTTTTGGTCACCTGCACAGCATTGTCTGCCTTCTGAGTTGAGATGAGGTGGATGGCATGGCAGACATTAGCAGGGGAAAGCTTGGATGGACGACCTCCAGTGGACTTCTGCAGGCTGGAACGCTCCTTGGAACGAAGTCTAGAGATGGTAGAGCGATGTAGGCCAGTACTGGAGGCAATAGAGGAAGGAGAATGACCAGAATCAAGCATAGTGAGGATAGTATTCCTTTGGGTGGAGGAGATGGATCTCATGGTGGTAAAGGTTGGAAATAAAGAAGCGTGTGAACTTGTTCAAACTCAGACACAATGTTTATATGTGTATCTTTGTTTGTAGGACCAAACAACCACAATTATCTCTTCATTTGACTCAGATTTTACTTCCAGCCCAAAAGTGAATAAACGTGTGCAATGGTGTAGCTGTTTTATAATGGACATATCTCAATGACTACTGCACCAAATCACATGACCCTGGGACCATTTTGTAGCCAAGAGCGAGTACTACCACCCACCTCACCAAGGCTAAGCAGGATTCCCACGCCTCATGGCGCTACACTGGACTTAGTACAAAACAGCCAAACATTGCACACGTTTTTTCACTCACTGTATGTACCATTCTCCAACTGAAGTTTTCTGACATTTCTGCCCCTTGAAAATTTACTGTACTCTGTATGTTAGTTCCAACATTCCGATACTGTACCACCTTGATGGCACACTCAATGTATATAAGCCCACCACACTCAGTAGTGGTCCCTCAGTACAAATATCAACTTAGTCCTCCCTCCTCTGCAGTCCTTGTCTGGCCTTCTCTGTCTTCTGTCAGACTCTCCCTGACTTCCCTCTCTATCTGAAATCTGAGGGCCAGGCTCATACAAGGGGGTAGTGCATGAGCTGAACCCAATGCCCTCTCCTGAACCTCTGTCACAACCATCAGCCACCCTTCAGCCAACATCACTATCTGTTGGCCCACATTGGCCTACCTCCATATACTTCTTGCAGCCTCTGTGAGCATCAGGGACTGTTGGAGTAGGCCTGGACTTGACAGTATATTTGTACTCACACTTGTATGAGTCCTTGTCAGTTTTTAATACTCAAATACTATTATGCAGACCCAATCACATATGCAACAAGAAACCATTGAAAGACTTGCCCTCATGTTCACCAATCCATGACATGCACCCTTGGTGGTTGAACAGTTCCATTTGTTCTCCACCCAATGTCATTCCCAGCACAAAAGTGCTTCGCAAGCTGGCCCCTCTGAACCCCAGCAATCTGAATTTCACACTCTACCTCTGCAAGGTGATGACCCATTCAATCCTGATCACCCTGAACATCCTGATAATGGGTCCAATGGTGGGGGCAGTGGCAACAGGGGTATCCCCAAAGATCTGGCTGAGCCACCCAAAGACCCACTTCTTGCCCTGACCAGGGCCATCCATGTGCTTGCCCACTCATGCCAGCACTCTGGGGACTCAACTCTGAAAACCAAGGTCTGTGAGCCTGACACCTTCAACAGCTCCAACCTGAAGAAGCTCCATGAGTTCCTTGTACAGTGCAAGCTCAACTTCCAAGACCACCTGACCACCTTCCAAACTGACTGTGCCAAGGTCACCTTTGCCCAGTCTTATCTCAAGGGCATGGTGTTGGCCTGGTTTGAGCCTGACCTCCTTAATCCTGACAACTACCTGGGCTGTCTGCTATGGATGGACAATTATCAGGAGTTCCTTCATGAACTAACCATTAACTTTGGCCCACACAATGCAGTGGCTGATGCAGTCCAAAATCTTGAGAACCTTTCAATGAAGGATACCTCCCACATCACCAAGTATGTCATGGAGTTCAACTGTTGGGCTTCACAGGTCAAAGATTATGGCGAGGGTGCCCTCTGTCACTGCTTCTATACTGGCCTCCCTGACCACATCAAGGACAAGATCACCCTCATCAGCAAACCTGCCACCCTCACTGGGTTGTGCAACCTTGCCCAAACCATAGATGCCAGGTATTGGGAGTGCAAGGCCAAAATCTCCCACTCCACCAAGTCCTCCACTGATAAGTTGTCTGCTGGGAAGCCCCCCGATGACAAAAAATCTTCATCAGCCTCTTCATCCTCTCACTCCAACAGTAAAGGCAAGTCCAAGCTGAAGGATGGCCAAAAGTCAGATGCACCTAAATCTGACATCACTCACCTTGGCAAGGATGGTAAGCTGAACATGGCCAAATGTCAGTGCCACCTCAAAAATAACTTGTGCCTCTTCTGTGGTGAGCCCAGGCACTCTGCTAAGGACTGCCTGAAGTCCACCTCCCATGCTGCTGAAGCCCATGCTGCCATGGCTGCCACTCCTCTGACTCCCCCAAGGAGAAGGAAGAGTCAAAAAATTAGTCTGCTCCTCCAGGGAGCCCACACAGCCTGGAGGAAGCATTGACCCTGACCATGTGCTCACCATCTGACTCAACATGTCTGCTCTTTCTGACCCTAATTCACTTATGCCCTCTGTCTCCCTTCTGGACATTCTGCTAGACAATATTTCTGCATTAGTTGATTCTGGTTCTTCGCATTGTTTCATAGACCCTTCTCTAGTTAGTAAATATTCCATACCTACAAAGCCTGTCTCTCCATCTGTTCCACTTCATTTGTTTGATGGTAGCTCAAATGCTGTGATTTCACAAGAGGTAGATCTGTCTGTCCATTTCCCTTCTGGTGATGTCACCTCCATTTCCTTTTATGTTACTCCATTGGATTCTTCTTGCTCACTGGTTTTAGGACACAACTGGCTCACCCACTACAATCCATTGATTGATTGGGTATTGGGCCATATCTCATTCCAACCACCACTGCATGGAATGCTGATGCCCCTGGCACCTCTGTCACCATCGACCACTCCCTCAGCACCAACACCAACATCCTCCAACCTGTCTTCTGACACTCCACTGCCTTCCCTGAAGGCCTCTGACTCACCACCCCCTCTGCACATCTCCCTCATTGGGGCCACAGCCTACCTTTGTGCTTGCACCCTCCCTGGTTCAGTGCAGTTCAGCCTGCACCTACACCCCAATGACATCTTACTTCATGCAACCCCCACTTCACCCTCTCCTCCTGACCATTCTTCAGTCCCCTCTGAGTACCATGAGTTCACTGATGTCTTTAGCAAGGCAAAGGTGACTGAGCTGCCACCACACCACAGCTTTGACCTGAAGATTGATATCAAGGAAGGGGCCTCTCCACCCATCAGCATGATCTACTCCCTCTTGCCACCTGAGCTCAAGGCTCTCTGCACCTTTGTTGATGAGCACCTCAGCTATGGCTTCATCAAGCAATCCACCTCCACCCATGGTGTGCCTGTCCTCTTTGTTAAGAAGAAGGATGGCTCCCTCCACCTTTGTGTTGACTACCAAGGTCTTAACAAGATCACAAAAAAGGACTGCTACCCACTACCACTCATTTCCAACCTACTTGACTTGCTGAGCCATGCCAAGATATACACTAAGATTGACCTCTGACATGCCTACCACCTTGTCTGCATCACCAAAGGTGATGAATGGAAAACTGCCTTCCACACCCACTATGGGTCCTATGAGTGGAGGGTAATGCCCTTCAGTCTTACTAATGTGCTGGCTGCCTTCCAGTGGTTTGTCAATAGCATCTTTGCAGACATGCTTGATGTCTGCATTGTGGTCTACCTTGACAACATCCTTATTTATTCCCATGACCTGGAGTTGCACCAATGACATGCAAAAGAGGTACTCCAATGCCTCTGCCACCACAGCCTATATGCCAAGCCTGAAAAATGCAAGTTCCATAGGGACTTGGTCGAGTACCTTGGCTACATCCTCTCCCCTTCAGGGCTCACCATGTCCACTGATAAGGTTCAGTCAATCTGTGATTGGTCCAAGCCCTGCAAAATCAGGGACATTCAGTCTTTTCTAGGGTTTGTGAACTTCTACCATTGGTTCATCTGCAACTACTCCAAAATAGTCATTCCACTCACCTGCCTCACCCAAAAAAACACTCCTTGGAATTTCTCTGAAGAGTGCCACTCCACCTTCCTCCACCTCAAGGATGCCTTCACCTCCACTCCTGTCCTCACCCACTGGGTTCCTGATGCACTGATCACTGTTGAGACCAATGCCTCCAACTATGCCATCACTGGCATCCTCTCCATCACCTGTTCCAATGGAGAGCTTCAGCCCATCACATTCTACTCCCACACCCTTACCACTCCTGAACTCAACTATGATACCCATGACAAGGAACTGTTGGCTATCTATGTGGCCTTCTGACATTGGCAGCACTACCTAGAGGGCTCAGCTGCCCCTGTTGACATGGTCACCAACCACAAAAATCTTGAGTATTTCTCCACATCTAAGGTTTTGACCTGCCAACAGGCCCACTGGTCTGAATACCTTTCCCAGTTCAACCTCACCATCTGCTTTTGGCCTGGCCACTTGGGGGCCAAGCCTGATGCACTCACCCACTGGTGGGATGTCTACCCAAAAGGGGGGGATAGGGACTATGTGCAAATCAATCTGCACAGCCTTCACCCTATGTTCACCCAAGAACAGCTCACATCATCTCTCTGTACCACCCACCTTATGGCCCCCATCCTTTGCACTGCCATGGCCTTTGATGTTGAGAAGCTCTGCTCTGACATCATCTCCACTCTCCCTGCCAACCCCATGTTGGCCACTCACCTCCCAACACTGTCTGCTCTGAGATGGTCCATCAACTCCAACAGCCTCCTCCACCTTGATGGTCACATCTTTGTCCCCAACATCAGCAACCTTTGCCTTAGGGTACATCAGTTCAAGCATGACCACCCCCTTGCTGGCCACTTCAGGCAGAACCACACTCTTGGGCTCATCTGCCATGACCATGTATGGCCAAACCTCCACACCAATGTCAAGAAGTATGTTGGCTCTTGTACTGCCTGCAGCTGCAGCAAAGCTCCATGTCACTGGCCATATGGCCTACTGAAGCAACTCCCCATCCCCAAAAGGCCATGGAACTCTATCTCTATGGACTTTATTGAGCACCTCCCACCCTCTGATGGCTACACTGCCATCCTCATGGTTGTGGATCACCTCTCTAAGCAAGCGGTCTTCATCCCAACCCATGACTCCATCACCTCCACCAACCTTGCCAAGCTCTTCCTTGCCCATGTCTTCTCCAAACATGGAGTGCCCACTCATGTTACCTCTGACCAAGGCCCTGAGTTTGTCTCACATTTCTTCCACTCCCTCAGTAAGGCCCTGGATATGTGCCTTCACTTCACCTTGGGTTACCACCCTGAAGGTGATGGCCAAACTGAGTGCGTGAACCAAACACTTGAGCAATATCTTTGTGTCTACTGTAACTACCAGCAAGACAATTGGGCCAAGTTAGTACTGCCGGCTGAGTTCACATTCAACAATGCACCTAGTGCAACCACAGGAGTCTCACCCTTCTTCACTAATAAGGGCCACCACCCCAACTTGTTGGTCACCACCAACCATGACTTCACCTCCACAAAGGCCTGCAACTATGTTGTGGACCTCTCTGCCCTTCATGACTTCCTCCACTCTGAAATGGCCACAGCACAGCAGTGCTACCAAGGTCCTGCCAATGCAAAGTGCCTACCTCTGCTGGAGTTTAATGTTGGTGAACAAGCCTTTGTCAAGGCCAAGTACTTCCACTCCACTAGACTGTCTAATAAACTCTCTGAGAAATACCTTGGCCCCTTTGACATCATCACCTGACCTGGTACACACTCCATCACCTTGAAGCTACCTGACAGCATGTGCTCTGTACACCTGGTGTTCCACATGTCACAACTGGAATCTGCCTTGGCCAACCCCTTCCCAAATAGGCATCAGCTGCCACCCCTGCCAGTTGATGTTGATGGCAAACTCAAGTATGAGATATCAGAGATCCTCAACTTGAAGATAGACCACCATTGCCACTGCTGGTTAAGCTACAAGGTCTGCTGGGCTGATTATGTAGGCACCAACAAAGAGACCTTGTGGCTCCTGGCTACTGAGCTGGAACATGCCCCTGAACTCATTGCCACCTATCATGAATGCTACCCACACAAGGCTGGCCCATACACACCCCTGACATGATCACCCAATGGCCCCGACCCACTCTGCCACATACCTGATTACTTTCTGACCCTTTTCTGCACCCACTGCTACCTGTCTGCCAGCTCCGACCTCCCCTCTGTTACCACTCCAACTTCTGTGCTAAGTCACCCCCAGCACTTACACTTAATTTTTCTCAAGCCAAAAAAATGTCTAAGACTTTTACTTACTGTACATGATTCACACGAACAAAAAAAAAAAATCCACCCTACTCCTGCATGTCCTCCACCCCTCCCTCCATGTCTTCTTTGTCCTGTTCTCTGCCCTCTTCTGCCACCCCACTCACTGCCAGTTCACTCTGCTTGACCCCCACCATGCTCCCTGTGGCTACCAGTCTGACTCTGCCTGGTGCTACCCCAGCCCACACCACTGGAGGCCACAGCAGGAATGCAGTCATGTGCCTTGTGTAGGCCTGCACCACCCCAGCCTGGACCTCCATTGCCAGTGCCAAGCACTCTGTTGCCACCACTATCCTCACTTGTACAATGAGCATATGCTTGTCATACAGTGGTTCTGGCACCCCCTCAACTGATGCCCCCATCACTGACATCTCCCCAACCAGGCATGGGTATGCTGCCTGTGAATGAGGGTCTGCCAGTGCTGGGACCACCTCAATTTTGTTGTCATCGTCATCCTCCTCATTGTTGGGCTGACCCTTTTTCCAACCCTTGCCCTGGGAGCTCCCTGTCCCAGCCCTTTTCCTGGACAGCCCAGCTGCTGCTTCAGCTTCCTCTGCCATCACCCAACTACACTTCTTTTTTCTCTTTTGGCATGGCCCACAGGACCAGCTGCCTGCTACCACCTGACACTCACCTGCTTCCCCTCACTGTCTGCAGCCCTCACAGGCTGCATGCCTCACCATTGGTGCTACCTGCAGTGTCCCCATACTAGCCCTGGTTGTGGGGCTGTAGGTGGTGACCCACCCAGAGCTGGGAACCTGTGTTAGCATCATCACAGCATGTTCATGATACTCACCTGCCCACCAATGACCCCCTACTCTCACTTTGCAACTCCCCTACCCTACCCTTCTCCTTCATGACACTCTGTCATGCAGCCTCCACCTCTGTCACTGCCACCCAATGGGCCACCTCAATGGCCTCCTGCCTCTCCTTCTCTTTGCACTCCTTGTGTGCCTGCCTCTCCCATTCTGCCTGCTCCTCCCATTCCCACTGTTGGAATATAAACTGCCCCCTAGGTAGTACACTCTTTAGGTGCGAAGATTAGTTGCTTACATAAGCAGAAAAGCGGACTACAGTAGAGTAAATTTTTCCTCTAGTCTCCTCAGTAGCTTGGTGTTACTGAGGAGTAAGTCACTCTTTTATATTTAGCTTCACATTTACTGACAACCTGTAGAGTAACTATCTGACAGGTACATACTAATAAAGTAGCTTGGTGTTACTGAGGAAGTAACTATCTGACACCCACCTCTCCTGCTCCTCCCACTCCTTCTGTTCTTGTGCTGCCCTCTCTTCTGCAGCCTTATGCTGCACCTCTTTGGCCTTCTGTCAGCATGCCTCTGCCCTCCACTCCTTCTTTGTGGTCTCCCACTGACTCTTCTCCACTTCCTTGGCTCTCTCAGTCCCCTCTGTATTGCTGGTGTGGACCTCTGGGTCCTCATTGGTTGCTTGCAACCAGTCTTGGGCAGGGGCAGGCTGCTGACTTGAACCTTGTTCTTGGCTGGACATGGTTTTGAGGCAAAGGAAAGATGTAGAGAAGGGGCTTAGTGGCAAAAGTGCACTTTCTTATGTGACTGGTTCAGACTCTGACACAACCCTGCTGCAGCAATCAATAGGCACCTCATGGCCCATTGCCAAATACAAAATCAACCTCATGTTCTCTAGACCATGCCACTTATGGCCTTCAGGGGTTCAGGCCTTAAGGGGAGGATACTGTCACACCTGTGCCCACATTCTGGTCCTCCCCTGCCCCACTCTGCACTCATCCACTCCCTCTGGTACCCATACAGTGTGTTCCCACCCAGTCCTCCATCAGTCACTGTCAGCCCTCATTGGTCCCACCATGTGACTGTTGCTTCTTGGTCAGGTGACACCTTCCACCCTCTTGGGGGTCACTTTCCTTTTGGGTAGATGGGCCAGTCTAGGCATGGTGCGGCTACTGCACTGCATGGTTCAGTGCAGGGTTGTTACTTGTTTAGGCTTTTGGCCTACCTTCTGATTGGCTACCAGTGGGCACTCTGAAGTCTTTCTGCCCATACCATTCCTTTTCAGGCACTTCTTCTTTGTCCTGAGGGTCACCTCCATCATATGTACCATTCTCTGACTGAAGTTTTCTGACATTTCTGCCCCTTGAAAATTTACTGTACTCCATATGTTAGTTCCAATGTTCCAATACTGTACCACCTTGATGGTGCACTCAATGTATATAAGCCCACTGCACTCAGCAGTGGTCCCTCAGTACAAATACCAACTTAGTCCTCCCTTCTCTGCAGTCCTCAACTGGCCTTCTCTGTCTTCTGTTGGACTCTCCCTGACTTCCCTCTCTATCTGAAATCTGAGGGCTGGGCTCATACAAGGGGGCAGCACATGAGCTGAACCCAATGCCCTCTCCCAAACCTCTGTTGCAACCATCAGCTACCCTTTGGCCAACATCACTATCCATCAGCCCACATCAGCCCACCTCCATATACTTCTCACAGCCTCTGTGAGCATCAGGGACTGTTGGAGTAGGCCCAGACTTGGCAAGGAGATGTGTCAGGTGCAGCAGGCAGAGAGTTTGTTGGTGTGTAACAATATTTTTCATTCTAAACTCCATACTGACAAGTCCATAATTTATTCAGCACATCATATCAGTCAGTGGAAAGTCCACAGAGCAGGCTAAGGCTTGCTCTGCCTGTGTCAAGGCCAGTGAGCTGTGTATACCAGGTATCAGGTGCAGCAAGTCATGTGTCCAGTGCCAGAAGACAAAAGGCAAGTGCAACTTGAACCTGAAGGCTCTGGAGTCCAAGAAGCTGGCATCAACCATACCATTGCCCTGTGGTGGAGAGAAGAGGAAATGGAGAAAGTCAGTGCACTTTGGTGAGGCTGCTGATGATGAAGATGTGGACAACACACTGGATGTTGAGGTCATTCTGAAGCCTTGCCCACCCCACATGCAAGCTCCACATCCAGACCCCTTGGCAGAGGTTCTGGACTGTTGGCTTGGAGAGATCATCAATGCAATCCAGAAGAACACTGTGGCTGTGGAGGCAATGTTGAGGGAGATCTGGGACCTTTCTGGAGTTCTGGAGGAATTGTTCAAGGTTCTCAAGACTGCAACGACCACCCTTGTCAACTGGGCAATGAATGACAATGACATTTAGTCATTATTTTTAGTTTATCCATGTCTGTAGCATACTTTGAGTTTGCCTGTCCCCCTCCTATCTTTTTTTTTTTTTGAAGTATATTTTCCATGTGTCTGTCCTAGAACTGAGTGAGCATGAGTCTTCATAGTGTAGATGGAGTGAAAGTCCATTTATTTCTGGGGTGGGATGGCACTCAATGGACCATCCTTGTGGGGGTATGCTCTGTGGAAATCCACAACTAAGTCAGGGGCATTGCTTAATTCAGTAGCTATGAGCCAGGATGTTTCCTTGTCTGTGCCTTCATAGCCAGCCCACTTGACTAGATATTGCAGTGGACATCACCTATGGTAGTCCACTTTAGAGTCTAGGATTTGTTCTATTTCATACTCTGGTTCTCCATTGATTTCAATGGGTGGAGGTGGAGGTTGGACATGGTTGGGGATAGTATTCAGAGTTGCCAGTTCTAACTGCAAGACATGGAACACAGGGTGTATGGACTTCATAGCATCAGGTAGTCAGATAGTGAACAATAATGATCCAACACATGTGATGATAGGGTATGGGCCTAGGTTCTTTTCCAAGAGTTTGTTTGAAGGTCACATGGACCTGAAGTACTTTGCTTGGATGTATACAAAATCTCCAATCTGAAAGTCCAGAGGCAGAGATCTTTTTGCATCTGCCAGACCTTGGTATCTCTGCTGAGCTTCTTTTGTTTCTCCTCATAGGAATGTATGCAGGGAGTCTAAGTCCACTGCATAGTCTCTAGCTCAAGAAGATGTCAATTCTCTTTCTGGGTGTACAGTGACATTTGGATGATATCCCTTATTAGTGAAGAACAGTGAAACTCCAGTTGTAGCACTGGGAGCATTGTTGTATGCAAACTCTGCGAGTGGTAGCAACTCAGACCAGTTGTCTTGTTGGTAATTACAGTAGACCTGTAGGTACTGCTCCAACATCTGGTTAGTTTGTTTGGTTTGACCATCACCTTCAGGGTGATATCTGGAAGTGAAGTGGAGCTTCATGTCCAGTGCTTTGCCTAGCAACCAGAAGAAGTGAGACATGAACTCCATGCCTAGAGAAGACATGGAGTAAAAACAGTTTAGTGAGTTGTGGGGATGTGATAGTATCTTTGGTGGGGATGAATACAGCTTGTTTCAAGAGGTGGTCTACAATGACCAGTATAGCAGTATGGTTTCTGGAGTTTGGTAATTGTTCAACAAAATCCATCAAAATGGAGTTCCATGGCCTCTCTGGTATTGGTAACTGCTTCAACATCCTGTATGGCTTATGTCTCAGAGTTTTAGCATGCACACAGGCAGTGCAAGATTTGATGTAGTCTTTGATACAAGTCCAAGCATTTGGCCAGATGTACTCACAATGGACAAGTTTGAGTGTTCTGTTTTGTCTGAAGTGACTGGCCAAGGGGTGATCATGCTTGTAACAGAGTACATGGAGTCTGAGGTTGTTTGAGTCAGGAACATATATGTGACCATCCAGACATAAAAGTCTGGATTCATCTACCCACCAATGAGGGTTAGATGGGTCAGAGAGGTGGAGTTGACCAAGTGGGTCAGATGTTAAGGTGGACTTGATGTCTTCATGGAGTTTCTCAATGTCCATGATTATACTAGCACATAGTACTGGGCTTTCTGGGTAGGTCACCTGTAATGAATTGGACAGTTGTTCAGTGGTAAACACTGGTCAGAGGCTCTGTGGGTTAGCTTGGGCATAGCCCCTATCCCCCTCTTTGGGGTAGATGTCCCATTGTCTAGTCAAGGCATCAGGCTTTGCTCCAAGCTTACTGGGGCAGAAACAAATGACCATATTGAATTGAGAAAGATACTCAGACCAACATGCCTGGTGCCTGGTGAGCACTTTTGAGTTGGAGAAATACTCAAGATTCTTGTGGTTGGTAATGATGTCAATGGGGTGTGCAGGGCCTTCAAGGTAATGGCACCAGGTCCAGAAGGCTTCATGAATCACCAACAGCTCTTTTTCATGTGTGTTGTAGTTCAACTCCAGGGCAGTCAAAGTCCAGGAGTAGAATGCTACTGGTCATACCTCACCATCTGGGCAAGTGATGGACAGGATGCCAGTGATGGCATAGTCTGAAGCATCCATTTCTACTGTGAGGGGAAGTCTGGGTTGGAAATGAGTTAGTATTGGAGCCATGGAAAAAGCTTCTTTGAGATGATTAAAGGACTGGTGATAATCCTCAGAGAAATTCCAAGGTGCCCCCTTCCATGTGAGATGTGTTAGTGGGACCATGATGTCCAAGTAATTGAAGATGAAATGATGGTAGAAGTTTGTAAAGCCAAGGAAGGATTGGATGTCCCTCACCTTGCAGGGTTCAGGCCAGTCATGGATGGCCTTTACCTTATCCTTGGACATTGACAAACTGTTGGGAGATAAGAAGAAACCAAGGTATTCCACAGACTCAGAGTGGAATTCACATTTCTCTGGTTTGGCATACAAGCCATGCTCCTGGAGTCTGTGGAGTACCTCATGAACATGTTTTTTATGGTTTTCCATATTATCAGGATAGATAAGGATGTTGTCCAGGTAGACAACAATGCATACATCCAGTAGGTCTGTGAAGACAGAGTTGACAAAGTGTTGAAACACTGCAGGGGTGTTGGTAAGTCTGAATGGCATCACCAGCCACTCATAAGATCCATAATGGGTTCTGAAAGCTGTCTTCCATTCATGTCCTTTGGCAATGCACACCAGGTGGTAAGCATGGTGCAGATCAATTTTAGTATATACCTTAGCCCAACTAGGTGAGTCAAGTAAGTCCTAAATGAGAGGTAGCAGGTAATGGTCCTTCTTGGTGATCTTGTTGAGGCCCCTAAAGTCAACACAAAGGCAAAGTGATCTGTCCTTCTTTTTGACAAAAAGGACAGGTGCAGCATACAGGGATGATGTTGGATGAATAAAGCCAGTAGTAAGGTTCTCATTGATGAAGGTCCAGAGAGTGGCAAGCTCAATGGATGAAAGTGAGTAGAGGGTTCCCAATGGTGGAGTAGTTCCTTCCTCCAAATCTATCTTGAGGTTGAACTCCCAGTGAGGTGCAAGTGTAGATGCCTTGGCCTTACTGAACACATCAGCAAAGTGGTGATAGTCTGGGGGTACCAATGACAAGTCCAGGGTATCCTGTATGGTGGCAGCCCAGAGTTTGGTACTATCCTGAGGTTGGACCTGGAGGGAGAACTGGATTGAGCCATCTAGCTTGCAAGCACAGACAAAGGCTGCTGTGTTGACAAGGGAGATGTTCAGTGCTCAAGTGCTGGGTGGAGAGGAGTTATCAACTGACTTGGGGAGGGTGATGTCTGGAGAGCCCAGGGGGGGGGGGTCTTCAGGGTTTCTCAGAGTTGACTCTGAGTCAGAGGGCAATGTCAGTGCTGGCAAGCAAGATGTAAGGTTTCAGAATTTAATACTGCTCAATACCCAATCAATTGACAGATTGTAGTGGGTGAGCCAGTTATGCCTGAGAACTATCTTGCACTCAGAATCCAACAGAGTTGCATAGAAGATCATGTTGGTGATATCTCCATGTTAAGAACATTTCTTCTGAAGTTGGGTTGAGCCAGGCTTTGTAGTTCTGGCAGGTCCAGAGCTGGGCTACTGTGCTGGAGCTCGTAAGAGCCAGGGTTGAGTGGCACATGGCCTGTGGGGGTCGAAGCCCAGGCTTGGTAGGGGTCCACCACCCTAAATTGGCCTCAGCTTGTGTGCTGTGCCCTTGGACAGGTCTGGGTAGTGGTCAAGATACTGAACACTCTGGGTTCTAGGTTGATTATCTGACTGCCCCTACAGTACAGACCTAACTAAGTATTTATACTACTAGTCTGGAGGGGGCACTACTGGTGTTCTGGTAGTCTTGGTAATAACTAAGAGGCTATGTATGAACATTAGTAAGTGAGTGACTAAGGAAAGTCCAGAAACCTGTCTACTGGTAGTAGATGCAGGTCTGACAAATGCGCAGTAATAACTAATCATACTAAGGAATGTGGTAATGCTAGACTAAATAGAGAACAAAGACTCAGACTAGAGGGTCTGGAGGTGGACACCAGTCCAGAGTTCATGTGCACTACTACCAGAAAACAGACAACTACCAGTAGTGTACTTACTAGTAGTGTGACCTAAATACATGCATATGACACTCCAGAGGGAAAGCAGACTGAAAGATTTGAGGCTTTACTGATCAATGTTGTTGTCATGCCATCAAAAAGATGGAGGATGAGAGGTGGGATGGAGTAGGTTGAAAGACTATGATTATTGATGAAAGTAGAATCCACAAAACAATGGGTTGAACCTGAATCTATTAATGCTGGAAAGTCCAGAATATTATATGAGTCAAGGGTGACAGAAGGCTTTAATGAATTAGGATTTAAAAGAGTGGATGCATTGAGGTGTTCCTCTGAAGGTGCACAGTTGGTATCAACACAACTCCCAGGCTGTGCAGAGTTCTGAGAGTTGCACTCTATTTTTTTGCCTTGGCAGAGGCAGTCAGTTTGGCTTCCAACTCAGTAACCATGGCTGCATGAGCCTTAGCTGCATGAGATGTAGACTTAGGGCACTCCTTGGCCTTGTGCCTGGGGTTTCTGCAGAACATACACAAGTTCTGCTCGAAATGCCTCTTATGCTCAGCAGGTGTCAGTTTGCTGTCTTTACCAAGCTTGTTGGATAGTGTGGATGGTGCTCCAGAGTTCTGATTATTTGGAGGCTTGGGGTTTGAGGTAGATGGAGTTTGCTGGTTACTACCAGACTGGGGGTTGGTGTTACTAGATTTCTGCTTGTCCCCCTTGTTTGACTTGGCCTTACCTCTGGAGTTGCTTCCAGAGTTGTTGCCAGAGGACTTTGCTTGAGGAGAGATCTTGTCTTTGCATTCCCAGTAGTGCACATCAATTTCTTGGGCTAGCACATGCAGCCCATACAGGGTGGTGGGTTTCCTGACCCTGCTGATTTCATCTTTGATATGATCTGGGAGTCCAGTATAGAATAGGTGGCAGAGGGTGCCATCTCCATAGCCTTGGACTTGTGATGCCAATCTGTTGAAGTTGACTACATAGCAGTTTACATGATGCATCTCCTTCATGCAGAGGTGGTCAAGCTGGTGTTTGGCATCTGCAACCAGGTCATGGGGTCCAAAGGTTGTCTGGAGATCTGCTACAAAATCCAGCCAGCTGTCCATCCAAAGTGGGCAGTCCACCAGGTCTCCAGAGTTCAACAGGTCTGGCTTGAACCATTCAAGAGCCATTCCCTTGAGGTATGATTGGGCAAATGTGTCCTTGTTTCTGTCCAGGCAGAAGGCCTTGGGATGATCTTGGAAGCAAAGTTTGCACTGAACTAAGAACATCTGGAGTTTCTTTGGGTCAGTACCATCAAAGGTGTCTGGCTCTTGGACTTTAGCATGTGAGGATGAGGTATTGTCAGAGTGACAGGTTGAATGTGACAGATGGTTGACAGTTGTTGCCAAGTTCTGCAAGACCACCAGTTGGGGGTCTAGCTGCTCTGGGGCATTGACAAAAGGATTACTGTTGTCATCATCATCATCATCATTGTTGTTGTCATCTCCAGGACCCTCATCTCCCAGACTGTCATCTCCAGGGTCATTGCCTCCAAAGAGGTCTGGGATTGGTCATGCCATGGACAAGGAGCATCTATTGGAGGAGCCAGTTCTAGGGGTCAGGGTAGCAAGGGGTTCTCCCCTGGCAGAGAAACTTCAAAATTGGCTCACTGATGGCAGAGGACATCAGTGGCTTGCTAATGCAATATGTGCACTTGATTTGTGCATATCATCAATCGCAGTTTGTTCCAAAGCTTCAACAGCCATGGAGCAAGAATGGAGTCAAGTAGTCATAGTCATGGTATAGGGGGTTTGATGGACTTGTGCAAGGATTGAGTTCAAATATACTGTCAAGACCAGTCCTCAACAGTCTCTGAGAGGTTCCAAGGGCAGAGGGAAGCTAGAATGAAAGTCCAGGGAGTCAGAGTTTAGCATACAACTTAGTACACTAGTTCCTGCCAAGTCCCAGAAGTTGGAGCTATCCAGAAGTTGTCTGGAATCAAGTGAGATCAATGAGTATCTTATTCAATATTCAAACTGAGGTGCTACAACATATGTGCAAGGCTTTTATAGTACAGAGGAAAGTCCAAAGCAATGTCCAGGGTGCATCAACTACTGGAACACAGTACAGATGAGTAACAATATTAGTGAGCTATTAGTAAGGTAAGTCAGTAGCCACTGGATAGCTGGATGGTATGGGGATTAGTAAGACATACTAGTAGTACAGTATTGTGGTGAGTCACTTAGAAGTGCAAGAGAAATATACTAAATATAGAAACAGAAACAGAAATAGATCACAAGTCAAATCAGAGATGGAATGGAGTTTCATGACAGAAGCCTGTAGGGCTAGAATAACACCTCAGATGGTTGTGTGCACATCATGGATGTGACAGGGATGGCCCACCCCTCTGAAAGTGGGGTAGGCTGACTTGGCTGGGGAATGGCCAACACCCCTGAAAGTGGGATAGGCTGACCTAGGTTAGCAATGGACCACCCCCCTGAGAGTGGGGTAGGCCAACCTAAGTGGGGGACAGCCCACCCCCCTGAATGTGGGGTAGGCCAACCTGGCTGGGGGATGCCCAACACCCCTGAAAGTGGGGTAGGCCAACCTAGGTGAGGGATGGCCCACCCCCCTGAAAGTAGGGTAGGCCAACCTAGGTGGGGGATGGCTCACCCCCCCTGAAAGTGGGGTAGGCTGACCTAGGTGAGGGATGGCCCATGCCCCCTGAAAGTGGGGTAGGCTGACCTGGCTGGGGGATGGCCAACACCCCTCAAAGTGGGATAGGCTGACCTGGCTGGGCAATGGCCCCCCCTGAAAGTGGGATTATGGCATATGGGCAGAACAACATCCTGGTTGTAGGTCCTTTGGCTTGTCTGAGTTGATATTCTGTGTATATCTTCACTTCATTTCCCAAGGAATGTGATGGATTTACAACCTGAAGAAAGCTAGTGCACATTCTAGGCAGATTTGGCTGAGAGATCTCTTGCCTGAAGGGGGGGTCAGTTTTGCTGTGGTGGATTACAGCTTGACTAGAGCTGGAGCTTGTTCCAACACAGAGAGATTTGTCAAGGTTTTGGTGGATTCACATGGGCAATTAGGTGACTACTATTATTCTTAATGTTTCATGGATGTGGTGCTCATATTTTTAAAGCATGAGCAGGTGTCTTTCCATTACACTGATTTGTGACTGTAAGTATGGCAGGATATTTCCTCTGTACAGATTTACAAGGTTGGGAGTCAGAATGTTGCCTAGTAGTGGCTTATTTTGCTGTCAATTTTTATCAATCTACTATATTTTTTACCCAAACAACATCTTAGTGGTTTATACAATTTATATATGGATGGTATTTATGGATATTTAGAGGGTAATTTGAAGCCATGATGAATTCCCTCTTTTTCCTTGTGGAAGTTGAATGGCATTTTCAGGAATGGAGAAAGAATATGTTTTGAGTGGGAGAGACACCCCACCAGCCTCCATGGTTTTCTCACAGTCAGGATATTTGCACTCAAAGGGTATAGTTTTCCCTGCTGAACCCCCTACCCACTTTTGAATGGTCCCACACTGGGGACACTGGACTGGTAAGAGGTGACCCCAGGGTTTTAGATGCTTGTCAGTCCAGAGAAACTTTTCTACCAGCAGAGCTTCTTCCTGCCATGTGATCAAAATGATGTTTGAATGCCTACCCAGCATACCACAGTCATTCAGGGCAACCTTAGCTGCACTGGGAATAGGGAAGCCTTGGATGATGGTGTTGTCCAGGAGGCTTTGGAGGTAGGGGACTGTGGAAGCCAGCTGGAGGTGCTGAGCATCAAACAATAGCATGGACCTGGGGGTAAAACTGGCAGGTGTGAGGGATGAGTAAGCAGGAGATGATAAAACTCACTGTTGGGCAACCTCCTTTACCCCATTGAAACTCTGGGGATTGGTGGCCACAGAGCCACAGACATAGAATATTATTATGTCTGCACCATTTATAATGTTACTCAGGGGCTTGAGAAGCAGTTGGAGAAACTGTAGAAGGTTGGCTTGGAATGAGGGAGAAGAGTGAGTCAACTTACTGGCAAGACTTTACAGGCCACTGGTTCCTTATTTATATATCCAGTAAAGAGATCACCCCTGTCTTCATCACTATGAGTAGTGAGAAACAGCACAACTCTTGAGTAAGCAGAGAGGGTGTTTGTCAGGTCAGAGGCAGCCTTATTGTATGCATCCATGGACTCTGGGGCGCCAAGGTTGAAAGAGAGCTGGGAGAAGTTGTAATCCCCTTGGGGAAAGTACTATATGCTTGCAGGAAGGAGTGGAGCATGGCTACCTGGGAATGACCTATGTCTTGGGCTAGGCCTTCCAGGTGGAGGTGAAGCAGGGCTGTAGGGTGGGGGGCTACTTGAGAGGTCATTGCATGATGAAAGCCTCCAGGGATAATGGGGGGAGTGGAAAGAGCAGGTTCTCCCTTGGAATAGAAACCCTGAATGTTGTTAAATACTGCATACAAGATGCAGATTGTATTGTACTTACCATGTAAGGCTTTGGGTCATTTTTAGTCTTTTGCCAGTGGCAAGTCATACACATGAACTTGACATCAGCCCTTTTTACTTTTTGCAGGGATCCCTCAGAAACTATGAGGCATCTATGGCACACCATTCTATGACATCCCTCCTCATCACAAATCCACATTTCACCACCATCCCTGCACATGAAACAGAACTGTACAGAAGGTCAGTGGGGGCAGACTACATACAGGTGAATAATTACTGCATTGTCCTTGGCTTGTATCTTGAGGGGAGGCTTCTTGGCAGCAGCCTTGGCTTTGGCTTTCTTCTTCTGCAGTACTTCAAGGTTCACTCTTGGGGAATGGCCACCAGTTACCTTCCTGGCACTCTGCTTTGTTCTGGCCATGGAAATATGACTAGGAGGGATGCAAGAGGTGTACTAAAATTGGGATAGCAATGACATACAATGAGTATTTAAAATAAAAATGGGCTGGAGGGATACACAGGTATATTCTTTGTGGGTGGTGTTACTTACCAAGCTGGCCAAAGTTGGGTACTAGGGGGCTACACATCAATATACTTTTATTAAACATGGCAGAGAGGTACTTACTTGAAGGTAGCTGCTAGTGGGGAGGGGGGTACTTAGGGGGCTGGTTGAAGGTGGATACTAGCATGGCTACATGTGGGTATGTTCCTATTAGACACAGCAGGGGTGGGGGGTGGAGGGGGTACTCATGGGGCTGGTCAAGGGTGGATGCTGGTGGGGCTACACATGAGTGACATGGCCAGGGGAGAGGAGGTACTTACTGACAGGGCTGGTCAGTGTTGGGTGCTGGTGGAATTATGAATACATATCATGAGTATATTTTTTATTAGATGGGAGGGGGGTATTTACAGCTTACAATTGGGGCTGGTCAGTGTTGGGTGCTGATGAAACTATGAATGAGTATCAATTTTTATTGGATACAGTGTGGGAGAGGGATACTTACAGAGCTGGTCAAAGGTGGGCACTAGCAGGCCTACATGTGGGGATGTTTTTATCAGACATGGTGGCAGGGGTGGGGGGTTCTCACAGGGCTGGTCAAGGTGGACACTGGTGGAGCTGCACATGAGCATATTTTTATTAGACATGGAGGGGGTGGGGGTGCTTACAGATGGGGCTGGTCAATGGTGGAACTATGAATGAGTATAAATTTCTACTACACATGGTGAGGGGGGGGATACTTACAGAGCTGCTTGATGATGGATGCTAGCAAGGCTACATGTGGGTATGTTTTTGTTAGACATAGCAGGGGGTTACTCATGGGGTGGGTCAAGTGTGGGTGCTGGTGGGGGTACACATGAGTATATTTCTACATAGCTGGGGGAGGGGGGGACTTATGGAGGGGTGGTCAATGTTGGCTGCTGTTGGAACTATGAATGAGCAGAAAATTTTATTAGACATGGCAGGGGAGAGGTTACTTACAGGGCTGGTTGATGGTGGGCACTAATGGGGCTACATGTGGGTATGTTTCAATTAAACACAATGAGGGGTGGGTACTTATGGAGGTGCTTGATGGTGGGCCTTGGAGGAACTGTGAATAAGTATAAATTTTTGGTACACATGGCATGGGAGGTACTTATGGGGCTCAGGTGCCAGTGGGGGTTATGCATGAGTATATGAAAAATTTTGTTATGCACAGTGGGTACTTATGTACCAGCAGTTGTGCTTAGCAGGCAGGCTGAGAGAGTCACAAGTGAGAGGCAACATTGGCATACAACCATGGCAGAGGTACTTACCTGAGAAGTCACACTCAGGTGTGGCTGAGGGTTCATGTGCATGGCAGTAGCTTGTTGGGTCAATCAGTGCTTGGGATTTTGCAGACTTGGTGCACTTACCTGGCTGGTTAGTCATGGAAAAAAAAAGAAGCAGAAAAAAAGAATGGAATGGAAAGATGCCAAATGCTCAGAGGCTGTGTGCAAACCAAATAGATGACAAAAATCATCATGTGATAGAGGGACTGAGTCACAAGGGATGCTCGAGAGTTCCCATTGTCATGTGATGGACACACTGCAGTTTGGCAGTGTTCATGCTGACATGACAAACAAACACAGCCAAACAGTCAGTTGATACATGGACTTGCAGGTCGGATTATCACATTGACATGTACAAGCAAATATAGCCAAATAATGAAAATACTATGAATAGTAGCTGCAAATATTTATTGTGTTTCCCAATCCCACCTCCCCACTCCCCTCTCTTAAAAATGCCTTGAGTGATCATCCTTGGACATGACACATCCCATCCATCTCTTTGCTTGCTTCTCTCCACTGTAAGTCATGAGTCATCATCATTGTTGGCATTGTCATCATGAGTTGATATTTTCTTAGGTGAGTGCAACTCTGCTTGGCTCCCTTCATATCCAACTGACAAAATGTTTTTTACAGACCTGTACTTATGCATCATTGCCATGTGTTGTTGTCATTGTCCAAGTATGCAGATAGTATCATAGGTGAGCATGTCCCCTTGCCCACTTCCCTTTGTATGCCACTCACAAAATGTTTTCTTACAGACTTCTGATTGTCATTGTGCATTGTTGCCATGGGTCATCATTGTCATCTGAAGTATGGTATCAGGTTCTTAGGTGAGCATCATCTTATGCCCACTTCCCTTCATGCCTGACCCACAAAAATCAATCAGTGTTTGGATGCTTGTCATGCATTGTCATGTCCTCCCATCTTTTTGTCTCATGTCATCTCATCATTGCAAGTATGTCAATATTTTCTTAGGTGAGCACACCACCATGCCCCCTTCTCTTTGTATTGAACTCACTAACAGATGGATCAGGTTCACATTGAGCATCATTATCATTCCATTGGTAAGCACACCCATCACCTATGTCTATCTCATTAGCATATATATACCCACAGATGTTTAATTCTTGTTCATAGTCATCATCCCTGGTGCCCTTCAATCCCAGTTGCTACCACCATTGCTGCCTTTCACCATGTAAGTAAGCACCTCTTATTCTCTGTGTCACTGTTGCTGCTTATCCATGCCTGCTCCTCAATGCTGTCATGGATGCTCACTATTCAAAGGTAGGTGGGTAGTTTAATCTCATGATGCCTTACCTATAGGTCATCCATGCCATCAAATGTAGGCTGCAGACTGTGTGATGGTGGGATGGTGTCCCCCTGTCTGCAGTGCACCTGGCCAGTGCATTGCTTCATGGGGGGACTTATCTTGTCAGTTCTGGTGGGAACATGTCTGTGCCTGCTGTGAAGGTCAGCATAATATCTTGTTGGTTCTGGTGGGAACATGTCTGTGCCTGCTGTGCAGGTCAGCATAATATCTTGTTGGCTCTGGGGGGTTGATGTCTGTACCTGCTGTGCAGGTCAGTATCATATAATCCTAGTTGTTGTTGCTAAACCTATGTCTTGTAAATATGGGTCTGTGTTTTGGGATGGTAAGTCTACTTTTTTTGCTCATACTGTTGATTCTGACTTGGACTTCAGTTTAGAAAATGCTCAGTAAGTGCTTGGTGAATTTCTATGTAGTTTCTAATTAGACAAGTTAGGGGGAATGTGCTTTGTTGATAAGGGTCTTCATTGAATTTCAAGTTTTTTGCTTTCTTGAGTACCAGTTATGCTTCTAGGGTGGGGTCCACCTAGTTCATAATGTTGGCTTGTCCTTTGGGACTTTGTTTTGTTATTACTTCATCTTACTAGTTGTACTGAACTTATGTACTTGTCCATTTCTGTTTGAAATGTAACCTCTGTGCTGTGTTTGCAGATTATTTTTGTCAGTGAGAGGTTCTAACCCTAACCTTAAGTATCTGGTGATTATTAAGTCCTAAGTTTCATGGCTTAAAATTTTATCACTGCCCTGAGTGAACAGAGTGCCAGAGTCTGCCAACCCCCAACTACATCATGCCAACATCACCCAAGAGTCAATCCCCAGCTGCAGATCCAGCCCTGTCTGCCTTGGTGGATATTGCCCTAACATCTGTGCTTTGGGGATACCCACTCACCCCATCTTCTGTAATACAAAGATCAGACCTCCAGAAGCCAAGGCAATGTTAACTGTTTCCATGGCATTGGGACACACTGCTTTCCACCCTGTGATAGACTCAGAGTTAGGTCCCAGTTGACCAACCTCCAGAGGTGCCTGGAAGAAGCCCTTGCCCCAGCATCCTTTTCCTCCATGGAACTCCAGTTATCCACCCTTGTCATTGCCTTTGCAATCCTCAACCCTTGTGAGTGTCCTCACTGATGGGGAGTAGAACTCTGGAGCCTGAATTCTAGTGGAAGATGTCACAGAATGGGACATTGACAGGTTTGCTGAACCAAAGAGGAATGTTGAAGACAAGACAAAATATTTTCCATATCCTCAGTGGGGGCTCATTTCTGACCCAGCCACCATTTTGGATGTCCACAGCAGGGTGGTGGTTTGGTATCTCCCAGGCATCATGTCTCCTGCAAGAGTGGTAATCCTGTCTCTTCCCCCTCCATCCATCTTGTATTGATTCATCAGTATGAACATCTCAATAAAATCCATCTCCCATTGAAAGATAGCCTGGTAAAATGCTCCAAGACTGGTGGTCAGTTCAAAAGGAGGTTTGGCCATAGACATGTACCAGAGGGGGATGGCAATGAGATGTTTGGTTATGGCCACCTTATGAATTCTCCAGCAACATTCCAGCAGGCCCATACAGTAATCCCCCATGTTCTCAGAATTTTGGGAGGCTAATTGACCCTCAGAGATTGGAGGACAAGGTCTACAAAAGTTCCTCCCTCAAAAAGGCCCCAGTAAGGCAATGGCTCCAGGATGTTTCTTATGCAGAGGAGTTCTGGAATACCATTGCTGAAATTGTCCTGCCTGATCTTGCCCAAGTTGGCAAGGATGCTATCTCTGTCGAGGAGGACTGGGTTATCACCCAACCCCCTTCCCCCATTAGTTGGACCTCCATCTATCTTGGCATAGATATCAGTCAATCAAGAGGCTCCTCCCCACCCAGACCAAGTCTCTGCACCATCTCTGCTGGACCTGGTAGTGAGCCTGGGAACTCATGATGCCCAATTTCATATATCTGAATTAGGCACCATATTCTGTTATCAGCCAGGCACCATGACTTACCTTGCTGGCAAAGTTCTCACCCACTCTGTCCCAAAATGGGGGAAAGGGGAAAGGATAGCACTTGCTCACTACATGAAGGATGCTGTCCCCAACAGATTTGGACTGCCCAGGCCACCTTTCACCCAACAGAAGCATCTCTTGGGGAAATTTTTACAGACTTAGTGTAGATAACTAGCTGAGCCCCTTAGCCTTAGCCAATGTCAAGCAGAGTTTCCAAGTGAAAATTGTATATCCAGAGCATTCCCCATGCTTCATATCAATCCTGTTGAGCATGCATCAGAGAAGGTCAAAAGTCCTCCAAAAACCCTCTGGGAGAGGTGCTCTGTATGCTTTCCAGCCCACCAAGACCAGAAGGGGAAAGCTCAGCCATGAAGAAGTGGATGCCAGGCACCTCTACCTCCTATCTTGCAGCCAGCCTTCCACTCACAGAACTCCAAGAACCATGGGATCCTCCCAAAATCTTGACTTCTCTGACTGGAATGATGTAGAAGGTCCCCCCCAATCCAGAAGGCACACAAAGGTCCATACTCTGATTCTGGCCTGGTCTACCATTGAAAAATTCCTTCCAGAGTCAAATTGACCTTATCAGAGAGTGGCTGCCTTGGAGAGCAGAGTATCTCAATGTCATTTTGGAGGGGGAGCAGCTGGCCAAGGGGGGAATTTGTGAGCAGTGCTGTGAGGCAGAAGGAAGTGTCTGGTGCATGTCCTACACTGGAGTCCATGCCTGGTGTGGCCCCTGTACTGTCAAAGCTCACAGGAACCTGCCCTTTCACAAGGTCCAAAGGTGGAATGGTACCCATTACCAACCTATGTCCTTGATGGAACTGGGCTTCTTGTGGCACATAGGCCATGGGGGTGATCCCTGCCCTTGAAATTGGTCAGATGCTGATCCAGATGAGGTAGGCTATATGACTGGGGAGGAACCTCCCAATCATAGGTCAGTGGCATTTTATTGGAGAGACAGTCTGATGACCTGGCCATCAGGAGGCCTTCCTGGTTCCAGACGACCAATGTGCACACAGATGGGATTTTGTCTCATGAGGTTTCAGTGTGTAGCTGCCCTGGGTCTGATGCTAGTGACTGGCACCTGGACTTGCTTAGACAAAGACTATTCCCAGCCAGCATCTCCAAGCCCAAAGCTGCCTTCACCTTTGATGTCCTGGATCACTTTCTGATAGATGCTCTGGAGTGCAAGACCTCTGCATTGAGTTTCTATCAGAAGCTGAAAAGGTTCAGCAACCATGCATTTCCTGAGAGGGTACAGCTGAGCACCATTTTCCAGTTGCTTGGCTAATGTTAATATATTTTTTCTTTGCTGGTTAGGATAGATACAGGGAGTTGATGAGGGTTTCTTGGCTGTGGAGGGATTTGAAACATAGAAAATGGTTTGGACTTGGGCATGATATGGAACAAGATTCTGGGGATGTGTCAAGACTGGTTCTCAACAGTCTCTGAGAGGGTCCGAGGGCAGAGGAGGGCTAGGGCAAAAGTCCAGGTAGTCAGAGTTTAGTGTACAACTTAGTACACTAGTTTCCTGCCAAGTCCCAGAGGTCAGAACTATCCAGAGACTGTCTGGAGTCAAGTGAGATCAATGAGTATCTTATTTGATATTCAAACTGATGTGCTACAATGTATGTACAAAGCTTTTATAGTACAGAGGAAAGTCCAATGCAATGTCCAGGGTGTAGTGACTACTGGAACACAGTACAGATGAATAACAATATTAGTGAGCCATTAGTAAGGTAAGTTGGTAGTCACCAGATAGCTGGATGGTATGGGGATTAGTAAGACATACTAGTATGGTAGTATAGTGAGTCACTCAGCAGCATGAGAGAAGCATACTAAATATAGAAACAGAAACAGAAATAGATTGTAAGTCAAATCAAAGATGGAATGGAGTTTCATGATGGAAGCCCATAGGGCTAGAACAACACCTCAGCTGGTTGGACTACAGTCTGGACCTTGTGCATGCATCATGGATGTGACAGTATCCCCCTCTTAGGGCCAAGCCCTTGAGGCACTTGTTGTGCTCAAGTGTCACTTCAGAGTTTCAAAGTCTGCATTGTCAGAGTCCGAAAAACTTCACAGTAAAAAAGAGCTCAACAGGGTTTTGTCAAAGTCCAGACTGTTGGAATATAAACTGCCCCCTAGGTAGTACATTCTTTAGGTGCGAAGATTAGTCACTTACATAAGCAGAAAAGCGGACTACAGTACAGTAAATTTTCTTCTAGTCTTCCTCAGTAGCTTGGTGTTACTGGGGAGTAAGTCACTCTTTCTATTTAGCTTCACATTTACTGACAACCTGTAGAGTAACTATCTGACACAAACACCCATCTCAAAACTTCTAAACACTATGGTCCCTACTCCCCAACTCAAAACCTCTCTCAACCCTGCAGGCATTGCCTGGGAAGTCCTCAACAATGACTTGCTTCAAGAGTATCCAGATGACCTGCCAACTATGAAAATGGCAAAGTTTGATGAATGACAGCATCATCAGTGTGCTGCCATGCAGGCAGCAATTGAAGAAGAAGAACACCGGCAAGCTGAGGAGGTTTGGAAAGCGAAGGAGGCTGAGGAATGTTGGAAAGCTGAGGAGCATAGAAAGGCTGAGGAGGCTGCTCAGAGGAAAGCAGCTGAGTAGAGGAAACTCCATGAGTTGGAAGTGGAGAAGAGATGTCTTGAGGAGGAGACACATCAGGTGCAGCAGGTGGAGAGCTCAACAGTGCATAACAATATTTATTGTTCTAAAATCCATACTGACAAGTCCATACCAGTCTCAGCATGTCACATCAGTCAGCAGAAAGTCTGCAGAGCAGGCAAAAGCTTGCTCTGCCTGCATCAAGGCTGGAGAAACATGCATGCTGGGTACTGGGCACAGCAAGTTGTGCATCTGATGCCAGAAAATGAAGGGCAAATGCAACTTGGAACCTGAAGGCTCCAGAGTCTGAGAAGCCAGCATCAACTGTTCCATCTCCTTGTGGTGGAGAAAAAAGGAAACAGAGAAAGTTGGCACACTTTGGTGAAGCTGCTGATGACAAAGATGTGGATGACACACCAGATGTCGAGGTTGTCTCGAAGCCCCATCCCCCCTGCATGCAAGCTCCACATCAAGACCCTTTGGTGGAGGTCTTAGACAGGCAGCTTGGAGAGGTCATGAAGGTGATTGAGAAGAACATGGCAGCCATTGAGACGATGTCAAGAGAGGTCCAGGACCTATCCAGAGTTTTGGAGGAGTCTTTCAAGGTTCTGAAGACTGCAACAACCACTCTCATCAACTGGGCAATGAATGATGACAACATTTAGTCATTACTTTTAGTTTATCTGTGTTCTTAGCATACTTCGAGTTTCCTGTCCCCCCCTCTCTTTTTTTTTTTTTGTTTGAAATATATTTTCTGTTGTGTCCAT
Source organism: Pisolithus thermaeus (assembly GCA_024663475.1). Taxonomy (NCBI): domain Eukaryota; kingdom Fungi; phylum Basidiomycota; class Agaricomycetes; order Boletales; family Pisolithaceae; genus Pisolithus; species Pisolithus thermaeus. The sequence goes on from JANFAF010000005.1 coordinate 67,876, forward strand.
CTTAGAATTGAGTGAGTGTGAGTCTTCATAGCATAGATGGAGTAAACTCCAAAAAGTCCATTTATTTCTGGGGTGGGATGGTGCTCAATGGATCATCCTTGTGGGGGTATGCTCTGTAGAAATCCATGACTAAGTCAGGGGCATTGCTTAATTTGGTAGCTATGAGCAAGGATGTTTCCTTGTCTGTGCCTTCATAGCCAGCCCACCTGACTAGGTACTGCAGCAGACATTGCCTATGGTAGTCCACTTTAGAGTCTAGGATTTGTTCTATTTCATACTCTGGTTCTCCATTGATTTCAAGGGGTGGAGGTGGAGGTTGGACATGGTTGGGGATAGTATTCAGAGTTGCCAGTTCTAGTTGCAAGACATGGAACATGGGGTGTATGGACTTCATAGCATCAGGTAGTCAGATAGTGAAGGATAACAATCCAACATGGGTGATAATAGGGTAGGGTCCCAGATTCTTTTCGGAGAGTTTCTTTGAGGGTCGAGTAGACCTGAAGTACTTAGCTTTGACATATACCAAATCTCCAATCTGAAAGTCTGGAGGCAGAGATCTTCTAGCATCTGCTGGACCTTGGTATCTCTGCTGAGCTTCCTTCATTTCTTCTCATAGGAATGTATGCAGGGAGTCTAAGTCCACTGTGTAGTCTCTAGCTTGAGAAGATGTTAATTCTCTTTCTGGGTGTACAGTAACATTAGGATGATAACCCTTATTGGCAAAGAATGGTGAAACTCTGGTTGTAGCACTGGGAGTGTTGTTGTACACAAACTCTGTGAGTGGTAGCAACTTGGACCAGTTGTCTTGTTGATAATTACAGTAAACCCATAGGTACTGCTCCAACATCTGGTTAGTTCATTCAGTTTGACTGTCACCATCAGGGTGATATCCAGAAGTGAAATGGAGCTTCATGTCCAGTGCCTTGCCTAGCAACCAGAAGAAGTGAGACATGAACTCCATGCCTCTGTTGGAGGTTATGTGTGAGGGAACTCTGTGCTTGGAGAAGACATGGAGTAGGAACAATTTAGCAAGTTGTGGAGAGGTGAGTGTATCTTTGGTGGGGATGAATACAGCTTGTTTTGAGAGATGGTCCACAATGACCAGTATAGTGGTATGGTTCCCAGAGTTTGGTAGTTGTTCAATGAAAGCCATTGAAATGGAGTTCCATGGTCTCTCCAGTATTGGTAGTTGCTTCAACATACCATATGGTGTGTGTCTCAGGGTTTTAGCACATGCACAGGCAGTGCAAGACTTGACATAGTCTTTGATGAAAGTCCAAGCATTTGGCCAGATGTACTCACAATGGATGAGTTCGAGTGTTCTGTTTTGTCTGAAGTGACCAGCCAAGGGGTGGTCATGCTTGTAATGGAGTATGCAAAGCCTGAGGTCATTTGCTTTGGGGACATATATATGATCATCCAGACATAAAAGTCCAGATTCATCTACTCACCAATGAGGGTTAGATGGGTCAGAGAGGTGGAGTTGACCAAGTGGATTGGATGTTAAGGTGGACTTGATGTCTTCATGGAGTTTCTCAATGTCCATGAATATGCTAGCACATAGTACTGGGCTTTCTAAGTAGGTCACCCATAAGGAATTGGATAGTTGTTCAGTGGTAAACACCAGTTGGAGGTTCTGTGGGTTAGCTTGGGCATAGCCCCTATCCCCCTCTTTGGGGTAGATGTCCCATTGTCTAGTCAAGGCATCAGGCTTTGCTCTGAGCTTACTGGGGTGGAAACAAATGACCATATTGAATTGAGAAAGGTATGTACTCAGACCAATGCACTTGGCACCTGGTGAGCACTTTTGAGGTGGAGAAATATTTGAGATTCTTGTGGTTGGTAATGATGTGAATGGGGTGTGCAGGGCCTTCAAGGTAATGGCACCAGGTCCAGAAGGCTTCATGAATTGCCATCAGCTCTTTGTCATGTGTGTTGTAGTTCAATTCCAGGGCAGTCAAAGTCTGGGAGTAGAATGCTACCAGTCATACCTCACCATCTGGGCAAGCAACAGACAGGATGCCAGCAATAGCATAGTCTGAAGCATCCATTTCGACCATGATGGGAAGTCTGGGTTGGAAATGAGTCAATATTGGAGCCATGGAGAAAGCTTCCTTGAGACAGTTAAAGGACTGGTGACAATTCCAAGGTGCCCCCTTCTGTGTGAGACATGTTAGTGGGACCACAATGTCTGAGTAATTGAAGATAAAACAACAGTAGAAATTTGCCAAGCTGAGGAAGGATTGAATGTCCTTTACTTTACAGGGTTCAGGCCAGTCACAGATGGCCTTTACCTTATCCTTGGACATTGACAAACTGTTGGGGGATAAGAAGAAACCAAGGTATTCCATGGACTCAGAGTGGAATTTGCACTTCTCTGGTTTGGCATACAGGCCATGCTCCTGGAGTCTGCAGAGTACCTCATGGACATGTTTTTTGTGATTTTCAATGTTATTGGAATAGATAAGGATGTCATCTAGGTAGACAATGACACATACATCCGACTCCTAAAGCTCTAGTGAGCTAGGGGAATAACCAGACTAGAGTCCAGTGTGAGCAACCATAGATTAAGTAGAGATATGAGGGTACACAGTACCTAGAGTCCAGCGTGAGCAACCAAAGGTGTCAACACTGGACTCAGCTATGCTAAATGCACTTCAAAGTAAACAACAGTAAACAAAGAGTGGCTGATGCACCAGGGGGATCCTAATCAACTCCTAAAGCTCTAGTGAGCTAGGGGAATAACCAGACTAGAGTCCAGTGTGAGCAACCAAAGGTGTCAACACTGGACTCAGCTACACCAAGTGCACTTCAAAGTAAACAACAGTAAACAAAGAGTGGCTGATGTGCCACAACACTAGGAATTGGCCTAGAAGGCTGGGAAAAGAAGTAGTAAGTAGCAAATAAGAAGGGGAATTGAATGGTAGTAAGTAAGTGACCATGTAAAAGGGAGAAAGCGAAGATAAGAGGTGAAGATCACCACAAGGAATAGAATTTCAGGGAACACTTTGCTAACAAAACACCTTGCATAGGAATGTGGAAAGGGGAGGGAGGCAGCCCTTCCCCACTGGGCCACATGGACCTGGAGTGCCAAGTATTTGCCCCAGGAAATTCATTTGGATGGGGGGAGTTTTCAGAAGGCCCTCAGGCAATTGCAAAGTACAAGGTTTGCTTCCTCCTCATCTGGTTGGGAGGTGGTGCTGGGACTTGGTCTGCTGCTGAGGGAGCATAGTCATGCACAGGAAGTTGAAGAGGATGACCCCTTGGTCAGTCACCTCCAACTTTGGCTGAACTCTGAGCTTGGGATCAGGAGGGCAGAGGATGTGATGGATATAGTGGGGTTGATAGTTTCCAGGTTGGAGCAAAGTTCTGCAGGTATGAAGGAGCCCAAAGAGGGGGGTGAAGGTGTTATGACAGGTGGGGATGATAGAGAGGATGAGGAGAAGGAAGAAGAGGAAGCTCCTGCTGTGGTACCTACTCAAAAAAGGAAAAGGGCAGAGAGTGGGATTGTGACTAGGGGAAAGGTGGCAAAGCAAGATGGGGAGAAAGGAAGAAGGATGGGGAAAAGGGGAAGAAGGATGGAGAAAATGGGAGGAAGGGGGTGAGAACTCAGAATCAAACCAGGAAGGCCATGGGACTTTGAAGGGTAGATACATGATGTACAGAATGTGAATGTTTTGGAACCCCAAAGAATTGAATCATCACCAACTCAGTCAGATGAGACAGCTAAGACTGGGGGATCTATGGCCAGGTCAGCTGACCTCACCTCCAGGACTGTGGGGGGTCCTGTGGCAAGGTTGGCTGACCCCACTTCCAGGACTGTGGGGGATCCTATGGCCAGGTTGGCCAACCCCACTTCTGGGACTGTGGGGGGTCCTGCAGCAAGGTCAGCCAACCCCACTTCCAGGACTGTGGGGGATCCTGCAGCAAGGTTGGCCAACCCCACTTCCAGGACTGTGGGGGATCCTATGGCCAGGTCAGCCAACCCCACTTCCAGGACCATGACCAGTGAAGAGTAAGAAGTGAGAGGACTCAGGGAGTGACTCTAAAGGCTAGTCAGACCCTGTAGGGAATCCTGTTGAAGAGAAGAATTAGTAGGAAAAGAAAACAGAGAAAGAACTGAGACACTTAGCCTGAATAACTCAACTGAACTGAAAGCTCTGCTGCTCCACCACCTTAGGACTTCCCTAAGGCTGCTCAGACCTCACTCTCAAGGGCTGTAGCAGTAAGAGACTGCCACAGACTGGTCCCACCAGTCTGTGATCCCCAGCCTCTATAGTGGTAGCTTCTTGTTCTCGTAGCTGGTACAAATTCGAAGTCAAGTCCACACATGCTTACTAATCAACCTCTCGCCTCGCCACTAAGTCCCCATCCCACTTACAAAATGGGGATCAAGCCCCTTAGAAAAGTAAATAAGATCCTCCACACCTCAAACCTCTCATATCCATTTATTCCCTTAACAGGGAGCTCCCACTCCCTACACTGGCTGACACCAAGTCAGGGTCCATTGTCTGACATTGGCTAGTCCCATGTTTATGCCAAAATGTACATGTTGGCTAGTCCCATATTTAGGCCAAAATGTACATGTTGGGTGTCCCAGTTTCAGGACTAGAGGTGACTGAAGGGTCTGATTGTTCATGAGCTATCAATCACTGACAAACCACAACAAAATGGATGGGCCAAACATTTTAATTGCACTATTCTTGGAAGGCTGGTTCTATCTGCCATCATGCTTGTATAACCAAACATTTTTGGAATTTTGCCTCTGATGCTGTTCTACATGTTTACAATCACACTCCATTGCCAAGATCCCTCTGGAAAACACCATGTGAATTGTTTTTGGGCAAGAAACCCAACATATCATACTTCCATGTCTTTGGATGTTTGGCCTATGTTTGGGTCCCCAAAGATCAACAGAAAGACAAACTGGAACCACATGCCCTTGAGATGGTTTTTCTTGGGTATGTGTCAAGTCTGGGCCTGCTCCAATGATCCCCAATGCTCACAGAGGCCATGGGAAGAGTACAAAGGTGGACCAATGTGGGCCAATGCTTGGCCAATGAGGGCTGATGGAGAGTGACATTGGCTGAAGGGTGGCCAATGTTTGCAACAGAGGTTCAGGAGAGGGTTTTGGGTTCAGCTCATGCACTGCCCCCTTGTACAAGCCCAGCCCTTGGATTTCAGATAGGGAGAGAAGTTGGGGAGAATCCAACAGAAGACAGAGAAGGCCAGTCAAGGGCTGCAGAGGAAGGGGGAACTAAGTTGATATTTGTACTGAGGGACCACCACTGAGTGCAGTGGGCTTATATACAGTGAGTGTGCCATCAAGGCAGTACAATATCAGAACATCAGAACTAACATATGGAGTACAGTAAATTTTCAAGGGGTGGAAATGTCAGAAAACTTCAGTCAGAGAATGGTACATATGATGGAGGTGAAAGATGGGACAAAGAAGAAATACCTAAAAGGAATAGTATGGACAGAAGGACTTTGGAGTGCCTGCTGATAGCCAATCAAAAGTTAGACTGGAAGCCTAAACAAGTAGTGACCCTGTGCTGAACCATGTGGTGCAGTAGCTGCACCATGCCTAGACTGGCTTGATGACCCAAAAGGAAGGTCACCCCTAAGAGGGTGGAGGGTGTCAGCAGACTGAGATGCACCAATCACATGGTGGTCCTGACAGAGGCTGACAGGGTCCAACAGGGGATTGGGTGGGATCACACTGTGAGGGTGCTAAAGTGAGCAGGGAGATGCAGAGTGGAGTGGAGGAGGGGCCAGTAGCCCAGGATGGAGGCATGGGGCATGACAGTATGAACCTAACACTAAAGGCTATCAGTTCTTAAATGGCCAGAAAATAGTTATAGCAAGAACTGCAAAATTTGCTGAAGATATTTTTCCTTTTTGTAGTGCAGATGGAGAAAAAGAGAACAAATCCAATAACTCAGACCTTATCCCTGTGCCAAACCAACAACCAGATAACATCAATGTACCTACCAATGACTGGATGGATAATGGGCCTGATCAGCCAATGGACAAGAGACCCCAATCTTGACCACCAAGTCCACAACAAGAAGACCCTCCACAGAATAATGGTGGAGACGACCAGGATGCTGGACTGTGAATCCACATACTACTGATCAAAATGCACCACAAATAAGGGATGAATGGGTGCAACATCCTCATAAACCTTTTAACATTCCTGCTGAACCTCAATGAAATCTTGTTATTGCTAGAGAAAACCCCAAATGTCCTTGAATTACTTGACCTCCACTCTGTCATGGAAATGTGTATGGCAAAAGGAAAGACCCAGTTGAAATAGAGAAGGAAATTTGAGAGAAATGAGATGCTATACATAAAATCATCAAAGAAAACATACATAATATTAAAGAGAAAATTCCTCAGTAGAATCTGCAACCATCACAAGGGGAAGAGAAACAATGAAAAGCAGGACCTTCATGTTTTCCTGGTGCTCAGACTGATGAGAGCACTGATGCATCATTTGTGATACTTCTAGCTGCATGTATTAAACAAGCACTGAAACAGTTTAGGGATGTACTTACAGTGAGTGAAAAAACATGTGCAATGTTTGGCTGTTTTGTACAAAGTCCGGTGTAGCGCCATGAGGTGTGGGAATCTCGCTTAGCCTTGGTGAGATGGATGTTAGTACTCAATCTTGGCTACAGAATGGTCCAAAGGTCATGTGAGTTAGTGCAGTAGTCATGGAGATATGTCAATTATAAAACAGCTACACCATTGCACACATTTATTCACTTTTGGGATGGCAGTAAAATCTGAGTCAAATGAAGTGATAATTGCGGTTGTTTGGTCCTGCAAACAAAGATACACATATAAACATTATGTCTGAGTTTGAATAAGTTCACACACTTCTTTATTTCCAACCTCTACCACCATGAGATCTATCTCCTCCACTCAAAGGAATACTATCCTGACTATGCTTGATTCTGGTCATTCTCCTGCTTCTATTGCCTCCAGTACTGGCCTACATTGCTCTACCATCTCTAGGCTTTGTTCCAAGGAGCATTCCAGCCTGCAAAAGTCCACTGGAGGTTGTCCATCCAAACTTTCCCCTGCTAATGTCCACTATGCCATCCATCTCATCTCCACTCAGAAGGCAGACAATGCAGTCCAGGTGACCAAAACTCTCACCAATGTCATCAACCAGCCCCTCCACCCAAATACTGTCCACCAGCACCTGAAAAAGACTGGTATGAAGGCTGTGGTAAAGCAAAAATGACCTATCCTCTCTGCCAAGCATCACAAGGCAAGGTTAGACTTTGCCTATGCTCACAAAGATTGGACTTTGGAGGACTGGAAGAGGGTGGTGTGGTCTGATGAGACCAATATTAATTGTCTGGGGTCAGATGGATGCAAATGGGTGTGGAAAAAGCCAGGGGAGAAGCTGAATGATAGGCTGGTAGAGGGAACACTGAAGTTTGGAGGAGGGTCTCTCATGATGTGGGGCTGTATGACTTGGGAGGGTGTTGGGTATGCCACCAAGATTGATGGTAGGATGGATGGAGACCTCTACCTCCAAATTTTGAAGGATGAGTGACAAGATTCCCTTCAGTATTATGGTCTTCATCCTCCTGACATCATCTTCCAGCAGGACAATGACCCCAAGCAGACCTGCAAGCAGGTCAAGGAGTGGCTAGAGGAGCAGGATTTTAGGACTTTGGTATGGCCTGCACAGTCCCCTGACCTCAACCCCATAGAACATGTCTGGGGTTACCTCAAGAGGAGGCTTGCAGAGTATGAGCATCCCCCCAAGGGAATACTGGAGTTGTGGGAGAGGACTCAGGTGGAGTGGAACAATATACCAGCTGAGGAGTGTCAGAAGTTGATTGAAAGCATGCCTAGGAGGGTTGAGGCAGTGCTTAAAGCAAAAGGAGGCTATACCAAGTACTGATATTCCCCAAATACCCTGTGAGCAGCAAAGAAGTAAAGGGGTCCCTAGGGGGATCCTAATCAACTCCTAAAGCTCTAGGGAGCTAGGGGAATAACCACACTAGAGTCCAGTGTGAGCAACCATAGATTAAGTAGAGATATGAGGGTACACAGTACCTAGAGTCCAGTGTGAGCAACCAAAGGTGTCAACACTGGACTCAGCTATGTTAAGTGCACTTCAAAGTAAACAACAGTAAATACAGAGTGGCTGATGTGCCACAACACTAGGAATTGGCCTAGAAGGCTGGGAAAAGAAGTAGTAAGTAGCAAATAAGAAGGGGAATTGAATGGTAGTAAGTAAGTGACCATGTAAAAGAGAAAAAGTAAAGATAAGAGGTGAAGATCACCACAAGGAACACTCCCCCCTGATTGCACACCTCTGCCAGCTCAGCTCCCCCCTACTGGTGCAAGTCCCATCATCTTGCAGAACTGCTGCACCTTGACTCGAGCCAGAGGCTTGGTGAGCATATCAGCAGTGTTAAGACCGGTTCTCAACAGTCTCCAAGAGGGTCCGAGGGCAGAGGATGACTAGAGAGAAAGTCCAGGTAGTCGGAGTTTAGCATACAACCAGTACACTAGTTTCCTGCCGAGTCCCCAGAGGTCGGAGCTATCCAGAAACTTATCTGGAATCGAGTGAGATCGATGAGTATCTTATTCGATATTCGAACTGATGTGCTACGACGTATGTACAAAGCTTTTATAGTACAGAGAAAAGTATAAAGCAATGTCTGGGGTGTAGCGACTTCCGGAGCGCAGTACGGATGAGTAACAATATTAGTGAGCTTATTAGTAAGGTAAGTCGGTAGTCGCCAGATAGCCGGATGGTATGGGGATTAGTAAGACGTACGGGTACGGTAGTGTAGCAAGTCACTTAGAAGCGCGAGAGAAACATACTAAATATAGCAACAGAAACAGAAATAGATCGTAAGTCAAATCAGAGACGGAATGGAGTTTCACGATGGGAGCCCGTAGGGCTGGAACGACACCTCAGACGGTCGGACTACGGTCCGGACCTTACGTGCGCGTCACGGATGTGACAGTATCCCCCTCTTAGGGCCGAGCCCTCGAGGCACTTGTTGTGCTCAAGCGTCGCTTCGGAGTTTCGAAGTCCGCATTGTCGGAGTCCAAAAAGTTTCACGGTAAAAGAGCTCGACGGGGTTCTGTCAAAGTCCAGACGCCCATTTCCAATCTCCTAGTCGCTATGGCTCCTACTCAACGACTTAAGTCCTCCCTCAACCCTGCAGGCATCGCCTGGGAGGTCCTCGTCGACGAACTGCTTCAAGAACATCTGGATGATCCGCCGGCTATGAAAATGGCGAAATTCAATGAACGACAACGTCGCCAGCGTGCTGCCTTGCAGGCGGCAGTTGAAGAAGAAGAATGCCGGCAAGCTGAGGAAGTCCGGAAAGCGAAGGAGGCTGAAGAACGTCGGAAAGCTGAGGAGCGGAGAAAGGCTGAGGAGGCTGCACAAAGGAAGGCAGCTGAGGAGAAGAAACTCCGTGAGTTGGAAGCGGAGAAGAAACGGCTCGAGGAGGAGACGCGTCGGGCGCAGCAGGCGGAGGGGTCATCGGTGCGTAACAATATTTATCGTTCTAAAATCCGTACTGACAAATTCACAACAGTCTCAGCGCGTCGCATCGGTCAGTGGCAGGCCCGCAGAGCAGGCTAAGGCTTGCTCTGCATGTATCAAGGCCAGAGAACCGTGTGTGCCAGGTACCGGGCGCAGCAAGTCGTGCGTCTGGTGCCAGAAGACCAAAGGGAAGTGCGACTTGAATCCAAAGGCACCAGAGCCCGAGAAACCGGTATCGACCGCGACGTCTCCCCGGGGTGGAGAAAAGAGGAAATGGAGGAAGTCGGCGCACTTCGGTGAGCCCGCTGACGACGAAGACTTGGACGATACACCGGATGTCGAGGTCGTCTCGAAACCCTGTGCCCCCCGCATGCAAGCTCCGCGTCAAGACGCTTTGGCGGAGGTCCTGGACCGTCGGCTCGGAGAGATCATCGATGCGATCCAGAGGAACACCGCGGCAGTGGAGTCCATGTCAAAGGAGGTCAAGGATTTGTCCGGAGTTCTGGAGGAGTCATTCGAGGTCCTCAAGACCGCGACAACCAGCCTTGTCAACCGGGCAATGAACGATGATGACGACATTTAGTCGTTACTTTTAGTTTATCCGTGTCTGTATCATACTTCGGATTTTCCTGTCCCCCCCCCCTCCTCTTTCTTTTCTTCTTTTTTTTTTTTGAAATATATTTTCATTGTGTCCGACTTAGAATCGAGTGAGCGTGAGTTTTCATAGCATAGACAGAGTAAACTCCGGAAAGTCCATTTATTTCCGGGGTGGGACGGCACTCAACGGACCATCCTTGTGGGGGTACGCCTTGTGGAAATCCGCGACTAAGTCAGGGGCATTGCTTAATTCGGTAGCTATGAGCCAGGACGTTTCTTCATCTGTGCCTTTGTAGCCTGCCCACTTGACTAGGTACTGCAGCAGACATCACCTACGGTAGTCCAGTTTAGAGTCCAGGATTTGCTCTATCTCATACTCTGGTTCTCCGTCGATTTCAACGGGTGGAGGTGGAGGTTGGACACGATTGGGGATAGTGTTCGGAGTTGCCGGTTCTAGTTGCGAGATGTGGAAAACAGGGTGTACGGACTTCATAGCGTCAGGTAGTCGGATAGTGAAGGATAATGATCCAACACAGGCGATAATAGGGTACAGGCCTAGGTTCTTTTCCGAGAGTTTCTTTGAAGGTCGCGTGGACCTGAAGTACTTTGCTTTGACGTATACCAAATCTCCAATCTGGAAGTCCGGAGGCAGAGATCTCTTAGCATCTGCCGGACCTTGGTATCTCTGCTGAGCTTCCTTCATCTCCTCTCGTAGGAATGTATGCAGGGAGTCTAAGTCCACTGCATAGTCTCTAGCTCGAGAAGACGTTAATTCTCTTTCCGGGTGTACGGTGACATTAGGATGATAACCCTTATTGGCGAAGAACGGCGAAACTCCGGTTGTAGCACTGGGAGCATTGTTGTACGCAAACTCCGCGAGTGGTAGCAACTCGGACCAGTTATCCTGTTGGTAATTACAGTAGACCTGTAGGTACTGCTCCAACGTCTGGTTAGTTCGTTCGGTTTGACCGTCACCTTCAGGGTGATATCCGGAAGTGAAATGGAGCTTCATATCCAGTGCTTTTCCCAGCGACCGGAAGAAGTGAGACATGAACTCCGTGCCTCTGTCGGAGGTTACGTGTGAGGGGACTCCGTGCTTGGAGAAGACATGGAGTAAGAACAGTTTGGCAAGTTGTGGGGAGGTAATTGTATCTTCAGTGGGGATGAATATAGCTTGCTTCGAGAGACGGTCTACAATGACCAGTATGGCAGTACGATTTCCGGAGTTGGGTAGTTGTTCGATGAAATCCATCGAAATGGAGTTCCAGGGTCTCTCCGGTATCGGTAGTTGCTTCAACATACCGTATGGTTTGTGTCTCGGGGTTTTAGCACGTGCACAGGCAGTGCAAGATTTGACGTAGTCTTTGATAAAAGTCTGGGCATTTGGCCAGACATACTCACGACGGACGAGTTTGAGTGTTCTGTTTTGTCCGAAGTGACCGGCCAAAGGGTGGTCATGCTTGTAACGGAGTACGCGAAGCCTGAGGTCGTTTGCTTCGGGGACGTATATACGATCATCCAGACGTAAAAGTCCGGATTCATCTACCCTCCAACGGGGGTTAGATGGGTCAGAGAGATGGAGTTGACCGAGTGGGTCGGACGTTAGGGCGGACTTGATGTCTTCATGGAGTTTCTCAACGTCCATGATTATACTAGCACGTAGTACCGGGCTTTCTAAGTAGGTCGCCCATAATGAATTGGACAGTTGTTCGGTGGTGAACACCGGTCGGAGGTTCTGTGGATTGGCTTGGGCATAGCCCCTATCCCCCTCTTTGGGGTAGACGTCCCATCGTCTAGTCAAGGCGTCGGGCTTTGCTCCAAGCTTACCGGGGCGGAAACGGATGACCATATTAAATTGGGAAAGGTACTCAGACCAACACGCTTGGCGCCTGGTGAGCACTTTCGAGGTGGAGAAATACTTGAGGTTTTTGTGATCGGTAACGACGTCAATGGGATGTGCGGGGCCTTCAAGGTAATGGCGCCAGGTCCGGAAGGCTTCATGAATCGCCAACAGCTCCTTGTCGTGTGTGTCATAGTTCAACTCTGGGGCGGTCAAAGTCCGGGAGTAGAACGCTACCGGTCATACCTCACCATCCGGGCAAGTGACGGACAGAATGCCGGCGACAGCATAGTCCGAAGCGTCTGTTTCAACCGTGATGGGAAGTCTGGGCTTGAAGTGAGTCAGTATTGGAGTCATGGAGAAAGCTTCTTTGAGACGATTAAAGGACCGGCGACAATCCTCGGAGAAATTCCAAGGTGCCCCCTTCCGTGTGAGACGTGTTAGTGGGACCACGATGTCCGAGTAATTGAAAATGAAATGACGGTAGAAGTTTGCAAAGCCGAGGAAGGACTGAATGTCCTTCACCTTGCGAGGTTCAGGCCAGTCACGGACGGCCTTTACCTTGTCCTCGGACATTGACAAACCGTTGGGGGATAAGAAGAAACCGAGGTATTCCACGGACTCGGAGTGGAATTCGCACTTCTCTGGTTTGGCATACAAGCCATGCCCCCGGAGTCTGCGGAGTACCTCACGAACATGTTTTTTGTGGTTTTCGATGTTATCAGAATAAATTAGGATGTCGTCTAGGTAGACAACGACGCATACATCCAATAGGTCCGTGAAGACGGAGTTGACGAAGCGTTGAAACACTGCAGGGGCATTGGTAAGTCCGAATGGCATTACGAGCCACTCATAAGATCCGTAACGGGTTCTGAAAGCCGTTTTCCATTCATCTCCTTTGGCGATCCGCACCAGGTGGTAAGCGTGGCGCAGGTCGATCTTAGTATATACTTTAGCCCGACTAGGTGAGTCGAGTAAGTCCGAAATGAGGGGTAACGGGTAACGGTCCTTCTTGGTGATCTTGTTGAGGCCCCTAAAATCAACACAAAGACGAAGTGATCCGTCCTTCTTTTTGACAAAAAGGACAGGTGCGGCATATGGGGATGATGTTGGACGAATAAAGCCGGTAGTGAGATTTTCATCGATGAACATCTGGAGAGCGGCAAGCTCAACGGACGAGAGCGAGTAGAGGGTTCCCAACGGCGGAGTAGTTCCTTCCTCCAATTCTATCTTGAGGTCGAACTCCCAGTGAGGCGCAAGCGTAGCTGCCTTGGCCTTGCTGAACACATCAGCGAAGTCGTGATAGTCTGGGGGTACCGACGACAAGTCCGGGGTATCCTGTACGGTGGCAGCCCGGAGTTTGGTACCATCCTGAGGTCGGATCTGGAGGGAGAACTGGGTTGAGCCATCTAGCTTGCAAGCGCGGATGAAGGCCGCTGCATTGACAAGGGAGATGTTCGGTGCTCGGGTGTTGGGTGGAGAGGAGTTATTGACCGACTCGGGGAGTGTGGTGTCCGGAGAGCCCAGGGGGGCGTCTACGGGGTTTCTCGGAATTGACTCCGAGTCAGAGGGTGACGTCGGCGCTGGCAAACGAGATGTAAGGTTCCGGAATTTAATACTGCTCAGTACCCAATCAATCGATGGATTGTAGTGGGTGAGCCAGTTATGTCCGAGAACTATCTTACACTCAGAATCCAACAGAGTTACATAGAAGGTCATGTCGGTGATATCTCCAGAGGGGAAACGGACTGAGAGATTCGAGGCTTTACTGATCGATGTCATTGTTACACCATCGAACAGACGGAGGACGAGAGGTGGGACGGAGTAGGTTGAAAGACCGTGATTATTGACAAAAGTAGAATCTACAAAACAGTGGGTAGAACCCGAATCTATTAATGCTGAAAAGTCCGGAACATTATACGAGTCGAGGGTGACAGAAGGTTTCAATGAATTTGGATTTGAAAGAGCGGATGCATTGAGGCGTGCCTCCGAGGGTGCACAGTCGGTGTCAACGCAACTCCCAGGCTGTGCGGAGTTCTGAGAGTTGCACTCTATTTTTTTGCCTCGGAGGAGGCAGTCGGTTTGGCTTCCGACTCGGTAACTGTGGTTGCACGAGCCTTAGCTGCGCGAGATGTAGATCTAGGGCACTCCTTGGCCTTGTGTCCGGAGTTTCCGCAGAACATACACAGGTTCTGCTCGAAACGTCTCTTTCGCTCGGCAGGTGTCAACTTGCCGTCTTTTCCGAGCTTGTTGGATAACATGGACACTGCTCCGGGGTTCTGATTGCCTGGAGGCTTGGAGTTCGAGGTAGACGGAGTCGGTTGGTTTCCACTGGATTGGGGGTTGGCGTTGCCAGGCTTCTGCTTGTCCCCTTTGTTCGAGTTGGTCTTAGCTCTGGAGTTATTTCCGGAGTTGTTGCCGGAGGACCTTGTTTGACGAGAGATCTCGTCCTTGCGCTCCCAGTAGCGAGCGTCGATCTCTTGGGCTAATGCGCACAAACCGTATAGAGTAGTGGGCTTCCCAACCCTACTGATTTCATCCTTAATGTGGTCTGGGAGCCCGGTGTAGAACAGGTGGCGGAGAGCGCCATCTCCATAACCTCGGACTTGCGACGCCAACCTGTTGAAGTCGACCACATATCGGTTTACACGATGCATCTCTTTCATGTATAGGTGGTCGAGCTGGTGCTCGGCGTCTGCGACCGGGTCGTGTGGTCCGAAAGTCGTCTGAAGGTCCGCCACAAAGTCCAGCCAGCTGTCCATCCAAAGTGGACGGTCTGCCGGGTCTCTGGAGTTCAGAAGGTCTGGCTCGAACCATTCGAGAGCCATTCCTTTAAGGTAAGATTGGGCGAACGTGACCTTGTTTCTGTCAAGACGAAACGCCTTGGGACGATCCTGGAAACATAGTTCACATTGAACCAGAAACATCCGGAGTTTCTTTGGGTCGGTTCCGTCGAAAGTGTCCGGGTCTCGGACTTTGGCGCGTGAGGATGAAGTGTCTTCGGAGCGACGGGTTGAGCGCGACAGACGGTCGACGGCCGTTGCCAAGTTCTGCAAGACCGCTAGTTGAGGGTCTAGCTGTTCTGGGGCGTCGACAAAAGGGTTTCCTTCGTCGTCGTCGTCATCGTCATCGTTATCGTCGTCTCTGGGACCATCGTCTCTGGGACCGTCATCTCTGGGGTCGTTGCCTCTGAAGGGGTCTGGGGTTGGTCGCGCCATAGATGAGGAACGTCGGTTAGAGGAGCCGGTTCTAGGGGTCGGGGTAGCAAGGGGTTCTCCCCTGGCGGAGAAACTTCGAAATTGGCTCACCAACGATGGAGGGCGTCGGCGGCTTGCTAGTGCGATACGTGCACTTGATTCGTGCATATCGTCAATCGCAGCTTGTTCTGAAGCTTCAACAGCCATGGAGCGGGAACGGAGTCGGGTAGTCATGGTCATGGCGTTGGGTTTTTGGTGGACTCGTGCGAGGGTATGAGTTCGAATATACTTTTAAGACCGGTTCTCAACGGTCTCCGAGAGGGTCCGAGGGCAGAGGATGACTAGAGAGAAAGTCCGGGTAGTCGGAGTTTAGCGTACAACCAGTACACTAGTTTCCTGCCAAGTCCCCAGAGGTCGGAGCTATCCAGAAACTTATCTGGAATCGAGTGAGATCGATGAGTATCTTATTCGATATTCGAACTGATGTGCTACGACGTATGTACAAAGCTTTTATAGTACAGAGAAAAGTATAAAGCAATGTCCAGGGTGTAGCGACTTCCGGAGTGCAGTATGGATGAGTAACAATATTAGTGAGCTTATTAGTAAGGTAAGTCGGTAGTCGCCAGATAGCCGGATGGTACGGGGATTAGTAAGACGTACAGGTACGGTAGTGTAGCAAGTCACTTAGAAGCGCGAGAGAAACATACTAAATATAGCAACAGAAACAGAAATAGATCGTAAGTCAAATCAGAGACGGAACGGAGTTTCACGACGGGAGCCCATAGGGCTGGAACGACACCTCAGACGGTCGGACTATGGTCCGGACCTTACGCGCGCGTCACGGATGTGACAAGCAGGCATCTGGTCAGTGGGCACAAACTGGGGTGAAATCACCTCCCTATCCACCATATCTCACAGCCAGAACCACTGCAAATCCAGTTGCTTCATCCTCCCATGATGCTCAGGGTGTTTGGCCACTTGGATTGCAGATTGGTTGTCGATGCACAGTACAGAGGGCTGGGAGACAGCAAAGGCCATCTCCTGAAGCATATTTCACAGCCAGACCACCCCCTTGCCAGCCTCCACAGCAGCAATGTACTCTGCCTCAGTTGAGGACAATGCAACAATGCCCTGCAGCTTAGAACCCAAAGAGACCATGCCAGTACCCATCTTGATGAGATATGTGCCAGTAGAATGACCAGTATCCTTGCAACCACCATGATCTGCATCAGAATAGGTCAAGAATAGCTCAGATGTCAAGGGATCAGGAGAGTAGGTAAGGGAGAGGCTCACAGTGCCCCTCAGATAGTGCAGGAGGTGTTTGACTGCAGCCCAGTGAGCTAGGCCTGGGTTGGAGTTAAATCAAGTGAGTACACCAACAGTGTATGTGATATCTGGCCTAGTAGTGGTGGCAAGGTACATCAGTGCACCAACAGCTCCCTGATAATCAAAGGAATGCATCTGGGAAGCTTCCTCTCACATCTGAGAGCAGTGAGCACAAGTAAGGCACAATCCTGGGTCCATGGGAGTCAAAACTGGCTTGCAATCAGCCATCCCAAAGCAATCAAGGATGTTGAGACAGTACTGCTGCTGGGAAAGGGTGATGGATCCACAAGGGTGGTCTTGATCAATTTTGATGCCTAGGAGTTGAGTAGTAGGTCCTAAATTGTGCAATTTGAAGTGTTTGCACAGGGCAGAGATCTTTCCACCAAAGACCACATCCCATTACTCTCATGGGCAGCTAACTTGTCCAAGGCAGCTTGATGCCACTGCTGGGCATCAGGGTGATGGGTGGACTTGGCATAGGTCCTAGGTTCTGCAGTAGAAGTCAATAAGGTGAGATCTGTGTCCTTTTCTTCATCATCTACTTCCTCCTCCAATTGCTGGGGGATAAGCTGCCACCAACTGCAAGGAGGTTGCTGACTTTGAGCAGGGAGTCAAGCACTAATGCCTACAGGGGGTTACAGGGTGAGGTGGAGGTGGAGGAGAAGCTGGAGGAGTGTGGAAGTCATCTGCAGCAGGTGCAGGGGCATGATCAGGACCATCAGGAGTGAGTGCTGGAGGATCTGGAGGGGTATAAGCGATGGGAGGGGCCACAGCTCCCCCCTGACCCTGTACCAGTGCAGGGGGATCACCCTTGTCATCAGAATCATTATCAGAGTCAAGATAAAAAGCCAGTAGAGGTAGAAGCACCAGTGGAGTCAGAGGAAGTGAGCTGGGGCACACCAGATGTCATGGGAGGTCGCTTGGAGGCCAGAAAATGGTGCTCATCGAAATCAGCTTGCTCAGAGATGATGGTGCACTTGGTGAGGGGATTGTAGAACTTCCAGCCCTTGTGGCCATCGGGATAACCTATAAAGATGCATTTCTGCATATGAGAACCAAGTGCAGGGTGGTGATCCTTCTGTAGGTGAACATAGGCAGTGCATCCCCACACCCTGAGGTGGGAGAAACATTGGGTTTTCAGCCATGCCATAGCTCATAAGGGGTAGCACCATCCACAGCATCAGTAGGGCATCTGTTCCACACATGGACAAGAGCAGCAAGGGCCTCACCCCAGAAAGACTTTGCCAAGCCAGACTCCTCCAACATGGCAGTAATCCACTCTGCCGAGAGCCTATTTTCCCATTCTGCAACTCCATCTTGCTGAGGACAAGCTCTAACAGTGTGCTGGCACTCTATGCCAGCCTGGGTAGTGAAATCAAGCATCACATTGCTCATATACTCCCCTCCCTTGTCATCTCAAAGAGTTTTGATGTGTTGCTCTGTCTGATTCTCCACAAAGGCTTTGAATTGCTTGAAGGCATCAAAGACATCAGATTTGGCACACAGGGGAATCACAAATTGATATCTGGAGTAATCATCAATGAAAGTGACCCAGTAGCAAAAGCCAGAGAAGATCCTGTAGGGCACATGGTGTACATCAGCATGCACAAGCTCTAGAGGATGAGAGGTACACCATTCAGAACTAGGAAAGGGATTGGCATGCATCTTTCCAGCCAAGCATGGTTCACAGATGGGATCAGGGTGAGTATTGACATCTAGCTTCAGTCCAGTCACCAGGTTGTGCTGGATGAGGGGCTGAACTCCCTCCACATGGTGGTGGGCCAGTCAATGATGCCACAGGCTCAAATCAAGAGGCAGGGTAGTTGCAGGTGAGGCTGAGCGACTGAAAGGAATGGTAGTGCCATCCAGGAGCACAGTGTTGCTATCTGAGATGCTGGCAACAAATAGGGGAGTCCCAGGAGGGTGAGAGAATGCCATGTGCACAGAATTAATGTTTACTATGAAGCCAGAGTGGTGAGTTAATACAGGACTGAGAGGAGATTGGATTTAAGGTCTGGGACATGCAGGATGCCTCTAAACTCGACTGCCCTTGCTCCCTTGCTGTCTATCACTGGATGAAAGACCATGGAACCGATCCCAGCTGAGTAGACAATGCTATTGTCAGCTAGGCAGATTGGGACACATTTGGGGGTATAATTTTGCAGCCAGTGGTAATGTGGGGTCATATGAAAAGTGGCCCCAGAGTCTGCAGTCCAGTGATCATCAGCATCAAGTTTGGAGGGGCAAGGGGAGGCAGAGAGGTGAAGACTTGCATTTCCAGCTCCTTCAGGGTGGTCATTGAGCCCAGAGCTGTGTGCAATGGCAGCCTTGGCAGTTGCTGAGGCAGGATCTGGAGTGTTAGGCATGGCAGGTGAGGCTGTGGAACTAGAGGGTGATTCCTGAGCCTGGTTTGCCTTGCTACCTTTCCTTTTTTGCTTAGAGGCCTTGTGGGCATCCTTGGCTCACTGTCTGGCAAAGCACATGTGTTCACAGTGCCCAGGTTTCTCACAGAAGGAGCAGGGGTCACTTTGGGCCCATCCACAGGTCCTAGCACTGCTGGCAGAGAGTGCAGAGTCCCCAGACATGTCAGCCACTTCAGCACAAGGTTTCCTGTTGATATCTTCAGCCATAAATGTGGATTTGATAGTAGACTTGTCCAAGGATGAGTGAGAGTAGGAGCAGGGAACAGGTGAAATGCAAGTAGTCTGAGGGTAGAGCATGAACCATGGCCATACAGATCAGTTCATTGTCCAAGGAGGACAGTGTGAACTGCTGAGGGCACAACTCCTGGATCTTGAGCATGGCTTGCTCAATCCTAGCTGTCAGGGAGGTCAGGGACTCATCCTCTTGCTTTCTCATGCTGAAGAATGTTCCTTGTGGTGATCTTCACTTCTTATCTTCGCTTTCTATCATTCACATGGTCTCTTACTTACTACCATTTGATTCCCCTTCTTATTTGCTACTTACTACTTCTTTTCCCAGCCTTCTAGGCCAATTCCTAGTGTTGTGGCACATCAGCCACTCTTTGTTTACTTTGAAGCACACTCAGGGTAGCTGAGTCCAGTGTTGACACCTTTGGTTGCTCACACTGGACTCTAGGTACTGTGTACCCTCATATCTCTATTTAATCTATGGTTGCTCACACTGGACTCTAGTCTGGTTATTCCCCTAGCTCCCTAGAACTTTAGGAGTCAATTAGGATCCCCTTAGGGACCCCTCTCTGTCTCTGCAGAAAACAAAGAACTCATCATAGGCTGCAAACTGAGCACCAGGGTGCTGTTGGACATAGAGGGTGGCCAGGGCATTCCAGGCAGTGACAGGATCATCTTGGACAGTCCTAATATGCACTCTCTGGTCAGCTTCCAAAGCTAGCATGATTTCACCTGCAGCCTTGTCTGCCTTCACATCCCACTTATCTTGGTTGTCTCTAGGAGTGTTGGGGCAAGCCTCAGTCTTAGAACGAAGAAAGGCCTTCATATCTTCACTCCAGGTTGAGTAGTTGGTCCCATTGAGGGGTTTGATGCAAGGGGTTTGTTCAGAGGACATGGTCAATGTGTGGGAAAGAAAGATTGATGATGGCGAGCGAAGATAGCAATAGATGGCTTCACAGGTGGTATATATGAACAGAGGAGATCAAGAGGAGTTGAATGATATAGGATTTAGGCAAGATTGATAGGCCAAATGTCAAGGAAGGGGCCACTTGGTCTGTGTGCAAATATGTGTTGATGGCAACCAATCACATCAGTGAAAATTTTTCTAAGGGATATCAGACAAAAGCCCCCAATGTGAGCAACCTGGCAACAGTGGAATTGTGAAGATCGGAGCAGTGGATGATGAGATATGAAGGGTTCACATGTGAGGATGTGTGCACTGAGAGCCCCCTTTAACTTTCCAGTGTTATATCTTGCTTTCTACCCAACAGATCAAGCTGAAACTTGGTGTGGCACAAGCTCTGAACCTTGTGAGTCGAAGCGAGGTGGTTTGACAGTGGAAGAACTGGTGGGAGAGGCTGGAGAGGCTGCTGTTGGGGAATAGGGGTGCAAAAGTGACAGGTGCTGTTGGTTGTGATGTGGATGGATTCCGAATTTGAAAATAGGCCGCCTAGGGCTATCAGGGCTGTATAAATCAATGGTAAAAGTTTGGAATCGATTGGAGCAGCAGGTATTGTGATATGGGGCTTAGAGCATGGGCCTCATAACCTGTTAGCAGCAAAGAAGAATAGGGGTCCCTAGGGGATTCTAATTGACTCCTGAAGCTCTAGGGAGCTAGGGGCATAACCAGACTAGAGTCCAATGTGAGCAACCATTATCCCTTTGGCCTCATTTCTGGTGAATGTCCATTCCAGACTGGTGATTTTCTATGTCATATTGGTGATTTTCCATTCCTTTCTGGTGATTCTCCATCCCAGACTGGCCACTCACCATGTCAGTCTGGCAGTTCTCCCCACTGATCTGGCATTTCTCCATGCCAGGTTGGCTGATCCCTGCACCAGGTTAGTGATGATTCTCCACACCAGCCTTGAGCATGCCTCTCTGCTCTGCACAAGGTTCATCACCCACTTATTCAATTGCCTGGGATTGCTGCCTTTACCATTGGGATGAAAGGTGAAACTCCAAAAGTTTATTGCTTATGCCCTCTACACCTGGTTTGGAGGTTTCCCACTACCCATGGCTTGTCTGATCACTGCCTCTTCATATCCACATTCATGCTTGCCAGTGGAAAGGTAATCTATGATGATATGTATTCAATCAAGTCATGGTGTACTGTCACACAGCAAATAGTTCAATTGTGGGAGGTTGTTCAGATGGGAACGGAGATCTATTGGTATTCAGAGCAGCAGTCAACCATGGAACCATGGAGGGGGTGATGTGGTGGTATCTGGGGTGGGAGGTGACCATGGATGCATTGGAGGGGGAGATTTGTTGGTATCTCTGGAGTGGGGGGTGACAATGCACCCTTGGAGATGTGCCAGTATTCAGAGTGGGAGCTGAACCATGGACCCTTTGGGACTCATTGAGTTTGAATCCATAATATGGAAGCTTTTCACAGGGATGGGCCCATCCCCTACTTTCATCATACCAACATCAAGGTCTAATAAAGGCTGGAGAAAATCCCATGTGGTCCCCATTAAGATTTATTTTGCACTGGAGAAAGATCTATATCAGCCACACTGAGGTCCATTTCAAGCTGGAGAAAGTACCATGTAATCCATAATAAGGTCTGATTTAGGCTGGAGAAAGCTCCCTGGAACTCACACTGAGGTCCATTTCAAGCTTGAGAAAGTCCCATATTATCCACATTGAGGTCTATTTTAAGCTGGAGAAAGTGCCATGTACATAATCCATAGTGGGGTCTATCTTAAGCTGGAGAAAGCACTATGTGATCCACATTAAGGTCTATTTGGGGCTGGAGAAAGCTCCTTAGCACCCACACTGAGGTCTCTTTCAAGCTGGAGACAGTCCTACATTGTGAAAAATAAGGTCTATTTGGGGCTGGAGAAAATCCCACATTGTCTACAATAAGGTATATTCTAGGCTGGAGAAAGTCCCACATTGTCCACAATAAGGTATATTTTAGGCTGGAGAAAGTGCCATGTAATCCATATTAAGGTCTATTTTGGGCTGGTGAAAGTCCCATGTTATCCACAATAAGGTCTATTTTGGGCTGGTGAAAGTTCCTTAGTACCCACACTGAGGTCCATTTCAAGCTGGAGAAAGCACCATGTAATCCAAATTTAAGGCCTATTTTAGGCTGGAGAATGCCCCACATTGTCCACTACAAGGTCTATTTTGGGCTGGTGAAAGCTCCTTAGTACCCACACTGAGCTCCATTTCAAGCTGGAGAAAGCACCATGTAATCCAAACTAAGGCCTATTTTAGGCTGGTGAATGTCCCACATTGTCCACTATAAGGTCTATTTTACACTGGACAATGCTCCATACTGTTAGCAGCAGAGAAGTAAAGGGGTCCCTAGGGGGATCCTAATCAACTCCTAAAGCTCTAGTGAGCTAGGGGGATAACCAGACTAGAGTCCAGTGTGAGCAACCATAGATTAAATAGAGATATGAGGGTACACAGTACCTAGAGTCCAGTGTGAGCAACCAAAGGTCTCAACACTGGACTCAGCTACCCTGAGTGCACTTCAAAGTAAACAAAGAGTGGCTGATGCGCCACAACACTAGGAATTGGCCTAGAAGACTGGGAAAAGAAGTAGTAAGTACATAGCAAATGGGAAGGGGAATCAAATGGTAGTAAGTAAGAGACCATGTAAAAGAGAGAAAGTGAAGATAAGAGGTGAAGATCACTACAAGGAACACATACTCCCCACAGTGAGGTCCATTTTGGGCTGGGGAAAGTCCCATACAGACCCCAGACACTTTGTTATACCAACTAATAAATATATTATTTATGGCTAAAAGCAATTTCCCCAGCCTCTCTTTGGTGAATGTCCAGGCATGGTGATTCACCAGCACTGGCTGGGAATTCCCAACCCTAGTAGACCTATTAGGTATATACATCTGTAGAAATACATGTTGAGTATAAACTGCCCCTGTTAATATCATACTTAGGTGCGAAGGTTTTACTACTTACATAAGCAAAAATGCGTACATACAGTAGGGTAAATTTTCTCCCACCTTCCTCAGTAGCTTGGTGTTACTGAGGAGTAAGTCATTCTTTCTATTTAGCTTTACCTTTACTGACCACCTGTAGACTAAGTATCTGACAGGTAGATATTAATACAGTAGCTTGGTGTTACTGACAAACTAAGTATCTGACAATACATAGACCTAATAGGTCTCAATTGGGGGGTGACAGAAGTGGATAAAGGGGTTAATGGGGATAACAAGTCTTGTAAGATTGGTCTGCTTCTTTGGCTGAGTTAATGTCCTCTTCTGGTGTAGACAGTACTAGTGGGGATGGAGATCTATAGGCCATAAATTGTGACTCAGACAGATTTGGCATAGGTGGTAGAACTGATGAGCTTGTGATACAAGTACTCAAGTGTGGCAAAACTGATGGAACTGGAGATGCAGGAAGTGGAATTTGCATTGGTGATGAAGTAGGTGGAGATGGAAGAGCTGTGCTCACTTTGGATGGTGCATCTGCATGTCTCAAAGCAGCCACTGGTTCTGTCCTGAGTGCTTCTCTTGAATTCCCTTGTCTTTCTTCTTGGGCAAGATGAGCTGCAGTTTGTCAAAGCAAGTACCTGTGTGCCAGATTTCCCAAAGAAAGCCCCTCATGGTGAGCTCCAGATGTAGAGAATGGTTTAACTAATACCTGGAGAAAGGGCTTAGAGTGAGATTAGTGTGAGTAGTGACTTCATCCCAAGAGAGGCTTCTGGAACCTAGCACAGAACCTTTGAAAGTATTCTTCAAGACTAGTAGGTAGAAGGAAAGACTCCAAAGACTTTGACTGCACTCTACCACAGAACTTGATGCTGGTG
Source organism: Pisolithus thermaeus (assembly GCA_024663475.1). Classification (NCBI taxonomy): domain Eukaryota; kingdom Fungi; phylum Basidiomycota; class Agaricomycetes; order Boletales; family Pisolithaceae; genus Pisolithus; species Pisolithus thermaeus. The sequence continues at coordinate 91,814 of JANFAF010000005.1, forward strand.
GATTAATCAGTATTCCTTTGTGTTCTACATGTGTCCAACTCCCTGTGTGGGCTCAGTCAGTGCCCAGCAACACCCACCACTCCCCTTCGAACCCCTAAGTCCCTGCAGACCCTCCCCTCTTTGCACCTTCAAATCCTTCCTTGAACTCCTTGAACCACTTCTCTCTCCTCAGCCACCTTCCTACAAACCCTCAAACCTCCACCAAGCCCTCTCACCACCTCTTTGAACCCTCACACTACCTCTTCAAAACCTCACACTACCCTCAAAACCCTCAAACCACCTCTTTTCTTGTAGTTGGGGCTTCACTGCACCTACTCCATGACATGTGTGTAAGGTCCAGACTGTAGTCTGGCCATTCCAAGTATTGTTCTAGCCCTACTGGCTTCTTGTTGTGTAACTTTGATCCATCTCTAAATTTGGTTTTGATTTGTTTCTGTTTTTTATATTTAGTATATGACTCTTGCATCCCTAAGTGACTCATCATACTAGTATATCTGACTAATCCCTGTACATCTGGCTATCCAGTGACTACTGGTTTACCTTACTAATATCTCACTAATACTCTGAATCATCCACACTGCACTCCAGTAGTCAATGTTGAATTAATTGTACAGTATCAAGTCACATGATCATAACCATATTTGGCATACATAATCACATGACCACTGGCTATCCACCCCTATTTTTTCATGATTTATGGCCAAATGGGGACTGAGTTATAAGCAATTCTTTGAAAAAGTGGCAAACATCTGGACAGTTTTTTGAGTCACTGTATATCATAATCTTTCTTAAAAAAAGATGTCTACAAAAATACAGAAGGAACATGGATTATATTATCATGAATAAAAGAGTGTTAGTCAGACCAGGCAGTGGAGGTAAAGGTTGGGACAAAGGAAAAAATCACAGAAGACCTTTGCAGTGGGTGTGTCAAGTAGACATGCAGCATCTCTTGGTGACTATCACTGGTCTGCCCTCAAGAGACTCTATCACTACCTTTGCAAGACTGTCAATGCTTGTCTCTGCTACTTGAAGGACTCTGGATGCCAGCTGGGCAGCAGATATAGGTGACTGACACTCTATCACTGGGTATGTTTTTAGATGGAAAAAGTTCTGATGAACCAGGAAGACCTGATGGTCTAAACAGTTCTGAAAAAGTCTGAAGAGTTTGGAAATCAGAAATTCTCAGAAAATTTCAAACTGTCAAATGTTCTTAGACTTTTTCAGACCATGAAAGCTTTATCATCAATTACTCAGAAGACATATGTAGGATGGTGATGAGAAGACTTCAGAAGTGAGGGGAAATGAATATATATATTGCAGGAGGATAGTCTCCTGGACACAAGTATGCATATGGATGGGTCAGTGGATCAATGACCTACACAAGAGTGGCAACCATGGACTGATGGGTCTCTGGAACTACAGGGAGCAATACTCCATCAGCAACTGGTACTAAGGTATTGGTAAGAGGATGTACAGTAAGTGACATGAATGAAAGGTGAGTCATTGAAGGAATGGATGAATAATACAATAAAAGAAATGAGTAAGGGAGATGACTGTGAACTCTAGATCTGACAGGAGAAGGCTCTGAGCTTCTAGACAAAGAATAATGGGGTTTCTGCCAAGTGGCCAAATATTGGGGGTCTTGGAGCATAGGACATCACAACATTCCCCCTCATATCCTCTCTGAAAACTGTGCTGCTTCGATGGATAGTCTACAGTGGGGATGAGGGATCATTTTCTCCCATGAGACCAGGGAGATTCATCTTGACCTCATCATGAATATGACTAGTGTAGGGAGCTTAGGCTCCCTGAGGCTGCAAGGCACCCTTTGTGGCAATCCCTACTCAATCACAGGTCCCTTATGCCCACAGCACAGCCTCAGATTATGCTGCCACCTGTGCTAATTGTGAGCAGCAAAGAAGTAAAGGGGTCCCTAGGGGGATCCTAATTGACTCCTAAAGCTCTAGTGAGCTAGGGGAATAACCAGACTAGAGTCCAGTGTGAGCAACCATAGATTAAGTAGAGATATGAGGGTACACAGTACCTAGAGTCCAGTGTGAGCAACCAAAGGTCTCAACACTGGACTCAGCTACACTAAGCATGCTTCAAAGTAAACAACAGTAAACAAAGAGTGGCTGATGCACCACAACACTAGGAATTGGCCTAGAAGGCTGGGAAAAGAAGTAGTAAGTAGCAAATAAGAAGGGGAATCAAATGGTAGTAAGGAAGAGACCATGTAAAAGAGAGAAAGTGCAGATAAGAGGTGAAGATCACCACAAGGAACACTAATGGTATGCTTCCCCTTAATCATGTGCCCTTTGCCCCTATCACTGCAAGCATTGTCCCTGCCTGTCACATGACACTGCACCTCCTCACTGTCCCTCCACTAGCTATGCTGCTTGTTTTGCACCCTGCTAGCTTCCAGAGTGCAACCCCACTTCTCAGATGTGCAGTTATGCCACTTCACCTTTGTTCATGTTTGTCTTCTTCCCTTTTGTTCACTTTTTCTTTGCCACTGTCACCACTGTGCATGCACCTACCCTAGAGTTGGACTTTACTTCCACACACAGATTATTCCTTGTTTGATGTGCCACTCACAAGGTTCATTGTTCCCCAGTGTAGGGTCAACCTCCATCATGTCTTTGTCCACCATTGACCCAGCTAGACCTCTCAACACAGTGCCTTCAGCAACCTTTGCCAGTGACCCACCTTCAGTAGCCTGACCAAGCTCAGACATTAGTGTGTTGCTCATCACTCAAGGTTCCTGTATGCACCATTGCTCCCTCTCTCCCTTTGTCAGCAGATTTCTCTAACTGCCTTTGGGACCAATGGACTACTTCACCTCCTGCTTGAGGGGCACTGGAACTGCTCATGGTCAGCCTGGGCTTGGGTTTCACTGCATGTGGCAGGAATCAGGTTTGAAGTGCCATTAACACCAGAAAGGCATTGTTAATTGCAGTTTTGGTGTCATCAGGGTAGTTGGGGACCTCCATACTCATGTCCAAAGTGAACTTGCACAGTTGCTCAATGTGTCCCTGTATCCAAGTGTCAGTAGGAGAATAGCATCACTAACATGAAGGCCACTCACTGATAGTTCCTTGTACCAAGCCAACCATGTCCACACTGTCTCCTCCTCTGCAGACTCACTGGGTATTTCCTTCATCAACACCTCTAGTTTCTTCATATGCAATGCCCATATTCCTGGGATGAGATCCTGTGCAGCATTGGGCATGATGAAGGAAGGTGCAGTAGCAGGAACACTCTGGGAAGAAGACATTGTGGTTGACTAGGAGAGACTTGGTAGCAATGAGTGAGCTGGAGAGGGGATGACAGACTTAGCAGAAAAAGAACAAACATGGCAATTACACTTGGTGCATTAAGCAAACTTTATGCTTCAGAAGCATTTTCCCACAGCACATGCTTGAGAACCCCATCACTTGTGCTTTGATCTGTGCACAGCCACATTTGTCACAAAAGTGTTCCATCTCCATCTCATACCTTAAGTCATGTGCACTTGACCAAGGACAGTCAAAGTCTAAAGACCCTGGGAGGTGTAGGGAGCCTAGGCACCCTCAGCAGCAATCCCTACTTGATCACATGTCCCTTACAGCCATGGCACAGCCTTGGATTATGCCACCACCTGTGCTAACAGTATGCTGCCCCTTAATCATGTGCCCTTTGCCCCTATTGCCACAAGCATTGTCCCCACCTGTCATGTGACACCACACCTCCTTGCTGTCCCTCCACTAGCTATGCCACTTGTTTCACACCCTGCTAGCTTCCAGAGTGTGACCCCACTTCTCAGATGTGCAGTTATGCCACTTCACCTTTGTTCATGTTTGTCTTCTTCCCTTTTCTTTGCTTTTTCTTTGCCACTGTCACTGCCACACATGCACCTACCCTAGAGTCAGACTTTACATTTTTCTTACTTTGACATGTGACAGATCCAAATTATGCCAAAGTTTACCTTAGATACCACTGTCTTTACAATACAAAAGCCTGAGGTACTTAGAAAAATAAACCCACCCACCTTTTGGTGTCAACCTGCATGTGTCTGAGAGTCCCCCTTAGAGTATAGAGAGTCTTCCAGAGTCATTTTCAAGTTTTCAGAACACCCTGAGACCCAGAATCCCCTTTGCCACCATTTCACCACCATCAAGTCCCAAGCATTCAGTAGATCACCCCTCTAGCTCACTATTGCCACCTTTTGAGTTCCAAAGAGTGTCAAGTTCAGGCCTACTCTGATGATCCCCAATGCTCACAGAGGCCACAGGAAGCATACAAGGGTAGACCAATGTGGGCTGATGCTTGGCCAATGAGGGCCAACAGAGAGTGACATGGGCTGAAGGGTGGCTGACAGTTGTGACAGAGGTTCAGGAGAGGGCATCAGGTTCAGCTTGTGTGCTGCCCCCTTGTATGAGCCCAGCCCTTGGATTTCAAATAGGGAAAAGAGTTGGGGGAAGTCCAACAGAAGACAGAGGAGGCTGGTTGAGGACCACAGAGAAGGGGGAACTAAATCAATATTCATACTGAGGGGACACTGCTGAGTGCAGCAGGCTTACATACAACAAGTGTGCCATTGAGGTGGTACAGTATTGGAGCATTGGAACTAACATATGGGGTATGGTAAATTTTCAAGGGGTAGGAAGTGTCAGAAAACTTCAGTTGGGGAATGGTACATATGATGGAGGTAAAAGACAGGACAAAGAAGAAATACTAAAAAGGAATAGTACAGATGGAAAGACTTTGGGGCACCTGCCAATAGCCAATCAGAAGGTAGGCCAAAAGCCTAAATGGGTAGCAACCCTGTGCCAAACCATGTGGTGCAGTAGCTGCACCATGCCTAGACTGGTCCATCAACCCAACAGGAAGGTAACCCCTAGGCAGGGGGAGGAAGTCACCTGACTGAGATGCAACAACCACATGGTGGCCCTGACAGAGGCTGACAGGGTCTGACAGGGGAATGAATGGGCAGGAGCACACCATGAGGGTGCTAAAGTGAGTGGGGAGGTGCAGAGTGGAGGAGGGCCAGAATGTGGGCATGGGCATGACAGTATCCCCCCCTTAAGGCCTGAAGCCCTGAAGGCCATGGGCAACACAGCCTAGACAACACAAGGTTTGAATTTGTAATTGGCAATGGGCCATGAGGCAACTATTGATTGCCACAGTGGGGTTGTGTTGGAGTCCAAACAGGTCGCATAGGAAAGTGCATTTTTGTCACTAAGTCCCTTCTCACATCTTTCCTTTGTCCTTCAATGTGTCCACCCAGCAAAGCACTAGCCAACAGACTGTGCCCACCCCCATCCATGACTGGTCCCAAGCAACCAACAAGGACCTGGAAGTCCATACCAGCAATTCAGAGGGAACAGAGAGAGCCAAGAAAGCCAAGAAAAGTCAGTGGGAGGCAGTGAAGAAGGAGCACAGGGTAGAGGCACACCACCAGAAGGCAGAGGAGGCTCATTTGGAAAGGGAGAGGAAGGAGCAGGAGGAACAGGAGAGGCAGGAGCAGGAGGAGTGGGAAAGGCAGGAGTGAGAGCAGTGTGAAAGACATGAGTGGGAGGAAGAGGAAAGGCAAGAGGCCTTGGCAGCAGCCTGTTGGGCAGCAGTGGTGGAGGCAGAGACTGTGTGGAAAAGTGTTGCAAAGGAAAAGGGGCATGTGGGGGAGCTCCAGAGTGAGAGTAGGGGGTCATCAGTGGGCAGGTAAGTACCATGCACACACTGTAGCAATGCTGACAGAAGTCTTCAGCTCCAGGTGAGTGGCTGCCTACAGCCCCACAACTGGGGCTAGCATGGGGATGCTATGAGTAATGCTGATGGTGAGGTGCATGGCTTGCAAAGGCTGCAGACAGTGGGGGGAGGTAAGTGAGTGCCAAGTGGTGGTGGGCAGGCAGTCCTGTGGGCTGTGTCACAAGAGAAAAAAGAAGTGCAGTTGGGCAGTGGCAGAGGAGGTCAAACTGGCAGCCAGGTCATTGAGGAAAAGGGCTAGGACCAGGAGCTTGTGGGGGGAAGGCAGAAAGAAGGGTCAGCCCAACAATGAAGACAATAACAATGACAATGATGATGAGATTGTGGAGATCCCAATGCTGGCAGACCCCTGCTACCAGTCAGCCTACTCATATCTGGTTGCAGAGTTGTTGGTGATGGGGGTGTCAGTGGAGGGAGTGCCCCAGCCACTATACAAGGAGCACATCCTCATCATACAAGGGAGAGTGGTGGTGGTGATGGAGAGGATGGCACTTGCAAAGGAAGTGCAGGTGGGGGCCATCCAGGCCTATGTGAGGCATATGACAGCCTTCCTGCCATGGCTGCCAGTGGTGTGGACTGAGGTAGTGCCAGGTGGAGCAGTGTTGGTGGCTGAGGGGAGTAGGTTGGGAGTGGGACATAGTGAGTCAGCAGTGAGCAGGGTAGTGGAAGAAAGTGGGGAGTGGAATGAAGAGGATGTGGAGGGTGAGGCAGAGGACATGCAGGAGTATGATAGACTTTTTTTTTTGTATATATAATTCATGTACAGTAAATAGAACTTAGACATTTTTGGCTTGAGAAAAAGTGAGCATAAGTACTGAGAGTGACTTAGAAACAAAAGCAGAGTGGAAGTGGAGGGAGAATCAGACAAAGTGGGTGAGTAGTGGTGGGCATGCAAGAATGTCAGAAAGTGGTTGGGAGCATGGCAGAGGGAGTTGGGGCCATTGGGTGGTCACATTGGGGGTGTGTACAGGCCAGCCTTGTGAGGGTAGCACTTGTGAAAGGCAGTGACAAGTTCAGGGGCATGCTCAAGCTCAGTGGCCAGGAGCCATGAAGTCTCTTCATCAGTGCCCTCATAACCAGCCCAGTGGACCTTGTAGCTTAGCCAGCAGTGGCAATGGCAGTCTACCTTCAAGTCAAGGATCTCTGATATTTCATGCTCAAGTTCACCATCAACGTTGACTGGCAGGGGTGGTGGCTGATGCCAATTTGGGAAGGGGTTGGCTGGAGCAGGTTCCAGCTGTGACACATGGAACACTGGGTGTACAGAGCACATACTGTCAGGTAGTTTCAAGGTGACAGAGTGCATACCAGGTTGGGTGATGATGCTGAAGGGACCTAGGTACTTCTTGGAGAGTTTATTAGACAGTCTAGTAGAGTGGAAGCACTTGGCCTTGACAAAGGCTTGTTCACCAACATTAAACTCTGGTGGAGGTAGGCACTTTGTGTTGGTGGGACCTTGGTAGCACTGCTGCACTGTGGCCATTTTGGAGTGGAGGAAGTCATGAAGGGTGGAGAGGTCTGCAACATAGTCATGGGTCTTTGCAGAGGTGAAGTTGTGGTTGGTGGTGACCAACAAGTTGGGGTGATAGCCCTTATTGGCAAAGAAGGGCAACACTCCTGTGGTTGCACTGGGTGCATTATTGAATGCAAACTTGGCCAGTGGTAATAGTTTGGCCCAATTGTCCTGCTGGTAGTTACAGTAGACACAAAGTCAAATGTCTGATTCATGCACTTGGTCTGGCCATCACCTTTGGGATGGTAGCCCAAGGTAAAGTGTAGTCACATATCTAATGCCTTGCTGAGGGAGTGGAAGAAGTGTGACACAAATTTGGGACCTTGGTCAGAGGTGACATGAGTGGGGACTCCATGCTTGGAGAAGACATGGGTGAGGAAGAGCTTGGCAAGGTCAGCAGAGGTGATGGAGTCATGTGTCAGGATGAAGATTGCTTGCTTAGAGAGGCAATCCATGACAACAAGGATGGTGGTGAAACCATTGGAGGGCAGGAGGTGTTCAATGAAGTCCATTGAGATGGAATTCCAAGGCCTTTTGTGGATGGGGAGTTGCTTCAGTAGGCCATATGGGTGGTGATGTGGAGCCTTGCTGCAGTTGCAGGTGGTACAAGAGCCAACATACTTCTTGACATCAGTGTGGAGATTGGGCCATATGTAGTCATGGCAAATGAGCTCAAGGGTGCAATTCTGCCTGAAGTGGCCAGCAAGAGGGTGGTCATGCTTAAACTGAAGTACCCTAAGGCAAAGGTCACTGACATTGGGGATGAAGATGCAACCATCAAGGCAGAGGAGGCCATTGGGGTCAACAGACCATCTTGGAGCAGACAGTGTCAGGAGGTGAGCAGCTAATGTAGGGTTGGCAGGGAGAGTGGATATGATGTTGGAGTGAAGCTTCTCAACATCAAAGGCCATAGCAGCACATAGGATGGGGGCCATAAGGTTGGTGGTATGGAGGGACAATGCAAGCTGTTCTTGGGTGAACATAGGGTGAAGGTTGTGCAGATTGATTTGTGCATAGTCCCTATCCCCCCCCTTTTGGGTAGACATCCCACCAGTGGGTGAGTGCATTGGGCTTGGCCCCCAAGCAGCCAGACCAAAAGCAGATGGTGAGGTTGAACTGGGAAAGGTACTCAGACCAGTGGGCCTGTCAGCAGGTCAAAACCTTAGATGTGGAGAAATACTCAAGGTTTTTGTGGTTGGTGACCATGTCAACAGGGGCAGCCTAGCCCTCTAAATAGTGTCACCAATGTTGGAAGGCCTCATAGATAGCCAACAGTTTCTTGTCATGGGTATCATAGTTGAGTTTGGGAGTGGTGGGGGTGTGGGAGTAGAATGTGATGGGCTGTAGCTCTCCATTGGGACAGGTGATGGAGAGGATGCCAGTGATGGCATAGTTGGAGGCATTGGTCTTGATGGTGATTGGTGTGTTGGGAACCCAATGGGTGAGGACAGGAGTGGAGGTGAAGGCATCCTTGAGGTGGAGGAAGGTGGAGTGGCACTCTTCAGAAAAGTTCCAAGGAGTGTTTTTTTGGGTGAGGCAGGTGAGCAGAATGACTATTTTGGAGTAGTTTCAGATGAACTGATGATAGAAGTTCACAAACCCAAGGAATGACTGAATGACCCTGTCTTTGTGGGGTTTGGGCTAATCACAGATTGACTGAACCTTATGTATCAGCAGACATGGTAAGCCCTGAAGGGGAGAGGATGTAACTGAGGTAATTGACTGAGTCCCTATGGAACTCACACTTTTCAGGCTTGGCATACAGGCCATGGTGGCAGAGGCATTGGAGTACCTCTTTTACATGTTTTTGGTGTGACTCCAGGTCATGAGAATAAATAAGAATGTCATTGAGGTAGACCATGACACAGACATTGAGCATATCTGTGAAGATGCTGTTGACAAACCACTGGAAGGCAGCTGGCACACTAGTAAGACTGAAGGGCAATACCCTCCAGTTGTAGGACCCATAGTGGGTGCAGAAGGCAGTTTTCCATTCATCACCTTCAGTGATGTGGACAAGGTGGTAGGCATGTCAGAGGTCAATCTTAGTGTATAGCTTGGCATGGCTTGGCAAGTCAAGTAGGTCAGAGATGAGCAGTAGTGGGTACTGGTCCTTTTTTGTGAACTTGTTAAGACCTCAGTAGTCAACACAGAGGTGGAGGGAGCCATCCTTCTTCTTAACAAAGAGGACAGGTGCACCATGGGTGGAGGTGGATTGCTTGATGAAGCTGTAGCTGAGGTGCTCATCAATGAAGGTGCGGAGAGCCTCAAGCTTGGGTGGCAAGAGGAGTAGATCATGCCAATGGGTGGAGAGGCCCCTTCCTCAATATCAATCTTCAGGTCAAAGCTGTGGTGCAGGGGCAGCTCAGTCACTTTTGCCTTGCTAAAGATGTCAGCAAACTTGTGGTACTTGGATGGGACTGAAGAAAGATCAGAGAGGGTGAAGCAGAGGATGCATGAAGTAAAATGTCATCAGGGTGCAGGTACAGGCTGAACTGCACTGAACCAGGGAGAGTGCAAGTGTGGAGGTAGGCTGTGGCCCTGATGAGGGAGATGTGCAGAGGAGGTGGTGAGTTGGGAGCCTTCAGAGAAAGTGGTGGAGTGTCAGAAGACAGATCTGAAGATGTCAGTGTTGGTGCTGAGGGAGCAGTTGACAGTGATGGAGGTGCCAGGGGCATTAGCATTCCTTGTGGCAGTGGTTGGAATGAGATATGGCCCAGTACCCAGTCAATCAACAGCTTGTAGCAGGTGAGCCAGTTGTGTCCTAGTACCAGTGAGCATGAGGAATCCAAGGAGTAACATAAAGGGAAACAGAGGTGACATTGCCAGAAGGGAAACAGACAGACAGATCTACCTCTTGTGAGATTACAGCATTTGAGCTACCATCAAACAAGTGGAGCAGAATGGGTGGAGAGACAGATTTTGTAGGTACAGAATATTTACTAACTAGAGAAGGGTCTATAAAACAATGAGAAGAACTGGAATTGACTAACACAGAGATATTGTCTAGTGGAAGGTCAGGAAGGGAAACAGTAGGCATAACGGAATTAGGATCAGAAAGAGCAGATGCATTGAGTCAGATGGTGGGTGCATGGTCAGGGTCAATGCTTCCTCCAGGCCATATGGGCTCCCTGGAGGAGTGGACTAATTTTTTGACTCTTCCTTCTCCTCAGGGGGAGCCAGAGGAGTGGGAGGAGCAGTGGCCACAGCAGCACAGGCTTTGGTGGCATGGGAGGTGGACTTTGGACAGTCCTTGGCAGAGTGCCTGGGCTCACCACAGAAGAGGCACAAGTTATTTTTGAGGCAGTGCTGGCATTCAGCCACATTAAGCTTACCATCCTTGCCAAGGAGGTGAGCAATGTCAGATTTTGGCACATCTGACTTTTGGCTGTCCTTTGGCTTGGACTTGCCTTTATTGTTGGGGCATGAGGATGAAGAGGCTGATGAAGATTTCTTGTCATCAGGGGGCTTCCCAGTGGACAACTTATCAGCAGAGGGCTTGGCAGAGCAGGAAACTTTGGCCTTGCATTCCCAGTACTGTTGGAGATTGAATCACCCCTGTGTGATACTTATTTTTGGTGCGCTTTTTGGGTTGATTACATAAGCACTTAGAGCGCACACTTAGAGTACATTTTGGTACTGTTCCCTCAGTAGTTGAGTCACTACTGAGGGTGAGTCTACTTATTACCTAGTAGTTTTCCTACTTACTGATCCCCTGTAGCTGCCTACAGGTACATCTAATATATCAGTAGTTGAGTCACTACTGAGGCTGCCTACAGCCATTTTCTACAAGTACCAAGCATCAATGGTCTGGGCAAGGTCATGCAACCTGGCAAGGGTGGTGGGCTTGCTGACACAGGTGATTTCATCTTTGATGTGGTCAGGAAGGCCAGTGTAAAAGCAGTGTTGGAGGGTGCCCTTGCCATAATCCTTGGCCTGTGAGGCCCATTGATTGAACTCCATGACATACTTGGTTATTGTCATGCCCCACACCTCTGTTCTGGACTACTGACCCTCCCCCATTCTGCTCCACACTTGTCCACTCCCTCTAGCACCCATATGGTGTGCTCCCACCTGGTTCTCTGTCAGCCACTGTCAGTCCTTGTTGGGTCCACCACATGACTGTGGCTTGTCAGTCAGGTGACACCTCCCACCCTCTTAGGGCTCACCTTCCTTCTGGGATGATGGGCCAGCTTAGGTATGGCACACCTACTGCACTACATGGTTCAGCACAGGGTTGCTACCCATTTAGGCTTTCAGTCTATCTTTTGATTGGCTGTCAGCAGGTGCTCCAAAGCCCTTCTGTCCATACTATTCCTCTTAGGTGTTTTTCCTTTGTCCTGTCTTTTACCTCCATTGTATGTATCATTCCCCAACTGAAGTGTTCTGACACCTTTTACCCCTGGAAAATTTACTGTACCCCATATGTTAGTTCCAATGCTCCAATACTGTATTGCCTCAATGACATGCCAACTGTATATAAGCCCACTGCACTCAGTGGTGTTTCCTTAGTATGAATATCAACTTAGTTCCCCCTCCTCTGTGGCCCTTGACCAGCCTTCTCTGTCTTCTGTTAGATTCTCCCTGACTTCTCTCTCTATCTGAAATCCAAGGGCTGGGCTCATACAAGGGAGCAGTGCACAAGCTGAACCCAATGCCCTCTCCCAAACCTCTGTCATGACCATCAGCCACCCTTCGGCCCATGTCACTCTCCATCAGCCCATGTCAGCCAAATGTTGGCCTATGTCAGTCTACCCCTGTACACTTCTGCAGCCTCTGTGAGCATCAGGGACTGTTGGAGTAGGCCCAGACTTGACAGTTATCTGGGAAGTGTCTTTCATGGAGAGGTTCTCCAGGTTTTGGACCACATTGGCCACTGCATCATGTGGGCTGAAATTAATGGTCAGTTCATGGAGGAACTCCTGGTAATTGTCCATCCATAGTGGATGGCCAAGGTAGTTGTTGGAATTGAGTAGATTGGGCTTGAACCAGGCCAGCACCATGCCCTTGAGATAGGATTGGGTGAAAGTGACCTTGGCATGGTCAGTTCAGAAGGCATTCAGGTGGTCTTGGAAATTCAGCTTGCACTGCACTAGGAACTCATGGAGCTTGTTCAGGTCAGAGCCATTGAAGGTGTCAGGCTCATGGACCTTAGTTTTCAGGGTCAAGTCCAGAGAGCACTGACTCAAGTAGGTGAGCATGTGGATGGCCCTGGTCAGGGTGAGAAGTGGGTCTTCAGGTGGCTCAGCCAGATCTTCAGGGATACCCCTGTTGCTGCTGCCCCCACTGTCAGACCCACCATTGGGATGTTTGGGGTGGTCAGGATTGAATGGGTCATCACCTTGTGGTGGTGGAGTGTGAAATTTGGATTGCTGGGGTTCAGAGGGCCCAGCTTGAGAAGCACTTTCATGCTGGGAATGACATTGGGCAGAGAAAGAGTGAAACTGTTCGCACTGCAAGCATTTCACAATATTTCTTCAGAAAACATATGTGAGCAGCAAAGAAGGAAAGGGGGGCCCTAGGGGGATCCTAATCGACTCCTAAAGCTCTAGTGAGCTAGGGGAATAACCAGACTAGAGTCCAGTGTGAGCAACCATAGATTAAGTAGGGATATGAGGGTACACAGTACCTAGAGTCCAGTGTGAGCAACCAAGGGTGTCAACACTGGACTCAGCTACACTAAGTGCGCTTCAAAGTAAACAACAGTAAACAAAGAGTGGCTGATGCGCCACAACACTAGGAATTGGCCTAGAAGGCTGGGAAAAGAAGTAGTAAGTAGCAAATAAGAAGGGGAATCAAATGGTAATAAGTAAGAGACCATGTGAAAGAGAGAAAGCGAAGATAAGAGGTGAAAATCACCACAAGGAACAGTCTGTTCCCCCATTGTCACACTCACTGTGTCCTCATCTAATACTCTACAGCTCTGCTCCAATTTCTTTTTGGTGGATGTTTGCAGGGTGGGAGACCACAAATCTAAGAGTGTGAACTCAGTCTTTGAGCTAGGACAAAGTCTGATATCTATTAACCAACCTATTGTAAGAGTGTGAACTGCTCAAAGGATAAGTGAGAATAGGCTATAGTAGAGAAGAATGATCATTACCTCAGTCTTTGACTTAGGACAAATTCTCAGGTGTAAGGGACAACAGATGAAGCTACAAGTATGGCATATCATGTAAGCAGTGCTCACTCTACTCAGAAGTCACAAAACTCCAGCATTTCTCCTCAATGCCATGGTACAATGAGGATAACAGAATGCCATAGGGGCAGGGACCAACTTGTCTGGTGATAGACCTCTCTTATTTTCTCTGCTGTATCTATTTAGTTCTTGAAACCTTGATAGCACAGATACTATTTGGATGTTTGAAATTTATTCTAGCTCTAGCTCTAGACTTGAGCTCTGACTCTATGGGCTTGGCAAAGAAAATGCAACATTTTGTTGACTCTATTTTAGCCATGATAAAATAATGCAAGTTCCTTCTGTTTTTTGTAGACATCTTTTTTAAGGAAAATTATGATGTATCTGCTTGAAACATATCTTGAAACATACTATACATATGTTTCTGCTAAAAGATTGTTATGTGTTGTTTAGTTGTTTCCATGGGAGAAAGATTTGATATTTTGCTTGCTGTACTGATTGGTAAAATGTCAGTGTTTCTTATATGCTCTTTCAGAAAATGAACATCATTTCCACTGGATATTTTGGAGAGAAAAAAACACCATGATTCCTCAGTATGATACATTTTGTGATCCTTTGTCATGACCATGCCTCTGTCCTGAGCTACTCCCAACCTCTCTCAGTACCAATGGCCCCTCTCTGCTCCACCCTGCACCTGTCCACTTGCTCCAGTACTCAGACAGTGCATTACTGCTCCATCTGCTGTCAGGGACTGTCAGCCCCAGTCAGGCCCCCCATGTGACTGTTGTTCCTTGGTTGGGTGATGTCCTCCCTTCATCTAGGAGTCACCTTCTTTTTGGGTTGATGGGCTGGTCTAGGCATGGTGCAACTACTGCACTGCATGGTTCAGCACAGGGTCATTACCTGTTTAGGCTTTTCTTTGTCCTGTTCTTCACCTCCATCATCTGTACATACATCCCAACTGAAGTTTTCCGACATCTCTGCCCCTTGAAAATTTACTGTACCCCATATGTTAGTTCCAATGTTCCAATACTGTACCACCTTAATGGTGCACCTGCTGTATATAAGCCCACCATGCCCAGTGGTGTTTCCTCAGTATGAATATCACCTTAGTTCCACCTCCTCTGTGGTCTTTGACCAGCCTCTTTGTCTTCTGTCAGAATCTCTCTGACTTCCCTCTATCTGAAATCTGAGGGCTGGGCTCATACAAGGGGGCAGTGCACAAGCTGAACCCAACACCCTCTCCTGAACCTCTGTCATGCACATTGGCCACCCTGCAGCCCTTGTTGCCCTCTGTCAGTCATCATTGGCCAACATTGGCCTACCTTCATACATGTCCCATGGCCTCTGTGAGCATCAGGGACCATCAGAGTAGGCATGAACTTAACATCCTTGGAGTATCCTGGACATGAATCATTGGCTATTATACCTGCAAATATGTAAAGGAAATGGAAGAACCAGACAATGTATACATTTCGCTGGATATAGTGTAAAAGAAAATTCAAGAAATTGAGTCAAAATATTTAAACTGAAGGACATGGATAATATCATCCATTCATGTTTATGGACAGAGCAGAAAAAAATAAAACATTATTTTAGTTTTTCTTTAAATAATACTGATAATAAAATAATATCTCTTCCTTGAATTTTTGCAACATGTTTTCTCAGGAAAAATTGTGCAATGCTTGCAGTGTGGGAACTCCCTGACCCTACCTTCCTCCAGGTAGTCTTCAGAGCCTTCAGGGATGACCCACTCCCCACAGCCAAGGTGTTCCTCCTGGCCTTGTTTGTAATAGGGGCTACCTGTTATATTGTTGGTAAAATTGTGACAGCAGCCTAAGCTGGTGTGTTAAACACATTTCCTGACCAGAAGTCCAAGAGTGGAGATTGAAAGCCCAAGAACTCCAAACAGGGGTTTGGGTCAGAGTTTGAACTCAGGAGTTCTGGAAACAATCCATATCTGGGGGGACAGAAGGATGGACAAGGGGGGGCACTACCCAATCAGCATCAGCTTATGTGCTGTTCCCTTGGACAAGTCTGGGTGTGCCAGGAGGTCAGAGGGGGTTGACACTGAGGTACCAGACAGATAGTCCAGTAGACTAGGACTGGAGTCCTTAGGTGCCAGACAAGTACTCAGGTGTTAAGTCAATTACTAGACTGAGGGCTACCATACAAAGCCAGGTAGGTATATATACTATAAGTCCAGAGGGGCAACTACCAGAGTTTCAGTAGTGTTGGTAATCCTAACCAACAACTATGTACAAGTATTACCAAGGGAGTGACTAAGGAGTTAAGTCCAGAGACTGGTCTGCTGGAGGACAGACACAGGTCACAGGTCTGACAAATACCAATTATTGGTAACCAAGTAAATGAAGGTTAACACTAAGCCAAACATAGAACAAGGCTGCAAGGGAGAGTTCTCACAACCCAGCCCTAACCCAGAGTTTGTTCCTTGGGGTGATCTTCACCTCTTACCTTCGTTTTTTCTCTTTTACATGGTCACTTACTTACTACCATTTGATTCCCCTTCTTATTTGCTACTTACTACTTCTTTTCCCAGCCTTCTAGGCCAATTCCTAGTGTTGTGGTGCATCAGCCACTCTTTGTTTACTGTTGTTTACTTTGAAGCACACTTAGGGTAGCTGAGTCCAGTGTTGAGACCTTTGGTTGCTCACACTGGACTCTAGGTACTGAGTACCCTCATATCTCTATTTAATCTATGGTTGCTCACACTGGACTCTAGTCTGGTTATCCCCCTAGCTCACTAGGGCTTTAGGAGTCGATTAGGATCCCCCTAGGGACCCCTTTACTTCTTTGCTGCTCACATCCTCCTGATCTCTCTTTGGTCCCCTCCAAATATCACAAGTTCACTGACATCTTTAGCAAGGCAAAAGTGACCAAGCTGCCCCCACACTGCAGCTTTGACCTCAAGATCAATATTGAGGAAGGGGCCTCTCCACCCATTGGCATGATCTACTCCCTCTTGCTGCCTGAGCTTGAGGCTCTCTGCACCTTCATCAATGAGCACCTCAGCTATGGCTTCATCAAGCAATCCACCTCTGCCCATGGTGCTCCTGTCCTCTTCATTAAGAAGAAGGATGTCTCCCTCTGCCTCTGTGTCAACTATCAAGGCCTCAACAAGATCATGAAAAAAGACCACTACCCACTACCACTCATCTCTGACCTACTTGACTCACTGAGCCATGCCAAGTTGTATACCAAGATCAACCTCTGCCATGCCTACCACCTCATCTACATCACCAAAGGTGATGAATGGAAGACTGCCTTCCACACCCACTATGGGTCCTACAAGTGGAGGGTAATGCCCTTTGGTCTTACTAATGCACTGGCCACTTTCCAGTGGTTTGTCAATAGCATCTTGGCAGAAATGCTCAATGTCTGTGTCATGGGTCTACCTTGACAACATCCTTATTTATTCTCATGACCTGGAGTCACACCAAAAACATGTCAAAGAGGTACTCTGACACCTCTGCCACCACAGCCTGTACACCAAGCCAGAAAAGTGCAAGTTCCATAGGGACTCAGTCAAGTACCTCAGCTACATACTCTTCCCTTTGGGACTCACCATGTCCTCTGATAAGGTTCAGTCAATCTGCAATTGGCCTGAACCCTGCAAAGTCAGGGACATTCAGTCATTTCTAGGGTTTGCAAACTTCTACTGTCAGTTCATCCACAACTACTGTACTCTGAAATAGTTTTTCTGCTCACCCACCTCACCCAAAAAAAACACTCCTTGGAACATTTCTGAAGAGTGCTGCTCCACCTTCCTCTGCCTCAAGGATGCCTTCACCTCTGCTCCTGTCCTTACTCATTGGGTTCCCAACATGCTGATCACCATTGAGACTGATGCCTCCAACTATGCCATCACTGGCATCCTCTCCATCACCTGTCCTGATGGAGAGCTATGGCCCATTGCATTCTACTCTTGCACCCTCACTGCTCCTGAACTCAACTATGACACACATGATAAGGAGCTGTTGGCCATCTATGAGGCCTTCCAGCATTGGTGGCACTACCTCAAGGGCTCAGCTACCCCTGATGATGTGGTCACTGACCACAAAAACCTTGAGTATTTCTCAATGTCTAAGGTTTTGATCTGCTGACAGGCCTGCTGGTCTGAGTACCTCTCACAATTCAACCTTGCCATCTGCTTTTGGCCTGGCCACTTGGGGGCCAAGCCTGACACACTCACTTGCTGGTGGGATGTCTACCCAAAAGGGGTGTTGGAATATAAACTGCCCCCTAGTTAGTACATTCCTTAGGTGCGAAGGTTAGTCACTTACATAAGCAGAAAAGCGGACTACAGTAGAGTAAATTTTCCTGTAGTCTCCTCAGTAGCTTGGTGTTACTGAGGAGTAAGTCACTCTTTTATATTTAGCTTTACATTTACTGACAACCAGTAGAGTAACTATCTGACAAGGGGGGGATAGGGACTATGCACAAGTCAACCTGCACAACCTTTGCCCCAAGAACAGCTCACATTGTCCCTCTGTTCCACCCACCTTATGGCCCCTGGCCTACATGCCACCATGGCCTTTGATGTTGAGAAGCTCCACTCTGACATCATCTCTGCTCTCCCCACTGACCCCACATCAGCTGCTCACCTCCCAATACTGTCCACTCTGAGATGGTCCATCAACCCCAATGGTCTCCTCCACCTTGACAGCCACATCTTTGTCCCTGATGTCAATCACCTTCACCTTAGAGTGCTTCAGTTCAAACATGACCACCCTCTCACTGGCCATTTCAGGCAGAACCACACCCTCAAGCTCATCTGCCATGACTATGTATGGCCTAACCTCCACACCAACATCAAGAAGTATGTTGGCTCATGTACCACCTGTGGCTGCAGCAAAGCTCTGCATCACCACTTGCATGGCCTACTGAAGCACTCCCTATCCCTGAAAGGCCTTGGAATTCCATCTCAATGGACTTCATTGAATACCTTCTGCCCTCCAACAGCTTCACCACCATCCTTGTTGTTATGGATTGCCTCTCTAAGCAAGTGGTCTTCATCCCAACACACAACTCCATCACCTCCACTGACCTTGCCAAGCTCTTCCTCACTTATGTCTTCTCCAAGCATGGAGTCCCCACTCATGTCACCTTTGACTGAGGTCCTGAATTCATGTTGCACTTCTTCTGCTCCCTCAGCAAGGCATTAGATATGTGACTACACTTCACCTTGGGCTACCACCCCAAAGGTGATGGCCAAACTGAGCACATGAATCAGACACTTGAGCAATACCTTTGTGTCTACTGTAACCACCAGCAGGACAATTGGGCCAAACTACTACTGCTGGCTGAGTTCACATTCAACAATGCACCCAGTGCAACCACAGGAGTCTTGCCCTTCTTTGCCAATAAGGGCTATCATCCCAACTTGTCAGTCACTGCTGACCATGAGTTCACCTCTGCAAAGGCCCATGACTATGCTGTGGACCTCTCTGCCCTTCATGACTTCCTCTGCTCTGAAATGGCCACAGCACAGCAGTGCTACCAAGGTCCTGCCAATGTGAAGTGCCTACCTCTGCCAGAGTTTAATGTTGGCAAACAAGCCTTTGTCAAGGCCAAGTACTTCTGCTCTACTAGACCATCTAATAAAGTCTCTGAGAAGTACCTTGGTCCCTTTGACATTATTGCCTGACCTGGTATGCACTCTGTCACCCTGAAACTACCTGACAGTATGTGCTCTGTGCACCCAGTGTTCCACATGTCCCAACTGGAGCTTGCCTTGGCCAACCCCTTCCCAAATAGGCATCAGCTGCCACCCCCACCAGTGGATGTTGACAGTGAACTTGAGTATGAAATATCAGAAATCCTTGATTGTAAGGTAGACCACTGCTGTTGCTGCTGGCTAAGGTACAAGGTCTGCTGGGCTGGTTATAAAGGCACTGATGAAGAAACTTCATGGCTCCTGGCCACCAAGCTAGAACATGCCCCTGAACTCATCACCACCTTTCATGAATGCTACCCACACAAGGCTGGCCCATATGCACCCCCAATGTGACTGCCCAATGGCCCTGACTTTCTCTGCCATGTTCCTGACCACTTCCTGACCACTCCCTATACCCACTGCTACTTGCCTGCCTTGTCTGACCCTCCCTCCACTACCACTCTGACTTCTTTTCTGAACCAACCTCAGTACTTAAATTCAAGCTCTTTCTCAAGCCAAAAACATCTAAATTTCTACTTACTGTACATGAATTATACATACAAAAAAAAAAACAATCCTCCCTACTTCTGCATGTCCTCTGCATCTTCCTCCACATCCTTGTCACCCCTCTCACTGCTCTCCTTGGCCACTCTGCTCACTGCTGACTCACTAAGGCCTCTTGCCTCTC
Source organism: Pisolithus thermaeus (assembly GCA_024663475.1). Lineage (NCBI taxonomy): Eukaryota > Fungi > Basidiomycota > Agaricomycetes > Boletales > Pisolithaceae > Pisolithus > Pisolithus thermaeus. The sequence continues at coordinate 111,573 of JANFAF010000005.1, forward strand.
CTGCTCCTCCTGCTGCTGCCTTTTGTGTTCCTCACACTCCTGCTTTTCCTGTTCCTCACACTCCTGCCTCTCCCATTCCTCCTGCTCCTTCCTCTCCCTTTCCAAACAGGCCTCCTCCACCTTCTGGGGGCATGCCTCTGCCTGGCACTCCTTCACCACCTCCCACTGACTTCTCTCAGCCTCCTTGGCTCTCTCCATTCCCTCTGAATTGCTGGTGTGGACCTCCAGGTCCTCTTGGGACCAGTTGCAGCTGGGGGTGGGGACAGTTTGTTGGCTTGTGCTTTGCTGGGTGGACATGTTGAGGAATGAGGGAAAGATTTTGAGAAGGGACTCAGTGATGAAAATGCACTTTCTTATGCAACCTGTTTGGACTCTGATGCAACCCTGCTGCAGCAATCAATTGGTGCTCATGGCCCATTGCCAATTACAAAATCAAACCTCATGTTGTCTAGACTGTGTTGCCTATGGCCTTCAGGGGTTCAGGCCTTAAGGGGGGGATAATGTCACACCCATGCCCATGTTCTGGCCCTTCTCTGCTCTGCTCTGCACCTCCCCACTTGCTCTAGCACCCTCATGGTGCACTCCTGCCCAATCCCCTGTCAGACCCTGTCAGCCTCTGTTGGGGCCACCACATGATTGGTGCATCTCAGTCAGGTGACTTCCTCCCCTCACCTAGGGGTTACCTTCCTGTTGGGTCAACAGACTGGTCTAGGCACAGCACAGCTACCACACTGCATGGTTCAGTGCAGGGTCACTACTCATTTAGGCTTTTGGTCCAACTTCTGATTGGCTATTGGCAGGCACCCTGAAGCCATTCCATCTGTACTATTCCTTTTTAGTATTTCTTCTTTGTCCCATCTTTTACCTCTGTCATATGTACCATTCCCTGACTGAAGTTTTCTGACACTTCCTACCCCTTGAAAATTTACCATACCCTGTATGTTAGTTCTGATGCTCTGATACTGTACTGCCTCAATGGCACACTCACTGTATATAAGCCCACTGCACTCAGCAGTGTCTCCTCAGTATGAATATCAACTTAGTTCCCCCTCCTCTGCAGTCCTTGACTGGCCTCCTCTGTCTTCTGTCAGACTTTCCCCAACTTCCCTCTCTATCTGAAATCTGAGGGCTGGGCTCATACAAGGGGGCAGTGCACAAGCTGAACCCAACACCCTCTCCTGAACCTCTGTTGTGACCATTGGCCACCCTTTGGCCCATGTTGCTCTCTGTTGGCCCTCATTGGCCTAGTGACAGCCTATGTTGGTCTACCCTTGTACACTTCCCACAGCCTCTGTGAGTGTTGGGGATCATCAGAGTAGGCCTGAACTTGACACCTTCCATGAACACTACCCTCACAAGGCTGGCCCATACACACCCCCAACATGACTGCCCATTGACTGCAACTTTCACTGCTACATCTCTAATCACCTTCTGTATCCACCACTACTTGCCTGCCATATCTGACCTTCCCTTTGTTTTTCCTCTATTCTTTTTCTAAGTCTCTTTCAGCATTTATGTTCCCTTTTTTCTCAAATACAAAATATCTAAGTTTTCAGTTACTGTACAAGAATTACAAAAAAAAAGCATAAAAATATACTACTACTCCTGCATACCCTCATTATCTTTCTCTGCATCTCTCTCCACATCTTCATCACCCTTCTCCTTGCTTTGCTCAGCTCCCCTACTCACTGTTGACTCACCCTCACCCTACTCAATGTCTGACCTACTACTGCCTGCACCCAACCTGCTCCCCCTCATGCCAGACTCACCTTCATCCAGGGGGGCCCCTATCCTTCCAGCCAGGGGACAAGGTGGGGGTGCAGTCAGGCTCTGCACATAGACCTGTACAGTGAGGGCCTGTGCCTCCATGGCCCCTGTGATTCTCTCCATTGCCATCATCACCCTCTCCAGCACTGTTGCTTGCCTCTCCTGCACAGTGATAACTCTCCCCTCATACTCCCACTTGGGCACACCCCTGTCTGCCTCAGCTCTGACCAGGCACAACCTTTCCACCTGGAAATGACTTGATGGTGGTGCTGGGACCTCCTTGACCATATCATCTTTGTCTTCATTGTCATCATCACCCCACCCCTTCTTTCTCTCACCTCCCCATGATCCTCCCATCCCAGCCTGCTTTCACAATAGACCAGCTGCTACCTCACTGTCCTCTGCAGCTGCCCAACTGAACTTCTTTTTCCTCTTCCTGCACAGGCTGCACAAGCACCCACTAGCCACTGCTCTGCACTCCTCTGCCTCACCTCACTACCTGCACCCATCACACACCCCCCTTGCTGGTACTGACATTGTTGTTGGGACCATCATCATGCTGATATGAGCCCCAGTTGTGGGGCTGTACACTGGCATGGGCTGCAGGCTACAAACCCCCCTTAGCAGTGCCATATGGAGAGCTTATGGGTTGTACATACCCACCTGGGCATCAAACACCCCCTGCTCTGTGCCCTTAACTCCCCCACCTTACCCTTCTCCTTGTTGGCACTCTGGCAAGCAGCCTCCACCTCTGCCACCACTGTGTGCCTCACTGCTTCTATCACCTCCCTCCTCTCACATTCCTCTCTTGTCTTGTGTTCCCACCTCTTGTGCTCCTCATTCTCCTTCCATTCATGCTCCACCTTTTCCTCAGCAGCCTTGTGCTGCACCTCCTCAGCCTTTTGATGGCATGCTTCAGTCCTCCATTCCTTCTTCACTGCCTCCCACCAGTTCTTCTCTGCCTCCTTCACTCTCTCTGTTGCCTCTGAGTCACTTGTATGGACCTCCAGGTCCTCATCAGTTGCTGGCAACCAGTCATGGGCAGGGGCATTGGTGCCTTGTTGGCTCATACCTTGCTGTTGGCTGGACATGGTTGTAGAATGAGAGAAAGATAGAAGAAGGGACTTAATTGTCATGCCCATGCCTCTGGACAGTGCTACTCTCAACCTCTCCCTGCACTGACAGCCCTTCCCTGCCCTGCTCTGGACCCCTCCACTCACTCTAGCACCTATATAGTGTGCTCCCTCCCACCCAATCCTCTGTTGGGCCCTGTCAGTCTCTGTCAGGGCCACCACATGACTGGTGCCTCTCAGTCAGGTGACATCCTCCCTCTGTCTAGGGGTCACCTTCCTTTTGGGTTGATGGGCTGGTCTAGGCACAGCACAGCCACTGCACCAATGGTTCAGCACAGGGTCACTACTTGTTTAGGCTTTCAGCCTATTATCTGATTGGCTGTTGGTGAGTCTCTGAAGGTACTTTTCCATACTAGTCCTTTTAGATATTTCCTCTTTGTCCCATCCTTCACCTCTGTCATATGTACCCATTCTCTGACTGAGGTTTTCTGACATTGCTACCCCTTGAAAATTTACTGTACTCCATATGTTAGTTCCAACATTCTGATACTGTACCACCTTGATGGTGTGCCTACTGTGAATAAGCCTGCTGCACTCAGCAGTGTCTCTTCAGTATGAATATCAACTTAGTTCTCCCTTCTCTGTGGTCTTTGACCAGCCTTCTTTGTCTCTATCAGAATCTTCTGAACTTCCCTCTTCCTCTGAAATCCAAGAGCTGAGTGTTGGAATATAAACTGCCCCCTATTAGTACATTCTTTAGGTGCGAAGGTTAGTCGCTTACATAAGCAGAAAAGCGGACTACAGTACAGTAAATTTTCCTCTAGTCTCCTCAGTAGCTTGGTGTTACTGAGGAGTAAGTCACTCTTTCTATTTAGCTTCACATTTACTGACAACCTGTAGAGTAACTATCTGACAGGTAGATATTAATATAGTAGCTTGGTGTTACTGAGGAAGTAACTATCTGACACTGAGCTCATACAAGGGGGCAGCACATGAGCTGAACCCAATGCCCTCTCCTGAAATCTCTGTCATGCACATTGGCCACCCTTCAGCCCTTGTCACTCTCTGTCAGTCCTCATCAGCCAGTCATTGGCCAACATCAGCCTACCTTCATACACCTCCTGCAGCCTCTGAGTGTTGGGGACTGTTGGAGTAGGCCTGAACTGGACATTAATGATGAAAATATGTGTTCTTATGCAATATGTTCAGGCTCTGACATAACCATGCTGCAGCAATCAATCTATACCTCATGGTCCATTGCCAATTACAAAATCATACCATGTGTTGTTCAGATCACATCACCTAAGGCCTTCAGGGGTTCAGGCCTTAAGGGGGGGATACTGTCATGCCTGTGCCTCTGCCCTGAGCTACTCCTGACCTCTCTCCATATCAACAGCTCCTCTCTGCTCTGCTCTGCACCTGTCTGCTTGCTCTAGCACTCATATGACACTCTCCTGCCTTGTTGTCTGTCAGGCCCCATTGGCCTCTGTTGGTGGCACCACATGACTGTTGTCTCGTCAGATGACAATCCCTCTCTACTTAGGGGTTGGTTTTCCTTCTGGGTCAATGGCCTGGTCTGGGCATGGTGCAGGGTCAATACCTGTTTAGGCTTCTGACCTATTTTCTGATTGGCTATTGGTGAGTGCTCTGATGGCATTCCATCCTGTACTATTCCTTTTAGATATTTCTTCTTTGTCTCATCTTTCACCTCCATCATCTGTACTCATACTCTGACTGAGGTTTTCTAACATTTCTACCCCTTGAAATTTTACTGTACTCCATATGTTAGTTCCAATATTCCCATACTGTACTGCCTTGGTGGTGTGCCCACTGTCATGCCTGTTCCCCTGCCCAGGGCTACTCTTGATCTATCTCTGTTCCAACAGCCCCCCTCTGCTCCACACCACACCCATCCACTTGCCCTAGCACCCATACAATATATTCCTGCCCAACCCTCTGTCAGACCCTGTCAGTCTCTGTTGAGCCCACCACAGGACTGGTGTCTCTTGGTCAGGTGACATCCTCCTGTTGTCTAGGGGTCACCTTCCTTTTAGGTTGATAGTCCAGTCCAGGCAGGATGCAGCTACCACACCACATGGTTTGGCACAGGGTCACTACTCATTTAGGCTTCTGGTCTATCATCTGATTGGTTATTGGTGAGTGCTCTGAAGGCACTCTGTCCACACTATTCCTTTCAGGTATTTCTTCTTTGTCCTGTCTTTCACCTCCATCATATGTACCCATTCTCTGACCGAAGTTTTCTGATGTTTCTGCCCCTTGAAAAACTGTACTCCATATGTCAGTTCTGACCTTCTGATACTGTACTGCCTTGATGGTCATGCTACTTTCCAAGATTGCTGGAGAATCTGGCCAATAATATGACCCACAAGTGACCATTACCAATTACCACAGCAGCCCACAGATCAATGTTAGTAGTGACAAAGGTTAGATCTCAGCTAGCTTACCTCAAGGCATTCCATATTTTCCCCTACTGGGAACTATGATGTACTTGCACCAGGTGACAAAGACTTGACCATCACAGCACCAATGAAGTGGATATTCCATGACTATCAGAAAAATTAGTTGATTGGCCTGCTACCATAGCCTCCAGCCTTGAAGTGCTCCACATTTTGAAACAAAGACTTGATCACCATGGGGTTTCCAAAAATGGACCATAAAGACATGTCAATTGGTCACAGTTGCAGGATCATGGGTATGTTCTTTGTCACTCAGAAGTATAAGTATTCTACCAAGTTCATCAGGTTCAGTAGTCAGATTTGCCTGGATTCCCTCACCAACTCTCCATCTTTTGCAATCACCCTATTCTAATGGCACCCTCTCACTGCCAGACTCTTCTCAGATGCTCTCCACATGTATCTGTTTGGTCTCATAACACCACCAATACATCTCATTCATGCCATACCTGCTCTATGACAACAGAGGAATTACTGACCAAGATTGTGAAGGTCATGGACATTGTGGAGAAAGATATGAAAATGCAGCATTCAGTGAGTGTTTTATTAGGTATTGGACTGGTGTGGGTGACTCTTCTTGCAAGAGTGCTAAGGGAAATAAGAGAGGGAAAGCTGTAGGTAAGTCCTAGGCTCGTCCCAAGGGGTCTTGAGTCAGAAGGAGACAGAAGAGGGGGATGCTAGGTGGTAAAGTGGGAAATATACAAAGGGGGAACTTGAGAGCTCATTGGAACTCAGTAGGCAGCAATAGTTGGCTTGTAGGACGGTTTTTGGGATGTTTGGGACTCGATGGTGGCAAAGTGGCGGCAAAGGGAATTCTGGGACTTGGGGTACTCTTGAAAACTTGAAGATGGCCTGGGAAGGCTCTCTAGACTCGAAGGGAACTCTCAGAAACTCGCAGTGTGATGCCAAAAGGTCAGTGGTATATTTTTCTAAGTATCTTGGCTTTTGTATCGTAAGGACAGTGGTATCTAAGGTAAAATTCAGCATATTTTGGATCTGTCATATGTCAAAGTAAGAAAAATGTAAAGTCTGACTCTTGGGTAGGCATGCATGTGGCAATGACAGAGGGAGGGAAAACCAGTAAAAGTGGGAAACAAGGGTAAGTAAGGGTGAGGCAGTAAGACCACATGCCTGGGTGGTGGAAGTGCTCACTGGGCGCTGGTGGCAGCTCTAAGGGCAAGGACCACCTTGGCACTTGTAGAGAGACAAAAGGCACCGAGGGTGTCATGGTGACATGTGATGGATTGGCAGGACTTGCGAAGGTGCCTAAGTAGGTGGCAATGGTGTTGGCAGTGATAGGGGTAGCAGTAGCCACATGACAACAAGGAAACAAGGCAGGTGATATGTTTACAGGCTGTCTCATGATTGTAAAGGATGCATGATCTGGTGGTTGGTGAAAGAAAGGATTGCCACTGAAGGTGCTTTGCAGTCTCAGGGAGCCTAGACTCCCTACACCTCCCAGGATCTTTAGACTTTGACTGTCCTCAGTCAAGTGCATGTGATTAGGTATGAGATGGAGATGGAATGCCTTTGTAATGAAAGTGGCTGTGCACAGATCAAAGCACAAGCAATGGGGTTCTTGAACACGTGCTGTGGGAAAATGCTTCCATGGTGTAAAGTTCACTTAACACACCAAGTGTAATCACTGTGTTTGTTCCTTTTCTGCTAAGTCCATCAACCTCACTCCTGCCCACTCATCGTTACCAAGTCTCTCCCCTCCCAACACGATGTTGTCCTCCCAGAGCACCTCTGTTTCTGCACCTCCCTTTGTTACCCCCAACACTGCAAGGGATCTCGTTCTGGGCATGTGGACGTCACACATGAAGAAACTAGAGGCATTGATGAAGGAGATTCCTGGTGAGGCTGCAGATGAAGAGACGGTGTGAGTGTGGTTGGGCTGTTATGAGGAGTTGTCAGTGAGTAGTCCACAAGGTACCTATGCCTCTATCCTTCTGATGCTTGAGTGCAGGGGCATATAGAGCAACTATGCAGGTTTGCCTCTGACATGAGTATGGAGGTTCCCGACTACCCTGACGAAACCGAGATCATGATAGGCAATGCCTTCATGGCATTGAAGGCTCTTCAGGCTTGATTCCCACCACATGCAATGAAACCCAAGCCTAAACCAACTGTGAGCAGTTTGGGTACCCCTCAAGCAGGAGGTGAGGCAGTCCATCAGTCACAACAACAGTTAGAGAAGTCTGCTGACAAAGGGAAAGAGGGCACGATGGTGTGTACAGGAACCCTGACTGACAAGCAATACCTTAACATCTGGGACTGGTCAGGCTACTGAAGGTGGGTCTCCAGCTAGGGTTGCCGAGGGCACAGCATTGACTGGCCCAAGTGGCCCTGCAGCAGATGAAGATGTGATGGAGGTCGACCCTACACTGGGGAACACTGAACCCTGTGAATGGTGCATAAAGCAGGGGATCATCTGTGTGTGGAAGGAGTGGACCACATGCGAGGCTTGCCATGATGGCAAAAAGAAATGTGACAAGGCTGGGAGACCAGGTAGGAAGGTAAGTAAAATTCTTTTGACTGGCACATTCAGCTAGTGACCACAGGACATAGCACAAGATTCCAGAGGGATCAGTGCCCGAGTTGGCGTCAACAAGCAAAAAGGCCAAACCACACCCCACTCCTCCTCCATCCTCAGCACCAACTCCTATGACAGGATGACCATGACCTTGTCTGGTCAGTCACTCAGTGGCTTCCCAGCCCGCTGCCTCTACATCTGTTGCAGCTGAGACAGAACCCCAGGACCCTCCACTGCCACCTCCCCTTCCACTCTTTCTCCCCAGTGGCCCATCCACTCCCACTCCCACTCCTAGACCCCCAGTTCCCCTCATTCTCCATGCTGCTAATGAACCCATCAACAAACCCAGCAAGTCCTCAAGAGGTTCAAGTGAGTTTGTGAGCATGCAAGTTGAGATGAGCCAGGACAAAGGGACTCCTGAAGTCGCAGGCAGTGAAGGTACCAGTACGGCAAGGATTGAAATTGACTTGACTGAGCCTGAGGGAGCCATGATGCCTAAGGGAAGAAGTCGTTCATCTGTGACAGGTAGGCACAAGTCTCAGGGGGACTGCATGCACCCTATCGAAGAGTTGGATGCAAGGATTGCTGAAGTGGAGTTGTCAGTCGAATGGGGGGAAGACGCCCTCATGGACCTGTACCCACAGATGGCACAGGTTAATACAACAGTGACCCAGGTATGTGAAGCCCTTTGTCAGTCCAAATGCCAACTGCAGGCGCTGAAAGCATGGCGCCAAGAGCACTTCATCCCTGGGCCCTCCGACCTTCCCTAGAGCAGTAGTGATATTTTTGTGTGCAACTGTCCATTCTGCTATCGTACTGTGTGTTGGTGGTAATATTATCTTGTGTGCATGTTGCCTAAGAACAGACCTTGGTGGTAGGACTAAGAGGTCAGAATAATATAAGAACATAAGTGAAAAGAAGGAAGAACGAGCAGTATAGTACTGTCATCCTGACTGAGCAGGTAGCAGCAATTGTCACTTTAGTTTTGGCTGAAGTCTATAGATGGTAAACGGTGAGTAAAACTATGAGTCGAGGGAAAAGAGGAGACAAAGAAATTTGGCTTTTGGTTTTTTATATCGCTTTATGGTTTTGTGTTTGGCTTTTTGTGTCGGTAATTTGTATAGGTAAAGCATCTGTAAAAGATAGACAATGGTCGAAAAAAAGAAAAGAAAAGAAAAGAAAGAACATAGGATGTAGGTTATTCATCTGACTTGTCCCCAAGGACACCAGCCAGTTCTGGGTCAGGAAGGGAGTTGTCTTCAAGCTGATCTATTGCAGACCTGTCAAGGCCGACCAGATGAGTGACCTCGATACAGGACCTGTTTCTTGGGAAATAGGGGTATAAGCAAAACATGGCAAAGTGAAACTTTGAAACAGTGCCATTGAGCTCTGCAAGGAGATAAGAGCCACCTTTGGTGCAGTGTATGACTACCATAGGACCTAGGTAATGAGGCTTGGTCTTTCAGTCCAGCTCTTTCTCGATGCAGGAATTTCTGACAAGGACAAGGGTACTTGGTTTGAAGTCAAAGTCATGGATAGTCCTCTCGAATCGAGCCATGAAGTCCTTTGCTGAAGCAAAGCAGGAATTAAGGACTCAATCATGTATTAGCACTAGGTCTTCTGGGCACTTCTGCAATTGCTGAGCACGATTGGCAATGAGAGCAGTAGTAGAGTATGACTGTGCTTCAAAAGGGGCAAGAAAGGTTGCTTCGGTGAGGTCAAAAGGGAGTCTGGGATGGACACTGTGAGCCATATAGTAAGGGGAAAACCCCATAGCCCTGTGAACCATAACCCTCTCTGCCCAAAATACAGATGGGGCCACTTCTGACCATCTTGAGGCTTCGCCCTTGCAACTCTTAACCATCACTTCTCTGACATCGAAATGCTGCCACTCCACAATACCATTTGCCTGTGAGTTATAAGGTTGTCAAGACCGGTTCTCAATGGTCTCTGAGAGGGTCCGAGGGCAGAGGAGAACTAGGGCAAAAGTCTGGGTAGTTGGAGTTTTAGCATACAACTTAGTACACTTCTTCCTGCTGAGTCCCAGAGGTCAGAACTATCCAGAGACTGTCTGGAGTTGAGTGAGATCAATGAGTATCTTATTTGATATTTGAACTGATGTGCTATGACGTATGTACAATGCTTTTATAGTACAGAGAAAAGTATAAAGCAATGTCTGGGGTGTAGCGACTACTGGAGCACAGTATGGATGAGTAACAATATTAGTGAGCTATTAGTAAGGTAAGTCAGTAGTCGCCAGATAGCTGGATGGTATGGGGATTAGTAAGACATATGGGTATGGAAGTGTAGCGAGTCACTTAGGAAGCACGAGAGAAACATACTAAATATGGAAACAGAAATAGAAACAGATCATAAGTCAAATTAGAGACAGAACAGAGTTTCATGATGGGAGCCTGTAGGGCTAGAATGACACCTCAGATGGTCGGACTGTGGTCCGGAACCTACATGTGCATCACAGATGTGACAGTATCCCCCTCTTAGGGCCGAGCCCTCGAGGCACTTGTTGTGCTCAAGCGTCGCTTTCAGAGTTTCGAAGTCCACATTGTCGGAGTCCAAAAAGTTTCACAGTAAAAAGAGCTTGACGGGGTTTTGTCAAAGTCCAGATGCCCATTCCCATTCTCCTAAGCACTATGGCTCCTACTCAACGTCTTAAGTCCTCCCTCAACCCCACAGGCATCGCCTGGGAAGTACTCGACGACGAATTGCTCCAAGAATATCCAGACGACCTGCCAGCCATGAAAATGGCAAAATTTGATGAGCGACAACGTCGCCAGTGTGCTGCCATGCAGGCAGCGATTGAAGAAGAGGAATGCCAGAAAGCTGAGGAGGTCTGGAAAGCGAAGGAGGCCGAGGAGCATCGAAAGGCAGAGGAGGCTGCACAGAGGAAGGCAGCTGAGGAGAAGAGACTCCATGAGTTGGAAGTGGAGAAAAGGCGTCTTGAGGAGGAGATGTGTCGGGCACAGCAGGCGGAGAGTTCATCGGTGTGTAACAATATTTATCGTTCTAAAAATCCGTACTGACAAGTCCATAACAGTCTCAGCACGTCACATCGGTCAGTGGAAAGTCTGCAGAGCAGGCTAAGGCTTGCTCTGCCTGTACCAAGGCCGGTGAACTGTGCATGCCAGGTACCAGGCATAGCAAGTCGTGCATCCAGTGCCAGAAAACGAAGGGCAAGTGCGACTTGAACCCGAAGGTGCCGGAGCCCAAGAAGCCAGCATCGACTGCGATGTCTCCCTGGGGTGGAGAAAAAAGGAAGCAGAGAAAATCTGCCCATTTCGGAGAGCCAGCTGACAATGAAGATGTGGATGACACACCGGACGTTGAGGTCGTCTCGAAACCCCATGCCCCCCGCGTGCAAGCTCCACATCAAGATGCTTTGGCAGAGGTCCTGGACCATCGGCTCAGAGAAATCGTCAAGGTGATTGAGAAAAACACGGCAGCCATTGAGACGATGTCAAGGGAGGTCCAGGACCTGTCCAGGGTTCTGGAGGAGTCGTTTGAGGTTCTCAAGACTGCGATGACAACCCTCGTCAACCAGGCATTGAACGACAACGACATTTAGTTGTTATTTTTTTTTCTTAGTTTACCCATGTCTGTAGCGTACTTCGAATTTTCCTGTCCCCCCCCTCCTCCTTCTTTTCTTTTTTTTTTGAAATATATTTTTTGTTGTGTCTGTCTTAGAATCGAGTGAGCGTGAGTTTTCATAGCATAGACAGAGTAAACTCCAGAAAGTCCAGTTACTTCCGGGGTGGGACAGCACCCAACGGACCATCCTTGTGGGGGTATGCTTTGTGGAAATCCATGACTAAGTCAGGGGCATTGCTTAATTCAGTAGCTATGAGCCAGGATGTTTCCTCATCCGTGCCTTCGTAGCCAGCCCACTTGACTAGATACTGCAGCAGACATCACCTATGGTAGTCCACTTTAGAGTCTAGGATTTGTTCTATCTCGTATTCTGGTTCCCTGTCGATTTCAACAGGTGGAGGTGGAGGTTGGACACGGTTGGGGATAGTATTCAGAGTTGCCGGTTCAAGTTGTGAGACATGGAACACGGGGTGTATGGACTTCATAGCATCAGGTAGTTGGATGGTGAAGGATAATGATCCAACACGAGCGACGATAGGGTACGGGCCTAGATTCTTCTCCAAGAGTTTCTTTGAAGGTCATGTGGACCTGAAGTACTTTGCTTTGATGTATACCAAATCTCCAATCTGGAAGTCCGGAGGCAGAGATCTCTTAGCATCTGCTGGACCTTGGTATCTCTGCTGAGCTTCCTTCATCTCTTCTCGTAGGAATGTATGCAAGGAGTCCAAGTCCACTGCATAGTCTCTAGCTCGAGAAGATGTTAACTCTCTTTCTGGGTGTACAGTAACGTTAGGATGATAACCCTTATTGGCAAAGAACGGTGAAACTCCGGTTGTAGCACTGGGAGCGTTGTTGTATGCAAACTCCACGAGTGGTAGCAACTTGGACCAGTTGTCCTGTTGGTAATTACAGTAGACCCATAGGTACTGCTCCAATGTCTGGTTAGTTCATTTGGTTTGACTGTCACCTTCAGGGTGATATCCAGAAGTGAAATGAAGCTTCATATCCAGCGCTTTGCCCAGCGACCGGAAGAAGTGAGACACGAACTCCATGCCTCTGTCGGAGGTTACATGTGAGGGAACTCCGTGCTTGGAGAAGACATGGAGTAGGAACAATCTAGTGAGTTGTGGAGAGGTGATTGTATCCTCGGTGGGGATGAATACAGCTTGTTTCGAGAGACAGTCTACAACGACCAGTATAGCAGTATGGTTTCTGGAGTTTGGTAGTTGTTCAATGAAATCCATCGAGATGGAGTTCCAAGGTCTCTCCAGTATCGGTAGTTGCTTCAACATACCATATGGTTTGTGTCTCGGGGTTTTAGCACGTGCACAGGCAGTGCAAGATTTGATGTAGTCTTTGACAAAAGTTCAAGCATTTGGCCAGACGTACTCACGACAGACAAGTTCGAGTGTTCTGTTTTGTCCGAAGTGACTGGCCAAGGGGTGGTCATGCTTGTAACAGAGTACGCGAAGCCTGAGGTCATTTGCTTCGGGGACATATATATGATCATCCAGACATAAAAGTCTGGATTCATCTACCCACCAATGGGGGTTAGATGGGTCAGAAAGGTGGAGTTGACTGAGTGGGTCGGACACTAAGGTGGACTTGATATCTTCATGGAGTTTCTCAACATCCATGATTATACTAGCACACAGTACTGGGCTTTCTAAGTAGGTTGCCCATAACGAATTGGATAGTTGTTCAGTGGTGAACACCAGTCAGAGGTTCTGTGGGTTGGCTTGGGTGTAGCCCCTATCCCCCTCTTTGGGGTAGACATCCCATCGTCTAGTCAAGGCATCGGGCTTTGCTCCGAGCTTACCGGGGCGGAAATGAGTGACCATATTAAATTGAGAAAGGTACTCAGACCAACATGCTTGGCACCTGGTGAGCACTTTCGAGGTAGAGAAATACTCGAGGTTCTTGTGGTCGGTAATGACATTGATGGGGTGTGCGGGGCCTTCGAGATAATGGCACCAGGTCTGGAAAGCTTCATGAATGGCCAACAGCTCCTTGTCATGTGTGTCGTAGTTCAATTCTGGGGCAGTCAAAGTCCAGGAGTAGAACGCTACCGGTCGTACCTCACCATCTGGGCAGGTGACGGACAGAATGCCAGCGACAGCATAGTCCGAAGCATCCGTTTTGACTGTGATGGGAAGTCTGGGCTTGAAGTGAGTCAATATTGGAGCTGTGGAGAAAGCTTCTTTAAGATGATTAAAGGACCAGCGACAATCCTCGGAGAAATTCCAAGGTGCCCCTTTCCATGTGAGACATGTCAGTGGGACCATGATGTCCAAGTAATTGAAGATAAAATGACAGTAGAAATTTGCAAAGCCAAGGAAGGACTGGATGTCCTTCACCTTACAGGGTTCAGGCCAGTCATGGACAGCCTTTACCTTGTCCTCGGACATTGACAAACTGTTGGGGGATAAGAAGAAACCAAGGTATTCCACAGACTCGGAGTGGAATTTGCATTTCTCTGGTTTGGCATACAAGCCATGCTCCTGGAGTCTGCGGAGTACCTCACAAACATGTTTTTTGTGGTTTTCCATATTATCAGAATAAATAAGGATGTCGTCTAGGTAGACAACGACGCATACATCCAGTAGGTCCGCAAAGACGGAGTTGACGAAGTGTTGGAATGCTGCAGGGGCATTGGTAAGTCTGAATGGCATCACCAGCCACTTGTAAGATCCATAACGGGTTCTGAAAGCCGTTTTCCATTCATCTCCTTTGGCGATCCACACCAGGTGATAAGCATGGCACAGATCAATTTTAGTGTATACTTTAGCCCAACTAGGCAAGTCAAGTAAGCCCAAAATGAGAGGTAACGGATAACGGTCCTTCTTGGTGATCTTATTGAGGCCCCTAAAATCAACACAGAGACGAAGTGATCCATCCTTCTTTTTGACAAAAAGGACAGGTGTGGCATACAGGGATGATGTGGGACAAATAAAGCCGGTAGTGAGATTTTCATCGATGAATGTCTGGAGAGCAGCAAGCTCAATGGACGAAAGTGAGTAGAGGGTGCCCAACGGCGGAGTAGTCCCTTCCTCCAATTCTATCTTGAGGTCGAACTCCCGGTGAGGTGCAAGCATAGATGCCTTGGCCTTGCTGAACACATCAGCGAAGTCATGATAGTCTGAGGGTACTGACGACAAGTCTGGGGTATCCTGTACGGTGGCAGCCCGGAGTTTGGTAATATCCTGAGGTCAGATCTGGAGGGAGAACTGGGTTGAGCCATCTAGCTTGCAAGCGCAGATGAAGGCTGCTGCATTGACAAGGGAGATGTTTGGTGCTCGGGTGTTGGGTGGAGAGGAGTTATCAACCGACTCGGGGAGGGTGGTTTCCGGAGAGCCCAGGGGGGCATCTATGGGGTTTCTTGGAATTGACTCCAAGTCAGAGGGTGACGTTGGCACTGGCAAATGAGATGTAAGGTTTCGGAATTTAATACTGCTCAGTACCCAATCAATCAACAGATTGTAACGGGTGATCCAGTTATGTCCGAGAACTATCTTACACTCAGAATCCAACGGAGTTACATAGAAGGTCATGTCGGTGATATCTCTGGAGGGGAAATGGACTGAGAGGTTTGAGGCTTTAGTGATTGATGTCATTGTCACACCGTCGAACAGACAGAGGACGAGGGGTGAGATGGAGTAAGTTGAAAGACCATGATCATTGACAAAAGTAGAATCTACAAAACAATGGGTTGAGCCCGAATCTATTAATGCTGGGAAGTCCAGAATATTATACGAGTCGAGGGTGACAGAAGGTTTTAATGAATTAGGATTCGAAAGAGTGGATGCATTGAGGCGTGCCTCTGAGGGTGCACAGTCGGTATCAATGCAACTCCCAGGCTGTGTGGAGTTCTGAGAGTTGCACTCTATTTTTTTGCCTCGGAGGAGGCAGTCGGTTTGGCTTCTGACTCAGTAACCGTGGTTGCATGAGCCTTAGCTGCGCAGGACATAGATTTAGGGCACTCTTTTGCCTTGTGTCTGGAGTTTCCGCAGAACATACACAAATTCTGCTTGAAATGTCTCTTCTGCTTGGCAGGTGTCAACTTGCTGTCTTTACTGAGTTTGTTAGACAACATGGACGGTGCTCTGGAGTTCTGATTATTCAGAGGCTTGGGGTTTGAAGTAGGTGGAACTGTTTGTTGGTTACTGCCAGATTGGGGGTTGGAGTTACCAGATTTCTGCTTGTCCCCCTTGTTCGAGTTGGCCTTGCCTCCAGAGTTACTTCTGGAGTTGTTGCTGGAGGACCTTGCTTGACAAGAGATCTCATCCTTGCACTCCCAGTAGCGTGCGTCAATTTCTTGGGCTAGCGCATGCAACCCATATAGAGTGGTGGGCTTCCTAACCCTACTGATTTCATCTTTGATGCAATCTGGGAGTCCAGTATAGAATAGGTGGCGGAGAGCGCCATCTCTGTAACCTTGGACCTGCGACACCAATCTATTAAAGTCAACCACATAACGATTTACACAATGTGTTTCCTTCATGTGGAGGTGATTGAGCTGGTGCTCGGTGTCTGCGACCAGATCGTGTGGTCCGAAGGTTGTCTGAAGGTCTGCTACGAAATCCAACCAGCTGTCCATCCAGAGTGGACAGTCTGCTGGATCTCCGGAGTTCAGAAGGTCTGGCTCGAACCATTCAAGAGCCATTCCTTTGAGGTAAGATTGGGCGAACATGACCTTATTTCTGTCCAGGCGGAAGGCCTTGGGACGATCTTGAAAACATAGTTCGCATTGGACTAAGAATGTCCAGAGTTTCTTCGGATCAGTACCGTTGAAAGTGTCTGGCTCTCAGACTTTAGTGCATGAGGACGAAGTGTCATCGGAGTGACAGGTTGATTGTGACAGGTGGTCGACGGCCATTGCCAAGTTCTGCAAGACTGCTAGTTGGGGGTCTAGCTGTTCTGGGGTGTCAATGAAAGGATTACCTTCGTCATCGTCATGATTGTCGTTGTTGTTGTCGTCTCCGGGACCATCATCTCCCGGACTGTCATCTCTGGGGTCACTGCCTCTGAAGAGGTCTGGGGTTGGTCGTGCCATAGATGAGGAATGTTGGTTAGAGGAGCCGGTTCTAGGAGTCGGGGTAGCAAGGGGTTCTCCCCTGGTGGAGAAACTTCGAAATTGGCTCACTGATGGTGGAGGGTGTCAGCGGCTTGCTAGTGCGATACATGCACTAGACTCATGCATGTCATCAATCACAGCTTGTTCCGAAGCTTCAACAGCCATTGAGCAGGAACGGAGTCAGGTAGTCATGGTCATGGCGTAGGGGGTTTGGTGGGCTCGTGCAGGGATATGAGTTCGAATATACTGTCAAGACCAGTTCTCAACGGTCTCCGAGAGGGTCCGAGGGCAGAGGAGAACTAGGGCGAAAGTCCGGGTAGTCAGAGTTTTAGCATACAACTTAGTACACTTCTTCCTGCCGAGTCCCAGAGGTCGGAACTATCCAGAGACTGTCTGGAGTCGAGTGAGATCGATGAGTATCTTATTCGATATTCGAACTGATGTGCTCCAATGTATGTACAATGCTTTTATAGTACAGAGAAAAGTATAAAGCAATGTCCAGGGTGTAGTGACTACTGGAGCGCAGTACAGATGAGTAACAATATTAGTGAGCTATTAGTAAGGTAAGTCAGTAGTTGCTGGATAGCCGGATGGTACGGGGATTAGTAAGACATACGGGTACAGAAGTGTAGCGAGTCACTTAGGAAGTGCGAGAGAAACATACTAAATATGGAAACAGAAATAGAAACAGATCATAAGTCAAATTAGAGACAGAACAGAGTTTCATGATGGGAGCCCATAGGGCTAGAACGACACCTCAGATGGTCGGACTGTGGTCCAGAACCTACGTGCATGTCACAGATGTGACAAAGGTGAGATACAGATATGCCGAATACTGTATGTCTTTGATAGCCAGTCAAGTGCTAGAACATAAGGACTGCCATTGTCAGTGATGACCTCTGCCACAGCTCCCCATCTGCACAATATCTACTCGAATAAGAATTTGCTGATTGACTTTCCAGTTTTGGATCGAAGCATGGCCCACTCCGGGTAGCTGGTGAGGGAGCATTGGGCTTGAGTAATGTAGCAGTATCCGTTGGACTTTGGCATTATGAAGGTGTCGACATAGGCTTTGTAGAACAGGGGCTCATGTATTGCCATGACAGGGGGAATGTGAATTCAATTGAGGCGACAAATCTGGCATTCATGACACATCTTGATGTACCAGTGAACATCCTGCTCAAGCATGTGTTCCTTGTGGTGATCTTCACCTCTTATCTTCGCTTTCTCTCTTTTACTTGTTCCTTGTGGTGATCTTCACCTCTTATCTTCGCTTTCTCTCTTTTACATGGTCTCTTACTTACTACCATTTGATTCCCCTTCTCATTTGCTACTTACTACTTCTTTTCCCAGCCTTCTAGGCCAATTCCTAGTGTTGTGGCGCATCAGCCACTCTTTGTTTACTGTTGTTTACTTTGAAGCGCACTTAGTGTAGCTGAGTCCAGTGTTGACACCCTTGGTTGCTCACACTGGACTCTAGGTACTGTGTACCCTCATATCTCTACTTAATCCTTGGTTGCTCACACTGGACTCTAGTCTGGTTATCCCCCTAGCTCACTAGAGCTTTAGGAGTCGATTAGGATCCCCCTAGGGACCCCTTTACTTCTTTGCTGCTCACATTACTTGGTCTCTTACTTACTACCATTTGATTCCCCTTCTCATTTGCTACTTACCACTTCTTTTCCCAGCCTTCTAGGCCAATTCCTAGTGTTGTGGCGCATCAGCCACTCTTTGTTTACTGTTGTTTACTTGGAAGCGCACTTAGTGTAGCTGAGTCCAGTGTTGACACCCTTGGTTGCTCACACTGGACTCTAGGTACTGTGTACCCTCATATCTCTACTTAATCTATGGTTGCTCACACTGGACTCTGGTCTGGTTATCCCCCTAGCTCACTAGAGCTTTAGGAGTCAATTAGGATCCCCCTAGGGACCCCTTTACTTCTTTGCTGCTCACATTTCTTGGCAGAGACAGTAGCTCCTGCATGGCGAAGCCAGTGAAGTACACAATTGGTATTTTCAAGGTGTTCCCAGATGAAGTGCCGAATGCCAGGGTTCTGTGGTATCATTTCATAAGACCCATTGGCATTTAGGTAGCAAGACTTAGGGCCTTTGATTGGACAGTCATCAGTGAATGGGATGGAGACCTTGGGGATTTTGTCCTTTAGGATCCAACAGACGTCACCATGGAATATTTGAATGGCATTAGTGTAACCCATAGGTAACTTTGTCAGCCTGAGGGTGCCAATGGGGGTTTGGAAGGTAGTCAGGTCGCAGTAATTGTCGTGGATGGCTCGGTGGTTGCAGCCAACCATTAGGCCCAAGATCCCATACACCGAGTGACAGGTGAAAGCCTCGGCAATTGAGTCGATGAAAGGAGGGACAGCTGAATCTTGGATAGAGACTGCATTTAAGGGCTGTAGGTTGTGAACGAGGTGCAGAGATTTCCCATCCTTCTTGACAATGCAGAACCACTTGGACTGATACAACAAGGTTGAGCGCTTGTAAACACCAGTGGCAATTTTTTCTTTAATTATTTGGACAATGTCTCAAAAGATGGCAGGCAGGATAGGGATGTTACATTCGACCCAGGGTTTGTGAGGTAAAGTTGGGATTTTTAAGGGGGGAAACATGTCTTTGTGAAAGGTTCCCCTTTCTGAGGTCTCCCAAGCGAAGGCGGCTTCAAGTGTTCGAATGAGCCAATGAACAAGATCCAACTCTGCTGGCCAAAGGAGCTTGGTAGGGTTGAGGTCAAGCTCTTCTGCCCTTTGAGTGGTAAATCTAGAACCAGGAACGAATAAGGGAGGGTGGTACAGTAATACAGGCAAATCTGCGAGAGGATTGCCAACCTCCTGACACTCCACCCTGAATTCAACAGGCATTGCAGTCAGGATAGGCTTTACCTTCTTCACTACAGGCTTGTATTTTAACATGTGAAAAACCAGGTCGTAGTGAAAGGTAGACTGTAGGGCAGAAAGTGTCAGTGGAGAAACTGTAGTACTAGTGGTAAACAGGAAGGGGTCCTCAGGCAAAATGAAACTGGAATTGAATGGGTCAGGAGGCGCAGTATGTGGGGTATAACTGAATAACAGTGCTGCTGTGGCATTTTCTTTAAAGTCTGTAGAAAGAGGAGAAGTGGAATTTCTCAAAGCAGAAAGTGAATCTGAAACATAAAGGGAACACATGGATACTATATTATCTTGGTCTCCTTGTAACCCTATCAAGTCATTGACCATTGTTAAAAACCCTGTTTGCTCTCTTGGAGTTGGCAGTGGTGATTCTGGTGGGCAAAGTATTCTGCCTCATCTTCTGGGTTCATGAACCAGGGACATGGGTATAGACGATGTCGAGGGTGGGTCAGGATAAGTAACTGGTGGCCTGAATTGGGGTTGTGGATTTCTAGAGATTGTTCACTGTTGGGGAAGTCTTGAAGGATGCTGCTGAGAAGGCAGAAGAACAGGCGGCCTAATAAGAGGTCAAATGGGGCTTTATCGATGACTTGAATCTGTAGGTGAGCTTCAACTGGTCCAATTCGAAGAGAGGCATTTTCGATGACACCTAGAGTGCTCTCTTTAGACTGGTTAGTGGCTTCTAATGTCATACACATGTCTGAATGGAGGGGGGCCCCTAAAGCCTCCCACAATTTGTGCCTGAGGGCAACTACCTGACAGCCACTGTTGAGGATACACTCGACCCAAAGCTTGTCCATAAGGACACCATCTACTGCATGGAGAGGGGCAGTGGTGAGACTGACACACTTGCTGTCAGTATCTTTAATGAGGTATTGTTCATATGAGGCCCAGGTAGACAACAAGGATGATTCTGACATGGTCTCGAGGCTACCGATCACTACTTTCTTTGTCATAGCCATCTCTTTTATCTGTTTGTGGATTTCCAGGCTGACTGCCAAAAGATCTTGGGTCGAGATTTCAATCTTGGCCTCTAAAACTTGGGACACAAGTCGTTTAGTGGCAGCAGCTTTGTCAAAGCTGCTCTGGTAATGACACTGAGGGGTAGGGTTGGACAAAGGTCTAGAGGTCGAAGGCTTAGTGGCATTAGATTTAGCTTGCGTCTTGTTACATGCTGGCTGGGTGTACAGGGTTGTTGGAAGGGGGAGGGTTGGCTGGAGTGGCATTTTGAGGGCGATGAGCAAGGATCTCCACACCATCAAAGCGGGCTGGTTTCTTCCTTTTGATAGCATTCTCAAGCTCCTCTACCTGAGCATAGGCTCTGGCAAGGGCACACTTATCTTCTTCGTCAGCATTATCTTCTATTTCTTGGTCGACAAGGTATGACAAGGGGTGGACCTCAACCTGAAACTCAGCAGCATCTTCTGAGCCAAAGAACATGGTATTGACTAGGTGGGGCAGGGTATCATGCCCTCTAGATGAAGAGGCAGTACCCAGAGACTGAATAGAGATGAGATTAGCTGATGCCATAATAGACTCTCTGAGAGCCAGGAAGTTATCAATTTTCTCTTTGAAATTCCACCCTGCTGCAGACCTAGGAATGTCAGAACCATCTTTCATAAAGACTTTACTGCCTATAAGCACACATCTCCCTTGGCAAACATAATCCTTGCAGAGCTCACACTTGGCTGTTCTATGGCCATCGGTACCTCCACAGAAGAAGCAGCAGGGGTCAAAAGAGTGGTGAAACTGCTGTTCTGTGGGTTGAGTTTGGCAGCTGCCTGAGGCGGGGTCAGTGGCTTGGACATATTCCCTTTTAAGAATGGTGGGCAGCGAAGTTGGTTGGGAGTAGGATTCTGGGAATAAGGCCGAACTATCAATTTGGACAGCATTTCGGCAGGCCCCACTAAGGAGGTAGGTCACATGCTTGTAGACTTCATTGAGTGGCCATGGGTCATCGACGTCATGGTCTAGATCTTTGAGTTGGAGGCGAGTGGTGAGGCTACTGTGGAATTTTGGGGGAAATCCTTCAAGGAACTTCTCATTAACATAGTCATCGGTAAGTCTCTTCTTCTTGTTAATTAGGGCTACCACTCAGTGGAATTTCCACATGTATTTGCCGAGGTCCTTGAGGGATGACATGGGTTTCTGGACTTGGTGGTGGAGGAGAGTCTTGAGGTTGGCTTTAGAATACTGCCGCCCTTTGATGTTGGCACCAGGGTAGAAACTGGTGACTTCTCTAGTAAAGTCATCCCAGTCATCACCCATAGTGGAGTTGAGGGAGGACCATAGCTCCAACTCGTTTCTGTCAGCATAGCGAATAGCCCACTTAATCTTAACTCTGTCGTCAGTGATTCCCATGTCAGTGCAGATCTGGTCGACGTCTTCAAAGTAGGTGCAAATATCTTCTGTTTTTCCCAAAAACTTGGGGGCTTTGTTAGAACCTCTAAGAGGCATTTCACGATGATTGGTAGTAGTGGACATGGCTGTGGGAAATGATGATGAGAGGGGAAGGGGGTACTGAGGTATCGGCAGGCAAGTATGGGCTAGCAGTAGAATGAGATTCTGTGAGGCAGTGAAGGACATCAATGGGAGGAGAAGTTGTTCTGTAGCAAAGGTCAAAGCTGATGGAGAAACTGGAGGGGATAGGTCAGTAAGTGGTGATAATTCTTGATGATCAGGTGGTGGTGCAAAGGACTCGTTGAGCTCAAAGGCACTGGGTATATTGACTATCAAAAAAGAGGGAGATTCTGGACAATGAGGGGATCCGACAGCAGAAAGCTCTACATCTGGAGAACTAGGCTCTGGGATATCACAAGGGTTAGTAGTGGGTACGAAAATATCAGAGGAAGATATAGAAAGATGGCAGAAGGGCTCTAAGAGCTCTTCAAGTTCTGTTCTGTGGCAGGTAGGTCATAGGGATCTCCTTTCCAGATCTACAGACCCCTTGTGGTGGGCTCCAAAATGATGTGGGTGACTCTTCTTGCAAGGGTGCTAAGGGAAATAAGAGAGGGAAAGCTGTAGGTAAGTCCTAGGCTCATCCCAAGGGGTCTTGAGTCAGAAGGAGACAGAAGAGGTGTGAGCAGCAAAGAAGTAAAGGGGTCCCTAGGGGGATCCTAATCGACTCCTAAAGCTCTAGTGAGCTAGGGGGATAACCAGACTAGAGTCCAGTGTGAGCAACCAAGGATTAAGTAGAGATATGAGGGTACACAGTACCTAGAGTCCAGTGTGAGCAACCAAGGGTGTCAACACTGGACTCAGCTACACTAAGTGCGCTTCAAAGTAAACAACAGTAAACAAAGAGTGGCTGATGCGCCACAACACTAGGAATTGGCCTAGAAGGCTGGGAAAAGAAGTAGTAAGTAGCAAATGAGAAGGGGAATCAAATGGTAGTAAGTAAGAGACCATGTAAAAGAGAGAAAGCGAAGATAAGAGGTGAAGATCACCACAAGGAACAAGAGGGGGATGCTAGGCGGTAAAGTAGGAAATATACGAAGGGGGAACTTGGGAGCTTGTTGGAACTCAGTAGGCAGCAATAGTTGGCTTGTAGGATGGTTTTCAGGATGTTTGGGACTCGATGGTGGCAAAGTGGCAGCAAAGGGAATTCTGGGACTCGGGGTACTCTTGAAAACTTGAAGATGGCCTGGGAAGGCTCTCTAGACTCGAAGGGAACTCTCAGAAACTCGCAGTGTGATGCCAAAAGGTTGGTGGCATATCCTTCTAAGTATCTCCGCTTTTGTATCATAAGGACAGTGGTATCTAAGGTAAAATTCAGCATATTTAGGATCTGTCATATGTCAAAGTAAGAAAAATGTAAAGTCTGACTCTAGGGTAGGCATGCATGTGGCAATGACAGAGGTAGGGAAAACCAGTAAAAGCGGGAAACAAGGGTAAGTAAGGGTGAGGCAGTAAGACCACATGCCTGGGTGGTGGAAGTGCTCGCTGGGCACTGGTGGCAGCTCTAAGGGCAAGGACCGCCTTGGCACTTGCAGAGAGACAAAAGGTGCCGAGGGTGTCACAGTGACATGTGATGGATTGGTGGGACTTGTGAAGGTGCCTAAGTAGGTGGCAATGGTGTTGGTGGTGATAGGGGTAGCAGTAGCCACATGACAACAAGGAAACAAGGCAGGTGATATGTTTACAGGCTGTCTCATGATTGTAAAGGACGCATGATCGGGTGGCTGGTGAAAGAAAGGATTGCTGCTGAAGGCACTTTGCAGTCTCAGGGAGCCTAGACTCCCTACACCAGGATCATCCACTCACAAGTTACATCATCAGGAAATGAAGCAATTGAGGCAGCAAGTGTGCTGGGCTGAGAAACTCAAGCACTTGCTGAAAACAGAGGTTCTGATCTCCAGAACAATATCAGCACAGTATGTTTGTATAGTATTTTCAACTCATGGCACATTTACAGTGCCATTGTGTAGTTTGCAATGTCACAAGCCTACATAACTAAATGCATCATTTGCCAGCATGGCATGGAACAGCCCTTCACATGAGTTCCTCTGTATGACTTGTTTCCAACTCCCTGCTGACCTATGGCTGCAGTATAGTTGAATGTGGGCACTCATTTTGTTATGACTGCCTGAAGATATGGTTCCATGCCCTACTTGAGAAGCAAATCAGTTGGCAGCCATCAATTCCCCTTTGCTTGAAATTGGCACCATTCACTGCAGACAAACTTAGAGAATTGTTCGAAGAAGGGCATATTTTTGTTCCTTGTGGTGAACTTCACCTCTTATCTTCGCTTTCTCTCTTTTACATGGTCTCTTACTTACTACCATTTCATTCCCCTTCTCATTTGCTACTCACCACTTCTTTTCCCAGCCTTCTAGGCCAATTCTGTTCCTTGTGGTGATCTTCACCTCTTATCTTCGCTTTCTCTCTTTTACATGGTCTCTTACTTACTACCATTTCATTCCCCTTCTCATTTGCTACTCACCACTTCTTTTCCCAGCCTTCTAGGCCAATTCCTAGTGTTGTGGCGCATCAGCCACTCTTTGTTTACTGTTGTTTACTTGGAAGCGCACTTAGTGTAGCTGAGTCCAGTGTTGACACCCTTGGTTGCTCACACTGGACTCTAGGTACTGTGTACCCTCATATCTCTACTTAATCTATGGTTGCTCACACTGGACTCTAGTCTGGTTATCCCCCTAGCTCACTAGAGCTTTAGGAGTCGATTAGGATCCCCCTAGGGACCCCTTTACTCCTTTGCTGCTCACAGGTTATGAGCCCCGCGCTCTAAGCCCCATATCGCAACACCTGCTGCTCCAATCGACTCCAAACTTTCACCATCGATTTCTACGGCCCTAATAACCCTAGGCGGCCTATTTTCAAATTCGGAATCCATCCACATCTCGACCAACAGCACCTGTCGCTTTTCCACCCCTAATCCCCAACATCGGCTTCTCCAGCCTCTCCCATCAGTTCTTTGACTGTCAAAACACCTCGCTTCGACTCACAAGGTTCAGCGCTCGTGCCACACCAAATTTCAGCTCGATCTGTTGGGTAGAAAGCGAGATATAACACTGGAAAGTTAAAGGGGGCTATCAGTGCGCACATACTCATACTCGAACCCTTCATATCTCATCATCCACTGCTCCGATCTTTGCGATTCGACTTTTGCCGGGTTCTCCACATCGAGGGCTTTCCGCCGATACCCTTTAGAAAAATTTTCACCGACGCGATCGGTCGCCATCGCCACATATTTGCGCACGGACCAAGCTGTCCCTCTCTCGACTTCTGGCCTATCAATCTTCTCTAAATCTTATATCATTCGACTCCTCTTGATCTCCTCTGTTCATATATACCACCCTCGAAGTCATCTATCGCCATCTTCGCTCGCCATCGTCGATCTTTGTCTCACACACATCGACCATGTCCTCTGAACAAACCCCTCGCATCAAACCCCTCAATGGGACCAACTACTCGACCTGGAGCGAAGAGATGAAGGCCTTCCTTCGTTCCAAAGGCCTCTGGAGGCTTGTTGCTGGCACTGAGGCTCGCCCCAATGCTCCTGGAGACGACCAAGACAAGTGGGATGCGAAGGCAGACAAGGCTGCAGGTGAAATCATGCTAGCTTTGGAAGCTGACCAGAGAGTGCACATTAGGACAGTCCAAGACGATCCTGTTGCTGCCTGGAATGCCCTGGCCACCCTCTATGTCCAACAGCGCCCTGGTGCTCGGTTTGCAGCCTATGACGAGTTCTTCAGCATCAGAAAGCGAGAGGACGAGTCCCTGACCTCCCTGACGGCTAGGATCGAGCAAGCCATGCTCAAGATCCAAGAGTTGCGCCCTCAGCAGTTCACACTGTCCTCCTTGGACGATGAACTCGTCTGTATGGCCATGGTTCGTGCTCTACCCTCGGACTACTCGCATTTCACCTCTTCCCTGCTCCTACTCTCGTCCTTGGACAAGTCTACTATCAAGTCTGCGTTTATGGCCGAAGATATCAACAGAAAACCTCGTGCTGAAGTGGCTGGCACGTCTGGGGACTCTGCACTCGCTGCCAGCGGTGCTAGGACCTGTGGATGTGCCCAAAGCGACCCCTGCTCCTTCTGCGAGAGACCTGGGCACTGTGAACACATGTGCTTCGCCAGACAGCGAGCCAAGGATGCCCACAAGGCCTCTAAGCGCAAAGGGAAAGGTAGGAAGGCGAACCAGGCTCAGGAATCGCCCTCTGGTTCTACAACTTCGCCTGCCACACCTAATACTCCAGATCCTGCCTCAGCAGCTGCCAAGGCTGCCATTGCGCACAGCTCTGCGCTCGATGACCACCATGAAGGAGCTGGAAATGCAAGTCTTCGCCTCTCTGCCTCCCCTTGCCCCTCCAAACTCGATGCTGATGATCACTGGACTGCAGACACTGGGGCCACTTCTCATATGACCCCACATCGCCACTGGCTGCGAAATTATACCCCAAAACGCGTCCCAATCCGCCTGGCTGACAATACCATCGTCTACTCAGCTGGGATCGGTTCTGTGGTCTTTCATCCAGTGATAGAGGGCAAGGGAGCGAGGGCAGTCGAGTTTAGAGGCGTCCTGCATGTCCCAGACCTTAAATCCAATCTCCTCTCAGTCCTGTATTTAACTCGCTACTCTGGCTTCGTAGTAAACATCGATTCTGTGCGCATGGCCTTCTCTCGCCCTCCTGGGGCTCCCCTATTCGTTGCCAGCATCTCAGACAGCAACACTGCGCTCCTGGATGGCTCCACCATTCCATTCAGTCACTCGGCCTCGCCTGCAACTACCCTGCCTCTCGATTTGAGCCTGTGGCATCGTCGACTGGCCCACCACCATGTGGAGGGAGTTCAGGCCCTCATACAGCGCAACCTGGTCACTGGACTGAAGCTAGATGTCAAGACTCGCCCTGATCCCATCTGTGAACCATGCTTGGCTGGCAAGATGCATGCCAATCCCTTTCCTAGTTCTGAATGGCGTGCCTCTCGTCCTCTAGAGCTTGTGCACACTGATCTGCACTATGTGCCCTACAGGACCTTCTCTGGCTTTCGCTACTGGGTCACTTTCATCGATGATTACTCCAGATATCGATTTGTGATTCCCCTGCGAGCCAAATCTGATGTCTTCGATGCCTTCAAGCGATTCAAAGCCTTTGCAGAGAACCAGACAGAGCGACGCATCAAAACTCTTCGAGATGACAAGGGAGGGGAGTATATGAGCACTGCGATGCTCGATTTCACTACCCAGGCTGGCATAGAGCGCCAGCACACTGTTAGAGCTCGTCCTCAGCAAAATGGAGTTGCAGAACGCGCAAATAGGCTCCTGGCAGAGCGGATCACTGCCATGTTGGACGAGTCTGGCCTGGCAAAGTCATTTTGGGGTGAGGCCCTCGCTGCTCTTGTCCATGTGTGGAACAGATGCCCTACTGATGCTGTGGATGGTGCTACGCCCTATGAGCTGTGGCATGGGCGAAAACCCGATGTTTCCCACCTCAGGGTGTGGGGATGCACTGCCTATGTTCACCTACAGAAGGATCAGCGGCCTGCACTTGGTTCTCATATGCAGAAATGCGTCTTTATAGGTTATCCTGATGGTTACAAGGGCTGGAAGTTCTACAATCCCTTGACCAAGCGCACCATCATCTCTGAGCGAGCTGATTTCGATGAGCGCCATTTTCTGGCCTCCAAGCGACGTCCCATGACACCTGGTGCGCCCCAGCTCACTTCCTCTGACTCCACTGGTGCTCCTACCTCTACTGGCATTTATCTTGACTCTGATAATGATTCTGATGACGAGGACGATCCCCCTGCACCGGTACAGGGTCAAGGGGGAGCTGTGGCCCCTCCAGTCGCATATGCCCCTCCAGATCCTCCAGCACTCGCTCCTGATGGTCCTGATCATGCCCCTGCACCTGCTGCAGACGACTTCCACACTCCTCCAGCTTCTCCTCCACCTCCACCTCGCCCTGTAACCCCTGTAGGCATCGGTGCTCGACTCCCTGCTCGAAATCGACGACCTCCTCGCAGTTGGTGGCAGCTTAGCCCCCAGCAATTGGAGGACGAAGTAGATGATGAAGAAGAGGACGCAGATCTCGCCCTATCGACTTCTACTGCAGAACCTAGGACCTATGCCGAGTCTACTCGCCGCCCTGATGCCCAGCAGTGGCATCAAGCTGCCTTGGACGAGTTAGCTGCCCATGAGAATAATGGGACATGGTCTCTGGTTGAAAGGCCTGTGGATCGCAAGGTGATTGGTTCTAAATGGGTGTTTAAGCTGAAGCGCAATGCAGATGGCTCCATCGACCGGTATAAGGCTCGATTGGTGGCCAAGGGCTACAACCAGCGACCTGGCTTTGACTTCCTGGAGATCTTCGCTCCTACTGTTCGTATGCCCACCATTCGAGTCGTCCTGGCTCTAGCAGCTCTCCACGACCTCCACCTTCGCTCTGTCGATGTCTCCAATGCCTATCTCAATGGGGAGATGGACTGTGATGTTTACATGGAGCAGCCTGAGGGTTTTGCCCAGAAGGACCCCAGAAAATATGTCTGTCTGCTCCAGAAGGCGCTGTATGGGACAAAGCAAGGTGGTAATCGCTGGAATCGCAAAATGCGCTCTGTACTTGAGTCCCTTGGTTTCCAGCAGACCTACTCTGATGCAGCCATCTATATCCTGCGCAAAGGTGATGTGCGCATCATACTACCAGTCTTTGTCGATGACATGACCTTTGCATCGAAATCTCTCTCTGCCATCGAGGAGATGATCTCTGCCCTGCGCAAACACTTCAAATTGCGCGATTTAGGACCTACCACTCAACTCCTGGGCATTAAAATCGATCGAGACCGCCCTCGTCGATCCATCACCCTTTCCCAGCAGCAGTACTGTCTCGACATCCTCGATCGCTTTGGGATGGCTGATTGCAAGCCAGTTTCGACTCCCATGGACCCAGGATTGCGCCTTTCTCGTGATCACTGCCCTCAGACGCGAGAGGAAGCTTCCCAGATGCGTTCCTTTGATTATCAGGGAGCTGTTGGCGCACTGATGTACCTTGCCACCACCACTAGGCCAGATATCGCATACACTGTCGGTGTACTCGCTCGATTTAACTCCAACCCAGGTCTAGCTCACTGGGCTGCAGTCAAACACCTCCTGCGCTATCTGAAGGGCACTGCAAGCCTCTCCCTTACCTATTCTCCTGATCCCTCGACATCTGAGCTATTCTCGACCTATTCTGACGCAGATCATGGTGGTTGCAAGGATACTGGTCGTTCTACTGGCGCATACCTCATCAAAATTGGTACTGGCGCGATTTCTTGGAGTTCAAAGCTGCAGGGCATCGTTGCATTGTCCTCAACTGAGGCAGAGTACATCGCTGCTGTGGAGGCTGGCAAGGAGGTGGTCTGGCTGCGAAAACTGCTTCAGGAGATGGGCTTTGCTGTCTCCCAGCCCTCTGTACTGCGCATCGACAACCAATCTGCGATCCAAGTTGCCAAACACCCTGAGCATCATGGGAGGATGAAGCAACTGGATTTGCGGTGGTTCTGGCTGCGAGATATGGTGGACAGGGAGGTGATTTCACCCCAGTTTGTGCCCACTGACCAGATGCCTGCTGATCTGCTGACCAAGCCTCTGGCTCGAGTCAAGGTGCAGCAGTTCTGCAAGATGATGGGACTTGCACCAGTAGGGGGGAGCTGAGCTGGCAGAGGTGTGCAATCAGGGGGGAGTGTTCCTTGTGGTGATCTTCACCTCTTATCTTCGCTTTCTCTCTTTTACATGGTCTCTTACTTACTACCATTTCATTCCCCTTCTCATTTGCTACTCACCACTTCTTTTCCCAGCCTTCTAGGCCAATTCCTAGTGTTGTGGCGCATCAGCCACTCTTTGTTTACTGTTGTTTACTTGGAAGCGCACTTAGTGTAGCTGAGTCCAGTGTTGACACCCTTGGTTGCTCACACTGGACTCTAGGTACTGTGTACCCTCATATCTCTACTTAATCTATGGTTGCTCACACTGGACTCTAGTCTGGTTATCCCCCTAGCTCACTAGAGCTTTAGGAGTCGATTAGGATCCCCCTAGGGACCCCTTTACTCCTTTGCTGCTCACAGGTTCGTGCTCTACCCTCGGAATACTCGCATTTTACCTCTTCCCTGCTCCTACTCTCGTCCTTGGACAAGTCTACTATCAAGTCTGCTTTTATGGCCGAAGATCTCAACAGGAAACCTCGTGCTGAAGTGGCTGGCATGTCTGGGGACTCCGCACTCGCTGCCAGTGGTGCTAGGACCTGTGGATGTGCCCAAAGCGACCCCTGCTCCTTCTGCGAGAGACCTGGGCACTGTGAACACATGTGCTTCGCCAGACAGCGAGCCAAGGATGCCCACAAGGCCTCTAAGCGCAAAGGGAAAGGTAGGAAGGCGAACCAGGCTCAGGAATCGCCCTCTAGTTCCACAACTTCCCCTGCCACCCCTAACAACTCAGATCCTGCCTCAGCGACTGCCAAGGCTGCCATTGCACACGGCTCTGCGCTCGATGACCACCCTGAAGGAGCTGGAAATGCAAGTCTTCGCCTCTCTGCGTCCCCTTGCCCCTCCAAACTCGATGCTGATGATCACTGGACTGCAGACACTGGGGCCACTTCTCATATGACCCCACATCGCCACTGGCTGCGAAATTATACCCCCAAATGCGTCCCAATCCGCCTAGCTGACAATACCATCGTCTACTCAGCTGGGATCGGTTCTGTGGTCTTTCATCCAGTGATAGAGGGCAAGGGAGCGAGGGCAGTCGAGTTTAGATGCGTCCTGCATGTCCCAGACCTTAAATCAAATCTCCTCTCAGTCCTGTATTTAACTCGCCACTCTGGCTTCGTAGTAAACATCGATTCTGTGCGCATGGCCTTCTCTCGCCCTCCTGGGGATCCCCTATTCGTCGCCAGCATCTCAGACAGCAACACTGCGCTCCTGGATGGCTCCACCATTCCTTTCAGTCACTCAGCCTCGCCTGCAACTACCCTGCCTCTCGATCTGAGCCTGTGGCATCGTCGACTGGCCCACCACCATGTGGAGGGAGTTCAGGCCCTCATACAGCGCAACCTGGTTACTGGACTGAAGCTAGATGTCAAGACTCGCCCTGATCCCATCTGTGAACCATGCTTGGCTGGAAAGATGCATGCCAATCCCTTTCCTAGTTCTGAATGGCGCGCCTCTCGTCCCCTAGAGCTTGTGCACACTGATCTGCACTATGTGCCCTACAGGACCTTCTCTGGCTTTCGCTACTGGGTCACTTTCATCGATGATTACTCCAGATATCGATTTGTGATTCCCTTGCGAGCCAAATCTGATGTCTTCGATGCCTTCAAGCGATTCAAAGCCTTTGCAGAGAATCAGACGGAGCGACGCATCAAAACCCTTCGAGATGACAAGGGAGGGGAGTATATGAGCAATGCGATGCTCGATTTCACTACCCAGGCTGGCATAGAGCGCCAACACACTGTTAGAGCTCGTCCTCAGCAAAATGGAGTTGCAGAACGCGCAAATAGGCTCCTGGCAGAGCGGATCACTGCCATGTTGGACGAGTCTGGCCTGGCAAAGTCTTTCTGGGGTGAGGCCCTTGCTGCTCTTGTCCATGTGTGGAACAGATGCCCTACTGATGCTGTGGACGGTGCTACGCCTTATGAGCTATGGCATGGTCGAAAACCTGATGTTTCCCACCTCAGGGTGTGGGGATGCACTGCCTATGTTCACCTGCAGAAGGATCAGCGCCCTGCACTTGGTTCTCATATGCAGAAATGCGTCTTTATAGGCTATCCTGATGGTTACAAGGGCTGGAAGTTCTACAATCCCCTCACCAAGCGCACCATCATCTCTGAGCGAGCTGATTTCGATGAGCGCCATTTTCTGGCCTCCAAGCGACCTCCCATGACATCTGGTGCGCCCCAGCTCACTTCCTCTGACTCCACTGGTGCTCCTACTTCTACTGGCATTTATCTCGACTCTGATAATGATTCTGATGACGAGGACGATCCCCCTGCACCGGTACAGGGTCAGGGGGGAGCTGTGGCCCCTCCAGTCGCTTATGCACCTCTAGATCCTCCAGCAGTCGCTCCTGATGGTCCTGATCATGCCCCTGCACCTGCTGCAGACGACTTCCACACTCCTCCAGCTTCTCCTCCACCTGCACCTCGCCCTGTAACCCCAGTAGGCATCGGTGCTCGCCTCCCTGCTCGAAATCGGCGACCTCCTCGCAGTTGGTGGCAGCTTAGTCCCCAGCAATTGGAGGATGAAGTAGATGATGAAGAAGAGGATGCAGATCTCGCCTATCGACGTCTACTGCAGAACCTAGGACCTATGCTGAGTCCACTCTTCGCCCTGATGCTCAACAGTGGCATCAAGCTGCCTTGGACGAGTTAGCTGCCCATGAGAGTAATGGGACCTGGTCTTTGGTTGAAAGGCCTGTGGATCGCAAGGTGATTGGTTCTAAATGGGTGTTTAAGCTGAAGCGCAATGCAGATGGCTCCATCGACCGGTATAAGGCTCGATTGGTGGCCAAGGGCTATAACCAGCGACCTGGCTTCGATTTCCTGGAGATCTTCGCTCCCACCGTTCGTATGCCCACCATTCGAGTCGTCCTGGCTCTAGCAGCTCTCCACGACCTCCACCTGCGCTCTGTCGATGTCTCCAATGCCTATCTCAATGGGGAGATGGACTGTGACGTTTATATGGAGCAGCCTGAAGGTTTTGCCCAGAAGGACTCCAGGAAGTATGTCTGTCTGCTCCAGAAGGCGCTGTATGGGACCAAGCAGGGTGGTAATCGCTGGAATCAAAAAATGCGGTCTGTGCTCGAGTCCCTTGGCTTCCAGCAGACCTACTCCGATGCAGCCATCTATATTCTGTGCAAAGGTGATGTGCGCATCATACTACCAGTCTTTGTCGATGACATGACCTTTGCATCGAAATCTCTCTCTGCAATCGAGGAGATGATCTCTGCCCTGCGCAAACACTTCAAATTGCGCGATTTAGGACCTACTACTCAACTCCTAGGCATTAAAATCGATCGGGACCGCCCTCGTCGATCCATCACCCTTTCCCAGCAGCAGTACTGTCTTGACATCCTCGATCGCTTTGGAATGGCTGATTGCAAGCCAGTTTCGACTCCCATGGACCCAGGATTGCGCCTTACTCGTGATCACTGCCCTCAGACACGAGAGGAAGCTTCCCAGATGCGTTCCTTTGATTATCAGGGAGCTGTTGGTGCACTGATGTACCTTGCCACCACCACCAGGCCAGATATCGCATACACTGTCGGTGTACTCGCTCGATTTAACTCCAACCCAGGCCTAGCTCACTGGGCTGCAGTCAAACACCTCCTGCGCTATCTGAAGGGCACTGCAAGCCTCTCCCTTACCTATTCTCCTGATCCATCGACATCTGAGCTATTCTCGACCTATTCTGATGCAGATCATGGTGGTTGCAAGGATACCGGTCGTTCTACTGGCGCATATCTCATCAAAATGGGTACTGGTGCGATCTCTTGGAGTTCTAAGCTGCAGGGCATCGTGGCATTGTCCTCAACCGAGGCAGAGTACATTGCTGCTGTGGAGGCTGGCAAGGAGGTGGTCTGGCTTCGCAAACTGCTTCAGGAGATGGGCTTTGCTGTCTCCCAGCCCTCTGTACTGCGCATCGACAACCAATCTGCGATCCAAGTGGCCAAACACCCCGAGCATCATGGGAGGATGAAGCAACTGGATTTGCGGTGGTTCTGGCTGCGAGATATGGTGGATAGGGAGGTGATTTCACCCCAGTTTGTGCCCACTGACCAGATGCCTGCTGATCTGTTGACGAAGCCTCTGGCTCGAGTCAAGGTGCAGCAGTTCTGCAAGATGATGGGACTTGCACCAGTAGGGGGGAGCTGAGCTGGCAGAGGTGTGCAATCAGGGGGGAGTGTTCCTTGTGGTGATCTTCACCTCTTATCTTCGCTTTCTCTCTTTCACATGGTCACTTACTTACTACCATTTGATTCCCCCTCTCATTTGCTACTTGCTACTTCTTTTCCCAGCCTTCTAGGCCAATTCCTAGTGTTGTGGCGCATCAGCCACTCTTTGTTTACTGTTGTTTACTTTGAAGCGCACTTAGTGTAGCTGAGTCCAGTGTTGAGACCTTTGGTTGCTCACACTGGACTCTAGGTACTGTGTACCCTCATATCTCTATTTAATCTATGGTTGCTCACACTGGACTCTAGTCTGGTTATTCCCCTAGCTCCCTAGAGCTTTAGGAGTCGATTAGGATCCCCCTAGGGACCCCTTTACTTCTTTGCTGCTCACAGAATCCCTACTACTCCATATGATGATATTAGCATCACCAGGAGAGCACAAGTTTGCCTGGTAACACATGCCTGCCCGCTGCACCTTCATGCAGAAAATGATATCTAGTTGATTAATGTGGTTGCGCTGAGCAAGGAAGGAATGTGTCTCACCTGCCATATTCTGCGCTTGAACATAATGCATAGCAAGAACTGTGTGATCCTTATCCTGTCCTGCTTGCCAGCCCCTCGCTAAGGGATGCCATGTGTAGACACAGGTCTTCAACAATGACCCAAATGCCAGGATATCATTAAGGCATGTTCCCCAAATGTCAGAGTAAAATGCCTGCAGAAATGCAGGCAATAGGTTATTGAATGCTTGCACTCTTCTGCTGAACATGTAAGCAGTGAGGTTCACAGCCCTGCATGCATCATTCATGAATGTGAGCTCCAGTTCACCTGGGATAGTATAAGTAGGTGCCATCATCAGCTGCTGAGTCCATACATACCAAATTTATTGTTGGTTTTAATGTTCTGAAGCATGTAGTTATAGCGCTCAAAGGCCCAGGTCCTCCAGCTGTGCATGGGACTGAATGCCAAGAGCAGGTCACCAATGTGAATCACTAGAGGGTGAGTTGGCTGGACTTTGGCTTCCTTGTATAAGTGCACCAGCCCACAGAGGTATTCCAGCATGTGAAACATGTACTCCTCAGCAGCAGACTCCGAAGTGGTGTGCATATTTGCTTAATGGATTGCAGTAACAAGGTGAATATAGTTCACAAGCATTTTTCCTTTCCTGCCTGTATCAAATCCCCAAAGCTGGATGAGCGTGATGACAAGATGAATAGTTCCTACAGAATGCCACTGGTCAGCACTAAGGGAGCAGCTTGCTAAACCAAAATTTGCTGGGGCTGGAGAGATAATGGACGGAAGAATCAATTTCTGTTATTGTCCCAAACCTCGGGCAAAATCTGGTCCCCTAGAACAACAGATTTGTGTGTGCCTCAGCTCGACTTGTTTGGGGCACAGCCTGTGACAGCTGGAAGAGGCTTTGTACAGTGGGGATTTGACTTGATGTTTGCAGTATGCTAAAGATGGCAGTCAGTCCAGCCCCAACTCCTCATGGTGGCTTCGCACTCACCCATTGACCCAAGGGGGTCAACAATGTAGACTTACTGGGTAGTTTTCCTGGCTTATCGCAGTCGACAGATATCTGCAGCTCTTTACACAATGCAAATAAAGTCGCTGATCAAATATTACTTCCTAAGGCATGAGTTGATTTTGCGGATTGTAGTTGCTTCCTAGCATACTCGAGCTCTTCAGTGCTTGGTGGACCATTCCTGTTGCAATGGTCCCCCTTCCCCACAATGCACATGGCAGTTGGACTGTTAGTACCTGTAGGTGCTGGAGAGCCAGCTGAAGAAGCTACACTGGTGCTACCACTTGTGTCAGTTAGGAACAACATATGTATTTCCAGTAACAGTGGCCTAGAAAACATGAGTCAGTATGTAACTGGATGGAGTTATTCGAAGCCTACTGCATCTGAAGGGGTATCCGATGACTCGGACATTTCACTTTTGTTCCTTGAATCCCTAAGAGTCTTGAGAGCATTATCTACTTCAAGCCTTGCAGCCCCTGAATCTCGATACTGAGACAATGAGTAACAGACAACCGAGAGCAAGGATAATCAAATACCCAAGCTAAGAGTGTGTGCGATAGCATAATAGGAGACCCAGCATGCCTCAGATCAAACAGCTCACATAGATGCCAGAGAACTTGCCACCCCAATAACATAAGTTTCTGTTCAGCAGCACTACCTGATGATGATCTGCTAGCTGCCTGTAGGTGCTCCAGAGCATCAATTAAGGTGTTATTTGATGGGCGATCAGGGGGCTGAAAGCCAGGGGTGCAACATCCATCGCCACTGGGGGCATCAACACTAACACCCCAGATTCATCAAATATGTTCCAGGATGGCACAGAGAAAGAATGCATGCATGCTGTCAACAACAGTGAATTGCACTGGGTCCCAGTAAGGTAGGTGAAGAAGTTCACTAAAGCGAACTCCATATTTCTTAGTAATTTCTTGTCTTTTGGTGATCATCT
This sequence comes from Pisolithus thermaeus, assembly GCA_024663475.1. Classification (NCBI taxonomy): domain Eukaryota; kingdom Fungi; phylum Basidiomycota; class Agaricomycetes; order Boletales; family Pisolithaceae; genus Pisolithus; species Pisolithus thermaeus. The sequence continues at coordinate 147,864 of JANFAF010000005.1, forward strand.
GGGCATCCTTCCACACATTCACATGGCGATGGTGGTCTTCGCTAGTCCTGAGAGGCCATGTCTCCAGATCAAAATTTTCGATCTCATCTGCAGGGAGATAGCAGAGAGAACAAAATAGGGTTGCCCTATGAGCTGCAACTCTGCCTGTTTGACATGCAGCAAGGATGTCAGACACAGGAGGGATAAGTGCTGCCTGAACATGACAACCAGACAGATGATTCTCAGTCCGGGACAGATGAATCCTGGGATTCCAGAACTCCAGAAGGTCGTCCACAAGGGGTCGAAGGAGGTGGTTAATTTCGTCTTCCGATGGTTTGTGAGGACCGGGAATGACCCCAACAAGATATATGTTCTCCCACTTGAAGTGTTCCTCGATAGGTAGTGACAAGCATGCCATATAAATGGCCATCACAGAAGCAGGACCACCTCCAGCCTTCCTGCTGAAAGCATTGAACCCATCCACACTGAGAGAAAAGATGAGCCAGAGGGCACCTTTTGTGCAGTTCATAAACGGCCTTCCATCTGGTCCAATAAGCAACTGCAAAACCTGTGCTTCGTGAATGTCCCTGATCTCGCCATGTGGTGAGGAAAGTCCGTTGCTACCAGTTTCTTCTATCAGTCGTTCAATATTCGGTCTTGACAGTAAGCAGGCAACCCAGTCTTTCATCCCTTGGTGAAGGTATGTCCGAATGGGCTGTTGGAATTCTTGCCCTCTGATGTTCTTTGTTCTAAACAGGGCCGACCCACAAGGCAACTCATTTTGGGCCTTGTGATTACTGCACTCATCAGGAGCTGTAGAAGAGTCTGGGTATAGTGCGAAGCAGGAGGGGCAGCAAATGTATGAGTGAAGGTGAGGGTCAAGATCAAAGTGTCATAGGAGAGTCCAGTAATCTCTGGGGAATGTGTTGAGATCAGGCACTTGGTCAGAGGCAGAAAAGCTTTGGGAAGTCCAGGAAATGATGAACTTGAGTGTGATAAGGACAAATGTGGCCTGCTTGCAGGAAATACCACAAAGAAGTGAGAGCACCAAGACGAGGAACATTGCTGCCACTACTGCAGGGTGCATGTGCTCTCCAATAGGCTTGAAGTATGGCTCTGCAGCAAATGACAAATAACGAAAGAAATAAGAATGGGTAGACTCGCTCAAAGTATGGATCCCACCAGTATTCACAATGTTATTTTGTGATCCGAACAGGCCTCTGCCACTCCTAGCTAATTGAACTTGACAGTTCCATTCCATTATCTTCACAAGGCTTATTCTCTGAAGCTCTTTACAGATGCGACAAATGAGTTCCTTGTGGTGCTCCTGTAGTGCATCAGGGACCTGCATCTCATGAAGAGCAGTGAGAGACTTGTGGAGATGACCCTCGTGGTGTAGAATGGCCTGATTGACCATAGATTTCCAATTCAAGGGAAGTGGCCCTCCATTAGTTTCGGTGGGAATGGTAGATTGATGGACATCATACTCCAGAGACTCCCCATGAGGAGATACCGAAAAGTGTAAAGGCCCACCAGCAGTAGATGACAAAATTCAGTTGTTGATTAGTTTTGCAATATGGTTGATATCATGGGTAGCAGCCTCCAAAGTGGCAGTTTCCTGAGACAAGCCTTCAGATGCCTCCAAGTGATTTTCACAGACTTCCTTTTCATTGAAGAGAGTAGGTGACAACTCAAGGACCCCTGTAGAGCAATGAATTGTCCCATCAGAACATAAGAGCACTCTGCCATGCAAACTTGATACCTGAATTTCCACTGTGAGACCACTCCTGATGCTCTTCTAACTGTGGGACAAATACAGTGAGTGAAAAAACCCTTGCAATGTTTCACTATTTTGCACTAAGTGCAGTGTAGCACCGGAGGGCGTGGGAATCTCGCTTGGCAGTAGTGGGATGGATTGTAGTACTGACTCTTGGCTACCAAGGGGTCACTTTATCATGTGATTCTGTCCAGTGGTTGTTGAGATATGCTGGTTTTAAAACAGGTACACCATTGCAAGGGTTTATTCACTTTTGGCTGGGGTGGTGGAATCTCACTCAAATGAAGGGATAATTGTGGTTGTTTGGTCCTACAAACAAAGATACACATATCAACAATGTGTCTGAGTTCCAAAAAGTTCCCATGCTTCTTTGTTTCCAACCTCTACCACCATGAGATCCATCTCTGCCACCCAAAGGAATACTATCCTGACTATGCTTGATGCTGGTCACTCTGCTTCCTCTATTGCCTCTAGTACTGGCCTCCATCTCTCTACCATCTCTAGGCTTTGTTCCAAGGAGCATTCCACCCTGCAAAAGTCCACTGGAGGTTGTCCATCCAAGCTTTCCCCTGCCAATGTCTGCCATGCCATCCACCTCATCTCCACTCACAAGGCAGAAAATGCTGTCCAGGTGACCAAAACTCTTACCAATATCATCAACCAGCCCCTCCACCCAAACACTGTCTGGCAGCACCTAAAGAAGACTGGTATGAAGGCTGTGGTCAAGCATAAACATCCTATCCTCTCTGCCAAGCATCACAAGGCAAGACTTGATTTTGCCTATGCTCACAAGGATTGGACTCTGGAGGACTGGAAGAGGGTGGTATGGTCTGATGAGACTAAAATCAACCACCTGGGCTCAGATGGTCACAAATGGGTTTGGAAAAAGCCAGGGGAGAAGCTGAATGATAGGCTAGTGGAGGGGACTCTGAAGTTTGGAGGAGGGTTCTCTCATGATGTGGGGCTGTATGACTTGGGAGGGTGTTGGATATGCCACCAAGATTGATGGGAGGATGGATGGAGACCTTTACCTCCAAATTTTGAAGGATGAACTACAAGATTCCCTTGAGTATTATGGTCTTCATCCTCCTGACATCATCTTCCAGCAGGACAATGACCCCAAGCACACCTGCAAGCAGGTCAAGGAGTGGCTGGAGGAGCAGGATTTTAGGACTATGGTATGGCCTGCACAGTCCCCTGACCTCAACCCCATAGAACATGCCTGGGGTTACCTCAAGAGGAGGCTTGCAGAGTATGAGCATCCACCCAAGGGAATACTGGAGTTGTGGGAGAGGACTCAGGTGGAGTGGAATAATATACCAGCTGAAGAGTGTCAGAAGTTGATTGAAAGCATGCCTAGGAGGGTTGAGGCAGTGCTTAAAGCAAAAGGAGGCTATACCAAGTACTGATATCCCCCATATACCCTTCCATTACCAAAAGTGAATAAACCCTTGCAATGGTGTACCTGTTTTAAAACCAGCATATCTTGATGACTACTGGATGGAATCACATGATACAGTGACCCCTTGGTAGCCAGGAGTCAGTACTACAATCCATCCCACTACTGCCAAGTGAGATTCCCATGCCCTCCAGTGCTACACTGCACTTAGTGCAAAATAGCAAAACATTGCAAGGGTTTTTTCACTCACTGTATATCATCTTCAATTGATGACAAGCAATCATGGTCCAGCCTCTGATGGCGAAAGTAAAGCGCTCTGGACACCAATTTCCCAGGGAGACTTTTCCCATGCACCTCAGACCATGTCTGCTGCTGTCCACACTTGAGAACGCGACAGGAGCAGAGGTACAGCTTTTTTGCCATCCACTGAGACTCCAGAGGTTGCAATGCCTTGCAAAGCCCCATGAAAAGCAAGAGTCACCTGAAGCAGCTAATAGTCACCAAGAGTGGCCAAACCTATTACTAGATCTAGTAAGCCTCGGAGGAACCCGGTGCTTCCAGCAACACCTACAGTACACCACATGTTCCTCATGCTAGGTCTAGTAAGACCTAGACCTTAGCTCACTGTACCACACTATGCAGTACAGAATCAGATACACAGTTAGGCAATCAATGTACTCAGCCTTGGTGGATCTGATGAAGGCAGGTCTTAGGTACAATCAAGTGCAGCAATATAAGACTGATGGGCTGCATGCACCGTCTGGTGTCAAAAAAGACCAGGTCATGCTCTGCAGCAATCAGTTGTCCCACACACACATCAGTGCAAAATTATGGATGGGCCTGTAACTCTTCCTGGCAGAGGGAGAGAGGGAAGGAATAGAAGTGAATGTGGGGGCAGAGGTGAGAGGTGGCACTCCCAGGAAAAGATGCATTCAGTATCTCTCCAGATATGGCAGCACTGATGGCAAGAGAGAGATGTCGGTGGTTGTATAGAAGAAGGCCAGTCTCTTCCTCAACATGAGAGAAGTGGTGGAGGGGAGATACAACAGTAGTACTTCTGTCTGCTTCATTCAACAGTAGAGAAAACATCCACATTCGCAACCACATTTTGCGAGAGCAGAAACAGCCAAAGCATGGTGAAAGAACTGTCATTCTAATCAGTCGAGACATTCTGGCAATGACAGCATAACGATGTTGCGTCACTTTGAACTCCGACGCTAGAATTGGAAGACGATGGTCCTTTGAGTCCTCTGCAAAAGTTCTCAACTATCTGCGGAACCTGATTGACCAGTGCTTCTTTGATGAGGGAGAATATGTGACTCCCGAGGGTGATGCCATCAGCTCCAGCCTCGAAAACAACGTCGAACTGAAGTTGTGTATCAACTGCAAAACCCACAGCAAGGGGAATGGGGGTGTACTTGCACATACAAGTGACAATATCAGGAAGTTCACCGTCGATGGTTCCAGTGATGGAGGATCCGGTAGCTCCTATTTGATAACAGTGGCGCATGTATCACAATAAATTCTGTGTCACATACAGGGAACTTATGTGTGAGATAAGGTAGAAGGAATTTGTGACAGAGGTCAAGTAAGGAAGCCTGCGGGGATGTTGATGGAGCCACAAGAGAGACATAAGAGAGGGTATAGATCTGTCGATGGGTTTTCTGTGGCCCATAGAGTAGATGAAAGGTGCTCACCCAGTGTTCGTGCATTTCTTGTGAAATCCCGAAACATCCAGGACAGCTCTCTCTTCTCTGTATGCAAGGATAGGGTCGTAGTAACCTGCACAGGCTAATGAGCAGGAATGGTGTGGGTGACTCTTCTTGCAAGAGTGCTAAGGGAAATAAGAGAGGGAAAGCTGTAGGTAAGTCCTAGGCTCGTCCCGAGGGGTCTTGAGTCAGAAGGAGACAGATGAGGGGGATGCTAGGCAGTAAAGCAGGAAATATACGAAGGGGGAACTTGAGAGCTCATTGGAACTTGGTAGGCGGCAATATTTGGCTTGTAGGATGGTTTTCGGGATGTTTGGGACTCGATGGCAGCGAAGTTGCGGCAAAGGGAATTCTGAGACTCAGGGTACTCTTGAAAACTCGAAAAATGGCCTGGGAAGGCTCTTTAGACTTGAAGGGAACTCTCAGAAACTCGCAGTGTGATGCCAAAAGGTGGGTGGTATTTTTCTAAGTAGCTTGGGCTTTTGTATTGTAAAGACAGTGGTATCTAAGGTAAAATTCAGCATATTTCGGATCTGTCATATGTCAAAAGTAATAACAGACAAGGCAAAGTCCGATGCTGGTACAGACACGTGCATGGTGGTGACAGCGGCGAAGGGAAAGCAAACAAAAGTAGAGAAGATAAACACAAACCAAGACAAGGTGGCATAGCTACACATCTGAGCAATGGGGTCATACCCTGGAAGCTGACAGAGGGTGAAGGGAGCAGTATAGCTAAAGGAAGGTCTGCAGGGAGGCACAGTGACACATGACAGGTGCTGATGTTGCTGGCAGTAATAGGCACGTGACCGAGAGGAAGCATAGTGTAGGGGGCGACACAATCCTGTAACCGTGACGGGCATGTGATCTGGGGGGTGTGTGATCTGGCAGGTAGCGAGAGTTGGGATTGCCACTGAGGGTGCCTTGCAGCCTCAGGGAGCCTAGGCTCCCTACACCTCCCAGGGTCTTTAGACTTTGACTGTCCTTGGTCAAGTGCACGTGATTAGGTATGGGATGGAGATGGAATGCCATTGTGATCAAAGTGGCTGTGCACGGATCAAAGCACAAGTGACAGGGTTCTTGAGCACGTGCTGTGGGAAAATGCTTCCATGGTGTAAAGTTTGCTTAACACACCAAGTGTAATCACCAGGTTCGTTCTTTTTCTGCTAAGTCCATCAACCTCACTCCTGCCCACTCATCAATACCAAGTCTCTCCCATCCCCACACAATGTCATCTTCCCAAAGTGCTTCTGCTTCTGCACCTCCCTTCATTACCCCCAACACCACAAGGGATCTCATACCAGGCATGTGGGCGTCACACATGAAGAAACTAGAGGCATTGATGAAGGAGATTCCTGGTGAGGCTGCAGACAAAGAGATGGCATGAGTGTGGTTGGGCCGTTACGAGGAGTTGTCAGTGAGTGGTCTGCGAGGTACCTACACCTCTATCCTTTTGACGCTTGAGTGCAGGGGCATATAGAGCAACTATGCAGGTTTGCCTCTGACATGAGTATGGAGGTTCCCAACTACCCTGATGAAACTGAGATCGTGATAAGCAATGCCTTCATGGCATTGATGGCTCTTCAGGCTTGATTCCTGCCATGTGCAATGAAACCCAAGCCGGAACCCTGACTGACAAGCAACACCTTAACATCTGGGACTGGTCAGGCTACCAAAGGTGGGTCTCCAGCTAAGGTCACTGAGGGCATGGCATCGATTGGCCCAAGTGGCCCTGCAGCAGATGAAGACATGATGGAGGTTGACCCTACGCCGGGGAACACTGAACCCTGTGAATGGTGCATAAAGTGGGGGATCATCTGTGTGTGGAAGGAGTGGACTTCATGTGAGGCTTGCCATGACAGCAAAAAGAAATGTGACAAGGCTGGGAGACCAGGTAGGAAAGTAAGTAAAACTCTTTTTGACTGGCACATTCAGCTAGTGACCATGGGACATAGCGCAAGGTCCCAGAGGGTTTGGTGCCCAAGTCGGCATCAACAAGCAAAAAGGCCAAACCGCACCCTGCTCCTCCTCCATCCTCAGCGCCAACCCCTTCCATTGGACAGCCATGACCTCACCTGGTCAGTCGCTCAGCAGCCTCCCAACCTATTGCCTCTACTTCTGCTGCAGCAGAGACAGAACCCCAGGACCCTCCACCACCACCACCCCTCCCACTCTTCCTCCCCAGTGGCCCATCCACCCCCACCCCCACTCCTAGACCCCCAGTTCCCCTCATTCCCCATGCCACTAATGAACCTGTTGACAAACCCAACAAGTCCTCAAGAGGTTCAAGTGAGTTTGTGAGTGTGCAAGTCGAGATGAGCCAGGACGAAGGGACTCCTGAGGTCACGGGCAGCGAAGGTACTGGTATGGCAAGGATTGAAATCGACTTGACCGAGCCCAAGGGAGCTGCAATGCCTAAGGGCAGAAGGCATTCATCTGTGACAGGTAGGCACCAGTCTTGGGGGGACCACATGCACCCTATCGAAGAGTTAGATGCAAGGATTGCTGAGGTGGAGTTGTCGGTCGAATGGGGGGAAGATGCCCTGATGGACCTGTACTTGCAAATGGCGCAGGTCAATACACTGGCAACCCAGGTATGTGAAGCCCTTCATCAGTCCAAATGCCAACTGCAGGCATTGAAAGCGTGGCACCAAGAGCACTTCGTCCCTGGGCCCTCTGATCTTCCCTAGAGCGGTAGCAATATTTTTGTGTGCATCTGTCTATTCTGCTATCATACTGTGTGTTGGCAGTAATCTTATCTTGTGTGCATGTTGCCTAAGAACACACCTCGGTGGTACGGCTAAAAGGTCAGAACAATATAAGAACATGAGAGGATGCCTCTTGAACCCATACCACCATCATCCCCCTGTGGGAAAACGCCCCCACCCAAGCACCAGTGCTCCCCCACTGTTCCCTGCCCCCTCAGGCTTTCTGATGTGGGCCGGCAATACCTGTTCCTTGTGGTGATCTTCACCTCTTATCTTCGCTTTCTCTCTTTTACATGGTCTCTTACTTACTACCATTTCATTCCCCTTCTCATTTGCTACTCACCACTTCTTTTCCCAGCCTTCTAGGCCAATTCCTAGTGTTGTGGCGCATCAGCCACTCTTTGTTTACTGTTGTTTACTTGGAAGCGCACTTAGTGTAGCTGAGTCCAGTGTTGACACCCTTGGTTGCTCACACTGGACTCTAGGTACTGTGTACCTTCATATCTCTACTTAATCTATGGTTGCTCACACTGGACTCTAGTCTGGTTATCCCCCTAGCTCACTAGAGCTTTAGGAGTCGATTAGGATCCCCCTAGGGACCCCTTTACTCCTTTGCTGCTCACAGGTTATGAGCCCCGCGCTCTAAGCCCCATATCGCAACACCTGCTGCTCCAATCGACTCCAAACTTTCACCATCGATTTCTACGGCCCTAATAACCCTAGGCGGCCTATTTTCAAATTCGGAATCCATCCACATCTCGACCAACAGCACCTGTCGCTTTTCCACCCCTAATCCCCAACATCGGCTTCTCCAGCCTCTCCCATCAGTTCTTTGACTGTCAAAACACCTCGCTTCGACTCACAAGGTTCAGCGCTCGTGCCACACCAAATTTCAGCTCGATCTGTTGGGTAGAAAGCGAGATATAACACTGGAAAGTTAAAGGGGGCTATCAGTGCGCACATACTCATACTCGAACCCTTCATATCTCATCATCCACTGCTCCGATCTTTGCGATTCGACTTTTGCCGGGTTCTCCACATCGAGGGCTTTCCGCCGATACCCTTTAGAAAAATTTTCACCGACGCGATCGGTCGCCATCGCCACATATTTGCGCACGGACCAAGCTGTCCCTCTCTCGACTTCTGGCCTATCAATCTTCTCTAAATCTTATATCATTCGACTCCTCTTGATCTCCTCTGTTCATATATACCACCCTCGAAGTCATCTATCGCCATCTTCGCTCGCCATCGTCGATCTTTGTCTCACACACATCGACCATGTCCTCTGAACAAACCCCTCGCATCAAACCCCTCAATGGGACCAACTACTCGACCTGGAGCGAAGAGATGAAGGCCTTCCTTCGTTCCAAAGGCCTCTGGAGGCTTGTTGCTGGCACTGAGGCTCGCCCCAATGCTCCTGGAGACGACCAAGACAAGTGGGATGCGAAGGCAGACAAGGCTGCAGGTGAAATCATGCTAGCTTTGGAAGCTGACCAGAGAGTGCACATTAGGACAGTCCAAGACGATCCTGTTGCTGCCTGGAATGCCCTGGCCACCCTCTATGTCCAACAGCGCCCTGGTGCTCGGTTTGCAGCCTATGACGAGTTCTTCAGCATCAGAAAGCGAGAGGACGAGTCCCTGACCTCCCTGACGGCTAGGATCGAGCAAGCCATGCTCAAGATCCAAGAGTTGCGCCCTCAGCAGTTCACACTGTCCTCCTTGGACGATGAACTCGTCTGTATGGCCATGGTTCGTGCTCTACCCTCGGACTACTCGCATTTCACCTCTTCCCTGCTCCTACTCTCGTCCTTGGACAAGTCTACTATCAAGTCTGCGTTTATGGCCGAAGATATCAACAGAAAACCTCGTGCTGAAGTGGCTGGCACGTCTGGGGACTCTGCACTCGCTGCCAGCGGTGCTAGGACCTGTGGATGTGCCCAAAGCGACCCCTGCTCCTTCTGCGAGAGACCTGGGCACTGTGAACACATGTGCTTCGCCAGACAGCGAGCCAAGGATGCCCACAAGGCCTCTAAGCGCAAAGGGAAAGGTAGGAAGGCGAACCAGGCTCAGGAATCGCCCTCTGGTTCTACAACTTCGCCTGCCACACCTAATACTCCAGATCCTGCCTCAGCAGCTGCCAAGGCTGCCATTGCGCACAGCTCTGCGCTCGATGACCACCATGAAGGAGCTGGAAATGCAAGTCTTCGCCTCTCTGCCTCCCCTTGCCCCTCCAAACTCGATGCTGATGATCACTGGACTGCAGACACTGGGGCCACTTCTCATATGACCCCACATCGCCACTGGCTGCGAAATTATACCCCAAAACGCGTCCCAATCCGCCTGGCTGACAATACCATCGTCTACTCAGCTGGGATCGGTTCTGTGGTCTTTCATCCAGTGATAGAGGGCAAGGGAGCGAGGGCAGTCGAGTTTAGAGGCGTCCTGCATGTCCCAGACCTTAAATCCAATCTCCTCTCAGTCCTGTATTTAACTCGCTACTCTGGCTTCGTAGTAAACATCGATTCTGTGCGCATGGCCTTCTCTCGCCCTCCTGGGGCTCCCCTATTCGTTGCCAGCATCTCAGACAGCAACACTGCGCTCCTGGATGGCTCCACCATTCCATTCAGTCACTCGGCCTCGCCTGCAACTACCCTGCCTCTCGATTTGAGCCTGTGGCATCGTCGACTGGCCCACCACCATGTGGAGGGAGTTCAGGCCCTCATACAGCGCAACCTGGTCACTGGACTGAAGCTAGATGTCAAGACTCGCCCTGATCCCATCTGTGAACCATGCTTGGCTGGCAAGATGCATGCCAATCCCTTTCCTAGTTCTGAATGGCGTGCCTCTCGTCCTCTAGAGCTTGTGCACACTGATCTGCACTATGTGCCCTACAGGACCTTCTCTGGCTTTCGCTACTGGGTCACTTTCATCGATGATTACTCCAGATATCGATTTGTGATTCCCCTGCGAGCCAAATCTGATGTCTTCGATGCCTTCAAGCGATTCAAAGCCTTTGCAGAGAACCAGACAGAGCGACGCATCAAAACTCTTCGAGATGACAAGGGAGGGGAGTATATGAGCACTGCGATGCTCGATTTCACTACCCAGGCTGGCATAGAGCGCCAGCACACTGTTAGAGCTCGTCCTCAGCAAAATGGAGTTGCAGAACGCGCAAATAGGCTCCTGGCAGAGCGGATCACTGCCATGTTGGACGAGTCTGGCCTGGCAAAGTCATTTTGGGGTGAGGCCCTCGCTGCTCTTGTCCATGTGTGGAACAGATGCCCTACTGATGCTGTGGATGGTGCTACGCCCTATGAGCTGTGGCATGGGCGAAAACCCGATGTTTCCCACCTCAGGGTGTGGGGATGCACTGCCTATGTTCACCTACAGAAGGATCAGCGGCCTGCACTTGGTTCTCATATGCAGAAATGCGTCTTTATAGGTTATCCTGATGGTTACAAGGGCTGGAAGTTCTACAATCCCTTGACCAAGCGCACCATCATCTCTGAGCGAGCTGATTTCGATGAGCGCCATTTTCTGGCCTCCAAGCGACGTCCCATGACACCTGGTGCGCCCCAGCTCACTTCCTCTGACTCCACTGGTGCTCCTACCTCTACTGGCATTTATCTTGACTCTGATAATGATTCTGATGACGAGGACGATCCCCCTGCACCGGTACAGGGTCAAGGGGGAGCTGTGGCCCCTCCAGTCGCATATGCCCCTCCAGATCCTCCAGCACTCGCTCCTGATGGTCCTGATCATGCCCCTGCACCTGCTGCAGACGACTTCCACACTCCTCCAGCTTCTCCTCCACCTCCACCTCGCCCTGTAACCCCTGTAGGCATCGGTGCTCGACTCCCTGCTCGAAATCGACGACCTCCTCGCAGTTGGTGGCAGCTTAGCCCCCAGCAATTGGAGGACGAAGTAGATGATGAAGAAGAGGACGCAGATCTCGCCCTATCGACTTCTACTGCAGAACCTAGGACCTATGCCGAGTCTACTCGCCGCCCTGATGCCCAGCAGTGGCATCAAGCTGCCTTGGACGAGTTAGCTGCCCATGAGAATAATGGGACATGGTCTCTGGTTGAAAGGCCTGTGGATCGCAAGGTGATTGGTTCTAAATGGGTGTTTAAGCTGAAGCGCAATGCAGATGGCTCCATCGACCGGTATAAGGCTCGATTGGTGGCCAAGGGCTACAACCAGCGACCTGGCTTTGACTTCCTGGAGATCTTCGCTCCTACTGTTCGTATGCCCACCATTCGAGTCGTCCTGGCTCTAGCAGCTCTCCACGACCTCCACCTTCGCTCTGTCGATGTCTCCAATGCCTATCTCAATGGGGAGATGGACTGTGATGTTTACATGGAGCAGCCTGAGGGTTTTGCCCAGAAGGACCCCAGAAAATATGTCTGTCTGCTCCAGAAGGCGCTGTATGGGACAAAGCAAGGTGGTAATCGCTGGAATCGCAAAATGCGCTCTGTACTTGAGTCCCTTGGTTTCCAGCAGACCTACTCTGATGCAGCCATCTATATCCTGCGCAAAGGTGATGTGCGCATCATACTACCAGTCTTTGTCGATGACATGACCTTTGCATCGAAATCTCTCTCTGCCATCGAGGAGATGATCTCTGCCCTGCGCAAACACTTCAAATTGCGCGATTTAGGACCTACCACTCAACTCCTGGGCATTAAAATCGATCGAGACCGCCCTCGTCGATCCATCACCCTTTCCCAGCAGCAGTACTGTCTCGACATCCTCGATCGCTTTGGGATGGCTGATTGCAAGCCAGTTTCGACTCCCATGGACCCAGGATTGCGCCTTTCTCGTGATCACTGCCCTCAGACGCGAGAGGAAGCTTCCCAGATGCGTTCCTTTGATTATCAGGGAGCTGTTGGCGCACTGATGTACCTTGCCACCACCACTAGGCCAGATATCGCATACACTGTCGGTGTACTCGCTCGATTTAACTCCAACCCAGGTCTAGCTCACTGGGCTGCAGTCAAACACCTCCTGCGCTATCTGAAGGGCACTGCAAGCCTCTCCCTTACCTATTCTCCTGATCCCTCGACATCTGAGCTATTCTCGACCTATTCTGACGCAGATCATGGTGGTTGCAAGGATACTGGTCGTTCTACTGGCGCATACCTCATCAAAATTGGTACTGGCGCGATTTCTTGGAGTTCAAAGCTGCAGGGCATCGTTGCATTGTCCTCAACTGAGGCAGAGTACATCGCTGCTGTGGAGGCTGGCAAGGAGGTGGTCTGGCTGCGAAAACTGCTTCAGGAGATGGGCTTTGCTGTCTCCCAGCCCTCTGTACTGCGCATCGACAACCAATCTGCGATCCAAGTTGCCAAACACCCTGAGCATCATGGGAGGATGAAGCAACTGGATTTGCGGTGGTTCTGGCTGCGAGATATGGTGGACAGGGAGGTGATTTCACCCCAGTTTGTGCCCACTGACCAGATGCCTGCTGATCTGCTGACCAAGCCTCTGGCTCGAGTCAAGGTGCAGCAGTTCTGCAAGATGATGGGACTTGCACCAGTAGGGGGGAGCTGAGCTGGCAGAGGTGTGCAATCAGGGGGGAGTGTTCCTTGTGGTGATCTTCACCTCTTATCTTCGCTTTCTCTCTTTTACATGGTCTCTTACTTACTACCATTTCATTCCCCTTCTCATTTGCTACTCACCACTTCTTTTCCCAGCCTTCTAGGCCAATTCCTAGTGTTGTGGCGCATCAGCCACTCTTTGTTTACTGTTGTTTACTTGGAAGCGCACTTAGTGTAGCTGAGTCCAGTGTTGACACCCTTGGTTGCTCACACTGGACTCTAGGTACTGTGTACCTTCATATCTCTACTTAATCTATGGTTGCTCACACTGGACTCTAGTCTGGTTATCCCCCTAGCTCACTAGAGCTTTAGGAGTCGATTAGGATCCCCCTAGGGACCCCTTTACTCCTTTGCTGCTCACAATACCACCATTTCCCCAAGGGTACCTTCAGGGCCCGCTTCTCTCCTCCTGCCCTACCGAAGGCCATGGCCTCCTACCTCACCAAAAACCCTCCTGTCTGGACCTGGTCTGTCAGGGCTGGCCCCAATGAGGGCAAGTCCTTCCAGGTCCCAACCATCCTGATAGCATGTGGTAAGACTGCCCCAAGGGCCATGAAGTGGATTGTAGCAGTCTTTCATTCATTTAAAGCTCATCTCAGCCCTGCAGCCATCGACGCAGAGTCAGGGAGGGTTCACCCAGCATGGCTGAGGTTGTACCAGAACAACCTCCTTATCCACATTCGTAACCAACTGAAGGCTCGCTCTCCTCACAGGGCAAAAGCCACCACCCCCCCTTCCAAGCCAGCTGCCACCACCACCATGCCCAGGGCACCTGAACCGGACAGAACCCACCCACGTGCACATTCCCCCGCCCCTTCTCCGCTCCTGGCCAAGGTAGCGGCTCTCCATGTGGAGTTAAGCTCCCTAAAGGAGAAGCTCTATAATTATATATCCACCCACGAGGCATGCTGCTGGCGCAGCGACTCCCCTTCCCACTCCTCAGATGAGGAGGCCGCCTCAGAGGATGGCGAACCCACTGCTCCCCAAACCACCCCCTCCCCACCGTTTCAGCTGCTTGTGCAGAGGGACAATGGCATCTCCGTGCCAGACCCCAACCCACCTCACTGGTTAACCACCACACTGTCGCGCATCGACCTTCCCACCTCCTACACCAGGGCTCTCTATTCCCCGGAACAGTTGATCAATTACCTCCCTCGTGATGTGACTGACGTGGTTAAGCTACATTTCCATGGCAGCCCACTGTTTTGCCTAGCAGTATGTAGCAACAGGTCCCTCTGTACTGTGAACGCGGCATACATCAACCGTGGCTCTATAACCACCCGCATATCCCTCCCCCCCAACCCAACTGTACCCACAGCCCAGCCACGTTAGACTGGCCTGCATTAATCACCCCTCCCTGTGCAAACCCCTCCCTCCTTATACAGTGTTCCCCTCTCCACTAACCTTGGTATAGCTTTTACTCCGGGCTTGTGGGCTGACTGCCTGCAGGCTCGGCTGGTTACGTGCGTACAGTAACCTGTCCTTGTTGTCAGGCCCCCCCCGCTCTCCCCTTGTCTTTGTAGCACAGCGTAGGTATTGTGTAACATAGGGCTACTCGCCCTCGATCATGTTAAACAGAGATTTAAAAAAAAAAAAAAAAAAAAAAAAGAACATGAGAGAAAAGAATGAAGAACGAGTGGTATAGTGCTGTCATCCTGACTGAGTAGGTAGTGGTGGTTGTCGTTTTAGTTTTGGCTAAAATCCACAGACGGTAAACAGTGAGTAAACTACAAGTCAAAGGAAAGAGGAGACAGGGAAATTCAGCTTTTGGTTTTTATTTTTTTATATTTTTTTATATCATTTTATGGTTTTGTGTTTGCCTTTTTGGGTTGGTAATTTGTATAGATAAAGTGTCTGTAAAAGAAAGACAAAGGACAAAAAGGAAAGAAAAGAAAAAAAAGGAATGTAGGACGTAGGTTACTCATCTAACTTGTCCCCAAGGACACCAGCCAATTCTGGGTCGGGAAGGGAGTCATCTTCAAGCTGATCTATTGCAGACCTGTTGAGGCCGACCAGGTGGATGACCTCGATATGGGACCTGTTTCTTGGGAAATAGGGGTATAAGCGAAAGGCAGCAAAGCAAAACCTCGAAACAGCGCCATCGAGCTCTGTGAGGAGATAAGAGCTGCCTTTGGTGTGGCGTACAACCACCATAGGACCTAGGTAATGAGGTTTGGTCTTTCGGTCCAGTTCTTTCTTGATGTGGGAATTTCTGACAAGGACGAGGGTTCCCAGTTTGAAGTCAAAGTTGTGGATAGTCCTCTCAAATCGAGCCATAAAGTCCTTTGCCAAAGTGAAGCAGGAATTGAGGACTCGATCATGTATTAGCACTAGGTCTTCTGGGTGCTTCTGCAATTTCCAAGCATGATTGGCAATGAGAGCAGTAGTAGAGTACGACTGTGCTTCGAAAGGGGTGAGAAAGGTTGCTTTGGCAAGGTCAAAAGGGAGTCTGGGATGGACACCATGAGCCATATAGTAAGGGGAAAACCCCGTAGCCTTGTGAACCGTGACCCTCTCTGCCCAAAATACAGATGGGGCCACTTCTGACCATCTTGAGGCTTCGCCCTCACAACTCTTAACCATCGCTTCTCTGACATTGAAATGCTGCTGCTCCACAATACCATTTGCCTGTGAGTTATAAGGTGAGATATGTATATGCCAAATGCTGTACGTCCTCAATAGCCAGTCAAGTGCTAGAACATAAGGACCGCCATTGCCAGTGACAACTTCTGCCACAGCTCCCCATCTGCACAATATCTGCTTGAATAAGAATTTTCCAATTGACTTTCCAGTTTCAGATCGAAGCATGGCCCACTCTGGGTAGCTGGTGAGGGAGCATCGGGCTTGAGTAACGTAGCAGTATCCGTTGGACTTCAGCATTATGAAAGTGTCGACATAGGCTTTGTAGAACAGGGGCTCAGGTATTGCCATGACAGGGGGAATGTGAATTCGATCGAGGCGGCGAATCTGGCATTCATGACACATCTTGATGTACCAGCGAACATCCTGCTCAAGCATGGGCCACCAAAACTGAGTCAGCAAGCACATATGGGTGGAGAAGATACCCTTGTGGCCTAACTCGTCATGGGCCTGACGAATAATTTCAAGCCACTTGTGGTGGCAAACCATGAGCTGGTGGCGACCTTGGGGCTCTTTCCTCCAAAGCTCTCCACCCTTTATGAAGTACTGGGTTGCTAGCTGCACAAGACTCTCCAGCTCCTTTTCTCCCAACTCTTCTGGTGGCTTCTTCATTTCCAAGAACCTCCTCACAACCTCCAGCCGCTCATCCCTCTGTTTTGCCTTCTTGGATTGTGGGATTTCAGTCTTGGTGTTTTCTGGTGCTGAACCAGTTGCCATAAATATGCCGACATCCTGAGGCAAGATTTTAGATGAGTAGTATATGGACGATGGAATTTCTGGAGGACGTAGCATCCAGGTTCTTGGCTCTCAGCGATTCATGAGTTCCATAGCGAAGGCTCCACATTTGTCTACCCAGTCTTCATACTCTTCTTCATCTACCTCCGGGTCTTCTTTGGCTCTCAGTCTCCTCGACAACCCATCAGGGGTGGCATGCTTAGCGGCTGGTATGTGGACCAGTTTGAAATCGAAGAGTAGAATACCAGCAATCCACCGGTTGATGGTGGCATTAGGCTGTAAGTCTGGATTGTTAATCATGCCTTTGATGTACCTTGCATCGACCTCAACAACTAGATTCTGTACTCCAAAAACATAAAGCTGCACGTCATGCAGCGCTCGAAACAGACTGAAAAGTTCGAGTTTGGCTTAACTATACCACCTTTCTCTGTCGTTAAGAGTGATGGAGCCAAAGCGGGTGGGGTACCTCTTGGAATCTTCTCCCTCCTGCATGAGGATATAACCGATGGCAATGTTGGAGGTGTTGATGGTGAGGATAACTGGAAAGGAGGAGCCATAGTCAATAGGATGCATCACTGGGGAGGTGACTATAGCAGCTTTGAGATAGTCCATTGCTGCTTGGTGTTCATCACGAAACTCGAATAAAACGTCTTTCTTTGTGAGCTCAACGAGAGGACGTGCATGCTTGGCAAAGTCTTTAATGAAGATGCGGCAATACAAGCATAGACCTAGAAAGCCCCTAACTTCAGTGACATTAGCGCAGTAAGGCCAGTCTCTAATTTTTTGGACTTTAGTTTCATCAGGGATCCTCCCATCGTACAAAACCTTATGCCCCACCACTACAATAGATGGGGTGGCAATGATGCATTTCTTGGTGGAGACAGTAGCTCCTGCATGGCAAAGCCGGTGAAGTACACAATTAGTATTTTCGAGGTGTTCCCAGATAAAGCGCCGAATGCTGGGGTTCTGCAGTATCATTTCATAAGACCCGTTGGCATTTAGGTAGCGAGACTTAGGGCCTTTGATTGGGCAGTCATCAATGAATGGGATGGAGACCTTGGGGATTTCGTCCTTTAGGATCCAACAGACGTCACCATGGAATATTTGAATGGCATTAGTGTACCCCATAGGTAACTTCGTCAGCCTAAGGGTACCAATGGGGGTTTGGAAGGTAGTCAGGTCGCAGTAATCATCATGGATGGCTTGGTGGTCATAGCCGACCATCAGGTCCAAGATCCTGTACACCGAGTGACAGGTGAAAGCTTCAGCAATCGAGTTGATGAAAGGGGGGACAGCTGAATCTTGGATAGAGACCGCATGTAAGGGCTGTAGGTTGTGAACGAGGTGCAGAGATAGTTTTCTATGTAAGCTGAGTCTCGAAGCGTCGCATAGAATTTAGTCCATGAGTGAGTAAGCGGAGAGCGGCGTGTCCCTTGCCTCCGCACCTCCATGACCGTTCGAGTCTGTGCCTCCAGACCTCCGACATCGTTCTGTTCTCCTTTTGCACCCTGTCGACACCACGCAAATGGAAGATCCAAACCTAGCTATCAGACCAGACTTCACTTCAGAGGATTTTGCAGACGCCCGCTTGCAGCTGACCAACAATGTGGTCGACGATGAACAGGCATCGAGAATCCTAGGGACCCTCTGGGACATCCAAAACGCCAAAGACATCCAGAGATGGAATGCGCGCAGAAACGAAGAAGCACAAATAGCCAGAGACCGCGCTGAGCAGGCAACTGAAGAGCTAGCTCAACAACAGCGCCACATGCGCGAAGAAGAAGAAGCCATACTTGCAGAAGAGCGCAAGAAGAACAAAGCCAAGTACGCTCCAGTACCAGACGTGGAAGTCCCATCTGGACCAGTCAATATTCCTGCACCATACGCTACACGCAAACTTAAGAAAGGCGAGTACTGCGAACTTTACTTTTTCACCAACGCCGGCCTAGCGGAAGCGGAGTCGTTCAACACCTCAGTCGATGACGAGGCCCTCACCCTACTCAAGTCCGACAACAGGCAACATATCTGGGTTCCAGCGTCGAACACAAGAGACAAGTCGGCTGTCATCAAAGATGAAGACCTCTCCTGGGAGCAGTTCGGCGAAGCATCAGTGCACCTCCTGAGTGCCATGAGAGAACACGATTGGCAACAAGACAGGATCGACATGCACGTCAGATTTTGGACAGCTCTAGAAGAACACCCCTGGCGGCACTCACCCCGCGATCACTTAAAACGAGCCTTGCTACTCTACCAAAGTCAACAACGACAAAAATGGCACCGTGCTATCGGAATGGCACAGGGCTTCTCCCTGGCAAGACTGAACGAGGGAGTCCTTAACGATGCCCACCAAGAACTAGCGGAGAGAGAACGCGACGCTCGTTTAGACAGCCTCAGACAGGTCAGAACCCTTTCCCCCCCCCCCCCCTTTCTCAACAACAATGCAAACTAATAAACCAACTCTTTCCCTCACACTAACGCTTTCAAAAAAAAAAAAAAAAAAACCTTCCTCTCCCCACTTTACCTGGCATAACATCCGTTGATCATTATGACGCCCATCCGGCATCACGTCCGCTGATCATTTTAACCTACCGGCATAATGTCTGCTGATCAATTCCACTGGGATACAACGCGAACCCCCCCCCCCTGCATCTACCTCACCAATCAAACCTTTTCCACAGGTCAGCGAGCATTACGCAGCCATCGTGGCCCAGGCATCTAACCAAAACAATCATCCGAGACCCCCCAACAGCTTGAAGCGCCCACTCTCCCCCCCGCAAACATCTCATGCTTCAGACGTTGTAGACCACCAAAGACAGCAGGCCCTTTCGGAACATCCCTGCCCAGCCCACCTCCCTTCCCCAATGGCTCATTCCCAGCGTGTGCAGTTTGCCTCGGCAGACACCGGCACCTCGTCATCGAGTGCAGAGCCACGAGAACCTGGGACAACAAACACGACACATTCGCAGAGAGGGTGCACAAAGCCCTATTCACCAGAGACGGGCGGCGCATCTGTGCTAGATGGCAAAGAGAAGAAGGTTGCTCCGACCGTCACGATGTCAGACACATTTGCTCTGGGTGTGGGCTCTCCTCCCACGGAGCCCAAAGATGCAGTCGCGCACAGGAAGCTTCACCCAACAACCCCATATAAAGCAGAGGCCTGGGAGAAAGAACTCCACCACCTAAATTTACTACACCGCTTTAGTAGAATCCTGGAGGGCTTGTGCCGGGGTTTCATAGTAAATTTTCCTCAGATTTCACATGTACAATCCCCGCCTAACAGAGACTCAATCACCACGTATAACGAAGAATTCAGTAAGATAGTTCTCAAGGAGACCAACCGGGGCCACTACCTCGGTCCCTTCTCCCTCGAAACAATAGAAGCCTTACTCGGCCCTTTCCAGTCATCCCCCCTATCAATCATCCTGAAACCAGATCGGCCAGGAAAATTCCGCCTGATACAAAACTTCTCTTTCCCACATGTCGCAAACCCCCATACCCCAAACCCATCAGTAAATTCACACATCCGCGCACATGATTTCCCAACGACGTGGGGAAAATTCTCCATAATCTACCTATTGTTAGCCCGTCTCCCACCCGGGTCCGAAATCGCAACAAGGGATGTCGCAGAAGCCTACCGTACCATCCCCCTCCACCCCTCTCAATGGGCAGCAGCAGTAGTAAAGCGGTCGGAGACCCTCGGTTACATAGACACGTGTGTCGCCTTCGGAACTACTCCCTTGGCAGGCATATACGGACACGTGGCAGATGCAGGCGCAGAGATAATGAGACACCACGGCATTGGGCCATTGGACAAATGGGTCGACAATCACATCTTTGCCCGCATCAGACTCGAACACCTGACAACTTACAACGCTGCGAGACAATCCTGGCACTCAGAAATCTCCCCATCAGAACCCCAGCAGTTAGGAGCCTGAATTTGGTACCAAGGAAAAACCCGGGATGACGACACGAGCGAAGAATTCAATGAAAATTGCGCCCAGCCAATCAGAAACCTCGCATCGGCATCACCCAGATCAGCCCACGATGCCGAGTTCTCATACAGCTTCGAAGACATAGACGCCATTTCAGAGTCCCTCGGCATTCCATGGGAACACTCGAAAGACCAACCGTTTAGCCATAACGCTACATACATTGGATTCCTGTGGGACATGAAAGAATACAAAGTTTCACTAAGTCCAGCCAAAACAGCTAAATACCTAAAAGCCATACACGCCTGGCGCAAACGATGCATGCACACCCTGCAGAACGTCAAAGAGCTATACGGCAAGTTGCTCCATGCATCAGCAGCGCTGCCTCGAGGCAGAGCGTACCTAACCGGCCTCGAAGCCATGCTGAAAACGAATTCGCTAAAGCCGCTCATGCCCCACAGAGCCGACAACAGGGTAGCCAATGACCTGGAATGGTGGACAGACAAGCTCCAATCAGGCAGTGTGCAACGTCCCATCCTCCCCCCCCAACGTCTCATCGACATCAAGGCATTCTCAGATGCTAGCTCGGAAATTGGCATTGGAATCACCATTGGCAGACAATGGAGAGCCTGGAGGCTCATCCTGGGTTGGTGCAACTCCCGCAACGGCACCAGAGACATCAGCTGGGCCGAAGCCATTGCCCTCGAGTTTCTCATCCGCACGATTGACAGCGTCATCGCTTCCCCCAGCTCAATCATCGCTTTCTGTGATAATTCAGGAGTCGTCGAAGGCTGGCGAAACGGACAGCATCGCAATGCCGAAGTCAACGAAGTTTTCAAACAAATCCATTCCATCATCGCTCACTCCCCTCTCATCGTACAGATCCACACTAAGTACGTCGCCAGTGGAGTCAATCCAGCAGATGGCCCTTCCAGAGGAAAATATGGCCCCCCCGACCTTATGCTCCCTCAAGTCACTATCCCTAGCCAAATACAGCAGTTCATCGTCGATGCCGCCACTCCCCCCACCCCCACCAAGCTACGTCTTAGGAGAGAGGGGACCTACCCCAGAGCAGCAGCCAAAATCATTGACAGCTTTGGCAGCTCTTGCACATCTCCAGAAACCGAATGGGCAGAAACAGCCTGCGAGGACGACTACGTCCACCAAACACTATATGAACACCACTGATGAACCCCGTCGCCAGTTCGATGCTCCCCTACCAACCCCCACGTCGCAAGCGCTGCCGGTTATCCCCCGACCGTACTGCCCAGGCTTGACACCCTGCCCATCGCCACTGCGCCCCCACTGCCTTGCAAGAGAGCGACTGAGGCTGTGGACTCCATCACACACTTGTTCGCGAGTTGCCCAAAATGCCACCAACAGCGAGACGCACGCAATCACAGAAAACCAACTCGACCGCATACTAGAGGTCTTAGGCACATCCTGGGCCGAGAAAACAAAAGAAACGTACGGCGCCGGCCTCCTTGCCTACCACGTTTTCTGCGACACACATGACATCGTGGAACACCAGAGAGCTCCCATCGGAGCCAACATCCTCCTCGCTTTCCTTTCCAGCTGCGCAGGCTCTTACTCCGGTTCAACCTTAGCAAACTTCACCGCTGGATTACGAGCTTGGCACCTCCTGCACGGACTTCCCTGGCAGATTAACACAGAAGAACTAAGAGCCATCCTAGAAGGAGCAACGCGCTTAGCTCCCCCCTCTTCCAAAAGACCACTACGTGAACCATTCCGTGTAGACACGCTCGAACTCATCCACTCGCTGTTAGACCCAGAAAGCCACAAGGATGCAGCAATTTTCGCTTGCCTAACCATAGTGTTCTACTGCATCGGTCGCTTAGGCGAATTCACAGTCCCGTCCATCAAACACTTTGATCCCACCAAACACATCACTCGGGCTCACGTGTCACACCACCACGACCTCCACGGCCTGCCGGTCACCAAGTTCCACATTCCATGGACAAAGACATCCCCAATTGGAGAAGATACACAATGTGCGCCACTCGAGAGCATCACAAACCCCATTGGAGCTCTCGAGCATCACTTCCGTTTGAACCCAGCGGACCCCAATGCGCATCTATTTGCATGGAAGCATCCCACATCAGGCCTCAGGCCCCTATCAAGATCAGAAGTTACCAAGCGCATCGCTTCGTTAACGGCAGCACACAACCTCCCGAACCTCAAAGGCCACAGCCTGAGGATCGGAGGAACGCTGCATTACCTCCTACGCGGAATCCCCTTCGACGTGGTCAAAACAATGGGCAGATGGGCGGGGGATTCTTTCACCATCTATCTCCGCCACCATGCAATGATATTAGCCCCATATCTCAACGACACGCCAGCGCTTCTAGAACACTTCACGAGGTACACAATGCCACCAGTTCGCTAACCCCTCTGCCAGTGAGCAGCCACCTCCTTCTTAAAGGGCTACAAGCTTTGCCGTTTGCGTCGCTGGTGCTTCCTTTTTATTCAGGGAACACAGCTCACTCTTCGCCCTAGGTACAGCACCTCCTCCGGGCCGGGAAACCCTTCGGGTTTTCACCCATACCTCAGTTTCACCCGCAGTATAAACTAGGGTCGCCCCTTCCCTATTTACCATTCTGTTTGAGCTACATACAAGCCAACACGACCATCTGATCAAAGCATGGAGCGTTTGATACACATGGATTTCCTGTCCTTCTTGACAATGCAGAACCACTTGGACCGATACGATGAGGTCAAGGGCTTGTAAACACCAGCAGCAATTTTTTCTTTAATTATTTGTATGACATCTCAAAAGATGGCAGGTGGGATAGGGATGTTACGTTCGACCCAGGGTTTGTGAGGTAAGGTTGGGATTTTTAGGGGGGGAAACATGTCTTTGCGAAAGGTTCCCCTTTCTGAGGTTTCCCAAGCAAAGGTGGCTTCATGTGTTTGAACAAGCCAATGAACAAGATCCAACTCTGCTGGCCAAAGGAACTTGGTAGGATCGAGGTTGAGCTCTTCTGCTCTTTGAGTGGTAAATCTGGAACCTGGAATGAATAAAGGAGGGTGGTACAGTAATACAGGTAAATCTGCGAGAGGATTGCCGACCTCCCAATGCTCCACCCTGAATTCAACAGGCATTGCAGTCAGGATAGGCTTCACCTTCTTTGCTACAGGCTTGTATTTTAACATGTGGAAAACCGGGTCATAGTGAAAGGTAGACTGTAGGGCAGAAAGTGTCAGTGGAGAAACCGTAGTACTAGTGGTAAACAGGAAGGGGTCTTTAGGCAAAATGAAACTGGAATTGAATGGATCAGGAGGTGCAATATCTGGGGTATAACTGAACAACAGCGCTGCTGTGGCATTTTCTTTAAAGTCTGTAGAAAGAGGGGAAGTAGAATTTCTCAAGGCAGAAAGTGAATCTCAAACATAAAGGGAACACATGGATACTATATTATCTTGGTCTCCTTGTAACCCTATCGAGTCATTGACCATTGTTAAAAACCCTGTTCACTCTCTTGGAGTTGGTGGTGATGATTCTGGTGGGCAAAGTATTCTGCCTCATCATCTGGGTTCACGAGTTGGGGATACAGGTATAGATGATGTCGAGGGTGGGTGGGGATAAGTAACTGGCAGCCTGAATTGGGGTCGTGGATTTCTAGAGATTGTTTGCCGTCGGGGAAGTCTCGAAGAATGCTGCTGAGGAGGCAGAAGAACGGGTGGCCTAATAAGAGGTCGAAGGGGGCTATATCGACGACTTGAATCTGTAGGTGAGCTTCAACCAGTCCAATTTGAAGAGAGGCATTTTCGATGACTCCTAGAGTGCTCTCTTTAGACTGGTTAGTGGCTTCTAACATCATACACATGTCTGAACAGAGGGGGGCCCCTAAAGCCTCCCACAATTTGTGCCTGAGGGCAACTACCTGACAGCTGCTGTCGAGGATACACTTGACCCGAAGCTTGTCCATAAGGACACCATCCACTGCATGGAGAGGGGTGGTGGCGAGACCGACACACTTGCCGTCAGTATCCTTAAGGAGGTATTGTTCATATGAGGCCCAGGTAGATGACGAGGATGATTCTGACATGGTCTCGAGGCTACCAATCACTACTTTCTTTGTCATAGCCATCTCTTTTATCTGTTTCCGGATTTCTGGGCTGACTGCCAAAAGATCTTGGGTCGAGATTTCAATCTTGGCCTCTAAAACTTGGGACACAAGTCGTTTAGTGGCAGCAGCTTCGTCAAAGCCACTCTGGTAATGAAACTGAGGGGTAAGGTTGGATGGAGGCCTAGAGGTCGAAGGCTCAGCAGCATTAGATTTAGCTTGCATCTCATTGCATCCTGGTTGGGTGTTTGAAGTCATGGTAGGTACAGGGTTGTTGGAAGGGGGAGGGTTGGCCATAGCAGCATTTCGAGGGCAACAAGTGGGGATTTCCACGCCATCAAAGCGGGCTGGTTTCTTCCTTTTGATAGCATTCTTAAGCTCCTCTACCTGAGCATAGGCTCTGGCGAGTGCATGCTTATCTTCTTCGTCAGCATTATCTTCTATTTCTTGGTTGACGAGGTAAGACAAGGGGTGGACCTCAACCTGAAACTCGGTGGTGTCTTCCGAGCCAAAGAACATGGTATTGACAAGGTGGGGAGGGGTATCATGCCCTCTAGCTGAAGAGGCAGTACCCAGAGACTGAATAGAGATGAGATTAGCCGATGCCATAATAGACTCTCTGAGAGCCAGGAAGTCATCAATTTTCTCTTTGAAGTTCTGCCCTGCTGCAGACCTAGGAATGTCAGAACCATCTTTCATAAAGACTTTACCACCTATAAGTGTGCATTTCCCTAGGCAAACATACTCCTTGCAGAGCTCACACTCAGCTGTTCTGTGGCCATCAGTTCCTCCACAGAAGAAGCAGTGGGGGTCAAAAGAGTGGCGAAACTGCTGTTCTGCAGGTTGAGTTTGGTGGCTGCTTGAGGCGGGGTCAGTGGCTTGGACATATTCCCTTTTAAGAATGATGGGCGGCGAAGTCGGTTGGGAGTAGGATTCTGGGAATAAGGCTGAACTATCGATTTGGACAGCATTTCGGCAGGCCCCACTAAGGAGGTAGGTCACGTGCTTGTAGACTTCATTGAACAGCCATGGGTCATCGACGTCATGGTCTAGATCTTTGAGTTGGAGGCGAGTGGCAAGGCTGCTATGGAATTTTGGAGGAAATCCTTCGAGGAACTTCTTGTTAACATAGTCGTCGGTGAGTCTCTTCTTCTTGTTAATTAAGGCCATGACTCAGCGGAATTCCCACACATATTTGCCAAGGTCCTCGAGGGATGACATGGGTTTCTGGACTTGGTGGTGGAGGAGAGTCTCAAGGTTGGCTTTAGTATACTGCTGCCCTTTGACATCGGCACCAGGGTAGAAACTGGTGACTTCTCTAGTAAAGTCTTCCCAGTCATCACCCATAGCAGAGTCGAGGGAGGACCATAGCTCTGACTCATTTCTGTCGGCATAGTGAATAGCCCACCTAATCTTAACCCTGTCATCAGTGATTCCTGCATCAGTGCAGATCTGGTTGACGTCTTCAAAGTAGGCACAAATATCCTCTGTTTTTCCTGAAAACTTGGGGGCTTTGTTAGAACCTCTAAGAGGCATTTCATGATGGTTGGTAGTAGCAGACATGGCTGTGGGAAATGACAATGAGAGTGGAAGGGGGTACTGAGGTATCAGCTGGGAAGTATGGGCTAGCAGTAGGATGGGATTCTGTGAGGCAGTGAAGGACATCGATGGGAGGAGAAGTTGTTCTGCGGCAAAGGTCGAAGCTGATGAAGAAACTGGAGGGGATAGATCGGTAAGTGGTGATAATTCTTGACAATCAGGTGGTGGTGCAAAGGACTTGTCGAGCTCGAAGGCTCCTGGTATATCGGCTATTGAAAGAGAGGGAGATTCTGTATGATGAGGGGATCTGACAGCAGAAAGCTCTACATCTGGAGAACTAGGCTCTGGAATATCACGGGGGTTAATAGTGGGCACAAAAATATCAGTGGAAGATATAGAAAGATGGCGGAAGGGCTCTAAGAGCTCTTTGAGTTCTGTTCTGTGGCAGGTAGGTTGTAGGGATCTCCTTTCCAGATCTACAGACCCCTCGAAGTGGGCTCCAAAATGATGTGGGTGACTCTTCTTGCAAGAGTGCTAAGGGAAATAAGAGAGGGAAAGCTGTAGGTAAGTCCTAGGCTCGTCCTGAGGGGTCTTGAGTCAGAAGGAGACAGATGAGGGGGATGCTAGGTGGTAAAGCAGGAAATATATGAAGGGGGAACTTGAGAGCTCGTTGGAACTTGGTAGGCAGCAATATTTGGCTTGTAGGACGGTTTTCGGGATGTTTGGGACTCGATGGCGGCGAAGTTGTGGCAAAGGGAATTCTGGGACTCAGGGTACTCTTGAAAACTCGAAAAATGGCCTGGGAAGGCTCTTTAGACTCGAAGGGAATTCTCAGAAACTCGCAGTGTGACACCAAAAGGTGGGTGGTATTTTTCTAAGTAGCCCGGGCTTTTGTATCATAAAGACAGTGGTATCTAAGGTAAAATTTGGCATATTTTGGATCTGTCATATGTCAAAAGTAATAACAGACAAGGCAAAGTCCAATGCTGGTACAGACACGTGTGTGGCAGTGACAGTGGCAAAGGGAAAGCAAACAAAAGTAGAGAAGATAAACATGAACCAAGACAAGGTGGCATAGCTACACGTCTGAGCAATGGGGTCGTACCCTGGAAGCTGACAGAGGGTGAAGGGAGTGGTATAGCTAAAGGAAGGTCTGCAGGGAGGCACAGTGACACATGACAGGTGACGATGTTGCTGGCAGTAATAGGCACATGACCAAGAGGAAGCATAGTGTAGGGGGTGACACAATCCTGTAACCGTGACAGGTGTGTGATCTGGGGGGTGTGTGATCTGGCAGGTAGCGAGAGTTGGGATTGCTGCCAAGGGCGCCTTGCAGCCTCAGGGAGCCTAGGCTCCCTACAACAGCCTCATGATGTCACACACTAGACTCGCCCATCAGAGGCACTGAGACAGCAAGGCTTGCTTCAAGCCTTTTTGACTTGCCTGAGAATGACTGCATAGTTGACTTCATTCTGAAGAGCAGCCTAATGTATTCCCCTTGGACTTCGAAGGAGGTATAGAGCAGACATACTCACAAGATTAGTTTCTTAAATAGCAAGACCATCTGTGATAGGTTCTGAGAATGAGATGCCAACTTCAATGATATTAGCTCCTCCAGCCTGTATTGCTGGAAGGATGGGGACAGTGTCATCCTTTCTGGGATACCTGCGGTGACAAATGTGCCTAGAGTGTGGCTTCCTTATAGATCGTCAGGGCCATGGGAAGCAGGCTAGACTGACCTTGAGTTCAAAGTGAGTCGTGTCGACACTGTGGACAGAGACATGGAAGGTACAGGCCTCGCTACAGCCACACAGCCTACTCACTTCGCTCCTCGCCAGGTGGCATGAAGATCCCCAGCTACCTTGAACAGGGCCAGCATCTTGAAAATCCCTCCTGAACACCCTAGCATTTTCAATCCTTTGTTATTTACATTGACAATGTCAAGTAAAAACGTGGAGTCGAAAAGCTGTCAATCCAAGCCCGAAAGAGAAAAGGGCAGGTGTGTCGCTCATTTGCAAGGAGAAACTACACCTGCAGGAGCATTAGGGAAGTCGAAGTGTGCCATTTTATGCAAATCGTGAAGCCAGCCAGAATGCCAAACCTGGCACATTATGTAATTGCATGCAGTTCACCTGTTCTGCCGATCAGGTGTCCCCCGCAACCCCAGATAACATGGGGGCCCATACAGATGCAATGTCTATGCCCTGCCACTTCAACTACCAGGAGGTGATGGTAACCAATTGACTGACATGAAATGCTGACTTCGACTCTGCGAGGACTAGTAGATCCCAGTACGAACACCATGCATTTACTGGGTTTGGCTCTAAATCTACTCATTGGTTCCTCGTTATTATGTCAGAACTGCTTGCCTGACGACCTGACATTTCCCTAGCTGCACATTCTTCTGGCCTCTGGTACCTCGCATTCCCAGGTTTTACCATGATATACTTGTCTGCTGGGCCCTACTACTGCCTTCCACCTGCTCCAGGAGCGGAGTACCCCCTCTGCATAGGGTATATGTATAGAATACATTTCTGTAATATGATTGTATTGGAATGAAAGTTATGAAGGGATTTAGCAAAAAGTTGTGAAATTTATAATAATGGAGGTGAATCAAAAATGTACAGCCCAATTACTCACTGTCTGGCTCATCCAACAACTCATCCAACTCATCAAGCTCATCGCTATCTGTACCTTCATCATCTATGAACAGGGTAAAATTGCCTGGGGTGCTATGCACAACTGGGTCAGCTAACCAATCCAGCACCGTTTGGCAGACAACTTCAATGGGTTGCCCCACACATGGTGACACATGTGGCCATGCTTGCAAGGAAGTGGAGATTCCAAATGGAATGCCTGCCCAGCTCCTTGCATCAGCTAGGACATCAACCAGAACTTGTAATCCAGGGATTGATGGTAGAGCGATATGCTCCAAGGAGGGTAAGAGTTGCAATTGGGCTTGCATGCCTTTATAAATGCAGCAAGCATCCAGAAGTAGTGTGCATATGAGGAACACTGGAGCATGAGCACCAAAAGAGATGTGCAAGATTGTCTTTAGATGGTGGAGGAAGTAAGTCCAAGCATCCAGTGCGAGGTGCCGCTCAATGCTAATCAGAAGGGATACTTTCAATTCTTGCATTTTCCATAGCACTACTGTGAGCAGCAAAGAAGTAAAGGGGTCCCTAGGGGGATCCTAATCGACTCCTAAAGCTCTAGTGAGCTAGGGGAATAACCAGACTAGAGTCCAGTGTGAGCAACCATAGATTAAGTAGAGATATGAGGGTACACAGTACCTAGAGTCCAGTGTGAGCAACCAAGGGTGTCAACACTGGACTCAGCT
This sequence comes from Pisolithus thermaeus, assembly GCA_024663475.1. Classification (NCBI taxonomy): domain Eukaryota; kingdom Fungi; phylum Basidiomycota; class Agaricomycetes; order Boletales; family Pisolithaceae; genus Pisolithus; species Pisolithus thermaeus. The sequence continues at coordinate 177,304 of JANFAF010000005.1, forward strand.
ACACTAAGTGCGCTTCCAAGTAAACAACAGTAAACAAAGAGTGGCTGATGCGCCACAACACTAGGAATTGGCCTAGAAGGCTGGGAAAAGAAGTGGTAAGTAGCAAATGAGAAGGGGAATCAAATGGTAGTAAGTAAGAGACCATGTAAAAGAGAGAAAGCGAAGATAAGAGGTGAAGATCACCACAAGGAACACTCCCCCCTGATTGCACACCTCTGCCAGCTCAGCTCCCCCCTACTGGTGCAAGTCCCATCATCTTGCAGAACTGCTGCACCTTGACTCGAGCCAGAGGCTTGGTCAGCAGATCAGCAGGCATCTGGTCAGTGGGCACAAACTGGGGTGAAATTGTTCCTCGTGGTGATCTTCACCTCTTATCTTCGCTTTCTGTCTTTTACATGGTCTCTTACTTACTACCATTTGACTCCCCTTCTCATTTGCTACTTACTACTTCTTTTCCCAGCCTTCTAGGCCAATTCCTAGTGTTGTCGCGCATGAGCCACTCTTTGTTTACTGTTGTTTACTTTGAAGCGCACTTAGTGTAGCTGAGTCCAGTGTTGACACCTTTGGTTGCTCACACTGGACTCTAGGTACTGTGTACCCTCATATCTCTACTTAATCTTTGGTTGCTCACACTGGACTCTAGTCTGGTTATTCCCCTAGCTCACTAGAGCTTTAGGAGTCGATTAGGATCCCCCTAGGGACCCCTTTACTTCTTTGCTGCTCACACAGGGTTGACTCAAATGTGGATATGTATAACTGCAGGTCATCAAGATCACAAGAGTGGGAGGGAGGTTGACCATGAGAGTCCATTGTAGGTACTGTGCAAGAGGGTGCACAAGTGCTCGAGGACTCACTATGCCCTCGACTGAAGGCCTGGGGCTGCTCTGAGGCTGAGTGATGACTCAGCCCTTCCACTGAGAGTGGTACACACAATGGTTGTGCTGAGGGGGGGTGAGGGTGCACTGGCAAGCAGGGCTGAGACACACCTAGTGGAGCCATTTGGGTCTGTGGCTTTCAACTACCCACATCCTCCAAGGGTAGCTGGCCTTGACTTGAAGGAGGATTTTGATTGTCATTAGACTTGTTCCCTAGATCCCAGCAATCCAGATGGTCCTTGAGAGTGCACCTGGGTACTTCTCACAGTATCTCTTGTCCCATAGGTAGTATGATGCAACCTTTCACTAATAGACACTTTCCTGTGGCTAGATATGTACTTCTTGCACAAATCACAATTTGCTTGAATATGACCTTTCTGGCCACAGAAAAAGCAAAATGAGTATGTGCAGCAGGGTGAGCAACTTGTGGAATTGGTAGGTGGCTGTGCATATGAATTACTGGCCTCTCGAAGGCCTCCACAGGCTTGAAGGAGTGACTTAGTGACATTTGCAACTTGGATTATGTCTTTGAGAAGGCTTCGAAGGTCTTTGGAGGAGTACTGAGGGGGGTTCAAAGCTTCAGAAGGTCCAGAACATGGGGAACTCAGGCTGTGCATGATGTCACAAGGGAACTCAAATGCAGGAAAATGATATAAAACTGAGAATACCAGGGAAAGTGTGACTCAAAGCCACAAAAATATGAAAGGGAGCACAGGAGTGAAACTGAGGTGGGAAACCACAGGAACACAACTGAGGCTGAGAACATGAGACCTATGTAAAAACATGAAAATGAGACTGAATAAGATGAGAAAAGAATCACCAGGCTAAGACAGAAGCCCCTTGTGGTGGGCTCCAGATGAAGAGACTGAACAAGTGACACTGAGGATGGACAAGGAGAACTGAAGGTGTGAGGTCTTCCAAAGGGGCTTCTATAGCCTGGAAGATAGAACTGTCTGAGGAGAATGTCTAGGGCTGTCTGAAGTCTGTCTGAACACAGAAGGCAACTTGCAATGGCCTTCTCTAACTCAAACTCAAACTCATAACTCAGTACTTCATTGTTATTTTTTTTGTAAGTAGTTACAGTGAAGTAGCTTGTTATTACTGAGGAAGTAATTATCTGACAGACAATACATACTTCATGCCATTCTTTGAGGATGCCATTAGTGCTATTGATGGTGCCCATATACCATGTGTGCCATCCCATGCCAAACATGATGCAACTCACGGCTGAAAGGGCTTCAACTCCCAAAACTGTCTTGTATGCTGTGACTTTGACATGAAATTCACCTATGTTCTTAGGGTGGGAAGGTTCCACTGCTGATTCATCTATCTATCATGACACCCGCATCAATGAGCTCACAATTCCTCCTGGAGAGTTTTACCTTACCAATGCAGGGTTTCTGAGCTATCTGGAGTTGTTGGTGCCCTTTCATAGTGAGCATTATCACCTTGCTGAGTGGGGTTGAGCACATTTACAGCAAGTTTTCAAGCTTTCAACTGTGAGAATTTTGTATGACTGACAACTGAACTAGGCCTGTGAACCAGAGAGAATTCTTCAACTTATAGCATGCTCAGCTACACAATATTGTTGAGTGTATCATTGGGGTCATCAAGCATCATTTCTGAGTTCTTATCATTCCCCCCAAGTTTAGCATGGACATTATTTTTTTAAGCCCACCGTACCCTAAACCGATCAAGCATGCATCCCCCCTGCATGTTGTTGCATTCACAATATCATTCATACTTATGATGGCATGGAGTTATTGGACATGGAACTAATAGAAGTAGTCTTGGCCAGCTCACTGCCACCCAACAATCCAGATGCACATGGTATGATTGTAAATGGAGTTCCAACTGCTGCAGGTTGTGATGTGATGGCTTTGAAATGGGATCAGATGGCAGCAGCAATGTGGTTGTGTTATCTTGAGGAATGGCAGGGGAGGGGAGTCCATGCATAGTACACTTGCATTTGTCTAGTCTAGATACATGTATATACAACAAATGCACTCTTTTCATGACTTACAACTAGCATACAGGGTGGCAAAAGATGTTCACGATAATGTGATGACACAAAAATACAAAAATTAGTCATGATGTACAATCACTGCTTCTGCCAATGTCATCACAAGCCAAGCCTTCCAAACAGCTGCATACAATTCACATATGTCTGCAGCAAGGGAGAGGTACATCTCAGCATTGTCTGGATTCTTTTGGAAGCAATCAATGATTGCTACCATTTCAGCTGGAGACAGGGTTTTGACATTGAGGAGTAGTAGTCTAGATGTCACCTCAGACTTGTGGCCTCAGTATTGCTGGAAACAGATGTGGGCAGGGGGAGCCTACATGACAAAGGAGCCAGCACATTGACTATAGCAGTGCTGATGACAGCAACACTCTCACAGAATGTGCTGTTGATGGACCCAAGATGGTCACCTACCTGATTAATTGCTGTGGGGATTCATTCCTCCAACATGATGCCTCTGTGAAGATGAATGGGATGATGTTGCAATGAGTGACTGAGAATTGAGTGACACCATTGAAGCATCATCATCATCATCAAGAACCTTCTGCTTGTTGGGATTGCCATGAGTAGAAATACCTGATGAGGGCTTGACCAAGCTTATCAAAGAGTTGGTACACAAGGAGGGGACACTTGGAAGAGGGCAACTGGATGGAGTTAGGGGGGCAGTAAATACTGAAGGCTGTAGCTCCATGGAAATATTTGCAGAGACTATGGAGGAAGGTGGACAAGGTGCATGAGTTCTGCCAGCATTTGAAGTGCTTGAATTTGGCACCTCTGCCAGCATGGCAGCACCATGCCCAATGCTTTCACTGTCACTGGTGGTTGGACTACCAAATGAGGGGGGGAGCAGGCATTGAAATTGGCATTTGCACAGTTCTTCACACCTTTGCTTTTTGATGGCAGAACAATTTTCATTTTATTGTAGAAAAACCACCCCTTGTTCCTGAAAGAAGAAGGTGCTGGGTGATGCTATAGGGCACCAGTTAGAAGATTTACTGCTCCACAGATTTGGGATCATACCTTGAAATAGTCATTCCACATGCTTTCATTTTTAATGCTGATGTTAGCCCCTGAGTCCAGCAAATATGTGAATCCTGAGGTGTGGGTGAGGTGATCAACAACTTCAAATGTTTTTTTGAACTGCAAGGGGACTTGAACTAGTCATCTGCATTGCTGGCTGGAATATTGAAAAAGTACTCACTCAATTCCATTTCTTCTTGCAAGATGTGCTTTTCTTGGGGCCCCCTTTTGTCAGCTGGGAGAGAGTATGGGAGGTGGCAAGAGACTGCCAAAATGACTTGTTGAGAGTCACACCATCACCACCTTCTGCCCAGTGAGCAATGACTTGGTGGATTAAGAAGTCAATGTCACTATTGTTCCACAAAACTGAAGGAGCAGATTCTCTGCTCTTCTCTGATGTCTTGGATTTTTCTTTTGATGAGGAGGATCTGAGGGATCTGTGAGGCATGTTGCCTTTCTTATCTGCATTGTTGTGCTCAGTGGCTTGGTAGTCAAGAGCAGGGTGGGAATGCCTTGTGGCATCAGTAGCATCTTGGCCAGAAAAAGGGGTGAAAAACCTTGACTAAAAACCACCATTTTTCCATGTGGTTTCTCACCATAGTTTTGCTGCTGTACTGGTCCTTAGTATTTGACCAGTCAAGTGTAGTAAAGTCTGCATTTTTGACTACCAAGTAAGTGTAATGCTTATTAGTATTTGATTAGTGAAGTGTTGTGTACACCATTGATTGCCAAAAGTGTAGTAAACTCTGCTTTTTGACTACTAAGTAAGTGTAGTGTTTGTTAGGGTTTGACTAGTCCAGTGTGGTGCACACTTTTGATTACCAAAAGTGTAGTAAACTCTGCTTTTTTGACTACTAGGTGTGTGTAGTGTTTATTAGAGTTTGATTAATTAAATGTTGTGTACACTTTTGATTACCAAAAGTGTAGTAAACTTTGCCTTTTTGACTACTTGGTAAGTGTAGTGTTTATTAGGGTTTGATCAGTTAGATGCTGTGTAGCAACAGTAATTAGCAAAAAAGCATAGTGATCATTAGGTTTATTGCACAGTGGGCACAGCCACTAATAGTTTGAAATTTTGCCAAGTCACAAAAATACACCAAAATGCAATAGAGTGGACACTAAAACTCACACCTTTAGTGCAAGCAGCCAAAGCCAACCAAACAAAGTCCAATTCCTACTATGGGGTGGTTATGCTATTAGTCCACTACTACCCCCTATTTAATTTGTGGTAGTGGGTAGTAGTATTAGGAAAATGGGTAGTTGGTAGTTGTATTAGCTGTCACATCCATGTATTTGGGACACACCCAATACTACTAGTAGGCACTCCCCTGGTAGATAGCTATCTTCCAGTAGTAGTGTGCACAAACTCCAGACCAGTGCCTAACTTCAGATTCTCTGGTCTGAGCCCTTTGTTCTCTGTTTAGACCAGCAACACCCCATTCCTTAAAGACTTAGTTAGTATTCATATTTGTCAGACCTGTGGCTGCCACTGGTAGACTGGTCCCTGGACTTTCACTTAGTCACTCACTTACTAACATCGATCACTGGGGGCATTATGTAATGGTCTCACTCTAAACATAGTAAAATCATTGAATTTAGCAGATACTCTTTTCATGACATGTTCCAGAATAAAACATTGATCATCAATGGATACCATGATCTGATCTAATGTTCTAAGACTGAAAATGTGATAGTGTCATGTATAATGCTTTTCATATGAACATGCATAGTATTTATCCCTATGATTATTGGGTAAATCATTGTACAGATGGCTTGACTGTTTAATCACATGTTCCAACCATGATTTTGAGCAAGACATTTGAAATTTCCTGCCTTCAGAACATATGGGATTACCCAAGCTAAAATCATCTTACAGAACATAGTATATGTTCCACCCTCAAAACATTAGTCAAATCAAACACCAACTGTGCCATTAGTGGAATGGCTGATTGGACCAATTGGAGAATGGACAGACAGTTTAATTGGAGAATGGACAGATGGTTTAATTGGAGAATGGGCAATTGCTAAATATATCCAATGGAAAATGGCATGGCCCATCCATACTCTCAATCCCACCTCTTTCACAACATAAGTGAGGGATGATTTCATATTCTGGTGGCAACAAGGGGAGCATATGCGTGGTCAGCCAGGGACCATTCAGACTCTTAAGTAGTAAGTACACTCTGTCAGTGTTGCACTTATGTTGGAGTTGTACTTCCATCAGAGTCATACTTCTGTCAGAGTTGTACTTGCATCAGAGTAGTACTTGCATCGGAGTTGCACTTGTGTTGGAGTTGCACTTGTGTCAGTCAGAGCCAATGATCCCATCCCTTTCCTGGAGTTATTCTCCATAGTAATTTGTGGTGTTTTCCCTACATAATGGTCAGGTTTGCATGAGGAATCAAGCCTCAGATTTTCAGATCTGGTCAGATTACAATATGTGCTACTCCAAAGGGGAATGTGAGCCATGGCAGGGGTGAGTCGAAAGGACCATGTGGGTTTCACTTGCAATGTTGGGTGTACCCATGGTTGGGACACAGTGACATCCCCACCCTCGCTTTCTTTGATGATGGTGGGAGTTATGCTAGTGGTAGTGTTATCACAATGCCGAGAGACCCTGCTACAAGAACAAGGGTGTTCACAGTACACAGAACTGTAGCATCAGCATCTCCCAAGCGATCAGCAGTAAATTCAAAGATTGCCAAGGTGGGAAATGTCGTCAACAAGTCGGGCCTGTCCATGTGACACGTCATTTTGAGACCGATGGATTCGACACTGCTTGGAGCTGTATAAGTTGGTGTGGTCATCGTCCCTGGCAGTATTGGGACGAGCACCTGCGCTGTGCTATTGCAATATCTGTAATGAACTTGTTCATGTGGATGAAAGTACTGACTTCCCTTGGGTGCACCTGCGACGAAGTAATAAAGAGCACAGGAGCTGCAGTTCATGAGCATGCAACTTGGCAATGTGCTGGCATCTGGACATCTGCCCAATGATGTAGGACACATTCTGACCTGCTTCAAGAAATTCCCATTATCAGTACTCTGGTATGATATGGACCTGCAGCACCTTGATTATAGATACAGTATTGACATTAGGGCTGCACTTGTGTTGGAGTTGTCCCTCAGTTAGAATTGTCCTGGCATCGGAGTTAGGTGTGTACCCGACCATCCTACATGCAAAACAACACATACATACATTGATAACTGTACCAGATTGCCGAGTTCAGATCCTGCTGCCAAAGGGCCAGTGTGTAAGGATAACCTTTCTGAGAGTCATATAGCATACTTCGAAAGCGAACCATGGAGGGAAGCATCAGAGGCCAGGACTTGGAGGTGGCCCCTCCAACACAAAGGTGAGCTATGAGATTAGAAATGGACTTGTCACTTAGTAATGACGGTTGTGATTGGGTCGACGGGCCACACTACTTGGATGCCCAGATTGGCGACATTAAACCTGAACACCTGCACGAGCACAAGCCACGTTGAAATAGAGCCTACAAGAACATAGTACCCACCTGTTGTGATAGCATCCTCCTTGAGCAAGTCATACCCAAGTTTTTGGTGCCATAATTTGACTTTGTGTAAGCTAAGACCAACCCATGAGTCACTCCATGCTACATGACAATGCAAGAACACACCTTCAGCTGTTTCTGATTTCAAGACATCAAGAACTCATGATGGTCCTGTATAAAGCAGGCACATTCTTCACCAAACTTCCTTTGCAACCCAGGGATACCAATCTGCAGCACCCCAGGAGGGAAGCTACTTGCCAGCATTCAAAACCAACATGACCAATGATTGAAAAGAGCAAAGCTGTGAATGCATTGTCGTGTCTCAAATGAAAAGACTCGAGAATACCTGATTCTCTGACCTCCAAATGCCATTCTCATATCCAACCATCTTCGAGGAGTGCATAGACATGCCTGTTGCATGGCAAGTCAATACGTTGCTCCTGGTATTTCAGATATGTCCTATTCCTGGATAAGTCATGGGTCCATTCAAAACCACTTCCTTCAGGTGAACAATGTTGTATGGCATCACTAAAGAGGGAAACGTTAGCACCATGCCACCATCTGTTCCTTGTGGTGATCTTCACCTCTTATCTTCGCTTTCTCTCTTTTACATGGTCTCTTACTTACTACCATTTGACTCCCCTTCTTATTTGCTACTTACTACTTCTTTTCCCAGCCTTCTAGGCCAATTCCTAGTGTTGTGGCGCATCAGCCACTCTTTGTTTACTATTGTTTACTTTGAAGCGCACTTAGTGTAGCTGAGTCCAGTGTTGACACCTTTGGTTGCTCACACTGGACTCTAGGTACTGTGTACCCTCATATCTCTACTTAATCTATGGTTGCTCACACTGGACTCTAGTCTGGTTATTCCCCTAGCTCACTAGAGCTTTAGGAGTCAATTAGGATCCCCCTAGGGACCCCTTTACTTCTTTGCTGCTCACACCATCTGCCAATACATATATTGTTTCAGAATACACAAGGTTCATGGCAAAACACAACGATGGAGATGGTCTTGCAAGTGTTTGTTAGTAAGGCAGTGACCTTGCCAAAATGCCAACACATACCCTTCTTCAATCTGAGGGAGAACTTTGCTGTGTCCTGTCCAAGTGAACGTCATTAGCTATACTACCAAAGAAGGAACAAGTTGTCCAGTTCACCAACAAGTCAGAAGCATTCTGTGAAAGCATCAGGGTTGCTGAGACCGGGTGAAAGAGTATGCTCCAAAAGTACATGAGTCAGGTTGGGATAGCACCATATACGTCCAAAGCTGGCACCAGTACCATATGCAAAGGCAGTTCTCAGGCTCGATGCATATCAAAGCTGAACCTGTTTATTTTAGAAATCATCGCCAGCCAATGGACAATGATGGTCTTACCAGATTCTCCTCCCTAACCACTCCAAGACTTTGTCATCTAGCACTTCTGTAATCCACAAGCCGAAGGCCACAGCACGTTGGCAGGTGAATAGGAGGATCTCATGCAGGCTGGAGAACAAACGAAAATTGATGTGCAGCGCCCACTTAGATCGGGCATCAATACAGACAAACAGGTACATAATAATACTAGCACCAGTGAATGAGAAACGCGATGAAGGGCCATGGGCAGAAACAGTGCACAAGCATGAATGTGAATCAAAGTAATTGGAGCATATTGTCATGGGTATCAGTGGTTACTAGCTAATAGCTAGGAATTTTTGTAACAAAATCTTCTAACACATGGTAGTAATGGCCTGATCTGCAGGTCAAGTTCAGGAGGCCAGCACTGTGCTTGCATTAGCAGGTAAGAAGCTGCCAAAACATATGAGCAGCTAATCCTTGTCAATTGTTGAAAATCCCATACTTCTCTATCTCGTTAGCCAGCGCTTCCATAGCTATCTCCATGCACCTGTCGACGTAGTTGGTAGCATATTCTCCAAACATTTCCTGTATATACAAGAGCATAACCATAGATTACAATGGCTAAAATGAAAAAACGTACCAGTCTCTCCTGCGAGATAATCTCATTGGCCTCCAGAGCCAAAAGACTATCAGGAATGTCAGTAGGCCCAGAGGTCATGATGATACACAAAAACACTCACATTTTCTTTTGCTCTTCGCCTACAGCTTTCACCAGCTCCAAGCAATCTTGAATAAATCTAGTCTTGACTGCGAAACCCACAGTCACCTATGTCAGGGTTCAGTATGGAAGGCAAAAAGACACATGATGTATGCAGAGCACTGGAGGTATGCCATCTTCTATGGCCCTTCGAATGTCGGGATAGATGAATTCATTCTGTAAACAGCGGTCAACATCCACTTCAAAGGGTACATATTATGTCCTCACTGTATTTGCTGGGGGGTTGCCTTTGGCCACATGAATGTGCAGAGTGGGAACAACGCCACAAGCACCCACATCATTATGCAGATAAGTCAGAGTCCTTGGAGGAGACAGTAGAGTTGAAAGGTCTAACAACGTTTGGTTTGGACCACAAGAGTGCAGGTTATATGGCACATAATGCCTGATACCTTTGCAAGCCATACTGTGGGTCATGGGAGGCATTGTGCAGAGATGGAGGGAAGTAGAGTGAGGGTGCAGGCATGCACGGGGAGAGGGCCTATTTAAACCAGCGACCGGAAGCACAAAGCATGCTCACCTTTGTTCATTGCAAAGAAAGAGGCCTTTGTGCAGGTGAGACTAGATAGTTAGTGTGCACTATGTGCATTGATATCACACATTCCCACCAGATGCTAGGGCTATGATAGAGGGTTGCTGAAGATGTAGATAGCTTATGTCCGAATGAATGAGAGAACATTGCCGTGAAGGAGAGTGAAGGGGTGCTTACCACAATCCTCCAATGCTTGGAATTTTAGAACCTAATGCGCCACTGGGTGGCACATCTGAGTTTTCAGTAATGCTTGGGTGTGGCAGACTTGCAACAGCACTAAAAGCCTTTGTCTTTATGGGTTGTCGAACTTCGCTGCTAGCCATGCTAACATTCTTCCCAGCTTTCCCCCAGGGATATTTCAGACCCAATGATAGAGCCTACCCATCCAGTCATATTCAGAGTTTTTTCACCTCCACCACGTGGCTTGGAGTTGGAATGTGATGTGAGTCTTCTTATATCCTAAATCGATGATAATCCCAACCAGCTTACCACTGCAGAATGTCCCAGTATGCCACCAAATGTTCAGACACGTTGCTCGAGATGCTCAAGAAAGGTAAACCAAGCCTGCACCCCAATCTCCTCCATGCATCTCATTGTCTGATACTGGAGAAAAATAGTGATGCCAGGGGTGAGGAACACGACTCAAATCTGTCATGTAACACCTCTGTTGTGATGATAGGTGTGCCACTGTACGCTCCTTCCAAGCCTAACTCAAGTGTTTGTGAAGCTTATTGACTGGTCTGCTAGGACAGATGCTAGCAAGATGCATATGAGTAATGCAGTCATTAGAACACTCCCCACCGAAGCCATGCCACGAAGCAAAATGTAAGTTTGAATATTCATCATTTTTATCCAGGCACGAAGTCTTACTTGGTGTGGACAGTCTCAACCCCAAGCCAAACCCAGGGCTTGTTTTACCTGGCATGCTGCTGCCACTATGTGCCCCTGCGACCGGATCTTGTACCTGCTACATCCAAAGTAAAATACCTACCATGTGACCATCCGTCTGACTCATTGCGCATATGTGCTGCGAAGGAATTTTGCAAGCATCAGAAGGTGATCCGTAGCCGCAATCACTGTGTCTCGTGGTTCTCAAGCGTGGATTCAGAGCCCCTGGGAACTCCATCGTCCTCTCCCAGCTGTTATAGCCATGCATTGCAGGATGGTGATTTATTCGTACACTCTCACAATCACAGATGTCAAACTTGGATGTGGGGGGAATCTGGCTGGATGCCAGTTCAGGAAGGTCATTCACATCCCCACCTCATGGGTTACTATCTTTCAATAGCTGGGAGCAGGGAGCCTAGCTGGGTAACCAGAAAGACGATGGCGATGTATCATGTGAAGAACAGGAAGTGTCATCCATAGACTAGCTGTGTATATAACTGAGTTTGCATCTGACAAGCAGGAGATACTTAACATAATAGGCCCATTAATTCATTACATTGAGCGCTGATCATGTCCATAATCTATGGGAAAGATGTGGCAAGTGGAAGAAATTCAATGATAGAGATCTATGATGTGCATTGGTGGTAAATGTTTTGACGTACCACCTGAGCTCACTGGCACAAATTAGTCTCAGAGGGTCACTGTGTGGTGTGGATATTGGCACATGTCCAAAGTTCGTGCAGGGCCTTCGACTTGCCTCCCACATGTCTGCTCATTGAGGGATAACAGGTCTCAGATGTACTGGCTCTGTTGATTGTGCTAAGTAGAAGTCACTTGTAAAATAGTAGGGAACCATACCAGGAAAGTTCCATACAGCTGAGGCGACTTGGGCAGGCTAAGACGGCCTTTGGGCATATCGCTGTTGGTAGGCAGGTCATTATCCTCATTAGATTTGTAACAGTTGAGAGCAGATGAAGACTGGAGTACGTGATCAGCTAATTCGACTGGGCAGAAATATTTCTGGCTTCTGCAGACAGCCCAAACCAATTAATAATCGTTTCATCTGCTCACATAGGTATGTGCGAAATTGAGCATCAGGTCACACGAGATATGAAGTACTCTTCGCCATCGTGTCAGCATATCTGGACCTGCGAAGACGATTCAAGGTCAGTATAGATGGAAATCTGAGGTAAGCAAACTTGGAAACGATGAATCGATAAGGTTCACTAGCTTGTCACGTCTCTTGTGTGGGGGCCATCATTCTGTCAATATACCCGTGGTTATTGAGCTCGTGAGCAACAAGTCACTCATGCTACAAGCTGGAGTCAATGGGTATGTGGAGAAGAAAAGACCAGCTTAATGCCATATAGGAGTCCCTCTGATGTTGGTGAGTCTGGTGCAGATGTTTGTCTTTCTGCCTTCGCTGTTTTATGGATGCTAGGCAGGACACTACTCATGGTAATCCAAACAGCCTTCCTCCACATGTTGCAGGCATCCTGGGAGGATGCTTCACCGTCATTGGCAGTGTCTTTGGTATGGTGCAGGTCTGGTACATGGGACCGATCAGTTAAAAGGCAGGTGCTACATGTGGTGCTATCTGTGGTTCGAGATGAGTGTCTTTTACTTACTGGTTGTCATTGCACCACAGTTGCCAAGCTGTTTCCTAAGATGAGAGTCATCCTTTTGGAAAAGTCACAATCTTTGGTCTCTTCAGTGTATGGATGGGTTCAAGCGTGGTATGTGTGACATTGTCACTGATGGTATGTCTGGACTGGATAGCTGGCATGAGATTGGGCAACACGGTAGTGACTGACCATGGTTTTACCTTACCCTTCCATTCTTGCATTGCATCAGCAAGATGGCAAAAGTTCTGATGGTCTGGGAAGATCTGATAGTCTGAAAAGTTCTGAAAAGTTCTGAAAAAGTCTGGAAAGTTCTGGAAAAGTCTGAAAAGTTCTGATATCAGAAATTCTCAGAAAATTTCAGACTGTCAGATCTTCCCAGACTTTTTCAGACCATCAGAACTGCCATCAGATTTTTTCAGACCACCAGAATTTTTGCCATCTTGCTGATGTGTCTGCCATGCTCCAGAGGGCCCAGCGAACAAATAGATACATGTACCACCCCTTTGGGGGTTGTCTGGAGCCTGTGAACTTGCATAGAGTGAATGTCTAACAATCACGTGTCCTGTCTGAATCTAAGTCTCTCGTCTTCATCTTTCTTGCTCCAACCTCTACCTATCATATGCATTTACCCAACCATCATGCACATATACTCAACTGTCTTTCGTTCTCATCATTAGAACATCTTCAGGCCACTCTCTCGCCCAGTGCTGATATTTTCACCACCGCTCATAACCAAACATGGTGGCTATTCAAGGTCGTTGGAGGTCTGAGGTTAGGTTGTCATGGTCAGCACTTTCCTCTGTAAATGGACAGATAACAACTTTTCACTTAGAAGTCCCACCAGCACTTGCATACTCTTCTCACACTCTTCTCCAGCCCAGTCTTCTTCAGCGATGCAACTGCAGGCATTTCAAGATAGTGTACCATCATGAAGCGGGGATGAATTATGACCCTAGTGACAGCGACCTATCAAAACTAAATGTTACATTGAGGGAGTCCAAATGATACAAACCCAATACCCCCGCATTCTCTACCTTACATCTTGTCATCCGATTGTACAAGGCATCATTTTGGTTGGGATCGGGAAGCAGCTGGGGGCTGTTGCAACAACGGTTCTTGATCCAAGTCACTTGAAATGTGGATAGGCCATCATTCACTACTTTTCTTCTGAACTGTATCACCCGATCTGATCGGAAGTGGGACCTGCACTTTGATTGGCAGTGATTATCTGCTGTGAATAAGTCTTGCAGTGGAAATTCTTCCATTCAAGCCAAGGTCTGGGATGTAGCTTGGGGGAGGGATGGGGATAGACTGGTGGGGGTGTGGGTGACCGACTACTGCGCAGGGATCTCAAGATTGGGTCGCCATTGGATGCTGTACCACTATCATTGAAATCCACATTGACTGCCAACTCGCCAGAATAGTCTCCTCTAGGACTTGGCTTTTTGTGTTCCTTGTGGTGATCTTCACCTCTTATCTTCGCTTTCTCTCTTTTACATGGTCTCTTACTTACTACCATTTGATTCCCCTTCTCATTTGCTACTTACCACTTCTTTTCCCAGCCTTCTAGGCCAATTCCTAGTGTTGTGCCGCATCAGCCACTCTTTGTTTACTGTTGTTTACTTGGAAGCGCACTTAGTGTAGCTGAGTCCAGTGTTGACACCCTTGGTTGCTCACACTGGACTCTAGTCTGGTTATCCCCCTAGCTCACTAGAGCTTTAGGAGTCGATTAGGATCCCCCTAGGGACCCCTTTACTTCTTTGCTGCTCACAGACAAGGGCATTACCTAGAACAAATGCAAGGCCAGTGGGATAACATTGATCTGGTTCATGTGGCAGCATGAAGTGACTGGAGTGGTGTGATTTCCCAAGATTGTAAATGCAAATGTCCACATGCATTCCCTTTACTGCCAATAAACCAGGGTGATGGAGAAGTGCAGAACTTGCACTATCCAGTGGTCGGTGGCCACACAGTGATAGCAGTAGAAACACTTACATCTGCAGAGATGTAGGGGTTGGCTCAATTTGCCAGATTGGAGTTTGATTCTGCAAGTCCCATGCACTACACATATGCAGGATAGTAAGCACATAGTATGAGTATGAGTTCATAATCTACTACTACTTACATTACTCCATGATTCAGGTATGCAGCGATGCCCTTATTGCCCTGATCATAAAAATGGAATGACAATGGCCGGAGCCTGTCATCATATCCCACAGTGTGAACACTCTCTGGAGGGGAGAGTCGGATGCTGCGACAGAAGTCACCTGCGAGAAGATGTCAATGTGCGGTGGTTGCATGTATCGAGAGATCTCTTCCCTGTGATTGACTCAGAAGAAATGAGAACCAATTGCCCCATACCCATGCCCAGATGGTGAGTGCGAGCATCATAATCGATGCAGTGCACTTGTCCTGTGACACCAAACCATATGGACCTCTGTGAGAATGTTGTCTTTTATATGCTGAGACATTTCACAAAGTTGTGACCTCATGGGCAGTGTGAATCACAATGCTAAGACCCCTCAGTTGGGATACAGCTCCATTCTCACACCCACAATATAATATATGGGTTTGTGAGGTAGGGTGCCATATTAGTGCAGTGACTGGACTTTTGAAAACCAATATGTTTAGAAGTGCTCCATCCAACACCCTCCAGACAATGAGCAACCCATCATTCCCACCACCTGCCAAATAGGATCCACAAGGAGAGAAGGCCAGGGTGTTAATGGTGTCACTATGACCACCTATCAAGTCAAAGGCAAGTCAAAATGTAGACATGCCAGCTACAGTAGTGGGAGGTAAGCTGGTGGGATCCGAGACCCCAATAGTCATGAGATTGACATAGTACCATGGGTAAAATGGGAGAATATTTCCTTCATTGGCAAACCTCGGGAAATGCCGAGAACCATCCATACTGATGGATGCCTGAGGTTGTACTTACTCTACTTTGATTGCCCATTGCCTCCAAAGCAGGCCCTCCAGGATATGATTCTTACACTGCAGACACCGTTAACATTCGTGTTCCTGTTCTGGCACAATGTATCCAACAAGAAAAAAATATTGTTGTCTCTCAATCCTGAAACGTCTGTCATCTCCCATGGAAAAAGAAAAATAAGTGGATAGTTTGTGTATCCCTACTGAACTTGTGTACTAGATAAGCTGCGAAGATGAACTTTAACAGGCTGTACATTGAGCTAATGAACATTGACCAGGAAATAACATACGTGTACTTACACAATCACGTAGCAAGGGGAATGAGATAGGTGGCTAGCTGAACATGTATAGTATGATCATGAGCATGCATCACCTTGGGTGGTATTCTCTGGCCACAGAAAAAGCTGGTTGAAACTGCCAGTATTGATTTATTACAACAGTGCAAACTGTTCGTCGACATATAGAAATCTGGAGTTGAATGCTGTACAATCACACCCAATAGAAATGAGCTTGGGGAAACAGATGCTTACTTAGCAGTGGCGGTTTCTGTCACCCGTTCACTTCTGTCATACATTCTACGTGGTCAACCATGGTATGTTTTCTCTGTTTTCATTGTATCTGTCTCTATCTCACTCAACTTTAATATATTACATTACTTATCATAACATATGCACATTATTGAACAGAGACAAACCATTGGGTTATGCATAGTCTCGTCCCTGGCACATACCATCTCGAAAACGGTGTGATTGAATTATGATTCAACCCCCGGCATGTGACTTTAACACCTCCCACATGGTTTAGTTTCGCAAACTTGTTCTGCTGCTGTCTCTAATACAAACTCTGACTATGTTCCACTCACGCCATGGGTTGCTCCCCCACCTCAATCTATCTTAGCATCATGAGTGATATGATTACATAATCCATGCACGGCACGTTTCTAGCAGACACAACCCCACTTTGTGGGAGTTGGGGATATAACTACAAACCACCCAGCCTGGGACTGAGAAATTTCATATTGAACAACAGTTACACCTGGTGAAAGGTGGGCTTGTGTCAAGACCAGTTCTCAATGGTCTCTGAGAAGGTCGAGGGCAGGGGAAGACTAGGGCAGAAGTCCAGGTAGTCGGAGTTTAGCATACAACTTAGTACACTTCTTCCTGCCAAGTCCCAGAGGTCGGAACTATCCAGAGACTGTCTGGAGTTGAGTGAGATCAATGAGTATCTTATTCGATATTCGAACTGATGTGCTACGATGTATGTACAAGGCTTTTATAGTACAGAGGAAAGTGTAAAGCAATGTCCGGGGTGTAGTGACTACTGGAGTGCAGTATGGATGAATAACAATATTAGTGAGCCATTAGTAAGGTAAGTCAGTAGTCGCTGGATAGCCGGATGGTACAGGGATTAGTAAGACATACAGATATGGTAGTGTAGCGAGTCACTTAGAAGCACGAGAGAAACATACTAAATATGGAAACAGAAACAGAAATAGATTGTAAGTCAAATCAAAGATGGAATGGAGTTTCATGATGTGAGCAGCAAAGAAGTAAAGGGGTCCCTAGGGGGATCCTAATTGACTCCTAAAGCTCTAGTGAGCTAGGGGGATAACCAGACTAGAGTCCAGTGTGAGCAACCAAGGATTAAGTAGAGATATGAGGGTACACAGTACCTAGAGTCCAGTGTGAGCAACCAAGGGTGTCAACACTGGACTCAGCTACACTAAGTGCGCTTCCAAGTAAACAACAGTAAACAAAGAGTGGCTGATGCGGCACAACACTAGGAATTGGCCTAGAAGGCTGGGAAAAGAAGTGGTAAGTAGCAAATGAGAAGGGGAATCAAATGGTAGTAAGTAAGAGACCATGTAAAAGAGAGAAAGCGAAGATAAGAGGTGAAGATCACCACAAGGAACACATGATGGAAGCCCATAGGGCTAGAATGACACCTCAGATGGTTGGACTGTGGTCCAGACCTTATGCGCATGTCACAGATGTGACAGCTTGCTTCCTGATTAGAATTGTCCAGAAGAGCATCTATTCACCCTCAGGAGTAATATGAGAATATGAAAACCTCATGAAGATGTGATGAATGAGCCAGAAATAAGGTGGGGTGAGTTGCATGCCCAGAATCTAGTGGGTAGTCGGCTGAGCAAAACTATGCTAGCTATTTGTGAAACTTGGATTGTGGGGGTTCAAGGAGTTCCTGGATCACCCACCCTCTTCCTCATCTGTCACTATTGTTTTCATTACTTAGCATGAACTTTTTTTTTTAATTCAGGTGCTGTCCTCTGGCCATCGTGTAGTGAAGTATGACACTCTTGATGACCTTAATCCTGACCACTTTTGAACCTGCATGACGAGCCCCTTGGTTCTGTTGTCATCATATACCACAAAAGCAAGGTATTCATCTTCGCATCCTACCAACTCATTCTTGAGCGCTTGATGACATTCTGTGCAGTGTTTAGAATGCCATATGCAAGTACTGTCATGAATTCCCAGTTCTCAGTGTGGCATAATTGGCACAAGTGAGCTTCAGCACGCAGTCCATCCTTTAGTACAAAACCATACTCTTGTACAATTATGTCTTAAGAGTTAGGCTGTCTCATGGGCATACTCAGGATTTGCTTAACATCTTATGGTAATACTTGAACCCACCAGCCGAATTGCATGTGGTAGGGAAATGTGCTACAAAAGAGTTAAAAGCGCTTGCCTTTGCCTGTATTGTCTCTCCCATGTTACAGCTAGTACCAAGGATGGTTGACGACCATCAGTAACAGCGAGATACCTCACAGTACCATCATTTCCCTTGATTTGCTCTCCCTCTCGTGCTGGTATCCAGGTGCTCGTCCCACCGACACTCCTCCAAATCCACATCTGGCATTTACCAACACTTTTGACCCAGTAGAAACAGATATCACCCTCTGTGACATTCTCAACATGAGAAGGTGGAAAGCTGAGGGGGTCATTTCCTTCTGATTTAAACCAGTGGAACACCCCTGCAGTATCGCAAAACTTGTAGAGCTTCCAAGGAGACACCTGCTGAAGAATGTGATCTGTCAATACTAAGTATGTGTCTGTCTAAAATAAGGAGACATACTGTTATCGAGGATGTGTGGCCTGAAGAAGGCTGGCTTGCCTCACCAGGGCCATGAATGGCTGTGCTGTCTTCTGCCTGTGATGCTAATGTTTCACCTTCCGGGTGACAAGATGGTGCATCAGCACTGGAAGTTTTGTTTTTGAAGTTGAAATTGGGTTTTCAATGACTGCCAGATCACTCACTGTGACACATTTGGGACCAGTGGTGTGAAGCACTGTAGGATCAGTGGAGTCACGTCCTTTCGAACTGCAGCCATGGCAGGTATATGAGAGATGATGATACAAGTGACTCCATCTGTGACAATGGGTGAACTTTGACAAAACAGCCACTGCTCCTGGGACATGGTGGTAGACATCTGGTATCAGAGAACAGTGGTGCCACTGAGGCTTGAAGGTGTATGAGGAATGCACATGTCATATAACATACTTTTTGGGGGTGCATTTTTGATGTCTGCAACAAGCACATTGAACGGCTCATGGCATGCTGCTATGTTTGCAAGGTGACATTTTACATAACCCTAATACTACTTGATGCCTTTCTTAATGGCATTGGACTAACATTCCCTCCTTTGTGATGCCTCTTCAATACAAATTATACCACCATCTCAAGGAAGAGCATGAAGATACCATCACTTCCCTTGCATTCAGTGCACATGGCACATACTTAGCCACTGGAAGCCTAGATGGAAAGTTGACATTGTGGTCAATGCTTTCTGGTCGGAAAATCCATGTCATTATTACCAGGAATAATGCTATACTGTCGATCATCTGGATAATGCCATCAGAGAATCATTTATTGTGCAGGCTCGCTAATGGTTTGGTCATCTCAATTCATATACATGACTGCGTTCGTGGTTCATTCCAGTTTATTTTTGGGCACTCTTGACCTCTATAGTAGCAGGTTTCTGTCACTGGGTTTGCAGCTCATTCTGGCTCTCCAGTTGAGTATCTCGCCACTGCAGATCATGTTGTGGTCACTGGTGCTCATTCAGAAGTCTTTCTCTGGAGTCATGAGGGGACAGGTAGAGCCTTTCTTTACTTTCTCAGCATGTTGGACTATGCTAAATGGACACAACTTGCACAAATTCTTCCCCCTCCATCCATTTCAGTGAATCATGAATCCAAAGTGGTCATTACATCTTTAGCATGGGCACATATGAAGTACTCTGAGAGAACACTTCTGGTCGCCTACTTGCACCATGGGATACTGTATGTTTCCTTCCCCCTTGAATGGGAAGCGACTGACTGTTTATCAGCCTTTGGGATGCGATAAAAGTCAAGATGGCACATTTTGTTTATGTCAAGACCCTCATGTATGCTCGGTCTCCTCTGTATTACTGTCCTTTTCAGGCAAGTTGGCCGCGTGGGAAAAATGAAAGCAAAAACGCACCTCAAACTTCTTCAGGCCATACCACCTCAATGCAGCATCGGAATTTCACAAAAACAATACCGCCTGGCTCCGACAGCGTCAGCGAATCCGTCTAGCACTGACCGATTCACGAAAATTTAGATTCTGTGATTTCAGGTTTTTAGGCTCGGGATTTCTTGGTGTTTTGCTTGTGTGCTCATGGTCTGTTCCTAGACATGTGACGAGGAGAGCAGAGCTCCCTGGACATACAATGGGCCGTTGTGCACCTATCCCAGCTCCTTACAGCTGAAAAGATTGCGATGTGTCTGCAGTTATCAACTCGCACTGTCAGGCGAATTATCTCACATTTTCATATGCATGGCATCATCCCCCATCAAAGCAAGAACAAGGACTTAGCGGTGAGGGAATGTATCAGGAACAGACACCTGCGAGATGTCAATGTTGAGGTGCGAGGTCTTACCCTTATCCAGCTGGTGATCGTTTTGATTGAATATCCGTCAAATATCTAGTTTCTTCTAGGTACTATTCAGAAAGCCCCAGATCTCTACCTGGATGAACTGCAAGAGATGCTGGCGCAGTCTTGTGGTGTGGAAGTTTCACGTGCGACTGTCTGGTGGACACTTCAGAGGGCCGGATTTACAATGAAGAAAGTGAGTCTAATCTATATTCTACTTGAATCTCAATCATGTTTTTAGATCATGCGTGTTGCAGCAGAAAGGTCGTCACAGAAGCGCTTCGAGTACCTCGCTCGGATAGGGCAATATGATGCAGGCCAACTTGTGTTTGTTGATGAGAGCTCTGTTGATCAGCGGACCATGTACCGTGGCCATGCATGGTCAATCTGAGGAACAAAAGCCCAGCGAAAGGCATTTTTTGCGTGTGGTCGGCGGTAAGTCTAACTCATGTTTATTTTTCTGTGATTATCACTGATTATTCCGCAGTTTCTCTGTCCTCCCTGCGCTCTCACTCGACGATGGTATTATTCACTGTGAAGTAGTCGAGGGATCGTTTTGTACCGAAACGTTCACTCAGTTTATTGATGGCCTTCTCAGGAACATGCAACCGTATCCTGCACCAAACTCGGTCATTGTGATGGATAATTGCAAGATTCATAAGCACCCCGATATCCAGAACATGATCGAAGCAAGGTAACGTGCACACAGTTGGCACTTGGATTAATATGTGACCACATATGCTGGTAGGGGAATGCGATGTGAATTTCTACCTCCATACTCTCCTGACTTCAACCCGATCGAGCTCGCCTTCTCTGCCATGAAGTATCATCTACATAGAAATGGCGACTACACTCGAATGGCGATGACAGAGACGTCGGATGAACAAATATTCATTACACTACTGCGAGCTCTGTATACCATTACCCCTGCTGATTCTTATGGCTGGTTTGAACATTGTGGTTATGTGTAGTAAGTAAGTAGTCTACATTGTTGTTTGCATACCGCGTCTGAATGAATGAGCTGTTATTTCAATTGAGTTTTTTATGTCTTGAAAACTTCAAGTGCTTGCCGCTAAAATATATATTTGTTGGTGTGTCAGACTCCCTTGACCTTGCTTGAGTTTCCATGGCACCAAGAAAGCGCCGGATTCGGGCTGGTTCTGATGCTGCAATACTGAGTAATTCTGATTCTGTTACTCCTGCAAGCTCAATACCAGCTGCTACAGGTAAGTGGTTACAAAAGTGACATTCGTACGTCTTTTGCTTACTGCCTGACAGTTGTAGTGAATCCTTGCACATGCTCAAACTGCCACAGCAGTAAAATACGCTGTGAGTTCCCTGCTGACGCAGCAGCATGTGTGAAGTGCACAAAGTCTGGTAAGACTTGTGTCATCCGGGAACATTGTCCGACAAATGGGTCAATAGCGAGCCTCCTGCCAGTGCTCAAGACGTCAGCCATAGTCCAGAGCGGAGAAAACAGGATTCTCAGCACCACCCCAAGTGCACTCAGGCACGGAAACGAGCAAACTCAGAGGCTACTTGACCTGCAGTTCACCAGGCCAAACGCCAACGTTCAACTCAGTTTCATGCGCAGCCCACCCATGACCATTTTTTAGACCAGATACCCGAGGAAGACGACGACGAACTTACTCCTGTTCCATCTAGCGCTGCGCTCCAGAGCACCACAGAATTTTTTGGTGCGTTGTCCAACCATGGGCCTGGCATGGAGTCAGAGGCCTCTGGAAGCGGAGGTGAGGAAGTAATTGACATCAATATCGACGACGACAACTGTAACATCTCTGATATACTCAGCTCAGAGTCTGAGGATGGCAACATCATCCGCTCAGGCCAGTGGCAGCATCGCAGTGCCACCAAACCAGCGCAAAGACCCGTTAACTTGAAGAATTCTGCTACGTCAAAAGGGAAGGTGGTGGCTAAATCAGCAAGCTTGAATTACGATCCCGAGATGTGTGGTGCATATTCTTTTCTTAAACATAAACATGTGCTGACCTTCATTGCCATCCAGCCTTTGACATCCAGTGCGCAGTCTGTTTACCAGATGGGGGAAACTCCCCATTCAAGATATCATCTACAGTAACTCTTGATGAGCTTCGTATTGCCGTTTCCGAGAAACTCCATCGCTTTCCGGGGTTGGTCTCTCTGCGTTACCAGCTGGATAGCGACAAAGCAAAATTTGGTGCTACATCGATTCAGTCAGAAGAGGAACTCGACCTTTTCAAGACACGGATGTGTGGCCTTATCGTACCACAACGTCTTGCCAATGGAAAGTTGTCAACTTGCCTGCTGAAAGCCATCCTCATTTTTTTTGAAGATGTAAGTACTGTGGACACCAAGAATCCATCAACGGCCAGCAATGGCAACAAAGCAGTAAGTTTATTCCTTGTACACTCTCGACTTTCTCTAACGTCATTTGAGGCTGCGCATTCATCACAGAAGTTGTCATCTCCTAGCAGCACGTTGGAAGGGACCAACTGTCACCAGAAACTCATTGAGGATCTCCAGAAGCGTTGGAGATGTGAGAAACACTCCAAAGGACCGGACAGTCCAGTGTTCTGCTACTCTCCAAGTGGGGCAAGTGTTTGCTATCCGCTAACTCACAGCAACATCTCCTATTGGGCGCTTGAAATTGTAAGTCATTTCTTCGCCCAGATACATTCATTCGCTACATTTTGTAATTACAGATGGACAATAACAATTGTGGAAGGGTAACGATCGACAAAAAACCCTCTGGGATTCGCTGTGAAGATGCAAGGCCACGCACACACTCATCTGCCCCCCCTGTGCAAGTCAGACACCCTCCAACAATACCGTATCCGAGCTATCCGCCCCCCGTCTTCATCTTGCCACCATGGGGTCCCCCAGGCTTTCAAGGGGGAAACTATGCGCCTATGCAGCTAACCTCAATCGCATCCCATAGCTCCCACAATGCACCACCCTCCAACCCATCCGCATCCGAGCCTGAAATTCCAGACATCATCAACTGGCTTGCGTATCTTGATCAGCACGAACAATGCAATAAAGATGGGATTGTATTCTTGCAATTTGGGCCGGTGCTACAGAAAATGGGCTTTGTTCGTATCTCTCAGCTCTCGCTCGACTTCATCAAGCTGCCAGAGTTGCAAGATTTACTTGGAATCAACCTGGGTACTGCTATTTCCCTCATGCAGTATGCCAGGGATGATCTGGAGGCAGTGAAATTGGGGCAGTGGACGCTCCCAAAAAATATCTAGATTACATGCATTTTGTAGCGCTCCACTCTGTGAGCAGCAGAGAAGTAAAGGGGTCCCTAGGGGGATCCTAATCGACTCCTAAAGCTCTAGTGAGCTAGGGGAATAACCAGACTAGAGTCCAGTGTGAGCAACCATAGATTAAGTAGAGATATGAGGGTACACAGTACCTAGAGTCCAGTGTGAGCAACCAAGGGTGTCAACACTGGACTCAGCTACACTAAGTGCGCTTCAAAGTAAACAACAGTAAAGAAAGAGTGGCTGATGCGCCACAACACTAGGAATTGGCCTAGAAGGCTGGGAAAAGAAGTAGTAAGTAGCAAACGAGAAGGGGAATCAAATGGTAGTAAGTAAGAGACCATGTAAAAGAGAGAAAGCGAAGATAAGAGGTGAAGATCACCACAAGGAACACTCCCCCCTGATTGCACACCTCTGCCAGCTCAGCTCCCCCCTACTGGTGCAAGTCCCATCATCTGGCAGAACTGCTGCACCTTGACTTGAGCCAGAGGCTTGGTGAGCAGATCAGCAGGCATCTGGTCAGTGGGCACAAACTGGGGTGAAATCACCTCCCTGTCCACCATATCTCGCAGCCAGAACCACCGCAAATCCAGTTGCTTCATCCTCCCATGGTGCTCAGTGTGTTTGGCCACTTGGATCGCAGATTGGTTGTCGATGCGCAGTATAGAGGGCTGGGAGACAGCAAAGCCCATCTCCTGAAGCAGCTGTCGCAGCCAGACCACCTCCTTGCCAGCCTCCACAGCAGCGATGTACTCTGCCTCAGTTGAGGACAATGCAACGATGCCCTGCAGCTTTGAACTCCAAGAAATCGCGCCAGTACCAATTTTGATGAGGTATGCGCCAGTAGAACGACCAGTATCCTTGCAACCACCATGATCTGCATCAGAATAGGTCAAGAATAGCTCAGATGTCGAGGGATCAGGAGAATAGGTAAGCGAGAGGCTTGCAGTGCCCTTCAGATAGCGCAGGAGGTGTTTGACTGCAGCCCAGTGAGCTAGGCCTGGGTTGGAGTTAAATCGAGCGAGTACACCGACAGTGTATGCGATATCTGGCCTAGTGGTGGTGGCAAGGTACATCAGTGCGCCAACAGCTCCCTGATAATCAAAAGAACGCATCTGGGAAGCTTCCTCTCGTGTCTGAGGGCAGTGATCATGAGAAAGGCGCAATCCTGGGTCCATGGGAGTTGAAACTGGCTTGCAATCAGCCATGCCAAAGCGATCGAGGATGTTGAGACAGTACTGCTGCTGGGAAAGGGTGATGGATCGACGAGGGCGGTCTCGATCGATTTTAATGCCCAGGAATTGAGTAGTAGGACCTAAATCGTGCAATTTGAAGTGTTTGCGCAGGGCAGAGATCATCTCCTCGATGGCAGAGAGAGATTTCGATGCAAAGGTCATGTTGTCGACAAAGACTGGTAGTATGATGCGCACATCACCTTTGCACAAGATATAGATGGCTGCATCGGAGTAGGTCTGCTTGAAACCAAGGGATTCGAGTACAGAGCGCATTTTGTGATTCCAGCGATTACCACCTTGCTTGGTGCCATAAAGTGCCTTCTGGAGCAGACAGACATATTTTCTGGAGTCCTTCTGGGCAAAACCCTCAGGCTGCTCCATGTAAACGTCACAGTCCATCTCCCCATTGAGATAGGCATTGGAGACATCGACAGAGCACAGGTGGAGGTTGTGGAGAGCTGCTAGAGCCAGGACGACTCGAATGTAGGTATTTTATTAATAGTACATGCATAACAAGAATAAAAAATAAGTACAGCATGCAACAATTGACATGTAATGCATGCAGAATTGAAGATAGGTGTGCAAAAAATTAAACATAACACTGCACCTAAGAGTCCTCCAGCTTCATGTGCTTGAGAATGGGACTGCTGGACACATTGATCAGGGCCTTTCTCTTTGCATGCTGTGTGGGTATATCAACAGGGTCAAACAGAATAATGCGATATGCCTAAGGTTTTGTTGAGCACAGATCTGGGTTTGGGTTTCCAATGTGGCGAGCAAGAACTCAACACAGAGAGGCAGAAGCAGGCTGGAACCTGTGAGAAGTCAGACTCAGATAAACATGACAAGAGTGTAGTGACATACAACTGCAAGGCCACTGTATCTTCAAGTGTGGGATTGGCCTTAACATTGACATCTTCAGTCCTGTTGAGCTCTGACCTGAGAGAATTCTTCAAGTCCCCAAGCAAAGCTAGCTTGTTACAGACAGCATCTAATCTGGCACTCGCATCTGTAACCCTAGTGAACATGTCTTGTATTCTGATAGTTCCCTCATATGCCTTCTACAGCACTGTGTGAGCAGCCTGGAGTTTGGAACTCACTTCCTCAAACCTGTTCCAATGCTTCTTCTTCTAGTGTGCACTGCCACTCAAGAGGGAGCCTGTTGTTAATAGTATCAGTGTGTTAGGTCAGAAAGAGTATGACTTACACAGTATTGACAGCATCCTTTAGATGCAATATGACCTTTTTGATGCCAGGAGACCAAATATCAACTGAAAACATGTGGGTCTCCCACTTTGAAAGGGAGCCAGTGACTTCAACATAGATAATGTCATCAACTATGTTAAGGATCCATGTACTTGGAGTTGATGACATAGTGCCAGTAATAGCACCAGTAATAGTGTCTAAGAGAAAAAGGTCCATGCATTGATGCTTCCAATTAAAGTTCTGCCAGAATGTGCCAAGTGGTACAGAAGTGGCCAAGGCGTCCAATAGATGACTAACTTTACCTCTCCAGCCTGCCCCTACTACCCTCAGTGATGTCAGCAGCAATGATTTCATCAGTACTAGCATTGACAGAGTGTAACAGGTCACTTCTGACCTGCTCATCACCCATGAACATGACATTCCAGCCATCTTTCTCATTGCCAGATGTCCCTGACATGAATTTCTCACAGGGAAATGAAGTGCCTGTGACCTCATTTCCAGCATTTATGAATGTTAGTGCTTTCATTAGCAAGCAGAGCTTATCACCACATCTGTTTTAGGGCACATATAGTCATGAATCCAAACAAGTTGGCCTTCTACAAGGATGTGTGAGGTTCCTTGAAGGACAGTTAATGAAGTTTACCATAGAAAACAATGCCCTCAGGTATGTGAGTCTGATTTCATAGCTCATAGCTTTATAAATTCTCTATATAGGACAGTGTTCCAGTACCTGGCTGGTGCTGTCAGTTTATGTGACCTGGACCCTTGTGAGGTTGACACCACAACTTTTTCTTGAGCATCCACATCATCGAAATCAAAGGTGGAACTCACACCCCCAATGCCCACCAATTACCCATCCATCTGATTCTTGGACTGAGAAGACTGGGACAGATACCTCAAGTCGCCTGAAGGCCAGACAAGTAAATGAGGGACTATGGGTTATCTTGAAGATAAAGATGGTAACCCACCTCCTCACAGGATGGCGAAGGCAATCCAAAAACTTCTTCATGGGTGCTGGGTGGAGCTCGTGCACTGGGAACTTGTGCCCCCATCATGGGGCAGACTCTCCACAACCACTCACCAGTTTATTCATGACCTTATGGAAAGCTCCTACCCCCATTTCAAGTTCACAAATAACAGCTGGAAACTTGACTATCTTGCTAGCAATACATACCTGGCCTGGCAGAAGGGAAAGGGACTCAAGACAGAAGTGTAACGGTCTTTAACTTTTCATAGCATAGTTTTCCTTTTATAGTTACTCTCTGGTTAGGGTTACTCTAGATGCTTTACTTAGTCATCTGTTGCCACATTGACTCAGCATGTTTTGCTGTAGCCAATCATGTTTATCTCTCTTTGTTTGGTTTGTTCTACAACGTTCCTTGTTACAAACAGCTCTAGTAGTATAAATACTGGGCTCTCTTGTCATAGTACACTCCAATCGAGTTCATTTTGTGCTTGCAGCATAATAACTCCTTTCCCCTTGACTCTATATCAATTCCAGGAGTGACTGAGATACAACTTTGTTTGTCAGTGTCACAAGAAGAGGATGACAATAATGATGATGATGAGGACAGTTCCAACAAAATTGGTATGAAGCAAAAGCTTTTGGCTCTCAAGTCAGAGGAATCAGGACCAGGGAAGTGGTTCAAAGGTATGTGACATGTACAGTGAGCTCAAAAACCCTTTCCATACTGACCCTAACAGCAGTGAATGAGGTGTACTGCCAAACACCATGGGAATTCTGGTTAGCTTTGGTGGAGTTATAAATAGTACATACCATTGGCTACAAAATTGCCCACTAGGTCATGTGATTTGGTTCACAGGCTGGCAAGATATATGCAATATAAAACAGCAATGTCATGGAAAGGGTTTTTGAGCTTTTGCATAGATGGGTATTCTAGTACTTGGTATAACCTCCTTTGGCTTTCAACACTGCCTGAACCCTCCTAGGCATACTCTCAATCAACTTCTGACACTCTTCAACTGGTATCCCTTCCCACTCCTCCTGAACTCTCTCCCACAAATCATGAATTCCACTAGGGGGGTTTTCATGTTGTGCAAGCCTCCTCTTGAGGCAACCCCAGAGATGCTCAATGGGGTTTAGGTCTGGAGACTGTGCAGGCCACACCATGGTCTGGAATTCTTGCTCTTCCAGCCAATTCTTGACCATTCTGCAGGTGTGCTCAGGGTAATTGTCCTGCTGAAAGATGATGTCAGGAGGATTGAGACCATAATACCCCAGGGTTTGCTGGAGCTCATCCCTCAAAATTTGAAGGTAAAGGTCCCCATACATCCTACCATCAATCTTGGTAGCAAAGCCAACTCCCTGCCAAGTCATACAGCCCCACATCATCAAGGAACCCCCTCCAAACTTGAGGGTTCCTTCAACCAGCCTATGTATCACTAAGCCCCTCTCCTGCCCTTTTCCATGCCCATTTGTGTCCATCTGATCCTAGATGATTGATTTTGGTCTCATCAGACCATACAACCTTTTTCCAGTCCTCTATAGTCCAGTCTTTATGACTATAAGCAAAATCCAAATGAGCTTTGTGATGTCTGGCAGAAAGAATAGGACATTTGGTCTTGACCACAGCCTTCATACCAGCTTTCTTCAAGTGAAGATGAACTGTACTGGCAGAGAGTGGTTGGTTGGTAAGGTTGGAAAGAGTTTTGGTCACTTGAACAGCATTTTCAGCCTTCCCAGAAGTGATGAGATGTTGAGCATGATGAATATTGGTAGGGGAGAGCTTAGGGGGACAACCTCCAATGGCTTTTAGAAGGGTAGGATGCTCTTTGGAACAAAGTTTGGATATGGTGGAAGGGCTAACACCAGTTCTCTTGGCAATGGCTTCACCAGAGAGTCCAGAATCAAGCAAGGAAAGGATGGTCCTTTGTTGAGTGAGGGAAAGGGATCTGACCATGATGGTAATGGGGAACAAAGAAGCATGTGAACTTTTTCGAGCTCAGACATCATGTTTACATATGTACCTTTGTTTGTACTAACAAATGATAGCAAATACACTATGATTCTACTCACCAATTCAAAAGCTCAAAAACCCTTTCCATGACATTGCTGTTTTATATTGCATATATCTTGCCAGCCTGTGAACCAAATCACATGACCTAGTGGGCAATTTTGTAGCCAATGGTATGTAATATTTATAACTCCACCAAAGCTAACTGGAATTCCCATGGTGTTTGGCAGTACACCTCATTCACTGCTGTTAGGGTTAGTATGGAAAGGGTTTTTGAGCTCACTGTATGGCACTCCTCTGATTGGTAAGTGTCATTCAAGTAGAAAGTGTTCAGTTTTCTTTCTTTAGACCCAATGCTACCTTCCAAGGATGCACACTTGGAAATTGACATAGTTAAAGAACATCACCATCAAAACTGTTTCCCTCATGCTCCAGATCCCTCAACTACATGACATTCATCAACAACAGCTGCTCAGCTGCTCAGCTCCTTTCCAACAAGATGTGCCATTGGATGAACATTCACCTCCAGTTGTTGTCCAACAAGCTTCAGCTCCTGGTGAACTAGGTGGACCTGCATCAAAGCTTTGTTCTTACCCTTATGAATTCTGGGAAATCATTGAATGAGCCAAACAGCTTGCCCAGTGTAGTGCTGCCTCAGATCCCCAGCAGAGCATTGTTCATTGATAAGAAGAGCACTTTGTGCATTACTGAAGTAATGGCTGAATGTGAACAAATGGGTATGCTTACAGTATTCCCTCTAGTGAGTACCATGTTATCTTTTGAACTAGTTACTCATTGATGATAAACAAGTTACTGGCCTGATTACCACAAAGATCTCAGCATCCTCATATGATTCCTCAAATCTTCATTGTATACCTTATTACATTTTGCACCTTTGGGAGTCACTCATGACATGGTGATCAACTTTCAAAGCTGAGGCTCATGAATATGTCATGTGACACTATCCACTAGGTGGCAATTGGCAAATGCACAAGAGTTGATTCAGGGAGTGCAGTTCATGAGAGATGGTGTTGAAGAAGATGCCTGTTCCTATGTCTTGGATGACATCCAACTAACTTTATTTTTTTTTCTGTAGGGTATAACACAGAACATGGCATCTCCTGCTCTGGCTAGCCTCATTATTGATTTTTTTTTATGCCACACCATCCACCCTTGGCAATCTTTTTCTAGTGTTTGCACAAGAGGTTCCCAAACCTGTTATCTGCCTTGTGGCAATGGTGGTAGGTTGTATCCATTGCTCGTTAACCCTCTCTATTCATTCTCTACAGTTACAAGCCACCATAGATGAGTATGCTATCACAGGAATTCAACAGCATTGCCAGTTTGAATCCAGTACATACTCCAAGGTATTCATGCAACTCATGGCCATGCAGACTAAGATAGACAGTAATTATAAATATGCTGCAATGACTCAGGCACTCAGGACTGGTTGGGCAACTACTGGGAGGTAAGGGTACATTATGCTGTCATGTCAGCTCTCATCAAGGTGTGGTACAGTGCATCCTTAGATGGCAAGATGGCAATTGCTTCCTAGGATGATTTTGAGGTGGTGCTGGATTAGCTGTCATTTTTTTTATCACATTCAATACCATTGGCCATATCTCATGCTACCATGTGCAATGTGATGTCTGTTACGCCTCGACCCAGCTCCTTCCATTTCTGGGTTGGAGCTGTGGATACATGCCTTTGGTCCTGTTATCTTTGTCATTGTTGGTTGCAGTGTGGTCGCTATTCTTATCGGTGTCCAGGTTATTCTCAAACACTGGCCTGCCAGCCTCTACCTTTGGTAACTGATCCTTGATTGGTACCTGTTGTCTTCATTCCATTGGGTGTAACCCCAACACCTTATCAAGATATGTCATATGCCCTTCAATGGGCTAGTGTCTCCACTTTGTGTTCATGGCCCATTTCTCTTCAATTGACTCATTCTTGTGCCCATTGCCTGTTGTACTATAGCTGCGCATTGCTGCATATTGTTAATGTCCCATCGCAAGCCCACTCCATGTACTTGCTTTTGTTGGCTCCAAGCTCTGTACATACCTTATGCTCATTGCCACTTCACCTTAATTGGACATGCCCGTATCCCACTTTACTGTACATGCTACGTGCCTGGTCTTAGTGGGCCATGGATGCTGTTTTCCTTGGGTATCATGCCCACTACAGCTGCAGTATATATAGAGTCACTATACCACTGTAGTTCCTTAACTTTTCGCTACTTTGCAAACTCCACATTTATCTCCATTCTTTAGTGATACAAGTGTGTGAGCCAAGGGCGCTCAAAGTCTCTATGTGCCAAAGTACCCACTATTTCGCTTTCCAGTTGCTACACTGTTCTTTGGTGCTTTGAGTGACTTGTGATTTAGTTTTATTATACCGCTCTTACATTGCTACACCTTTCTTAGGTGCTTTGAGCAACCTGTGGCATAACAAAAGCGAAAAGTTCAACTTGCAGCTGTGACCATTGTTTGGACATGATGCCTGCTATTCCTCTCCATCTCAGAACTGCATCTTTGCTAGTCTGGCTATTGTTTAGCCTGCAGGACTAGTGTCTTACATTGTTCCATTTATAACAAACTAACCTTTTTTAGGTTTGCCAACTTGTTGGAACTTGTAGCTCCTCACACTTCTGCTGTTCCACTGGATTATCACACTGCTCCTTTTCTGGTGGTTTGTTGACATATCCCTCTACATTTTCAAACTCGCCATATCGTTTGCCCAAGGTGTCTTCAAGACCACCTCTGCCACCACCTCCTGAATCTTCAAGTCCATTTTCGCTAGGCAGAGGCAAACATCGAGCTCCACCACAACCTTTACCTCACAAGTACACTCCATGTAAACCTACTGGAAGTCAGTACAAGTACCATTACCCTGATCAACCTCATTCTGTGACTCCTCCGTCCTCCCTTCGCAACCCAGCTATCTTGGGTGCTTACCAAGAAAATGAACCAGAGTCAGAAACCGATGTTGAACCATTATCCTTCGATGATAAGTCCAACTTAGGATCTATTGTTGGAGACACTCATGTTCCAGATGTTGACAAAGAGAATCTTATCCATGTCATGTCTCACACTACTGAAGGATTGAATCTCAGATCAGGATCTGGATCTGGGCAGGAAGCCGTGAAGCCCCCTTCCAATCAGACTCCATTGTTTAATCGAGAACCGACCACAAAAGAAATCGAAGAACTCCATGCTAAATTTGCCGCGTCTACTTTTATCAACATTCACACAACAAAGCCTAATGGAGGTCATGAATTTAATCTCAACAAGCCTCATACCTATAATGGAAACCATGATCTCTTCTTCACCTGGATCACACAGGTAAAAGGCTATCTCCAAATCAATCAGCATGTGTATACTTCCGACCACCTTTGGATTGGGTTGACCTTGTCTTTTATGACAGAAGGATCTGCCGCTGCCTTCACTGAAGTTTATATTAATGAACATGACCAAAGCTTATGACGGGAATACAAGGACAACTGGGATCAGTTTGAAGCTCGTCTTCATGCAACCTTCATTTCCAGAAACCTGGAACACAAGGCCCAGATTGAACTCATAACCCTAACGCAAGGAAGTGATCCCTTCGAAACCTATGTCTCTTGATCCCTCTCCATTTTTAACTGCACTGGCTACAATGATGATAACTTTAACGGTGCTATATTCTTCGGACAGGGATTGAAGAAGGAAATCTGCGATTGGGTCCTTGACCATAAGGAACCCCAAACTGTTTCGGATTGGATTGCCTATGCTGGCCAAGTGGTGAGCAAGATCGAACAGAAGAAAACTCTCAACAAAAAGAAAGCCAGAGAAAATCACCCATCCCCATGCTACCATTACCCATCTTGTCCCTCTAGGGATCCTAATGCTATGGACATTGACAAGAGACATCAGAATAATAAAGGCAGGAGCCATGTTCAATTGGTGTGCTGTTACAACTGTGCCAAAGAAGGCCATTTCAGCAAGGACTGTCCTAAACCAAAGAAGAGAAGCATTAAGGATGTAGATGTGGAAGAAGAAGAGGAAGTCGAGGAGAAGTCGAAACCCTCCAAAGAGAAGGGTTTTTAAAGGGGCATTCCAAATCTTCCTTGTGCAGTTCACCCAGATCTAAAAATGTTTTGAGTGCTCGTGTTTCCTGTAACAGTATCACTGATGAATCTGAAATGTGTGCTCAGTCGATTTATGGAACACTTGAGCTTCTCAACTATGAAAATGTGAGGGTACTGGCCACAATTGATAGTGGCACCGAGGTAAACCTTATAGGAGCATGGCTTGTTGCCAAGTTGAAGCTTCGCATGTACCCTGTGAAGCGAACCTGGGATATTACCACCTTCGATGGGCATGTCCATTACACTGTATGGAAGAAAGTCTTTCTAAAATGCTGGAATCTGGTAAGACCAGTTCACGAATTCCAACTGCTTTGCTACATTGGACCAATGGAGAAAGACCATTTAATCCTAGGAATGCCATGGCTCAAGAAGGAGATGCCAATTGTCAATTGGTGGACACATAGGGTGGTTGGATGGGGTGGTTCCCTGAACAAGCAACTGCTGAAGAAGAAAGCTGATGAGCATGAGGTCAAGAACACCTCTGTAAACTGCACCATGATTTCCATGCAGTTGGAAGTAAATGCCAGACCACACGAAGTTCCGGACCTCCCAAGTGAATATGCCAATTTTTCTGAAGTCTTTTCCAAAACAGACATCCTGTTGCCCCACTTCCATAAGGGGCTTGATCACGAAATAAAGACAAAGGAAGAGTTTCAGAAAGACAACAAAAAGCTGATGAAGAAGGCAACACTATATCCGATGTTGCCAGAAGAACTCAGGATCTTGGATGAGTTCATCGATGAAAACCTACAGTGTGGCAAGATAACACCTTCGGATTCACCGGTTTCAGCCCCAGTATTTTCTGTAGCAAAGAAGGATGGCAAGAAACGGTTGGTACAAGATTACCGGTACCTCAACTCCCATATGATACATGATTCATATCCTCTGCCAAACATACCACAAATGATAGACAAACTGTGTGAGTCAAAGCACTTCACCAAGTTTGATATTCAGTGGGGGTTCACTAACATCAGGGTAAAACTGGAAGACCAATGGAAAGCGGCTTTCCTAGCACCATGAGGTCTCTTCAAGCCCACGGTAATGTTTTTTGGGCAGTGTAACTTGCCACCAACCTTCCAACATTTCATGGATACCACTTTTGCTAATCAGCTCCACAAACAACAGCAATGTGGTTATATGGACGATGTAGTAGTCCATGTGAAGACCATCCCCAAGCTTCAGAAGTATGTAAGGGAGTTTTTAGAGATTTGCAAGAAGGAACAGCTATGCCTGAAGATCTCCAAGTGTGTCTTCGAAGCCAAGGAAATCGAGTTCCTAGGGATGAAAATCTCCAAAGGAAATGTTCAAACCGTGTTGGTCAAGACCAATGCCATTGAAAGCTGGCTGACACCATACAACCTAAAGGATGTGTGTTCATTTTTGGGGTTCTGTAACTTCTATTGCAGGTTTATTCCTTCCTTCTTGCAAATTGCGCGACCCCTCCACAACCTGTCAAAGAAGGATATGAAATGGCAATGGGGCCAGGAAGAAAATGGTGCCTTCGAGAAAATCAAGTCGCTTTTATGCTCAACACCTGTACTTCAAATTCCAGATCATCGCAAGCCATTCGCCTTGTTCACAGATGCCTCCAAAGTCAGCACCAGTGCTGTGTTAGCACAAAAGGGACCTGACAATGAGTGGCACCCCTGCCACTTCCTCTCTGAATCCCTGAAAGGAGCTGAACAACATTACCAGGTCTTCGATCTGGAAATGCTTGCCGTAATTCATGCATTGGATGCCTTCCAGCACTACCTTATATCACCGGTGTGGGCAACTCTTCTTGCGAGAGTGCTAAGGGAAATAAGAGAGGGAAAGCTGTAGGTAAGTCCTAGGCTCGTCCCAAGGGGTCTTGAGTCAGAAGGAGACAGAAGAGGGGGATGCTAGGCAGTAAAGCAGGAAATATACAAGGGAGGAACTTGAGAGCTCATTGGAACTTGGTAGGCAGCAATAGTTGGCTTGTAGGACAGTTTTCGGGGTGTTTGGGGCTCGATGGCAGCGAAATGGCAGTAAAGGGAACTCTGGGACTTGGGGTACTCTTGATAACTCGAAGATGGCCCAGGAAGGCTCTCTAGGCTCAAAGGGAACTCTCAGAAACTTGCAGTGTGATGCCAAAAGGTGGGTGTTTTATTTTTCTAAGTAGACCAGGCTTTTGTATCATAAGGACAGTGGTATCTAAGGTAAAATCTGGCATATTTTGGATCTGTCATATGTCAAAAGTAATAACAGACAGAGCAAAGTCCGACACTGGTACAGGCATGTGCACGGCAGTGACAGCAGCGAAGGAAAAACAAACAAAAGTGGAGAAGATACACATGAACCAAGACAAGGCAGCATAACTACACATCTGAACAATGGGATCACACCCTGGAAGCTGACAGGGGGTGAAGGGAGCAGTATAGGTAAAGGAGGGTCTGCAGGGAGGCACAGTGACACATGACAGGCGATGATGTTGCTGGCGGTAACAGGCACATGACTGAGAGGAAGCATAGTGTAGACAGTGACACAATCCCATAACCATGACAGGCATGTGATCTGGCAGGTAACGAGAGCTGGGATTGCTGCTGAGGGTGCCTCGCAGCCTCAGGGAGCCTAGGCTCCCTACACCTCCCAGGGTCTTTAGACTTTGACTGTCCTCGGTCAAGCACACATGATTAGGTATGAGACAGAGGCAGAACACCTTGTGATGAAAGTGGCTGTGCCCGGATCAAAAGCACAAGCGATGGGGTTCTCGAGCACGTGCTGTGGGAAAATGCTTCCATGGTGTAAAGTTCGCTTAACGCACCAAGTGTAATTGCCGTGTTCGTTCTTTTTCTGCTAAGTCTGTCAACCTCACTCCTGCTTTGTTGCCATCCAGTCTCTCTCAGGCCACCACAATGTCTTCCTCTCAGAGCGCGTCCGTATCTGTACCACCTTTCATTATGCCTGACACCACAAGAGATCTCGTTCCGGGCATGTGGGCTTCGCAGATGAAGAAGTTGGAGGTACTGATGAAGGAAATACCTGGTGAGTCTGCAGATGAGGAGACAGCATGAGCATGGTTGGGACAGTATGAAGAGTTGTCGGTGAGTGGCCTGCGTGATACTGATGCTACCATCCTTCTGATGCCTGGTTGCAGGGGCATATCGAGCAACTATGCAAGTTCACTTTGGACATGAGCACCAAGGTCCCCAACTACCCCGATGACACTGAAACTGCCATCAGCAATGCCTTCCTGGTGTTGACAGCACTCCAAGCTCGATTCCCCCCACACGCAGCGAAACCGAAGGCCAAGCCGACCGTCCCCAGCCCCAGCGCTCCTCAACCAGGGAGTGAGGTAGTCCATCGGTCGCAATGGCAGTTAGAGAAATTGGCCGACAAAGGGAAGGAGGGAGCAACAGTACATACATGACCTTTGGCTGACGAGTAGTATGCTAACATCTGGGGCTGGTTAGACTGCTGAAGGTGACTCACTGGCAAGAGTTGGGGGAGGAGTGGTGCCATCTGGCTTGGGCAATTTGACTGTGGAGGAGGACGTGATGGAGGTCAACCCTGTGCCAGGGAGTACTGGACCTTGTGAGCGATGTGTGAAGTGGGGAATTATCTGTGTGTGGAAGGAGTGGACAGCCTGTGAAGCTTGCCATGATGGCAAGAAGAAGTGCAACAAGGCTGGGAAGCTGGGTAGGAAGGTGAGTAAGGCTTGTTGAACTGTGCACTCAGCTAGTGATGATGCGACACAGCGCAAAAACCCAGAGGGTCCCCAGCCCGAGTCAGCTTCTATAAGCAAGAAGGCTAAGGCACACCCTGCTCCCCCTCCTCCCTCAGCGCCTACCCCAACAACCGGACGACCATGACCCCATCTCATCAGCTGCTCGATGGCTACCCAACCTGCAGCCTCAACGTCTGCTGCAGCAGTGACCGAACCCCAAGACCCTCCACTGCCACAACCTCTCCCTCTTTTCCTCCCCAGTGGCCTGTCCACTCCCACTCCCACTCCCACTCCCAGGTTCCTGGCTCTCCTCCCCGCCCTGCTAACAAACCCATCGACAAACCCACCAAGTCCTCAAGAGGCTCAAGCAAGTTTCTGAGTGCACAAGTCGGGACAGGCCAGGGCGAAGAGGCCTCCAAGGTTGCAGGCAGTGAAGGCTCAGCTCCTGAGAAGGTTGAAATCGATCTGACCAAGTCCAAGGAGGTCGCCATGCCTATGGGGCCAACTCATTTGCCTGTGAAAGGTAAGTGCCGCATGCAAAGTAGTCGTATCCACCCCATCGAAGAGTTGGACAAACAAATTGCCAATGTGGAGTTGTCGATTGAATGGGGGGAGGACGCCCTGATGGACTTGTTTTCGCAGATGGTGCAGGTCAGTATGATGGTGACCCAAGTTTGTGAGGCGCTTCGTCAGTCTCAGCGCCAGCTTTGTTCCCTGAAGGCCTGGCAGGAGGAGCACTTCATCCCCAGTCCCTCTAATTTGTCTTAGAGTAGAAACAGTAGTTTCGCAACTCCCCTTGTACTTTGAGACTGCTGTCGTACTGTAGAGTGGCGGTAATTTTTTATCCATGTGTGTGCTGCCTAAGAACACCTTGGCAATAAGGTTGGAAGGTCAGAATAATATAAGAGATGTAAGTGAAAAGAAGGAAGAATGAGCGGTATAGTGCTGTCACCCTGACTGAGTAGGTAGCAGCGATTGTCATTTTAGTTTTGGCTGAACTCTACAGACAGTAAACAGTGAGTAAAACTACGAGTCAAGGGAAAAGAGGAGACAAGGAAATTTGGCTTTTGGTTTTTTATAATGTTTTACAGTTTTGTGTTCGGCTTTTTGTGTTGGTAATTTGTACAGGTAAATTGTCTGTAAAAGATAGACAAAGGACGAAAAGAAAAGAAAAGAAAAAGGAACATAGGACATAGGTTACTCATCTAACTCATCCCCAAGTACACCAGCCAGTTCTGGGTCAGGAAGGGAGTCATCTTCAAGCTGATCTATTGCAGACCTGTCGAGGCTGACCAGATGGGTGACCTCGATATGGGACCTGTTTCTTGGAAATAGGGGTATAAGCGGAAGGTGGCAAAGCGAAACCTCGAGACAGCACCATCGAGCTCTGCGAGGAGATAAGAGCCACCTTTGGTGCAGCATACGACCACCATAGGACCTAGGTAATGAGGTTTGGTCTTTCGGTCTAGCTCTTTCTCGACATGGGAATTTCTGACAAGGACCAGAGTACCCGGTTCAAAGTCAAAGTCATGGATAGTCCTCTCGAATCGAGCCATAAAGTCCTTTGCCGAAGCGAAGTGGGAATTGAGGACTCGATCGTGTATTAGCACTAGGTCTTCTGGGCACTTCTGCAATTGCCGAGCATGATTGGCAATGAGAGCGGTAGTAGAGTATGACTGTGCTTTGAAAGGGGCGAGAAAGGTTGCTTCAGCAAGGTCGGAAGGGAGTCTGGGATGGACACCATGACACTGCAAGCATTTCACAATTTTTTGGCTAAAAAAATGCTAAAAAAAGAGAAGAAACTGATACTCTTTAATTTGGCATATTTTTACCAAAGTCATTGTACAAAAACACAGGATTTTTATTGTCAACTATGTCTCAAAAAATGATATAGATGCATTTTAAATCACTGCAAATGAAATAATTATGAGTTTTTTTTCAATATGAATTTGGGTACAACATGTGTTAAACATTGTAAATAGATTTCCAACATGTTTTTCAACTCAATAATCTTCTTTTTTCTTAGAGAAAAGCATAGAAAATAGACATTATTTTCATGGACAAAGCACTGAATCATAAATGATGAGTTGTGTGCTACCACCTATGTGAAAAATATTCTGACTTTTTTATGGTTGAACATGTAATATGCAGTAAAATATATTTGGACAAAAAAGTTAAACTAAAAATAATGTATATTCACACCAAATTTACTGATTAAAAAAATCCAAAGTTATTCTGGATGAAATATTCAGAATATTATTGCATTAAGTAGCCTGTTGTGGGGTGGCAGGTTTAGGGATGTCAGCTGGCACCATATCCAAATGGTCAGGCCATGCCCTGGAAGGCAGTGCACCCCAGTGCTAGTGGGAAGACCCAGGTTTGATCCTTGGTCTGGCTAGTATTTTCAGTCCAAAATCAAGGCAGTACAGTATTGGAAGGTCAGAACTATCATATGGAGTACAGTAAATTTTCAAGGGATAGACATGTCAGGAAACTTCAAGTTGGAGTACAAGACTTAAGTACAGACAATGGATATGTGGGTCAGGACAAAGGAAAAGAACATAAAAGGAATGGGATGGGATGGAGAGGTTTCAGGCACCCACTGGTAGCCAATCTGAAGGTAGGCCAAAAGCCTAATATGGAAATGACTCTGCAGTGCACCATACAATGCAGTAGCTGTGCTGTGCCTAGAGCAGCCCACCATCCCAAAAGAAAATTAGCCTGTAGTACCCTGAGAAGAGTAGAAAAGGGCTGTAGGCAACCTCAGTAGTGACTCAACTACTAGTATATTAGATGTACCTGTAGGCAGCTACAGGATATCAGTAAGTGGTAAACTGGTGAATATACCTAGACTCACCCTCAGTAGTGACTCAACTACCAAGGGAACAGCACCAAAATGTGCTCTAAGTGTGCACTCTAAGTGCTTATGTAATCAACCAAAAACAAGTATCACACAGGGGTGATTCAATCACCAACAAGAAGATGTCACCTGACTGATGGTGATTGCTGAGTAGTGCTGGTAATGGTCATGTGCAAAGACCAACAGATGTTGACAGGGGCTGACAGCAAATAAGACAAGAGCATGTCAGTCAAGTGCTAGAGATGGTGTTCAGCATCAGCCATGAGCAGAGACCAGTTGGTGGGGTGCAGGGTGGCTGTAGGGACATTGGAACAGTGTGTGGGTATGTGGGATGGACTAGAACAGAAGTATGGGGATGACATACAGCAATGAGTGAATGTAGCAATGAGCTTTGTGAGGCACCCTCATTGGGGATCTAATGGTGGCATCCAGGGGTTGGTGGGGATTGAAGCACTGAATAGGTGTTTGAACTTACCTATCATAGGTACAGTTCCTCAAAAAAGTATTGCACACCTGAAAAAGTTGGATATATCTCAATGGAAACAGAATATTTCCCAAGGCTGTTAGTGTATGAAATGTAGCTATATGAACTCTCTACAAGATGTGCTAGTGACTAAAATAAAATGGTTGAATGGGCTCATGATATGGCAAAAATATGACAGGGTTGATATTTTAGCCCCTGAAAATAATCACTTTTCATTTTTGTCATTTATGTAGAAATGTAGTTCTAACTAATCTAAACAAGAGACAAAAAGAATTGGGAGGATTGCATGTCTTGTTGATGAGATATGGGGCTTACAGTTTGCATGATTGTAGGGGACTCATAGAAAATTAGCTCAAAATTGTCAACTTGTGAGCCTTGTATATCAACAACAACACATTAAATGCTCCTGATTCTTTTTGTCCCTTGTTTAGATTGGTCAAAACTATATTTCTTCTGAACTGACTGAGATCAAAAGTCATTATTTTCAGGGGCTGAAATAACACCCCTATCATATTTTTGCCATATCATCAGCCCACTCAACCATTTTACTTTAGTAACTAGCAAATCTTGTAGAGAATTCATATAGCTATATTTCATACACTAACACCTTTGGGAAATATTCTGTTACCATTGAGATATCCAACTTTTTCAGGTGGCAATACTGTTTTGAGGGTTTGTAAGTATGATGCCTACCATGTGATTTGGAAGAGCTTCATTGGTAACAATGTATATAGAGAGGCATAAAGCACAGAGATTTACTACACATATACACACACCCAGCAAGTGGGCATCATTGTGCTAAGGATGCCATAGGCAGTCACACTTATTTTTCATGTAGACTGGAGAAGGTGTTTGGTGCCAGTGTTGGAACAGCAAAGACCCAATAGGTGCTACAGTCACTGGTGCATCCCCTACATTAGTGATGAAGTAATCCAGATGGATTCAGACAAGGTGGCAATTTCAACTATACAAAACACACCAGAAACACTACTTAGGTTATTGTGATGGGTGGAGATATGAGAAAACCCATGCATACAGGAGCTCACCATCAGAATTGGGAGGATTGCATGTCTTGTTGATGAGATATGGGCTTACAGTTTGCATGATCATAGGGGACTCATAGAAAATTAGCTCAAAATGTTGATGTCTGGTTTTCACTTGGCATCATTGTGAGTGGACCTCCCTGGGTGTCAGACCAACCTGCCATCCTTCACATGGCATGGGCTGACCATTTGGGTATGGTGCCAGCTGACACCCCTAAACCTGCCACTAGTTGAGGCCCATCCATCAATTAGAGGAGACCCACAACACACTGTGAACATGATCACAAAAGGCTGTTATAGTAACAGTACATCAGCAAGATGGCAAAAGTTCTGATAGTCTGAAAAGTTCTGGAAAGTTCTGAAAAAGTTTGAAAAGGTCTGAAATCAGAAATTCTCAGAATATTTCAGGCTGTCAGATCTTCTTAGACTTTTTCAGACCATCAGAACTTTTGCCATCTTGCTGATGTAAGCACTGACAGAGACTGAGCTGGGAGGGATTGCTGACAAGAACAAACTGGTATTGCCACCATCATGGGGATGGTGATGATATTTTCTTGCAAGTCATTCACTTGCACCAACACCATCAAGGCCATTGCATGCTGGTTTGGCTTGCTGAGTCTCCTGCTTCAATACAAATCCAAGATGGAAGCAACCTTCATCAGGGAACTGGCAATTGGTCAGGACTGGTCACAACTGGTTTGTGACCAGTTCCAACTAAAATCCCATTCACTGATGTTCATCAAGCCTTCTCAAACTACTTTAATTATCACACTGACAGAATCTCCTTTCCACAGTGCTTGTGGTGTGCACCATTTGTATGCTACTGTTTGTCAACTGATTATTTTGTCATGGTTCTGTGCATAGTTACATCTAAGGAATTGGAGTTGGCAAGACAAAGAGACAACTGCATCCTGCCAGCTGGTACAAATTGAATGCAGGAAACCTTGTGAATTAAAAATGCACTTCAGGCTAGATACCATGTATTGTTGGGACCACAGTGCTGGATGTGTCAAGGTCCTCAATCAGTGACCCTTGTGAACTACTTAATGTAATGATATTCTGAATATTTCATCCAGAATAACTTTGGATTTTTTTAATCAGTAATTTTGGTGTGAATATACATTATCTTTGGTTTAACTTTTTTGTCCAAATATATTTTACTGCATATTACATGTTCAACCATAAAAAAGTCAGAATATTTTTCACATGGGTGGTAGCACACAACTCATCATTTTATGATTCAGTGCTTTGTCCATGAAAATAATGTCTATTTTCTATGCTTTTCTCTAAGAAAAAAGAAGATTATTGAGTTGAAAAACATGTTGGAAATCTATTTACAATGTTTAACACATGTTGTACCCAAATTCATATTGAAAAAAAACTCATAATTATTTCATTTGCAGTGATTTAAAATGCATCTATATCATTTTTGAGACATAGTTGACAATAAAAATCCTGTGTTTTTGTACAATGACTTTGGTAAAAATATGCCAAATTAAAGAGTATCAGTTTCTTCTCTTTTTTTTAGCATTTTTTTAGCCAAAAAATTGTGAAATGCTTGCAGTGTGAGCCATATAGTAAGGGGAAAACCCCATAGCTTTGTGAACCATAACCCTCTCTGCCCAAAACACAGATGGGGCCACCTCTGACCATCTTGAGGCTTCGCCCTCACAACTCTTAACCATCACTTCTCTGACATTGAAATGCCGCCGCTCCACAATACC
This sequence comes from Pisolithus thermaeus, assembly GCA_024663475.1. Taxonomy (NCBI): domain Eukaryota; kingdom Fungi; phylum Basidiomycota; class Agaricomycetes; order Boletales; family Pisolithaceae; genus Pisolithus; species Pisolithus thermaeus. The sequence continues at coordinate 220,348 of JANFAF010000005.1, forward strand.
GTTTGCCTGCGAGTTATAAGGTGAGATATGGATATGCTGAATGCCATATGTCTTTGACAGCCAGTCGAGTGCTAGAACATAAGGACCTCCATTGTCAGTGACGACTTCTGCTACTGCTCCCCATCTGCACAATATCTGCTCGAATAAGAATTTGCCAATCGACCTTCCAGTTTTGGATCAAAGCATGGCCCACTCCAGGTAGCTGGTGAGGGAGCATCAGGCTTGAGTAATGTAGCGGTATCCATTGGACTTCGGCATTATGAAAGTGTCGACATAGGCTTTGTAGAACAGGGGCTCAGGTATTGCCATGACAGGGGGAAATATGGATTCAATTGAGGCGGCAAATCTGGCATTCGTGACACGTCTTGATGTACCAGTGAACATCCTGCTCAAGCATGGGCCACCAAAACCATGTCAGCAAGCGCATATGGGTGGAGAAGATACCCTTGTGGCCTAACTTGTCACGGGCCTGACGAATAATTTCAAGCCACTTGTGGTGGCAGACCACGAGTTGGTGGCGACCTTGGGGCTCTTTCCTCCAAAGCTCTCCGCCCTTTATGAAGTACTAGGTTGCTAGCTACACAAGACTCTCCAGCTCCTTTTCTCCCAACTCGTCCGGTGGCCTCTTCGTTTCCAAGAACCTCCTCACAACCTCCAGCCACTCATCCCTCTGTTTCACCTTCTCGGATCGTGGGATTTCAGTCTCGGTGTTTTCTGGTGCTGAACCAGTTGCCATAAATATGCTAACATCCTGAGGCAAGATTTTAGATGAGTAGTATATCGATGACAGAACTTCTAGAGGATGTAGCATCCGGGTTCTTGGCTCCCAGCAATTCACAAGTTCCATGGTGAAGGCTCCACACTTGTCTACCCAGTCTTCGTACCCTTCTTCGCCTACCTCCGGGTCTTCTTCGGCTCTCGGTCTCCTCGACAACCCATCCAGGGCAGCATGCTTCACAGTGGGTATGTGGACCAGTTTGAAGTCAAAAAGTAGGATACCGGCAATCCACCAGTTGATGGTGGCATTAGGCTGTAAGTCTGGATTGTTAATCATGCCTTTGATATATCTTGCATCAACCTCTACAACTAGGTTCTGCACTCCAAAAACATAAAGCCACACGTCATGCAGTGCTCGAAACAGACCGAATAGTTCAAGTTTGGCTTGACTATACCACCTCTCTCTGTCATTAAGAGTGATGGAGCCGAAGTGGGCAGGGTACCTCTTGGAATCTTCTCCCTCCTGCATGAGGATATAACTGACGGCAATGTTGGAGGTGTCGACAGTGAGGATGACTGGAAAGGAGGAGCCATAGTCAATAGGATGCAGCGCTGGGGAGGTGACTATAGCAGCTTTGAGATAGTCCATTGCTGCTCAGTGTTCATCACGAAACTCGAATAAGACATCTTTCTTTGTGAGCTCGACAAGGGGACATGCATGCTTGGCAAAGTCTTTAATGAAGATGCGGCAATACAAGCATAGACCTAGAAAGCCCCTAACTTCAGTGACATTAGTGCAGTAAGGCCAGTCTCTAATTTTTTGGACTTTAGTTTCGTCAGGGATCCTCCCGTCATATGAAACCTTATGCCCCACCACTACAATAGACGGGGCAGCAATGACACATTTCTTGGCGGAGACAGTAGCTCCTGCATGGCGAAGCCGGTGAAGTACATGATTGGGATTTTCGAGGTGTTCCCAGATAAAGCACCGAATGCCGGGGTTCTGTGGTATCGTTTCATAAGACCTGTCAGCATTTAGGTAGTGAGACCTAGGGCCTTTGATTGGACAGTCGTCAATGAATGGGATGGAGACCTCGGGGATTTCGTCCTTTAGGATCCAACAGACGTCACCATGGAATATTTGAACGGCATTAGTGTACCCCATAGGTAACTTCATCAGCCTAAGGGTGCCAATGGGGGTTTGGAAGGTAGTCAGGTTGCAGTAATCATTGTGGATGGCTTGGTGGTTGTAGCCGACCATTAGGTCCAAGATTCTGTACACCAAGTGACAGGCAAAAGCCTCAGCAATTGAGTCGACGAAAGGAGGGATGGCTGAATCTTGGATAGAGACTGCATTTAAGGGCTGTAGGTTGTGAATGAGGTGCAGAGATTTCCCATCCTTCTTGACAATGCAGAACCACTTGGACCGATATGACGAGGTCGAGGGCTCGTAAACACCAGCAGTGACTTTTTCTTTAATTATTTGGATGACATCTCGAAAGATGGCAGGCGGGATAGGGATGTTACGTTCGACCCAGGGTTTGTGAGGTAAGGTTGGGATTTTTAAGGGGGGAAACATGTCTTCACAAAAGGTTCCCCTTTCTGAGGTCTCCCAAGCGAAGGCAGCTTCGTGTGTTCGAACGAGCCAATGAACAAGATCCAACTCCACTGGCCAAAGGAACTTGGAAGGGTCAAGGTTGAGCTCTTCTGCCCTTTGAGTGGTAAATCTAGAACCTGGAACAAATAAGGGAGGGTGGTATGGTAATACAGGTAACTCTGCGAGAGGATTGCCGACCTCCTGACACTCTACCCTGAATTCAACAGGCATTGCAGTCGGAATAGGCTTTACCTTCTTCACTACAGGCTTGTATTTTAACATGTGAAAAACCAGGTCATAGTGAAAGGTAGACTGTAGGGCAGAAAGTGTCAGTGGAGAAATCATAGTACTAGTGGTAAACAGGAAGGGGTCTTTAGGCAAAATGAAACTGGCATCGAAAGGATCAGGAGGCGCAGTATCTGGGGTATAACTGAGCAACAGTGCTGCTGCGGCATTTTCTTTAAAGTCTGTAGAAAGAGGAGAAGTGGAATTTCTTGAGGCAGAAAGTGAATCTGAAACATAAAGGGAACACACAGATACTATTTTATCTTGGTCTCCTCGTAACCCTAGCGAGTCATCGACCATTGTTAAAAACCCTGTTCGCTCTCTTGGAGTTGGCAGTGGTGATTCTGGTGGGCAAAGTATTCTGCCTCATCATCTGGGTTCACAAATCGGGGATATGGGTATAGACAATGTCGAGGGCAGGTGGGAATAAGTAACTGGTGGCCTGAATTGGGGTTGCGGATTTCTAGAGATTGTTTGCCATTGGGGAAGTCTCAAAGGATGCTGCTGAGGAGGCAGAAGAATGGGTGGCCTAATAAGAGGTCGAAGGGGGCTTTATCAACGACTTGAATCTGTAGGCAAGCTTCAACTGGTCCAATTCGAAGAGAGGCATTTTCAATGACCCCTAGAGTGCTCTCTTTAGACTGGTTAGTGGCTTCTAACGTCATACACATGTCTGAATGGAGGGGGGCCCCTAAAGCCTCCCACAATTCGCACCTGAGGGCAACTACCTGACAGCCACTGTCGAGGATACACTCGACCCAAAGCTTGTCCATAAGGACACTATCTACTGCATGGAGAGGGGTGGTGGTGAGACCGACACACTTGCTGTCAGTATCCTTAACAAGGTATTGTTCATATGAGGCCCAGGTAGATGATGAGGACGATTCCAATGCAGTCTCGAGGCTACCGATCACTACTTTCTTCATCATAGCCATCTCTTTTATCTGTTTGCAGATTTCCAGGCTGACTGCCAAAAGGTCTTGGGTCGAGATTTCAATCTTGGCCTCTAAAACTTGGGACACAAGTCGTTTAGTGGCAGCAGCTTCATCAAAGCCACTCTGGTAATGAAACTGAGGGGTAGGGTTGGATGAAGGTCTAGAGGTCGAAGGCTTGGCAGCATTAGATTTAGGTTGTGTCTCGTTACATGCTGGCTGGTTGTTTGAAGTCATGGAAGGTACAGGATTGTTGGAAGGGGGAGGGTTGGCTGGAGCAGCATTTCGAGGGTGACGAGCGAGGATTTCCACACCATCAAAGTGGGCCAGTTTCTTCCTTTTGATAGCATTCTTAAGCTCCTCTACCTGAGCATAGGCTCTGGCAAGGGCATGCTTATCTTCTTCGTCAGCATTATCTTCTATTTCTTGGTCGACGAGGTATGACGAGGGGTGGACCTCGACCTGAAACTTGGCGGTGTCTTCCAAGCCAAAGAACATGGTATTGACGAGGTGAGGCCAGGTATCACGCCCTCTAGATGCAGAGGCAGTACCCAGAGACTGAATAGAGATGAGATTAGCTGACACCATAATAGACTCTCTGAGAGCCAGGAAGTTATTGATTTTCTCTTTGAAGTTCCACCCTGCTGCAGACCTAGGAATGTCAGAACTGTCTTTCATAAAGACTTTACCACCTATAAGTGCACATTTCCCTTGGTGAACATACTCTTTGCAGAGCTTGCACTCAGCTGTTCTATGGCCATCGGTTCCTCCACAGAAGAAGCAGCAGGGGTTGAAAGAGCGGCGAAACTGCTGTTCTGCGGGTTGAGTTTGGTGGCTGCCCAAGGCGGGGTCAGCGGCTTGGATGTATTCCCTTTTAAGAATGGTGGGCGGCAAAGTTGGTTGGGAGTAGGATTCTGGAAATAAGGCCAAACTATCGATTTGGACAGCATTTTGGCAGGCCCCACTAAGGAGGTAGGTTGTGTGCTTGTAGACTTCATCGAACAGCCACAGGTCATCGACATCATGGTCTAGATCTTTGAGTTGGAGGCGAGTGGTGAGGCTGCTATGGAATTTTGGGGGAAATCCTTTGAGGAACTTCTCATTAACATAGTCATTGGTAAGTCTCTTCTTCTTGTTAATTAGGGCTATGACTTGGCAGAATTCCTGCACGTATTTGCCAAGGTCCTCGAGGGATGACATGGGTTTCTGGACTTGGTGGTGGAGGAGAGTCTCGAGGTTGGCTTTAGTATACTGCTGCCCTTTGACATCGGCACCAGGGTAGAAACTGGTGACTTCTCTAGTAAAGTCTTCCCAGTCATCACCCGTAGCAGAGTCAAGGGAGGACCATAGCTCTGACTCGTTTCTGTCAGCAAAGCGAATAGCCCACCTAATCTTAACCCTATCATCGGTGATTCCCACATCAGTGCAGATCTGGTCGACATCTTCAAAGTAGGCACAAATATCTTCTGTTTTTCCCGAGAACTTGGGGGCTTTGTTAGAACCTCTAAGAGGCATTTCACGATGGTTGGTAGTAGTGGACATGGCTGTGGGAAATGATGATGAGGGTGGAAGGGGGTACTGAGGTATCAGCGGGGATGTATGGGCTAGCGGTAGAATGGGATTCTGTGAGGTGGTGAAGGACATCGATGGGATGAGAAGTTGTTCTGCAGCAAAGGTCAAAGCTGATGAAGAAAGTGGAGGGGATAGGTCAGTAAGTGGTGACAATTCTTGATGATCAGGTGGTGGTGCAAAGGACTTGTCAAGCTTGAAGGCACTGGGTATATCGGCTATTGAAAGAGAGGGAGATTCTGTACGATGAGCGGATCTGACAGCAGAAAGCTCTACGTCTGGAGAACTAGGCTCTGGAATATCACAGGGGTTAATGGCAGGCACGAAAATATCAGAGGAAGATATAGAAAGACAGCAGAAGGGCTCTAAGAGCTCTTCAAGTTCTGTTCTGTGGCGGGTAGGTCATAGGGATCTTGTCACATCCGTGATGTGCACGTAAGGTCCAGACCGCAGTCCGACCATCTGAGGTGTCGTTCTAGCCCTACGGGCTCCCATCGTGAAACTCCGTTCCATCTCTAGTTTGACTTATGATCTATTTCTATTTCTGTTTCCATATTTAGTATGTTTCTCTCGCACTTCCTAAGTGACTTGCTACACTTCTGTACCTGTACGCCTTACTAATCCCCATACCATCTGGCTATCCGGTGACTACCGACTTACCTTACTAATGGCTCACTAATATTGTTACTCATCCATACTGTGCTCCGGTAGTCGCTACACCCCGGACATTGCTTTATACCTTTCTCTGTACTATAAAAGCCTTGTACATACGTCGTAGCACACCAGTTTGAATATCAAATAAGATACTCATCGATCTCACTTGACTCCAGATAGTTTCTGGATAGTTCCAACCTCTAGGGACTCGGCAGGAAGAAGTGTACTAAGTTGTACACTAAAACTCCGACTTCCCAGACTTTCGCCCTAGCTCTCTTCTGCCCTCGAACCTTCTCGGAGACCGTTGAGAACCGGTCTTGACAGTATATTCGAACTCAAATCCTTGCACGAGTCCACCAAACCCCACGCTATGACTATGACTACCCGACTCTGTTCCCACTCAATGGCTGTTGAAGCTTCGGAACAAGCTGCAATCAACAACATGCATGAGTCTAGTGCACGTATCGCACTAGCAAGCCGCCGACACCCTCCACTGTCGGTGAGCCAATTTCGAAGTTTCTCCACCAGGGGAGTACCCCTTGCTACCCCGACCCCTAGAACCGGCTCCTCCAACAGACATTCCTCATCTATGGCACAACCAACCCAGACCTCTTCAGAGGCGATGACCCCGGAGATGATGGTCCAGGAGACGACGGTCCCAGAGACGACAACAACAGCAACGATGACGACAAGGACGATGGTAATCCTTTCGTTGCTGCCCCAGAACAGCTAGACCCCCAACTAGCAGTCTTGCAGAACTTGGCAATGGCCGTCGACCGTCTGTCACACTCAACCCATCGCTCCGACAACACCTCGTCCTCATGTGCCAAGGTCCGAGAGCCGGACACCTTCGATGGAACTGACCCAAAGAAACTCTGGACATTCCTAGTTCAATGCAAACTGTGCTTCCAAGATCATCCTAAGGCCTTCCGCCTGGACAGAAATAAGGTTACGTTTGCCCAGTCATACCTCAAAGGAATGGCTTTCAAGTGGTTCGAGCCAGACCTCCTAAGTTCCAGAGATCCAGCAGACCATCCACTCTGGATGGACAGCTGGCTAGACTTTGTAGCAGATCTCCAGACAACCTTCGGACCACATGACCCAGTCACAGATGCTGAGCACCAGCTCGATCACCTCCACATGAAGGAAACACATCGTGTAAATCGTTATGTGGTTGACTTTAATAGATTGGTGTCGCAAGTCCGAGGTTACAGAGATGGCACTCTCCGCCACCTGTTCTATACCGGACTCCCAGATCGCATCAAAGACGAAATCAGTAGGGTTGGTAAACCAACTACTCTGTATGGGTTGCGTGCGCTAGCCCAAGAAATCGACGCGCGTTACTGGGAACGCAAGGACGAAATCTCCTGTCAAGCAAGGTCCTCTGGCAACAACTCTGGAAGTAACTCTGGAGCTAAGGCCAACTCGAACAAGGGGGACAAGCAGAAGTCTGGTAGCACCAACCCTCAGCCTGGTAGTAACCAACCAACTCCATCTACTTCGAACCCCAAGCCTCCGAACAATCAGAACTCTGGAGCACTGTCCACGTTATCCAACAAGCTCGGTAAAGACAGCAAGTTGACACCTGCCAAGTGAAAGAGGCGTTTCGAGCAGAACCTGTGTATGTTCTGCGGAAACCCCAGGCACAAGGCCAAAGAGTGCCCTAGATCTACATCTCGCGCAGCTAAGGCTCGTGCAACCATGGTTACTGAGTCGGAAGCCAAACCGACTGCCTCCTCCGAGGCAAAAAAATAGAGTGCAACTCTCAGAACTCCACACAGCCTGGGAGTTGTGTTGACACCGACTGTGCACCCTCGGAGGCACGCCTCAACGCATCCACTCTTTCAAATCCTAATTCATTAAAACCTTCTGTCACCCTCGACTCATATAATATTCCGGACTTTCCAGCATTGATAGATTCGGGCTCGACCCACTGTTTTGTAGATTCTACTTTTGTCAATAATCATGGTCTTTCAACCTACTCCATCCCACCTCTCGTCCTCCATCTGTTTGACAGTGTGACAACGACATCAATCAGTAAAGCCTCAAACCTCTCAGTCCGTTTTTCCTCCAGAGGTATCACCGACATGACCTTCTATGTAACTCCATTGGATTCTGAATGTAAGATAGTTCTCAGACATAACTGGCTCACCTGCTACAATCCGTCGATTGATTGGGTACTGAGCAGTATTAAGTTCTGGAACCTTACATCTCGTTTGCCAGCGCCGACATCGCCCTCTGACTCGGAGTCAACTCTGAGAAACCCTGTAGACGCCCCCCTGGGCTCTCCAGAAACCACCCTCCCTGAGTTGGTCAATCACTCCTCTCCACCCAACACCCGAGCACCGAACATCTCCCTTGTCAATGCAGTGGCCTTCATCTGTGCTTGCAAGCTAGATGGCTCAACCCAGTTCTCCCTCCAGATCTGACCTCAGGATATTACCAAACTCCAGGCTGCCACCATACAGGATACCCCGGACTTGTCATCAGTACCCCCGGACTATCACGACTTTGCTGATGTGTTCAGCAAAGCCAAGGCAGCTATGCTTGCACCTCACTGGGAGTTCGACCTCAAGATAGAATTGGAGGAAGGGACTACTCCGCCATTGGGAACCCTCTATTCACTTTCGTCCGTTGAGCTTGCTGCTCTCTGGACCTTCATCAATGAAAACCTCACTATGGGCTTTATTCGTCCAACATCATCCCCATATGCCACACCTGTCCTTTTTGTCAAAAAGAAGGATGGATCACTTCGTCTCTGTGTTGACTTTAGGGGCCTCAATAAGATCACCAAGAAGGACCAATACCTGCTACCTCTCATTTTGGACTTACTCGACTTGCCTAGTTGGGCTAAGGTATATACTAAAATCGATTTGCGCCACGCTTACCACCTGGTGCGCATCGCCGAAGGAGATGAATGGAAAACGGCTTTCAGAACCCGTTACGGATCTTACGAGTGGCTCGTAATGCCATTCGGACTTACCAATGCCCCTGCAGTGTTCCAATGCTTTGTCAACTCCATCTTCGCGGACCTGCTGGATGTATGCATCGTTGTCTACCTAGATGACATCCTTATCTATTCTGATAATATGGAAAACCACAAAAAACATGTCCGTGAGGTACTCTGCAGACTCCGGGAGCATGGCTTGTATGCCAAACCAGAGAAATGTGAATTCCACTCCAAGTCTGTGGAATACCTCGGTTTCTTCTTATCCCCCGATGGTTTGTCAATGTCCGAGGATAAGGTAAAGGCCATCCGTGACTGGCCTGAACCCCATAAGGTGAAGGACATCCAGTCCTTCCTCAGCTTTGCAAACTTCTACCATCATTTTATCTTCAACTACTCGGACATCGTGGTCCCACTAACACGTCTCACATGGAAGGGGGCACCTTGGTATTTCTCCGAGGATTGTCGCTGATCCTTTAATCATCTTAAAGAAGCTTTTTCCATGGCTCCAATATTGACTCACTTCAAGCCTGGACTTCCCATCATGGTCAAAATGGATGCTTCAGACTATGCTGTCGCTGGCATTCTGTCCATCACTTGCCTGGATGGTGAGGTACGACCGGTAGTGTTCTACTCCCAGACTTTGACCACCCCGGAGTTGAACTACGACACACACGACAAGGAGCTGTTGGCGATTCATGAAGCCTTCTGGACCTGGCGCCATTATCTCGAAGGCCCCGCACACCCCATTGATGTCGTTACTGACCACAAGAACCTTGAGTATTTTTCTACCTCAAAAGTACTCACCAGGTGCCAAGCGCATTGGTCTGAGTACCTTTCTCAATTCAATATGGTCATTCATTTCCACCCCGGTAAGCTCGGAGCAAAGCCCGATGCCTTGACTAGACGATGGGACGTCTACCCCAAAGAGGGGGATAGGGGCTACGCCCAAGCCAACCCACAGAACCTCCAACCGGTGTTTACCACTGAACAACTATCCAATTCGTTACGGGCAACCTACTTAGAAAGCCCGGTACTACGTGCTAGTATAATCATGGACATTGAGAAACTCCATGAAGATATCAAGTCTGCCTTACCGTCTGATCCACTCAGTCAACTCCACCTCTCTGACCCATCTAACCCCCGTTGGTGGGTAGATGAATCCAGACTTTTACGTCTGGATGATCGTATATATGTCCCCGAAGCAAACGACCTCAGGCTTTGCATACTCCGTTACAAGCATGACCACCCCTTGGCTGGTCACTTTGGACAAAACAGAACACTCGAACTCGTCCATCGTGAGTACGTCTGGCCAAATGCCTGGACTTTTATCAAAGAATATGTCAAGTCTTGCACTGCCTGTGCGCATGCTAAAACACCGAGACACAAACCATATGGTATGTTGAAGCAACTACCAATACTGGAGAGACCTTGGAACTCCATTTCGATGGATTTCATCGAACAACTACCAAACTCCAGAAACCATACCGCTATACTGGTCGTTGTAGACTGTCTCTCGAAACAAGCTATATTCATCCCCACCAAGGATACAATCACCTCTCCACAACTCACTAGATTGTTCCTACTCCATGTCTTCTCCAAGCACGGAGTTCCCTCACACGTAACCTCCGACAGAGGCACGGAGTTCATGTCTCACTTCTTCCAGTCGCTAGGCAAAGCACTGGATATGAAGCTTCATTTCACTTCTGGATATCACCCTGAAGGCAACGGTCAAACTGAACGAACTAACCAGACATTGGAGCAGTACCTATGGGTCTACTGTAATTACCAACAGGATAACTGGTCTGAGTTGTTATCACTCGCGGAGTTTGCATACAACAACACTCCCAGTGCTACAAGCAGAGTTTCACCATTCTTCACCAATAAGGGTTATCATCCTAACGTTACCGTACACCCAGAGAGAGAATTAACATCTTCTCGTGCTAGAGACTACACAGTGGACTTAGACTCCCTGCATACATTCCTACAAGAAGAGATGAAGGAAGCTCAGCAGAGATACCAAGGTCCGGCAGATGCTAAAAGATCTCTGCCTCCGGACTTTCAGTTGGAGATTTGGTATACATCAAAGCAAAGTACTTCAGGTCCATGCGACCTTCAAAGAAACTCTCGGAAAAGAACCTAGGCCCATACCCCATCATCGCTCATGTTGGATCATTATCCTTCACTATCCGACTACCTGACACTATGAAGTCCATACACCCTGTATTCCACATCTCGCAACTAGAACTGGCAACTCCGAACACTATCCCCAACTGTGTTCAACCTCCACCTCCACCTGTTGAAATCAACAGAGAACCAGAGTACGAGATAGAGCAAATCCTGGACTCTAAACTGGACTACTGTAGGCGATGTCCACTGCAGTACCTAGTCAAGTGGGCCGGCTACAAAGGCATGGACGAAGAAACGTCCTGGCTCATAGCTACCGAGTTAAGCAACGCCCCTGACTTAGTCGCAGATTTCCACAAAGTGTACCCCCACAAGGATGGTCTGTTGAGCACTGTCCCACCCCAGAAATGACTGGACTTTCCGGAGTTTACTCCGTCTACACTATGAAAACTCATGCTCACTCAATTCTAAAACAGACACAACAGAAAATATATTTCAAAAAAAAAAAAAAAGAAAGCAGGGGGGGGAACAGGACACTCGAAGTACGCTATGGACATGGATAAACTAAGAAAAAATAACGACTAAATGTTGTCATCATCCATCACCCGGCTGACAAGGGAGGTTGTCGCAGTCTTGAGGATCTCGAATGATTCCTCCAAAACTCCAGACAGGTCTTTAACCTCCTTCGACATCGTCTCCACTGCCGTGGTGTTCCTCTGGATCATGTCGACGATTTCTCCGAGCTGACAGTCCAGGACCTCTGCAAAAGCGTCTTGACGTGGAGCTTGCATGTGGGGGGCATGAGGTTTCGAGACGACCTCAACGTCCGGCGTTTCGTCCAGGTCTTCGTCGTCAGCCGGCTCTCCGAAGTGAGCAGACTTTCTTTGTTTCCTTTTTTCTCCACCCCGGGGAGACATCGCAGTCGACGCTGGCTTCTCAGACTCCACCGCCTTCGGGTTCAAGTTGCATTTGCTCTTCGTCTTCTGACACCGGACGCACGACTTGCTATGTCCAGTGCCCAGCATGCACGGTTCACTGGCCTTGATGCAGGCAGAGCAAGCTTTCACCTGCTCTGCGGACTTTCTGCCAACCGACACGACACGCTGAGACTGTTACGGACTTGTCAGTATGGATTTTTTTTTAGAACGATAAATATTGTTATGCACCGTTGAGCTTTCCACCTGCTGCACCCGACATGTCTCCTCCTCAAGACGCCTTTTCTCTGCTTCCAACTCACGGAGTCTCTTCTCCTCAGCTGCCTTCCTCTGTGCAGCCTCCTCCACCTTTCGATGCTCCTCGGCCTCCTTTGCTTTCCGGACCTCCTCAGCTTTCCGGTGTTCTTCTTCTTCAATTGCTGCCTGCATGGCAGTGCACTGACGACGTTGTTGCTCATCGAATTTCGCCATTTTCATGGCCGGCAGGTCATCCGGGTACTCCTGGAGCAGTTCATCATCGAGTACTTCCCAGGCGATGCCTGCGGGGTTGAGGGAAGGCTTAAGATGGGGAGTAGGGGCCATGGCGTTTAGAGAAATGGGAATGAGCATCTGGACTTTGACAAAACCCTGTCGAGCTCTTTTTACCGTGAACTTTTTGGACTCCGACAATGCGGACTTCGAAACTCCGAAGCGACGCTTGGGCACAACAAGTGCCTCGAGGGCTCGGCCCTAAGAGGGGGATACTGTCACATCTGTGACGTGCACATAAGGTCCGGACCGCAGTCCAACCATCTGAGGTGTTGTTCTAGCCCTATGGGCTCCCGTCGTGAAACTCTGTTCCGTCTCTAGTTTGACTTATGATCTATTTCTATTTCTGTTTCCATATTTAGTATGTTTCTCTCGCACTTCCTAAGTGACTTGCTACACTTCTGTACCTGTATGCCTTACTAATCCCCGTACCATCCGGCTATCCAGTGACTACTGACTTACCTTACTAATGGCTCACTAATATTGTTACTCATCCATACTGCGCTCCGGTAGTCGCTACACCCCGGACATTGCTTTATACCTTTCTCTGTACTATAAAAGCCTTGTACATACGTCGTAGCACACCAGTTCGAATATCGAATAAGATACTCATCAATCTCACTCGACTCCAGATAGTTTCTGGATAGTTCCAACCTCTAGGGACTCGGCAGGAAGAAGTGTACTAAGTTGTACACTAAAACTCCAACTTCCCGGACTTTCGCCCTAGCTCTCTTCTGCCCTTGAACCTTCTCGGAGACCGTTGAGAACCGGTCTTGACAGATCTCCTTTCCAGATCTACAGACCCCTTGTGGTGGGCTCCAAAACAATGTGGGCAACTCTTCTTGCAAGAGTGCTAAGGGAAATAAGAGAGGGAAAGCTGTAGGTAAGTCCTAGGCTTGTCCCAAGGGGTCTTGAGTCAGAAGGAGACAGAAGAGGGGGATGCTAGGTGGTAAAGCGGGAAATATACAAGGGAGGAACTTGAGAGCTCGTTGGAACTCGGTAGGCGGCAATAGTTGGCTTGTAGGACGGTTTTCAGGGTGTTTGGGGCTCGATGGCGGCGAAATGGCAGTAAAGGGAACTCTGGGACTCGGGGTACTCTTGAAAACACCTGATACTCCCACTTAAATAATCTAATTAGATAATATGTTGCTGTTGTGATGCACATCTAAGGTGACATGTTTGAGGCATTTCCCCCCTCAATGAATAAATACTGAATACTGAGGAGTACTTAGAGGAATCCAGAGCTACTACAGTGTGAGGCGCGGATACACATTTGTCATCAACACCTTCCCGACGCTTCCCACGCCCACACCGCGTCATTCCCGACACTTCTCGTCGTCGTCATCGACAGCGAGCTCGCATATCTCAACAACTACGCAACGTACGGACATCGGGCTTTCACTTCTGTGCATTAATTTTATCTAGCTAGCATTCTGTAGCATAGTACTTGAGGTTTTCATTGATACGGAGGTCAGTCATTCAATTCTCATGCCCGTGGCGGTGTTCGGCGACTTTCGGTGACACTACCAACGATGGCGAGCTCACGTATCTCGACGACTACGCAACGTACAGACTTCGGATCCTCACCGCCACGTAGCAACGTATCTAGCATTCCGTAGCAATAAACATCAATCTTCTTCATTGCAGATTCAAGTAAAAAAAAAGGGTGATGAAGTGGTGGTTAATGCAACGTATCTATGTGTCCGCAGTAACGCTGAGGATGTTCTGTAAAGCCTCACATTCTTCTTCCAGGGTAGCGGTCTGATCTTCATCGGCGTCGTCATCGACATCCTCTTCTCCGTCGTCAGCATCCACTGGTAAGGAAAAGAGTGCGGCCTCCATGTGTACACGTTGAGGGACACCCACGCTATCCCCCAGGCCACATGACATGCTAACGCCCAGAGCGAGCGTACCGCTGAATCCAGAGAGGTGAGATATTTTCTCGAGGGAGCGCAGGTGCAGCGGGGTGAATCGAGAGCAGATATTACGGTACCTAGAGATCTGGTATGCGAGAATAGGATCTTCGTCCTCGTAGAGAGCCTCGCAGGCTCGGAGGTACCGATCTTCATCTATGAGATATGTAACGACTCGACGAATTTCCACATTGAGGCAGATGACTTCTTCCTCAGCCCGGCACAACTTGAAGTAAGTGTTTATAGCAAGTCGAGCAGTAGGCGATGCCCACGGCCGAGTCGATATGTCTTGCCATGTGTCCCTGAGAAGGTCAAAGTCAGCTAGGAATGCATACTCGACGACCTCGTCAAATTGCAGTGTTCGACAGCCGAGAGCTTTGGCTGCGGTATTGTACTGGGTGAGGGCGCCTCGAATGGCTGCCGAGCGTGTCTGCAAAGCCTTCCCGATGTGCTTGCGAAGTTTGTATCCTGTAGTGGTCAGTGCGAAGTAACTCGAAGTGAAATAAACCTACCGGTGCCAGACTGGTTCATCTTTGAAAGCTCGAAGATCTGCGAGACGACAAGTCGTTCGATGTTATCCAATGCGCGCTGATACTTTCGATTGGCAACCAAGCGAGTGGCTGCCTGCCATTCCCCATCTTCCGGTACCCAGCGCCGTGTTATTCCGAGGCGGCCCTCCAACTCCTGTACAGCCTTCAAGTTCTTCTCGTAGGTTTCTTGGGCATGGCAGCGCATGGTCTCCTTCCTCCTGGTCGCGCTGCTATCACTCCAGATGGGTCCCACATCCTGGGCGGTAGCGACCGTCCATGTGGATAAAATTGTTTCGAGTTCTTGCCTAGGGTTGTCAATCGTTAGGGCAAATACTTCTTATACTTGTGATACATACCTGCTTGCAGCCAGATTGACAAGCCGCTGCCAATATTCCATCTGTAATGTTTCCTCTGGAGGCTCGTGCAGGAGGGATTTGAGATAATGACGTTCTTCGTCTAACCAAACTTTAAAGGTTGCAGGATCACTTACTCCCAGCTCATGCATCAATCGCTGAAGTGTCGCACGGCCATTGGACAGAATGTCGAGAGCTTGTTTGTAGTTATTCAGTAAAAACTTTGCTGCTGAAGATTAGATGTGTTGAGGTGGGCACAATTGACTTACTGAGGTTCGCATACACCTCCATCTCATCGTTGTGCTCGAAATAGTACGCAATAGCCTGCCTCCTGTGGAAAATTGATGCATATCAAGTGGATGATGCGAGGGCATTGCTCTTTGAAAATGCCCGTTCGCAACCTTCAAGGTCTTCGAGTCCGAGACCTTCGACATAGGTTGTGAGATTGTCTAACTGACACAGCCTGTTGTGAGCATGACCATGGAATGCATTGACAAGAGACGTATAGTTGAGTGTTCGTGCACGCTCGCCAAGGATGCTAGATCCTAGAGTAGTCTTGAACCGACAGCCAATGTCGTATCCGCCCCCGATGTCAGAACCAAATGCGTCCAGGAGTTTCGATGTCACCGCAAGCGCATACTTGGACCTGTGTGTCGTTAACTAGCATGCATTGTTCTTGTAGTAAGTTACTCACTGTTCACCGCTTTGTACCATGTCAGCGATTACCAGACAGAAGCCGTGCCGACAGACCGCCACAAAGACACCCGACTCATCGAATATGTCCCACATCTTTTGCGTAGTACTGTCCTTCATATTCTTCCAACGTTCTGCACAAAGGTTCCCGTCACCGTCCTATAAAGAGATAATACGTCTAGAATAAAGTGAAAGCAACGGATTTCTCACCTCATCCATGATGCTGTGGCCCGTGTGCCGATTGGATGCAAACTTGTCGACGAATTCACGAGTCAGATATTGTTCGTGATGAAAGGTGCGCTCCGAGGTGGGAAGGGAAGCGGCGGCATCGTCAACATCGCCATCCAGTATCCGGGTCGCCACTCGCTTGAGAGAGTCGTTCCCATCCTGAGCGATCAACATCCTAAATCGCATCGCTGGTTCATCCTGCAATCTGTAGGTGCAAGCAGGACAACCGTGCTTGAGCCGCCAATCAGGCTGGTCATGCTGCAGCGCATGGTGGACAAGATTCGAGACGAATGCTAAAACTTGCAAGTAAATGTCGAGCGCGATGGAAAATTGTCGAGAGCAATGATTATGAAATGGAACCTGAGCCAGGGATAAGTATTCAGGTGATCGGAGTACTTAGCATTGACGAACCCCGTGCAGGTCGCAGAGCGACTTGACGTACGCTTGTATCGAAAGGTGGGGGCAGCGTTGCCGAGTAGTGTGGTATAGATCGAGAGCGTGAACTGTAACGGCGACCTTCGGGGTAATAGGAGAACATGGGATCAAACCGTGGCGAACGAGAGCTGAAGTTAGGTAACGATCGGTAGGCCCTACAGTAACGGAAGTCTTCTCAGCGCCTACGCCATGCTGTGAGTAACCTGTACATGAGGTGACGATTAGGTTTACCCACAGAATACATCCAGTACAAGCACGCTGAGCAGCTTCGTGTTCGTGCCGTCACACTTGTTCTGCTGTTCTTCCCGTCTACGCTGCTCATCTGAATCAAAAAATCCTTTACCACCTGCGCCTCTCCGTTTGAAGGACCAGGCCATGTAAGCCTCTGCCATCGCACTGAGTTGTACACTGAATGCAGCCGTCTGCTTAGTAGAACGATCCCGAAAGGTACGATAATCCGAGCGTTTCCCCCTGGCCTTCTCAGGAGTGCTGAAAGCAGTCAGCCATTATTTCAGAGTCACTGTGAGCTCCGACCTTTTCCAGAAGTCGCCCAACAACCCTCTAGTGAGTTCTTGGAACTCACCACCGGCGTGACTAACTTCGAGAGGTTCCGTTCCATCTAGGATCATCTCACCATACCCGTCTCTTTCGTAGTCGTCGCCTATTGGGTCGTCGACTGCGCTGTTCGACGCCGGATCTCGCAGCACCTCCAGTGCATGCCTCTCAGTCACGGTCATCTCTGTCGAAGGTGAGTTTTTTTTTATACATACCACAATGACACACTACCTCTTAGTCGCTCTTGTTTGCGCTCTGCTGCACGTCCAGACCGCTCGGCGATTTTTCTTGGGCCTGCTGATTCATGGAGACTTCGTGTAACCCCTGCAACCTGGTGAACTTGGGTCTGGATGCGGCGTATTCGCGAGGACGTCAAGCTTCTGCACTTGCGTGAGTGACCACGTGCTGCTCCCCCAACCATGGCTCGCTTTCTGGTGCATCATTCCATTGACCGGATCCTTTGTTCCTTTTAATAACCACATGACAGCACGCTGTCAAGTCTTGCTGCCAACTTATCTGCCATCAGTAGCACTCCGTCCTTTGAGTATCCTTAGCAGCGACCCACAAGGTGGTTTAACTATGGTATCAAGTGTATCAAGTGCCGAAGGTAGGTATGAGACTAACTTTTTGAGGAGGGTTTGACGTCTTGTTAGATGACGGTCGCTGGCAAGAAACAAGAACTACAAAGAAAGATACGCAAGAGACGGTTACACGCACCAGAACAGTGACCATCACTCGCGAAGGGACTATGGAAACCAAGGTCAAAACCGTCATCAAACGTTGTACTCGTTCTACCAAGACCACTCTCAGGACTCCTCAAGAGTGTAGTCCGTCAGTGACGCAATCGCCAGCCGCAATCTCGCCCTCAAGCACATTTCCTTCTCGCAAACCACAGTCTAGTTCGACGTTTGTCGTCTCCCGCCCCTCGGCACCTCGTACATCTACATCTCGCATTGCCGTCATTCCCCATCCGTCGGATCTCCCAAAGCCAACCTCCAAGCCCAAAGGCTTTTACCTTGTTATCGTTGGGCAAGAGGTCGGCATATTTTACACTTGGTAATATTGGCTTTTTGTCGCTTCCATTCCTCTACTAACCTTGACTTCAAATCCCAAGGAAAGATACTGCATTGCGGGTTCTCGAAATCAGTGGCGCTGTTTACTACAAGTGTAGGACCTTCCAGCAGGCCCTTGCCGACTATACAGCGGCTTATGACAAGGGTGAACTGCGTCCCATTCCTATTCCTGGTGGACCCTTCTGGCCCACGGCACTGCGTACACCATCCCCGGCTCTTAGTGAGGGTGAACAATCCTACTGGGCTCAAGTGGATGACTTGTCGGAGGTGCTTGGCCAAGTTCAACTCAGTCCCACTGGGAACCAGTGAGTCTTTCGTTCTTCCAGGAGTTTTGTTTTATTGATCGTGACCATGGTACTACCCCATATTTATCTCATGTTGAGTAATTAAGTATATAGTAGTAAATGCTGAAGTCCCTCTGCCCGCCTCGTCTACCAATGAATGCGAATTTTATTTCACTTTGACTCGCATGGGTATCGTCTGTACAATGAAAGTTTGGCCTGAGGTCGTACGTACTGGTGTTGAGTGCAGAGTATGTATACGAAAGTGTGCACCACTATGAAGCTTGACCAAAGATTTGTGTTCATCTGGCATTACGAAGTTTGATATGTTAGATCAGTACAATGCAATCACCACAACACTCAGTATGAGATCAAAGTATCGGACAGCGACTATTAGACAGTAGACTAACTGTCAGTCATAACGGTGTCATATGCGTACTGATAGAGTCTGTTTTCAGCGATGCTGGAAGTGAATACTGGGTGATAGCGAACCCGTTCGCTATCACCATTCGCTATCAATCAACCAGCCACATACCATGTACCTCCTATAGATTGCATAGCTTGCGTCACACATCAGGGTTCCAATGTAGAGTATTCACACGTGGACTGTATGCAAAAGTCTCATCCCGTAAAGCAGTAGGACTCAGAGGAAGGGTGGGAGAGGTTAAGGGAACGTGTCACATGTCAGAATTCAAGCGTAGAACATGCACATACAGACTGCGTACAAAGGTACTACACAGTAAAGTAGTAACGAGATTCGGAAACTCGAGACAGTGGGGATATAGGTGCATAATCATCTAATTTGACCTCAAAAAAGCGTAGTTCGGTCAATACAGATGTGAGTAAGTCAAATACCTGTTCGTACAAGTCTGCGACTTTGCGCCCCATGCCTCCGAAGCCTTTGCGTGTAGTACTCCTCAAAAGCCAAAGAAGTCGCCTCCCATCTTCAACGTGGGCCTCACATTGTGAAAAGAACGCATCAGTTGCGAGTCGACCCCGACCCTGTGCATACTTTAGTTGTTCATGGAATTTCTTGGGCCAGGTTGACTCCATGCCCCATTCGGATTTCCAATCTGCGATAAGCTGCCTGACCTTCTCGAGCGGGGGGATTTCCGAATGCACTAAAGGGTGTAGGTACAAGTTAGGCTCCGTGTCCCGGGACGCTCCGCCTGCGTTGGTCAGTGTTGGGCTGCGGGTGGTAGCATCATTGCCAATGGTGCGCTTCCTAGTCACGAAGTTAATATAAGGACAAATCTAAGGATGGACACTCACCTAGCCCTATTCCTACAGGCATGCGCAGATCACCACAGATACTCAGAATCGATCATGTTGGTCGACCTACCTGGCGGCACGGAGTCTTGCCTTTTCTCTCTGCACGTCTCGCACTCTGAAGGTAGATGTTAAACTAATTATCGAGTGAGGGTAGGAATATACTACGTACCCCAGGTTCGATAGCCAGCGTTCAGTAGCTGCACGTTGCTTGTCTTTTTTCGTCGCCGCTCGTGTTGCTCCCATATACGAGCATCAAAATAGTAGCTGTAAGGAAGTGCAATTAGTTGACTGCAGGATAGTAAACGCAGCTTACCTGGTGTAGCTTGGAGGCAATGACGAAGATACTGACTGCCGGAGATTTGGTAAGTACTATTTGAAGCCTGAAGCTTGATGTTTCAGACTTCGGATTTTCTCTGGGTCACATGACTATGCAACGTTGCAGGCGGGCTGCACTGGCATCACTAGTGCATCTACTGTCACACGTCTCTGTCTTTACTAAGTGCCACTGTGCCTGTCATCTCCGGCTGTCGCTCTAATCCAAAAATTCAGTTAAGTTGTACAGTCTACTATTATCTGACGCAACTGACTCTTGGAGCTTAGCTTCTCAGAGTGGATTTGCATGCGATCCTTGACAAGAGTCCCCGCTGTCCAATTCGTATCTACCGCCACGAAAGACTGGTTCTAATCAGGTAGCAGCAGCCTCTGATGAACCCATGGATATCGCAACATGGTACCGATTGTGCTTGTATACCGGTTGCTTACCCAACACTAGCTGGGTAAGCGCAGAGTTGGCTTCAGCAAAGGTACGCATCGCCAATACTCATACATCATCCTAACGCATTATGATACCCCCACAGGTCCACGTGGTATCATATCAAGCTATGACTATAGTGTGTGATTGTCAGATCGTTCTAATGACAGGGCGGACCAATGTCATTTGCTCAATATTCCACTGTCAAAATTTTTATTTTATTTCTAGGATCTGGAGACGCGGTCGGACGCTTAAGATTTTGTGCGTTGAAAATTTACTAGCAGTCATGGACACCTACGTTTTCACCTTCCCCCCGGTCTCCTACGAGTCTTCAAGTGACTTCACGTGTCCAACGCCGCCAACATTCACTTCACATGATTACCGGAACCCGTCTCATGCGCCATTCCCTCCCGACGCAGTACAACCGGCTCTACAGCCTTTGACGCCCCTCGACTCGTCCGATGGTTATCCTGCGTTGGATCTGGCCCTCTTGGCCATTTCAATCCCTCCATTCGAGTCGTCTTTGGCCTCGAAGACGCTCTCCGCATCTAAGTCCATTCCTTCGAACCCAAACCTGGTACCCAGCACGACTATTCCTAGTACCTGCCTTACTAGCGGTGTGCCTGGCAGTTGCAGTGACGAAATCTCGGTGGGTAAAACTGCAGGTAACAAGTTGACCTGGGCCGCCCGCAACCCTGGATGGCCCGTTATGCAGCCTCGTCAACCTCTCTCCACTGTGGAGAAAGAACACCGCAGCGCACATGCCGCGTCAAGGCAGGTCTCTGCTGCCCAGCGCAAGGATCGCGATGCACTTCTGAACGAAGCAATTCGGTCGCTAGCGGATGAATTTGAAGCCAAGGTGCAAGTGATTGCAACTACGCATAACGTCACACACGAGAAGGTCAAGAAGCTTGTGGGTGGTCACAAATATTATTGGAACCCATGCAGTACACAACTAGCCAATGCCATTATTCATGACAAGGCGCATGAGGTTAATGAAGGTAATCCTCCTTTTTTCCCTTTTACTTCCATCTTACATATGGCAGGTCGCGTTCGAGGGGAGAAGCTCACCCTCCAGCAGATTCGGGACTTAGCTAGGGTCGACCCCAAGTACCAGGGCATGACCCAAGACGAAAAGGACGAATTGCTGCGTGCTCTCACCGAATTTCATGCCCTCAAGAACACAAGCGTTCGTGCCACAAACTCAGCAGCAGCATGCGATGTCCAGTCGACGTTGGAGCACATTTTTAAAATTGTGAGTCGCACGTTTAACTCTCATGACTTTCAACTGATTTGCAATAGCTTGATGGTCTAGCCCTTTGTACTGGGATATACGTGTGCCTCTTCGCTACTCGTGGTCACATCTACGACTCCTCGCAGCCTTTCTGGTATGGAACGGACAATGTGATGGACTTTTGGGAGGATGTTATGGACTTGGAGCCGGACGAAATTGTCTGCAAATTGGAACAGTGGGCATGCATGCACGGAAAAAGTAGGTGGACATCTCGTGGCCACTGACAATTAATTTTTGCTATTTGAACAGACATCGAGGAGCGTAACTCAGTAGAGGGTATGCAGCGGATGTGCGCCTGCATTCTCAATTCCGGTCTTCGTTCGTGTCCCTTTTCAAACATTAAAGTAGCATCTGACATTCACACAGGTGTTGTTGCGAAGAAAAAAATTCGAATCAACTTCATCAATTTTGAGGTGGCAATCAAGGTAAGATATGGCATCGACCTACTTGGGTGGCCGGAGGGCATTCCCTTCCAGTCTCCCCGCGCCATTACAAACGCTGAACACCTCCGGACCCTTCGCGATGCGTTGAAAGCAGGGACGTGCCATTGGGCATATATGTCTAGACAGCAACTCGAACAATATCAAGACCAGCTTAATGAGCAACGAAGTGCAGGAGAGGTAGTCGGAAAACCTCGCAAGAAGCGCTCCGATGCAGGTAGGAAACGACGCCGTACAGCACCTGGGAGAGGTTTAAAGAGCGCTACAACTATCGACTCATCCTCAGAGGAAGGCACTTCTCTTGAAGACGACATCTGACATTATGTGAGTCCGTGTACACAATGTTTAGTGCTCAATCATTCACGCTTGTCATAGGATTTATTATTCACCGTCAACCCGCATGTGCCCGCTCTTGATTTATTATTGATTGCCATCCTTGCACCAGTGATTTCTTATAAGTACTGAAGTCCCCCTTTATGGTGCACAGTAGTTGTAATAGGTAGCCATGCACCCCAGTCCTAGTATGCTTATTCCTGACGCGCGATTTTCAGCCGTGTGCACGGAGGTTTTAAAGACGCCGCGTTCGATTCCATAGTGCTAAAATATAAGTTGTACTATGAAATGCTTGGTAGATAAGTTACTACATGGCTGTGAACATCCATAGTTTTTATGTTGCTTAGCTGTCGCAGTGTGTGAGCTCACCGTCATCGGCAGTGGAGGACGAACGTCACCGGAAACCTCCGAACACCGCCACATGCATCAAACTAAGAAGACTTGTTGCGCTCTTAAGATATGAGTTCTTGCACTACGAAGTACTTGGAAATGATAGCCACATTAATTACTATGTGACCGCGAATGTCCGATGTCTGTAGGTCGCATAGTCGTCGAGATATGTGAGCTCGCTGTCGTCGGCAGAGGTGGATGAACGTCACCGGAAATCGCCGAACACTGCCACATGCATCAGACCGGAGGAGAACTGGTTGCATTCTTGAAATATTTAGTTTCTGTACTATGGGGTGCTGTCGAATGCTGGCTAAATAAGCTACTACGTGACGGTGAGGATCCGAAGTCTGTACGTTGCGTAGTCGTCGAGATACGTGAGCTCGCCGTCGTTGGCAGTGTCGCCGGAAGTCGCCGAACACCGCCACAGGCATGAGAATTGAATGACTGACCTCCGTATCAATGAAAACCTCAATAACTATGCTACAGAATGCTAGCTAGATAAAATTAATGCACAGAAGTGAAAGCCCGATGTCCGTACGTTGCATAGTTGTTGAGATATGCGAGCTCGCTGTCAACGACGACGACGAGAAGTGTCGGGAATGACGCGGTGTGGGCGTGGGAAGCGTCGGGAAGGCGTTGATGACAAATGCATATCTGCGCCTCACACTGTAGTAGCTCTGGATTCCTCTAAGTACTCCTCAGTATTCAGTATTTATTCATTGAGGGGGGAAATGCCTCAAACATGTCACCTTAGACGTGCATCACAACAGCAACATATTATCTAATTAGATTATTTAAGTGGGAGTATCAGGTGCTTGAAAACTTGAAGATGGCCTGGGAAGGCTCTCTAGGCTCAAAGGGAACTCTCAGAAACTCGCAGTGTGACACCAAAAGGTGGGTGTTTTATTTTTCTAAGTAGACCAGGCTTTTGTATCGTAAGGACAGTGGTATCTAAGGTAAAATCTGGCATATTTCAGATCTGTCATATGTCAAAAGTAATAACAGACAGAGCAAAGTCCGACACTGGTACAGGCACATGCACAGCAGTGACAGCGGCAAAGGAAAAACAAACAAAAGTGGAGAAGATACACACGAACCAAGACAAGGTGGCATAACTACACATCTGAACAATGGGATCACACCCTGGAAGCTGACAGGGGGTGAAGGGAGCAGTATAGGTAAAGGAGGGTCTGTGGGGAGGCACAGTGACACGTGACAGGCGACGATGTTGCTGGCGGTAACAGGCACGTGACCGAGAGGAAGCATTGTGTAGACAGCAACACAATCCTGTAACCGTGACGGGCATGTGATCTGGCAGGTAACAAGAGCTGGGATTGCCGCCAAGGGCACCTCACAGCCTCAGGGAGCCTAGGCTCCCTACACCGGTAGAACCCATGGTGATCTTTATGGATCACAAAAACCTCACCTATTGGCACCACCCACAAAAGCTGACCCCCCAGCAAGTATGTTGGCTCGATACACTCCAAGGGTACCCGGTCCTGTTCTCCCACAAGCCCAGCAAATTAATGGGTGTCCCCAATGCCCTGTCCTGACATCCCAACTATGGTGAAGAACCTGCTGTCACAGCTGCTGCCCTTCCCAACACCATGTGGCTTGAGGGGGGGGTGAATTCTGACAGTTCTGACAAACTCTGTTCTGATCAAACACAGAACACTGACATGGCCTCAGATCAATGCCACACAACAGAAATGAAAAAGGTTGACCATCGTCAAAAGGGGGTTTACATCATATCAAAGGAAGTGTATGATCATGCCACGAGCAAAATGCCAAAGGACAGTACTCTCTCTGAAGAAAATCCCAAAGTACAGAAGGCCTCAGACAGAACAAAACAGTACAAACAAAGACTCTATATACCACTGAAAATGCATAGACAGTGTCTGCATGACTACCACGACCACCCTGCTGCCAGACGTCCAGGGGTAAAAGCAATGTTGAAGAAAATGGTCAAGGAAGTCTGGTGGCCTGGAATGTGGAAGTCAGTACACAACTATGTCAAAGGTTGTCCTGTTTGTCAGGCAAACAAGGTTATAATGCACCCAATCATGCCACCTGTAATGCCAAATGATATGCCCAGAAACCCACTGCCATTTCAGCAGATATCAATGGACCTTGTAACTGACCTTCCTGAATCAGAAGGCTATGACTCGGTCCTAACAGTAGTGGATCAAGGGCTTACCAAAGCAGCTGTGTTCGTACTGACAAACAAAACTGTTGATTCAGTGGGCCTTGCCCACCTGTTCCAACAGTATATCTATCAGCGGTATGGACTCCCTGAATCAGTCATATCTGATCATGGTCCACAGTTTGCATTGGCCTTTATGAAAGAGTTATACAAATCACTTGGAATTAAAACGAAACTGTCCTCTGCCTACCATCCACAGACTAACAGAGAAAGCGAACGAGTAAACCAAGAACTCGAGACTTATTTGCACTGATATTGTGCTGAATTGCCCAACTTGTGGGCTCGTAAACTTCTGGATGCTGAATTCGCCCACAACTCGCATGTCCATTCGGTACATGGCCAAACTCCGTTCTCCCTGCTTTATGGCTTCAACCCCTCTCCTTATCCAGTCACTCGCACCACTGCCATGCCATCAGTCAATGATCAGCTTCAGTCTCTTGTGATCAATCACGACATCACCCAGCTTAGCCATCAATGGGCACAGGACATGATGTGATCAAGATTGAAAGGAACATACATCGAACCCAAAGAAGGTGACCAAGTATGGTTATATTTGGGCAATTTGCATACTCAAGGCCAGTTGTCTAAAATAGAACTGAGACATTTGGGCCTGTTCCCTGTCATTGAGGTTGTTTCGCCAGTGGCCGTTAAACTGGGTCTGCTGCCCACTTGGAAGGTACACCCGGTTTTCCACACCTCTCGGATCTACCTGTTCACCGAAACCACCAAGTATGGTAATGCACCCCCACCTCCTCTTCCAGATCTGGTTGACAATGAAGTTGAATGGGAAGTGGAGATGATACTCAACCACTGCAGCAAGGGGCACAGAAAGGGTCATGAGTACCTTGTTAAGTGGGTTGGTTTCCCTCACTCTTCTAACACATGGGAGCCAGAGGAAAATATAAAAGAGCATGCAGAAGAGGTGCTTGAACAATACAAACTCACCCATCACCTCAATTAATGGCTAGTCCCTGCTCTGTCAATACTGAGAACCCTGGTTCTGATTACTTCAACTATGACAATGCTACCCTTGCCTCCAACTTCACCAACGACTACATGGAGGTCTCCACAACCTCTCCCTCGCACTCCCCCTCTGGCTCACTTCCCCTCCCACGTGAACTACTCAGCTATCTGCCCGCTGGAAAGGTGACATCAACCGACAATGAGACTTCCACCTCATTTGAACCCTTTTCTGACACCTCTGGCTTCCACCTGCTTGGAAGCCTCACACTATGCCACACGAAGCCCAACAAGGGCAAGGCCAGACACCGACCCCCAACACCAATGCCCTTGGTCCCCCTCATTGATCGACTCTCAGCCACACCCTACAACAATGAACCTTTTGGCAGACAAAAGGAAGACAACCACTGACCACTACCTGCTTTACCCCTCTCCTCATCTGTTCCATGCCAGCACTTACCAACTGGTGGAGGGTCTCCCATCCCTTCCCCAGAGTCAGCACCCCCAGTCGTCATCATGGAACCCATGACAGCACAGTTCTTTGACTATTGTTGGCTGCTTACGAAGTACAACCCAGGGGACCCACTTGTCGGGGTCACACGAAAACAAGAGTAACATTTACAGCTGCTGTGTCAGATCTTCCGAGGATCAGACATAGTAGCTTCTTATGTTCCAAAGTTCCTCGACATTACTGTTAAAACCTCCAATTCTACCAGCAATGCTACATTTTTAGAAAACACCCTCCATGCCACTATTTCCACTATGGGTGAAGTCCAGTTCAACATTGTTCAAATTCTTCACCAAGATCTTGGGCCAGTTGTCACCAGTTCCTTTCGTTGCCTTATGGCCGATTGACCTGGAAGAACCAGTTTGGATGTCCTATGCCAGGTGGCTGCTGCTGCAGAGAGAGGAGGATCGGGATTTCATAAGGTTCACTCAACATCACCCCCCAAATGGCAGTCCTTCCAGGAACTGCTGCGGAATGCTGCTAACCCGACAGGAGACCAATCAGTTGTCAGAGTTGACCCAGGAAGGCTATCCATCCCTTTGGTTAAGGTCGAGACACCTCCTCTGGCCCTGTAATTGGAAGAACGAATGAAGGCTTGGATCTTCCAGCAAGCCGCCATTATCCTAGCCAAGAATTCAACCACCACCACTACCATTTTTGATTGGGAAGCATTCCTTGACAAGGCATGCAAAAGTGCTTGGGGAATCACCGATCAGAAACCTTACAATGCAATTCACACACTAAATCCGTTCCCTGCTGCACCATTTATTGTTCTTGAGCTCAAGGATAAATTACGCTTCTACCTAGGTGGTCATATTCAAGTCCCCTCTGATCATCCCCTTCATGTCTACACCTGTTACGACTGTGGCTATATCAGTCATTGGTCATGTGGTCATGGGGCAGGTTCTTGCTGGATGGATCCTCAACATGCAGCTGCTGTTTGCCCATTCAGACCCCCCCTTTCCCAACCGTCCTCTCCCTCCTCGTCTCCCATCACGTCCTCTTCCAGTCATTGTTCGACCTCACCGCGTACCCTCAGATCTCATCAACCAGGAGCTCGCCACCCTTGAGGGGGGGGTGATGTTACGCCTCGATCCAGCTCCTTCCATTTCTGGGTTGGAGCTGTGGATATGCGCCTTCAGTCCCACTATCTTTGTTGTCGTTGGTTGCAGTGTGGTCGCTATTCTTATTGGCATCTGGGTTATTCTCAAACACCAGCCTGCTGGCCTCTACCTTTGGTAACTGATCCTTGATCGGTGTGGGCAACTCTTCTTGGAAGAGTGCTAAGGGAAGTAAGAGAGGGAAAGCTGTAGGTAAGTCCTAGGCTCGTCCCAAGGGGTCTTGAGTCGGAAGGAGACAGAAGAGGGGGATGCTAGGTGGTAAAGCGGGAAATATATGAGGGGGGAGCTTGAGAGCTCGTTGGAACTTGGTAGGTGGCAATAGTTGGCTTGTAGGACAGTTTTCGGGATGTATGGGACTCGATGGCAGCGAAGTGGCAGCAAAGGCAATTCTGGGACTCACAGTACTCTTGAAAACTTGAAGATGGCCCAGGAAGGCTCTCTAGACTTGAAGGGAACTCTCAGAAACTTGCAGTGTGATGCCAAAAGGTGGGTGCTATATTTTTCTAAGTAGACCAGGCTTTTGTATCGTAAGGACAGTGGTATCTAAGGTAAAATCCGGCATATTTTGGATCTGTCATATGTCAAAAGTAATAACAGACAAAGCAAAGTCCAATGCTGGTACAGGCACATGTGCAGCAGTGACAGCAGCAAAAGGAAAACAAAAAAAGTGGAGAAGATAAACACGAACCAAGGCAAGGTGGCATAACTACACGTCTGAGCAATGGGATCACACCCTGGAAGCTGACAGGGGGTGAAGGGAGCGGTATAGGTAAAGGAGGGTCTGCGGGGAGGCACAGTGATGCACGACAGGTGATGATGTTGCTGGCGGTAACAGGCACATGTGACTGAGAGGAAGCGTAGTGTAGACGGTGACACAATCCTGTGACCATGACGGGCATGTGATTTGGCAGGTAGGGGGAGTTGGGATTGCCGCCGAGGGCACCTCGCAGACTCAGGGAGCCTAGGCTCCCTACATCGGTACCTGTTGTCTTTGTTCCGTTGGGTGTAACCCCAACACCTTATCAAGATATGTCATATGCCCTTCAACAGGCTAGTGTCTCCACTTTGTGTTTGTGGCCCATTTCTCTTCAATTGACTCATTCTTGTGCCCATTGCCTGTTGTACTATAGCTGTGCATTGCTGCATATTGTTAACGTCCCATCACAAGCCCACTCCGTGTGCTTGCTTTCATTGGCTCCAAGCTCCATACGTACCTTATGCTCGTTGCCCACTTCACCTTAATCAGACATGCCCATATCCCACTTTACTGTACATGCTACATGTCTGGTCTTAGTGGGCCATGGACACTGTTTTCCTTGGGTATCACACCCACTACAGCTGCAGTATATATAGAGTCACTATACCACTGTAGTTCCTTAACTTTTTGCTACTTTGCAAACTCCACATTTATCTCCATTCTTTGGTGATACAAGTGTGCGAGGCAAGGGCACTCAAAGTCTCTACATGCCGAAGTACCCGCTATTTCGCTTTCCAGTCGCTACACTGTTCTTCAGTGCTTCGAGTGACCTGTGATTTAGTTTTATTATACCACTCTTACGTTGCTACACCTTTCTTAGGTGCTTTGAGCAACCCACAGCATAACAATGTCTATGGCATTTGTCAATGCTCTATGGCCACTCAAGATCAGAAGTGTGCAGACATTTAGATGACTCTCAGGCAACTACAACACCTTAGTAGAATGACTCAAACTCTACAGCACTGTCAAGCTCTATAATAGTAGGTACCTTTCTGTTAGGTCTGTAACCATACCATATACAGATCCATGTGGCTCTGTAAAGGGTAAGGTTGGTTTGCTGATGTACACTATCTATGTGACTCAAAGTAAGAGCCCACCATTCAGGTGTAAGGGCATGTTAATGTATATTATAATGTGATAACAGGTCATGGGAGGCCAGTAGCATGATAATGGTAGCAAATAAAAATGGGACATCACCTTCTTTGTTTTTCTGTTGTCATTGCACAGCCTTATGTAGTATTTTCTGCTACCTAGTTTGAATATTTTCCCTTCATCACACCTCAGACTTGCTGACTAGAAGCCTGAGTCTCCCTCTCACAGGTTGAAATCTGACTCCAACGACCAACTTCTAAGAGTGGTGGCATTCCTCAAGTGTACCACTGGACTCATACTGTAATATAACAAATGGATATCCGATGCTCGTGGAACGCTGTCTCCATACGAGACACATGACCAAAGGTGCTGGGGCATATAATCTGCATCACAAATGTATGCATGCAAATGGCAGGCTAGACATTGAAGCATGAGCCAAACTGTCAAGAATCAGAAAGTTTTGAACCAATTGCAGTAAGTACTAGTTGGGAGAGAGCCTGTGGTTACCACAAATCATGTCATCTTCTATTACATTTATGTCCAAACGTAGTGTTAAAGCTGTGCCTCCTTGAGATGGCAAATCGACGAAAGAATGGGGTAATGGCGACATGAGAGTACCGTGCCAAAGTCATTAGATCCTCGGCACAGCGGCAAAATCTGAAACATGGAATAGATTAAGAGCATGGCTCGGTGCTCAGCTCTATGTTGTTGCACGCTTGATCATCTGCATTCGAAATCCCAACATTAGACGGCGACAGCAAATAGATGTAAGGTAACTTACCTCCCGGGCCCAACGCATAGTCTTTTTCGTTTCTGGCGACATGCCCCGCTTGCTGCGTAACTCCAGTGCAATCCATTCAGAAAGTAGGATTTGTTTAAGTTCCCCATTCGGGAAGCAATCGGCGAGATCACCGATGAGACCAAAGCACAATTTTAAAGTGGATTCGGTTCTCTCGTCGTCAGCCAAGCAGCGCTGAGTAAGCTCAAGCATAGTCGACGAATGAGGCAGGAGGAGTCCCACTAATCGTACGTTTAGTCTAGGACTTCAAAGCGACATGCGAACATACTCACCTTTCTCGGTATTCTTGAAACCAGTTACAATCCCTGTGTAGGCCTCCAAGATACCTTCACGGAGCTGAGCAACGTAATCTACGAGGTCGAAGTCAAGCTAGCACTCAAACATAAGCCAGGATTAAACCATCATGCGTCAACCTTACCGGGTTGGGCTGAACACCGCCCGCCTGCTGCAACACGCCCATAGTTGTCTCCAAATACGGTTCGAACGCAATGCCGATTGCAAGGGCAATGTCGCCAAAGCAGGATAGTATTGAAATTTTCACGTTGCGATTCAGGACCTCACTCTGCAAGTTCTCTAGCAAAGCACTCATGAACGCATTGGCATACTGAGCGCTCTCACTACCAAGTGCCCGTGAGATGTCCCCGATAATTCCAACTGCGACCATGCAAAGCTGGGTATCTTCGTGAGCTTTGAGAGCAGGGAATAAAAATTGCAAGAAAGCCTGAATATAAGGTGCAAAATTGGACTCCAAAGCTGCCGCCAACATAAGCATATAAAACGCCTCGTGAGGGTAGTCTGCTCACCCGAAGCTAGAGACCCAACTGCCAGGAATGCATCTTCTAAGACAGTGGAGGTTTTTCCGGCAGCCTGAATGAGCTGCAAGACGAGGGTCATGATACGGTCCGCCATAGGTTGGATACCCTCCCCCAACCGCCGGGTAACGCTCTGACAACACACTGTAAGACGAACGATAGCTCATATTAGAAGAAAGTGAGATTTACGATGACCACGCTGCAAAGATTGCTCTGCAATTCGTTCCAGTTGTTCCGGTCATCTATTCCAACTATCTGGTTCTGCGGGACACCAACTGTCTAGCGGCCCAAAAGGAGGTAAAAATGTGACGCTACACACCTGCATTCCTAAAAGTTGCTGCATCCGCATCAAAATAGTTATCAGCGTGTTCTGGACGACTGGGATCACGTCGTTCGTAGCATGAGTGACATAGGAAGTAATAGCTTCATAAGCAGAGGTACGGAAATTGGCCTCGTTGCTCGTGCTGACGTGCGGGATCCTCATAAGTCAAAGAAAGCTGGCAGGCTGCGCCACTCACGTGTCCGTAACTCTCAGTAGTGCATTGACGATGCCCTCAAAATACGGCGACAAGTGGCTAGTCTGGGACGGCTCTGATTCTTCTTCCAAAAATTCGAGCTGATCAGCGAGGTTCATCAAAGCCCAACAGCAGTTCGTCACAATTCTTGGGTTATCTTGAAGGCCCGTCACGAGCGCCGACACCAGTGGATGTAAGTGTATATCTGGCTTGATTGTGACAACGAGAAGATCACATATCCTTCCTAGTGTCCATGCAACCGTGTCTTTGACGTGTATGTTAGAATCGCTCATCATCCCTATCAGCAATGGCAACGCCTGATTTACGAGACGCGTCAGGACGCTCGGATCGGGACCGTCGAGGATAGACCCAAAGGCCATCACTGCTGCTTCTCGCTGATGCCAATCGGGAGACTTGATGTGAGCTTCGATGAAAGGTATGACAGCGTCAACTATTGGGTCGGTAACGGCCTGCGCCATAAAGTTGAGGCATGTGCCAGCAGACATGGATATATTCCATTCGTCTTCATCGGCATCCTCTTCCTGGCGAGTGAGGAGTGAGAGAAGAACAGGAATAACCTCGGGCAACGCAATTTTGGCGAAGAACTTAGATTCGACCTCGGGCGGTTCGCCATAATCAGCAGCCTGAAGGACAAGAAATAAATAGTCAGTCCTTACCCGGATAACGTATTAACAAATCCGAAAGACGTACTTCGCGTGCCTCGTGAGCAAGCTCGATTTCCTCTTCACAAACAGTGGTCCAAAACTCGACAGCCTGTAAAGCCACTCGCTCATCGCTGTGTTTCATGCCCATCACAGTAAGCTTAGACGAGGGATCAGCTCGCTGATATTCATCCGAAAACGAGGTACATACCCCGAAAAGGGCTTGCTCCATGTAAAATGCCATCTTATCATAGTAAAGGGCCATAATCTTGACGAGACACTCGAAGGCTCCAACTTGAACAGCTACCGAAGGGTTTTGAGTCGCCTCGCACACGACCTGCATTATGTAATTGCGCTCTCCCTGCAGGAAATGAGACGAAGAACGACCTAAAGACGCAGAAAACAAACCTCACGCTCAAAGTTTTCGCGCACGAATTCCAGTGAATTGTAAAGAGCATGTACGGCAGCCAACTGAACATCTGAGGAAGGTTCGTCTTGGCGAGCACCATGTATCACCGCAGTTAATATTTCGTTTGATCTCAAACTCAGAATCTCAGGTTTCTTTGGTAGGCGATGTATAAGGGGATAGACAAAAAAGATGGAACAGATGAAGTACGTACTATGGACTCGCAGATGTAGCCAATCGTTTGTAGCGTTGCGATCCTGAGATTAGTATTTGTCAAGTTGTTCACGAAACCGAGAAGAAGTTCAATGAGGTCCGGCCATTGATCATGCGGGAGCTCCACGGAGGCGATGGCAGCGACGACTTGAGCAGAGAAGCCACCAGCTTTCGGCAGTGGTGATGCAAGGGTGACGAGGGCCTCTTGCTTGATCTGGGCCCTGGTGTCGTTGTCGAGGGCAAGCCATCGAGTAGTGTACTGAGTCTGCCTTGCAGTCTCCTAGATAACGGTGTGACGACAGTGGCGGGAAAGAGATGATTCTTCTACATACACGAGCTGAGAGGGCATTTTTCAAAGCCAAAGCTGCAGCATTGCGAATGTGTATTTGCGAGCTTTCGTTTGCGAGTTCAGAGGAGAGCATGACCATGTATGCTGGCTGGACGAAGACATCAGTGCGATATGCACCAGAGCATATCAGAGGATACACACATAGTTTTCCCTCGAGGCATTCTCGAGTTGCTCTGTAGCTCGCTGACGCGTACTGGCATCTGACAGACAAAGATCAGTCTGCCTGGAGTCGCCGTCGATGAATGTACGGGTGGCATACCAGGAGAAAGGGTATTCGCGAGGAGCTCGCTGGCGTTCATCACAGCGTGGATACGAACAAAAAGATGAAAAAAAAGAGGACCTGAGAGACTACTACTGATTGAGTTTTCTGCCAACAGGCGATCCGTAGAAAGATGAGTTGGTTGGGAGACGAGCTGCAGCGCGGCAAGCGGCTTTTCAAAACACAGCAACACGCGTTGACCGGCACGACGACGACCAAACCAATCGTAAGTACGCTAAGGTAAGTCCAGCTACCCGACTCAGTCATTCTAATGGACCATCCTCCTTTGCAGACCCTCAGCGATATTGCTCTTGGTTCCTGTCAATAATGGCAGACAGAGTCCGTGTTGATCATCGCATCTTATCGCACAATCTCACCGCCATAACCTTAGGGCCGTGGCGCTCCTTCACGGGGACGGACCGCTCCCATAGGTAGCAGAGGGCGTCCAACACCGCCCACAGCCGAGGCAAAGTGGGTTCCTCTATCCACCTCGGGATTCATGTTGATAAGTCTTGAAGTAAGGGGAAACGGGAAGCAATTCTTGATCTCTCAAAATATGTGAACGAGAGGATAAGAGTCAAGTTCACAGGTGGAAGAGAAGGTATTCGTGTTGCCTTATTCCTGCACACATCGCTCATCTCGTTCAGTCACCGGAATTTTAAAGGGGTACGATCAATTATTGAACCTGGTCCTCGACGAAGTCGAAGAAGAAATGAACGGTATTCACATGCACCCCGTCTCCTCCAGCTTTCTCGCTAACCCCTGACTCTAGTACCCGACCTGCATACACGTGCCCTTGGCTTGGCCGTCCTTCGTGGACCCACCATCACTCTCCTCAGCCCTGTGGACGGTACGGAGGAGATAGCCAATCCCTTCGTTGCACAGGAGTAACCCAGCAGCACGGTTGATGACAGTTATCCACACCCTCCAAACGTGTCTTGAATTGCTTAGATTTCCACTCGTATATCTGTAATAAGTGAATGCATGATATTCCCAAATGAAAGAATGGAAGATCATTATGCGTAGTTGCGGTGTTATCTGTAAGGTATTGGTATGTTGCTAGGGATGATCGACAATCAAGACTCGTGCATGGACACATACATTCATCTATGTGACCACACGCGGTCTCGATCTTGTCAGCCTCGTCAGCCTTTCACTTCGTAAGAGAAGACGCCAGATCTACTGCCGCCGGCGAAGCATCAGGACTTATCAAATTGCATCCCCTCCTCCCAAACGGTTTCAGACCTGGGAAGCAGGAACCGTTCAGCTTGACCACCATTGGCGACAGTGGAGACGAATACCGTGGTGGCTCCTCGTGCGGATGCAGCCGTGAAACCGTAGGTGATGGGGATCGACTCGTCGAGGAGGGGATGGGCGACCCACTCTTATCCGGTGTCGCCCGTCTTTGAATGTGTAGAGGGGATGTTGCGCCCCCCTGACTTGAACCGGCAAGGCTATGCTGGTGAATGCTTGCACGGAATGGCGAATGTGAGGCAGACCTGGTTTTTGTCCACGCTGGCCTCGGGATCATCTGCACCGCAGAAATGCCACAGTCAGCCGTTTTCGTTTCCGCCCCAGCGGTGTGAGGGAGCGTGTTGACAAAGGGAATGGATGATTGGATCGGGAGAGAAGACATCGACTGCGTAGGACATTCCTCTGTAGTTGCCCCGCTGAACTCTGTGCCAGCGTTATCAGGGTGTACCTCCGCTTCTGAAAGATGCACGACTGAGAGTGCCGCTTGGAGTGCATCAGCCCCAAATCCTCGAAGCTCCTGTAGAGGATGTTGTGCTTGTTCTGACGGATGTTCAAGTGCGTGTACTTGCAAGCAATTGTGCGGACTAGTAGAAGGAAAGTGGCGTAGAGAGCCGACCTGCGAGGATTCGCCCAAGTTGCATTGGTCGAGCTGAAGATGCGCGATGGGCGGAAAACGAAAGTTGGTTGTGGCAGTTTCATAAAATACAGTGGATGTGTCAAGACCTGGTATGAAATGGGAGTGTGTATGGGATGTGCGAGCACTTGAGGAGGAACTAGATGGCGGGTATTTAACATTCAATGTGGATGGCCAGGATGTGGAATTTATCTTGCGAATAGGTGGACCTGATTGAGATCTGCGTAAGGGCTCCGCTCTATATGTGACTACGTTGGCATCTTGCTCAATTGGAGGTTGCATGTCCCCGTCATTTGCAATAATTACTGGACATGCCTGCGGCCTCCCCCTTGGTTCCGGCCCAGGGAGGGCATGACCTACAGGCGATGCGGAGTGTGGCTCAGATTCATGGGCTGTCAAGGGTGAAGCTCCCCTAGAAGTACCGGCAGATTGGCCCTGGGGATTGACGGTCTCGACACTGCCAGACCGACTCTTCTCATCACTATTATTGACATTACCGGGACTGTCGCTCGAGCTCTCGGGTGCATTGCGTTCCGGCGCAAGGATGGAAGACGTCGCCAAAACCAACCCTTCCCCCAGCTGATTCTCAAACACAGTGTGTCGAGACGCTGGCGCTTCCGGCGATGGAGGACTTGTCCACTGGCTTCGCTTTGGAGCCATGTGTTTGGGAAGTGCTGGTACCGCAGCACACTGTTCTGTGAGACTGTCCCTCCCGTTGTTAAGGAACTCTGGTCGCAGGGAAAGACGCTCAGAAGGGGAGGGACCCCTCGACCGGACCGGATTGTTGTTTCCATGTGGAGGAACCGACAGACGTGGGGGAACGAAAATGGGTGGAGGCATTGCTGTGTGTGGATCTTCAACTTTTTCCTCGCAAAGCTGGGATAATGCCACCAGCGCACGTGGGCGCATGGCCAGGATCCTGGAAGCACGCATAAACTCGCCGCGAATCTGCAACTAGGGTGAGCACTGCAAGGCGGAAATGACAGGAAATTACCTGGTACAGGCCTTCTCTCGTAACGCAACGAGCTACGTTAAAGTCAGTCTCGAAAGGGTCCTAATGTATGATAAGTTAGGCGCAGGGAGGGGTGTTGCTCTCCCACCTCAATGCAGAACCGGTTGCGCTCTCTTGAGTCGTAGAACTTCGAACTTGATAACTAGGAAGCTCACTCAGTACACTTCCTGTGGGAGACTACTGGACACTTTACGTCATTTTGCCACCCTTTGCTCTCCTTCTTAAGCAAACCAGCACGTATGGAAGCGACGCCAGTGCTGTACGCAAAGTCGCGAGAGTAGTAGCGAAAGAAGTCGATTAAGCTAAAAGGGGTATTAGCGGGACTCTCTGCAAGCGACGAATGTGAGCCTCACAGTTCAGCGACAGATTCTGTATTGGAAGATCGCCAACGCTGGCACAAAAGTTCGATATCGTCGAAGAACCTATACATCAAATGAGCCACAGTGTGTCAGCACCCGTGATCCAGGACTCACCAAGTGTTATATCCATCGATGTGCGTGTCCTCCTGTTCAAGGATTAGCAACCATATAGTTCTGCAGAGAAGAGAACTCGCCTTTGAAACGGGGCGAAGGGGGGGGATTTGCTGTAGATTTGGAAGTACCGGTGGATTCTTGACATGGACAAGAAAGTAGATAACAAGCAGGGCGTATCCGTAGGATGACAGTGTGCCATGATATGGCGAGTTGATTTTCCTACCAGACGTCGTTAGCCCGAGCAGTGAACACGGCACGTGCATACCGACCTCCGTTTACTCCAAACTTTGACTGGGTCAGGGAAAACACTGTCGATGAGCGACTGGCGACAATAGACGATGATGACTTACGGAAGAGTACAATTGTGCGGACGCGGTGAGGGTCTATCATGGCATAACACATGAGCAAACGAGTGTTCTCCAAGGCCAATCTATTCTCGAAACCGATATCGCAGGCAAGGCCAGCGGGAAAGCCCGGCGACGGATCCAATGACAACTTGACGATGGGTATACGGGCATGAGGTAAGGGCTTGACATGGAACTTTGTTTCTGTTAACACAGTCAGAAGAGCACTTCTAACACGAAAAGAGTAAGGGAACAGACCTCTTCCGAGGTGGTCGCCTACAATGACGACAAGGTCTGATGCGGAGGGACGCTCGTCTGAATCAATGAGACAACAGAGATCCATGTCTTCCGCGGCAGATCAACGACGTGTAGTCCACCCCGAACGCGGATACACACCTGAGTTTCGAATATTGAAGCCGTTGGCGGTGCTGCCGAACGACAACAGTCGACTTTCGGGCTCTATGTTGCGAATGAGGCGCTCGAGGAGTTTCCTGACATCCTCCTTAACGACTAGCTCCTCCGCGGTTGGGAGGAGCCGGCCGACGAATTCGAAGAGTGCTTGTGAGAGCTCGTTCGCGAACAGGCGATACCTGGAAGCGTGCCGACGTTGGTTTGGCACCGGAGCGTAGGGGAGCGACTGGGACGTCTGGCCTGCTGGCTGAGCCATTTCAGATGGACGATGACAAGGACGGGGAGCTCCCTGCTGTGTGGCTTGGATGAAACTGTGGCGACACGGGTCGACTCGACTAACGACCAACCTTGCGGGTCGATTTGGAGGACCAACTCCGAGTCGGTCACACAACGTTGGCTGACCCAGCCAACGCACGCACGCACAGACGCGCTACCCAAATTCGGAAACCTAGACCGACTACTACACAATAACAGGACTCGCTAATAGCCTAGGCTCGTAACTTGAGCAACACCTTCTTGCCATATCTGCCATCCCGCAATCTCTTCATCACGTCGGATATCTTCTCCTCGTCCCCCTCGCTGCCACCGATCTCGAGCACTTCGTGTTCTGGGCAACGGAGCTTGTAGTGCACAGCTTCAGCTCTCCCTGTTTGACGTAGTGCATGACTCGTACCTTCCCGTGGCGCATCAATCCGACTAGGTTCTCCATCAATCTTTCCCTTTCTTGCTTAGATTTTCTGCTGTACCATAGACTTTGCCAGAATCCATGGCAGGTCAGGTTCTTGAATATAAATAGCGACGTCGGAACTGACAGCGGTTCTCTAGACATGGCACCGTACGACACCAGATGTGCATCTTGACCAAGGAGCCGCACCATCGTTGTCGTCGCTTGACCGCTAATACAGTTGAGTCCGAGCCTGATACTCTAACTTTCCATGAGCTTGGGGAACCGGATAACAAACACACGACCGACCCGTCCCCCAGTCCACGTCTTGATCTGGTCCTTGAACCCCTCGTC
Source organism: Pisolithus thermaeus (assembly GCA_024663475.1). Classification (NCBI taxonomy): domain Eukaryota; kingdom Fungi; phylum Basidiomycota; class Agaricomycetes; order Boletales; family Pisolithaceae; genus Pisolithus; species Pisolithus thermaeus. Next base: position 258,982 of record JANFAF010000005.1, read on the forward strand.
AGAAAGTTGGTCATACGTTGCAACCTGGGTGGCACCCAGATCCTTCAGATACCTTGTCAGCGATCCGATGTCCTCCCTGAAAAGCTCAGCCATTCGCGGGCGCCTACTCGAAAAACGTGTCTACCTATCACGGACGAAATTGAGCGTTTTCCAGCCATTCGCTGCAGCGATTTGAATCACAGTCTGGCCAACCTGTGTGTAAACGGAGCATCAGAGGTAGTATCCTCAGACTGCAAAAGGACTCGCATACGGCACTGTTCGCACCATTTTGGATCACCCAGTCGCCCTTTTCCAAGTGAACAAAGTCATGTAGCATATTATAAGCTGTGGGTGGGTTGACCTTGTGAACGACACCTCGGATTCGTCCCAGAAACCATGAGAAAGGTGGGACACACGGTAATAGTAGCAGCCTGTGCCTCTTCCAAGTCAGAGGGTACTCTGAGGACATCCTGGACATTGACATTCCTGGCTGATATCCACGTCCCGATTTGAGGTTTGGTCATCACGACCCAATCACCTTTCTTCAGTTGCCTCACGCCGTCGCCGACCTGGACGACCTCCGCCAAACCTTCATTCCCGCCAACATAGACAGGCGCATCCCGGGAGAGAAGGTCAAACGGGACAGGCTTGGCTGGATATACCCCTTCTATGACATTGATATCTGCTGGGTTAATGGGGGAAAGACGAAAGCGAATGTTGGCGGTGTTGGGAGGTGGTGGTGGCAGGTCTGGAAACGAAAGGACGGAAAGCACCTCGGATGGATTGCCATGCTTTCTGTAGACTATAGCTTTGTTCTTGCAAGCAGCCGAAGAACTTGCAAAGGTGCGCGTCCGCACGAAACTCTGCCGCAAGCAAGTAGTATGGAGCATGCTAGTCCGACGATGTTCTCTGCCCCGGCTGGGCCCGCGTGAGAACCGAGCAATGGCCGGTCGATTGACGTTCATGACGCCATGCATCAGACGCTACTGACGTCACACATCCTCACCACAACACACCCTGCTATAAGTATCGATACTCCTCCTCGGCTTGGCTTCTCAAACTTTACCCACTGACAGAACATGAGACTCTACGGAGCATTGTTTATCTTCCTCACTCTCGTCCACGCCACCAGCTGGTTCGGCTCAGACGACCCCGTCGACTGCTCATCCATTACATCTGCTCCTACTGCCGCCCAATCCCATGCTAGTCGTCAAGTGCGAGCGGCCTCCGACGCTGTCAGCGTCACAGCCGCACAGGCGACGCGTGAGGTCGCCCGTACATTTGACGAGAGCAAAGACCGTGTCTTCTCCACATGGGATGACTCCCGTCTGAGGAAATGGCTAGAGGACCACGGTGTGGTTGAAGCCAGGAAGGCAGAGACTCGCACCGAACTTTTAAATCTCGCCAACCGTTACCTCCACCAGGCGTCTGACCCAGTATGGCACACTTGGAGTGATTCCTACATTGTATGTCAGCCTTGTCTTCCCTGGATAACGCACTCACTTTGGCTCATAGCGTGAGTGGCTTGTCGCACACAATCTGTTGTCTCCACGTGAGGCACCTCCCCGTGAAACGCTCCTCGACCAGATGAAGCATTACTATTACTCCACGACGGACAAGATCTGGAATGTCTGGTCGGAGTCTGAGCTCAAGGCATGGCTGGTCAACCACGGTCTCCTTAAAAGTGACGCCCAAAAACAACGCGACGAGTTGATCAAGATGGTCGAGTGCGTCATTTATGGACGTGATCGCTCCTCCCGTTGGAGTACTAACCACGTGAACAGAGATCACTACCTCTCCGCATCCGACAGCATCTGGGGTGCATGGCGCGACGCTGACATTCGTGAGTGGCTCACCGAGCATGGGTATATCGACGAGAGGACGGCCCCACGCAAGACACGCGACGAGCTGGTGAACCTCATTAATTCCAAGTACGCCTATCTCATATTTTCCGTCTTACTCTGACCTTGAGTTGTCCTCGTATATCCAGGTACGCCGATGCATCGGCGAAGAGCGCTTCATATCTCGTGTGGCCTGATGCTCGATTACGTGCGTACCTACGTGAGCGTGGTGTTAGCGAGGACGCCCTACCCACGGACAGGCCTGGGCTACTTCGTAAGCAGTTAGCCACCCTCTTTCTGAGTCGAGATTGATTACTTCAACAGAAGAAACTCGTATTCGTTGGGTCCAGGCTACCACACGAGCCGAGAATATCTTTACCAGATTGAGGGACGCAGTGAATGGCGGCGTAGTAGTGATCGAAGATGCTCTCAGCTGGATTTGCGATGCTGTAGCTGACCGGGTACACCAGTCTAGACTGAAAGCAGAACAAGCGAAAGACTTTGCTTGGGAGAAAGGCTACAAACAACCAAGGGATAGCGCCAGCGAGGGCCTGAAGCGTGGCACTGAGGGGGTGCGACAGGCTGGAGAAAAGGTCTGGGGTAAGGGCGATGAACTCTGACGTCGTGCACGTTCTCGAGTGCTGTTCGTATACTGTAAAAGCTTTGTATGCATTGTACCATAACACTTTAAGGAGCGCGTAATGTTTTGCCCGTGCTTGAGGGTTCCGCTTGTACCGTGATCGCACGCAATACCGGTGTGTGCTCGTCGCCAATCCTTCTCATTTGTTCCGTGTCTTTCCGCTTTGATATCTGACAGTTTTTGTCGTCGTTCCCGGCGACCGTCGTCCTGTGTGCGACGTCAGTTACCACCTTGTGCGGTACAACTCGGAGGCATGAGCGAGTCACGTGACTTTATAGATAGCAGATAAAAATGTGATATCCGTCCATTCCGAGCAAACGCCCCACTCCAACTTTTCTTCCCCCTTGTCTCATCACTACCCAAGCACTATGGTCAAGGCAGTCGTTCTCGGAGCTGCAGGTGACTTCGTCGCTTGTCGATGTCGAGCGCATCGGTAGAACTGAACGGATCTATGTAGGCGGCATTGGCCAGCCCTTGTCTCTTCTCTTAAAAACAAATCCCGCCGTGACGGAGGTATGGAATTCGACGGAAGTCATCCGAACTCGTCAACTAAGGAAAATAATAACAACTTAGCTCGCCCTCTACGATATCGTCAATGCACCTGGCGTTGCCGTCGATCTCTCTCACATCGCAACTCCCGCTAGAGTGCAAGGATATCTCCCTCCCAACGATGGCTTGAAGCAAGCCCTTTCTGGTGCACAAGTCGTCGTCATCCCCGCTGGCGTCCCAAGGAAACCTGGTGTGAGTTCGAAGCCTTATCACTCTCCTGTTTACTATCGCTCATCTCGTATCTTTAGATGACTCGGTGGGTGAGATAGGATGCCTCTTTGTCGCAGTTCACTGATTCCAACGTTAACCAGCGATGACTTGTTCAAGGTAACCACATCTGGGCACTAAGGCTTTGCTTTATCCGGTTAATCGCCCACGTTAGATCAATGCTGGCATCGTGCGAGACCTTGCTACTGCCATCGCGACTACCGCCCCTAAGGCGTTCGTCCTCGTTATCTCCAACCCTGTTAACTCCACCGTCCCCATCGTTGCCGAGGTCTTCAAGCAACACAACGTCTTTGACCCCAAGAGGTAGCGTTTTCGCATGCTCAGAAAACCTGCCTTTATCACATTTTCTTCAGACTTTTCGGTGTCACGACACTTGATGTCGTCCGTGCCTCTACCTTTGTGGCGGAAGTCCTGGGAAACCCCTCTCTTTCTCAATCCGTTACTGTCCCGGTTATTGGTGGTCACAGTGGAGTCACTGTATGTTCCGTCCCCTATTTCCCCTTCGGCCACTTTACACTGATGGTCGATTCCGTTTAGATCGTTCCTCTTCTCTCTCAATCGTCGCACCCCCTTCCGACGAACCTTGACAAGTCGACCATCGACAGCCTGATCAACCGTATCCAATTTGGTGGTGACGAGGTTGTCAAAGCAAAGGATGGTACTGGATCGGCCACCCTGTCCATGGCATACGCTGGTGCCGAGTTTACCGCCAAGATCATCCGCGCTTTCAACGGCGAAACGGGCATCGTCGTCCCATCGTATGTCAACCTCGCGCAGGAGGGTGGTCAGGCTCTCAGAAAGGAGCTTGGCAGAGAAGTCGATTACTTCTCAGCACCGGTCGCACTCGGAGTGAGTGTCACCGATACCCCTGAAGTTTCGTTGCTGATACCTTTTGCGTCCTGCAGCCGAACGGTATTGAGAGAATAAACGGATTGGGTGCCATCACACCAGCGGAACGCGCTCTTGTCGATGCGGCTCTTCCCGAACTTGCTACCAACATTGAGAAGGTTGGTGGATAGGTTTACCTTCCGTCCCCAATCGGTGGCTAAAACCTCCATGTAGGGTGTTTCTTTCATCCAGACTCCAAAACTTTAGATGGTCGGGCAACTTGTTACGTGCGGAGTTGATAGGAGTTGAGCTGGGTTATGTATGTAGAAGCTTAGAAGGATCATAAACTCCTTGTACCCATAGTAAGAGCGACGTTGTTATTATTTACCTCTACGATATTCAGGTCGTCCACTACAGAGTCTCGAGCGTTTTGACAGTTTATGAGTATACATCTCGGCTTGAATCGAAGCGCTTGATAGTCAATTGAGCAGTAGTTTCTCTTTTCAGGGGCTGGTCGATGTTCGAAATCACGGTTAGTCGTTGTGAGCGTGTGCCCGCCGAACGGTATCTAATGACCTTTATGTCCGTATGTCCAAAGGTGCCCAACGGGATGTTTCCAAGGAGCAAGGTGATTTCTCCGCTGTCGTTCTTGGGTCAGGATCTAAATCGAAATGGAACTACGCGAATATGATCAGTTCGTGAGTCCATAGTGTCGCCTGCCCAGCAGGATCTTTCGAGGTAGAGTCCAACTAGTGGGTCGTGGGCCGTCGACTGAAAAACGCGCGGTACATATGGGTCCCCAGGAGACAGAGAGAGACCTTGACACGCGACAGAAGTTGGTACTTTAGAAAGTTCTCCACTGTCGCTTAAGTTGGACAGCTACTGAGTGAGTAGTGCTGGGTTGAACTACTGACTGGACTGGTGTGGAAGCTGCTCCCAGGTGCGTCCCCACCAATTTATTGCCTCTCCGCTTCCGGACATTGCAGGGTCAGGCTAGCGCAAACGTCGAAAGCCTTGACGAAACCTGGAGGCCTTCCTGACGGACCTACGTCGACTCGCGTTACGGGCCATCACGGTGAAACTTAGGGTCTGATTCCGCTGACTGTTTGATCTTTCCAGCTTCTGTGATCAATTCAAAACCATACCTGGCTGTACAGGCATGTCTCCTAAGTGAGGTGAAGAGTTTCATCTCCGTCGATATGTTTGTATTACATTTCTCCACGAAGTCTTGGAGCTGTTTCACCTTTGATCAGAACTTCTGCGCAGTACTTCATGATGATGTCATCAGAAAGGATTACACAATCAATTAGGCTGCAGCGCCGACGCGCTTCACGTGGATACCTAACCCACTGCGACCTAAAGTTACGGTGGGACACCAATGATGTCTCGTGATACCCCCTCCCAGGCTCAATTTCAGGATATTCCAAGCCAAACAAAACCATCAGAGGACCGTCGAATCACCGGCATAGGACTTCTAGCTCCTTAGTTTCTTGGCAAACTAATGGATGGCCATCGTGTGCGACTCCGGCGGAGTGGTGAACTATTTGCCTTAGTACGGCGAATTGCCACTTGGCTTTGTGGCTTGGCCTCTCCATCACGATATTGTCGAGTCAACGTGAGCTACTATCCGGTGTTCGCTTCGCCTTGCATGGGGTAGTTTGGCTTGGCAAAGCACGAAGTTCCTCCAACGGATTGCTTGCGAAGAAAGAGCTCCGCCGCTCTTATTCCTCGGGAGAGTTCATTTGTGAAGTTCTTTTCGGTTCACGCCCATTCCTGCCCGACATCCGTGTGGAATCAAATCACGAGATTTGCAAACTCGTCGGTGCGGCTCCTACCCCGACCTCGTCGCCAGAAGTCGACTCTCCAGTTACGAAAAGTGCACTCTCGATTCGACGTGCCAATCGGCAAACCGTAGAATCGCCGCGCAGGCAGTGAAACCCGCTACACCGATCACACCGGGTATCCCACAATCTTTGCATAACTTCGATTCTGTTGGGTTGTCTCGAGAGTGGCCACTTTGGATGACCGTTGCCCGCGATACGACGCCACGCCCACGGTCGATAATTGTTCCGATATGATGTTATTCGTTATGATCGGCTTTGTTCCCTCCGGCGGTTGATGACTGAGAAGAGCTTATGTCCTCACCAGTCGGGTGGAATGGAGCAGAAGTCCGGGTTCGAATCCCGAAGGATCAGTAACTTGCTATCATGGCGTGGTCGTCAAGATATGATATGATTATTTATCGACCAATCCGCATACCGGCCCCACGCCCTCACCTTCTTTCTCATCTCACTTGGTGAGATCTTCAGCGGGGTAACCTACGGTGGGGTAAGGCGGCGTGAGAAAGCAGGGGATGTCTTCTGTGGCGTGTTCAAACGTTCATGCGTGTTAGGGCATGGTAGTGATCAGTGCGGACGCCACATAAAAAGGTTCATCCTCCAGTTCTGCTGTCAGTGGGTCTGTGGGGAACAGGCACTGGCTTGTTAGTACAACAGACCAAAGTGGAACTAGTACGCACATGTGGCAACCGGTATCTCTTCGAGTGGTGCGGACAACAGGTACCTTGTTGTGTTTACTCGGTGCGAGTAACCAGTCACGACATTCGGTCCGATGCTGGTCATCAAGAAGCAAGGGGAAGGGGAAATTTTTGCCAGGCTTCATACGTGTGCTTGCGGTTCGATGGCCACTGAAACGCTCTTCAAGCCCATTCTGATATGAATGACATCATGAAGATGTGGGTTAAACAGACGCTCTCTTGCTGGCGGAGTCAAAGACATGTCCATTCATAACACGTCCTGCGCACGGAAAACAAATAACTTTACGTGACTACAACATGTCGGAGTGACCACGTTGTCGATCTCATCTCACTGTCCCTTGGCTGTGTGTGATAGCCGGTAGTACGAAATGGCAGTTGCCACGAGTTAGTATGCTTGACATTGTATGCCTAATCTAGGATATGAAGGACCTCCAGACGCAGAAATCGCGCAGGGAAAGGCTGAGATTCTGCTTGGCTAACACGCACCCAGGGCCTGGGTTGCACTAGCACATGACTGTTTGATAAAGTAAAGAAAACTTCTGAGCTTGGTACCATTCCGAAAAGGTCAGACTGTACATCGGAAATGGGCGAGGAACTCTGGGAGACATTGAACAACTTGAGGATGATCAGGAATTCCTTTGCAGGAGAGGAGTTTCGTGAGCCTCCCGTCACGTCGGCAACAAGGTTTCATTATATTGCCATCCTCTATACGCTAGCCGGAGTTCATGTGTCAACGAGGTTCGGATGGACTGGCACAGTGACTTACAAGGATTAGCCTGCGGATTCAGTAAGCCTCGAGTGAATCTGAGGGCACTGGCACTGTAGTGCGATATCGTGCGGCGATTGCACTGCCCATGGAGCGGCTGCTGGAGTTGGATGTTGCTGGACCCGAGAAGTTGCAGCAAAGGCGACTAACTTTCCTTAGTACCCGTGGATGCAGTGCCAAGAGTAAGCAAGTGGAATGGGAAGATTGATGCACTAACCCGCCAGTAAAATCACCAGCTGCGGGGAGTGCGGGTATCGCCCATTTGGAGGTGGTACTACGGAGGGATGGCTGGTGCGAAAGGCGGTGTCATACAAACGACATGGAGGCCAGATGAAGAAGCTAGCTTTCACGATAATAATTGGAAAGGTGACGAGGTCGGAGAACGCATCTTTCATTGATGCGGATACGGTAGCCACACTAGACTATGATGGACAGGTATCAGCGATGAATCGACGAGCGGTAGGTACTGCACACGCATGGGGTTCATAAATTGGTACCCGACGGATAAGATAACTGCAAGGGGGGGCAACACGATGTGAGAGTTTCTCAGACACGTTCGAGGGATACTCGGACTGTCCACACCAAGTTACGTCGTGTGGTGATGTGACACTGTCTGACGCACGGGCCACGTCCCACCGGAAGCAATTTCCATGAAAGGAAACCCCTACGGACTCTTCGGACGTGTCCTTAATAAGGATGAGACCGGGAACACCGCCGGAGGGATTAAACAACATCGAAAAACCGGACCAAATAATAATATTTTTTAATAATAAACAGGATGCTCCTCTTCGACGCCAAAGCTTGCACTTATTAAAGGCCCCCCTCCTTCGAGTCCTTGCCATGGCCAGTCCCTGCTAACACCTCCTCGTCTCGTCGTCAGACAAGGGCAGCGTCGCTGTCAGCCACATGTATCCTCATCCCCCGCACACGCCTCGCTCCATCCTCAAACAGCAGCACTCACCTGCCTCGCCCGGTTGCAGGTCTGCCGACAGACCTCCCGCTGTCCACTTCCCTCCTTCGCCTGCCCTGACCAGAGTGTACGCAGCCCACCCCTCCTCTGCTTACGACAGAACTCCCATCGTCGTGTCTCCCAACGCCTGCGCTCTGCCGGAGCGTGGCTGTCCTGGTCGCACATATACCCTGGAGGACGAGTGTACACCGCGTCCGTCTCCGTCAAAACGACGCCCGAGCAACGGAAACCACTTTCACCCTCGTGCAGTATCAAATCAGATTTGCACTTCCCCAACCAGATCTGCAGAGGATGACCATACTCGCACTCTTCCACGCGCCTCCCCCTTTGCACCTCCTCCACTAATACCCGATCTGTCGTCAGAGTCAGACGAGAGTGACAGCTTTGTCACACCATTTGGCACTCCCAACACGTCCTTGACGCCAGCACCATCAATATCGAAGCCACGCATTCGCGCCGATGTCATGATGCCCACTAGCCCATATCACCCTGTGCAGCCAAGCTTTTCTGACAATTATCCATCCTCTTTCCTCCCCTACCGATCATCTCCGGATGAGGTGCACAAACCTCGCCGGCGTAGGTCGCGGGAGCGCTCACGCGAGCGCAGTCGCGAGTGCTCGTATGCTAGCGACGAAACTAGCAGCGATGGCTCTTATGAGTCATTCTCCCCTCCCTCCTCGCGTGCACTGAGGGAGATGGACGATGGCTGCTTGGGCGGGTTCTGAGCTCTTGTAAACTCGCTTTTTTGGTGGTTCCCCACGCATTATATCCCGGAGCGCTCGACACGCAAGTTTATTAGACGTCGTTTAGAACGACCACAAACCTGTAATACACAAATTGTATTTATCTTTCTACAAGGACTTTGGAACGTTCGTTGAGACCTTGCGAACACGGTTGGTGTTCCACGCGCGAGTTGCCAGAGGGTTGCTGCGAAGCCACTGACATCAGGTACTGCCGTCAAATCATTGATCAGGACTTCGTTAGCTTCTCCCGATCTACTACTTCTTACGTCCATCCGGCCCCGGCTGCCAAACCGATGGAAATGGTTTCATGTGTTGTGGCGGTCGTAGGCTGCTGCTGGCTATGTCCACACTGTGGCCCATCACACGGCTGCAACGCCCCTTTCCGCCGTTCTGGTAGCTCGTCATGTATCTTCCCTGGGTCCGAGCGGTTCGTTGGTGCCACTGATCAGCGTCCCCATGGAACGGCGCTGCCGTGCGGCACGGAGTTCTAACATCTCCGGATCATTTGGCAGCAGCAGTTGGGTTTCCCGTATTGTACCCATTTCGACTACACCGCAGCCCCTGGCGCGTGTGGCGCTTGCTGGCAGCACGACAGTGGACAACAATAGTTTCTTCGGATTCCAGTCTACCTTGCGCATGTCTAGCAACTGGGAGGCCACATTCACACCTAAGAGTCAGGTGCTGAGGGTCAGGAACCGACATGTCGCTCATGCTTAGACCTGTCCTGGGACAGTGGCGTATAGCCGTTGCCGGTGCTAGCCCCCTGTACGGGTCCTCGTCTCATCAGTATTGGGAGGTGGCCCGCGGACTCCCAGGCGTCGTATCTGGTTTAGCGACTGTTCTTGAGGGACGATGGCGATTCTGTGGTGACCCACTGGACACCCGGCTGTCCACACTCTTCCATCATTTCCCGGCGCATGTCGGCGAATTTATTTCCTACGTACACCCACAACTTGTAAGTGCTCGTACGTGCCGTTGGCAATTCACCACATAGCAATCACACACTTGAGTGCCTCAATGACCGCCATTCAATGTATGCCCACAGCATGGGCGACCATTCGCTAAGGAGAGGGTGAGCGTGACGGGATTATCAGGTAAGTAGCTTATCGCTGTCTGGTGGCATGACCCTCGGATTCTTCCCTGCTTCTACCGGGCGCTTTCGAACTTTCTGCAGAAATAGTATATATAAGAGATATACACGTTCAGATGATCGGTGTTACTTTTGCGCATGACAACAAGCCTCCACGCATGGTGTGCCTCCTGCAAGCTTCTTAATCATTCAAACTTAACCTAGCATGGAGGTCAACCCTGGTCCACTCCATCACGGGGCAGATAGCTACTCCAATTTATCAGTTACGAGCGATATGCCAGTGGACGCACAAAGTTTGACACCGGGCCGCGGGCCAATACACGTCCATTAATGAGCATCCATTTGGAAACCATTCGGTAAGGCGCACACTGACCACCAATCAAGAGGCTCCTCACCGTTCGTCATATAAATATGAACGTAAACAATTCAACTTTTTCACATGCATGTTCGACCGTCTCCAACCATGGAGATCCGAATAGTCTCAATAGATCTCAATGCTTATCTTGGAATCCAGTGTCCGACAGGCGACAATCGAAGCCGAGGTGCGCATGTAACGTTGTCCGCGCCCCAGCCAGATCGACACGAAGGGCGTTGCTCTTCGGGGATGGCGATTACGAAAAAAAGCAGGATATTGGTTGTGGCAAGCGTAGCAAATGGTTGACTCACCTGTGTTTGCTAGCGAAGAAGTCATCTTGCACACGGAATCCACGTGGGAGTGATCCTTTCTGCTCCATTGCTGCTGATTTTGGAGAAATGCCTCAAAAGTCGGTGTGTTCGAGCGGACCGTCGAACTGGGAGCAACCGGCTAGATCAAACAAGGACTCTGGTTACATAAATCAATCTGGAACGACTCGCTAGTCAACGTACGCAAAGGCGGTTCCTGATAGACCCTGAGGCCTGAGCCCCGACGCGCGACCCTTGACACGGCGAGTTGAAATTGTTGGTCGATGCGGCTCCGCTTGCCACCACATTTGCTGTAAACAGGGTTCCACACCTGCCAGCGTTTTTATTTAATCAGAAAGGGGATGTGGTTCAGTCTTGTGTGTGACTAGTCGTTAGCATTGAATTGAAAAGCGGTTGCCTCCCGATGAAGGGATCACAGCAGCCGGCACGCGACCCTGCAACATAGCAAAGTTTGTAAACTATAATATACGATTTAGCAACAATGCATAAAAAGGTTCGATAAATAACAGGGGGTCACCGGTCAAGTCAAGCCCCAAGGCTATCTTTCGCTTCCCTGCCTCGGGTTCGAGGTCTCGGGGATTCTTATAATGATGCATACCACATGCCTCACCGCAAGGACTATGAAGGACATTGAAACAACCGGAAGGCTGTATCGTGAGACACTTGAAGCATATCCAAGCAACGACTCCACCATGGGCGATATCATTTGCCGAGATGCGGGACTACTAATAGTACCGTGCTTATCTCAGGGCAGTTACTAGGTACGTCCTGAACGCTGCACATCGCACCGTCGCACCCCCTCTCTCCTTTGGTCATGTCCAGCAGGGTAGATGACGATGATCACAACTTGGAGTCATTGGGTTACAAGCCCTCTTTCAGGAGAGAATTCTCCAATTTAGCTACTATTAGCTTCGCTTTCAGTATCATGGTATGTATGTTCGATGCGGCTGCAGTTTTGCAACCTTCATTTTTTCTTTCTTCTGTTACTATCATGCGATATGTAGGGTCTCTGCTCTAGCGTGGCTACGACATTCAACACACCGCTACTTCTGGGAGGTCCCGCCTCTGTACGCATCTTTTGTATTCTCATTCTGAGGAAAAAAATAACCTTTACACAGGCAACATGGTGCTGGCTACTAGGCTCGTGCATGTGCTTCACACTTGGGTCTAGCATTGCAGAGATCGTGTCGGCCTTTCCAACCTGTGGTGGGCTTTATACAGCTTCGGCTAGACTTTGCCCGTCAACGCATCGAGCGGTCGTCGGTTGGTTAGTCGGATGGCTCAATATTCTTGGCCAGATAGCAGGAATTTCATCTACCGAATTCGGTCTCGCGAGCATGATCCTGGGAGCAGTGTCAATAGCATTGCCAGACTTTGTCATTACGCCCGGGAAGACAGTCGGGTTGTTTACAGGACTTCTCATCACTCACGGCATTTTGAACTCACTGGCCACCAAATACCTCGCGTTTTTCACCCGCAGTTTTGTCTTTGTGAACCTTGGCACGACCATCGTTATCGTTATCGTGCTGCTGGCGACTACTCCGAGGTCGGAAATGCATCCTGCAAGCTACGTGTTTGGTAGCCAAGGCATCATCAACCAAACTGGAGGATGGAATAATGGCGTCGCATTTTTGTTTGGATTGCTCAGTGTACAGTGGACTGTACGTGGTAATTTGCCTCTTTCATCCTGATTAACCGTCGACCATCCTTCACAAAGATGACTGTAGGTCGAGGCTGTCCCGATTTAACCGGCTTTTACTGATCGTGTTAGGATTATGATGCTACCGCCCACATCTCGTAAGTAGCAAATTTTACTTCTGTCGGTCACTGTTCTCATTTGTCAGTGAGGAGGTTCGCCGCGCTGCGTATGCAGGTTGGTCTTACTCAATGCTCTGGACCTCCTCTAACCACCATACCCTTAGCCCCGTCCGCCATTTTTATTGCTGGTACATTGAACGAAGTTGTTGTGATTGATTGTTGGCTGATCTTGATGTATGCAGTGATCGGAACTGGCATTCTCGGCTGGATCCTTAATATCGTACTTGTACTTTGCTCTGGTCCGATGTAAGTTATGTATTCCTCGCTATTTCCATGGAGTGCTTAGTCGCTCTAGTGGGAATTTGCCTGGAGCGTCCGGTTCCGCTTTCTTACAGGTGTGGTGTGCATTTAAGTCTTGGTACGTAATGAGACTAACATAGTTCTTTCAGATAATGGTCACGCGAATGGGCATTCCCGCAGCGCTCTTTCTATGGGTGCGTTGACCGGTTATTCGAAGTTGCATATAATAGACTATGCTCCCTAGACCTTTGTGTGCCTTACCGCTTTCTTCGTGGTACAAACGGCCTTGCAAGCCTGTTCGCGGATGCTCTATGCATTCAGTCGCGATCATGGTAAGCCACAACGAACACTTTCTCTGGTTGCGTTGTAGGTCAACTGCGCGGTAGGCCTTCCGGATTCTGGATACTTCAACCACGTGTCGCGTTTAACTCAGACGCCCTTGCGTGCCATTTGGCTTGCAACCGGTGTATCTATCTTACCCGGTCTACTTGACCTTGCATCACCAGTTGCGGCCAACGCGATATTCGCTCTCACTGCCATAGCCCTAGATACCAGCTACATCATACCCATTTTCCTGTGCGCATCCTCCTTCCTTGTTTTCTGGTTCCTACATCCTTACCTATGTACAAGACGCCGCTTGTATGCAAACCACCCGGAAGTGCGCTTCAAACCGGGTCCGTTTTATATGGGATCCGGTATCATCGGTTGGGCCGCAAACGTAGCATGCATTTCGTGGACCCTTTTCGTATGCGTTATTTTCTCGCTACCCACTATCCTCCCAGTCACAAAGGACAACATGAACTATGCATCTGTAATCACCATCGGTGTCGTCATTGTTAGTGGGTAAGTTGCGGAGTCCTATGTATAAGCTGACATCACTTATCAACTATTATGCGTAGCGTGTGGTACATTCTGAGGTTCGTTTACACTCCGGTATTCAGCTCGTTGTCCGAGCGGCCTGGCTGACCCTTGTCTGCAGTGCACACCGTCATTACCATGGCCCGAGTTCTAACCTTACTGATGCCGGAACTGGAGCCAAGTTAGGTGTCAATCAAGGGAATTCCGCACAGGAACTTGTCATGGATGTGGACGAAAAAAAACCACAATCGGGCAGTATCGCCTAACGGATCTCGCTTATGCACGGCCGAAGTACTTTTAGCTGGGAAGGGGGGGATCTCTTGTACCTGACCGTCCTCGTGTGTTCAGGCGAGCGTATGCGCTATTGCCAATGTAGTATGCATGGTTCTGTGTCCTGTATTCGTCAATCTGCAATGCAGAACTCATCAAGGGTTGGACTTTCATCAGGACCAGTCAGCAGGATTGCCGAGAACCGTCAGGTACCAACTAGCCACTGATTAGTACATATTGCCATTATTTGGTGATATGTTTATAGTGTCTGACCAAGGAAGTCCAAAGTATATATGCCATGAAGTTATGCCATACCATGAGGTCTGAAGGACTTGTCCATTCTGGACATCAAGTTTTGTCCTCTGTGGACCATGGCATAACTCCTTGCCTTGCCAGAATAACTCAATAAAGTGGAGCTCATGATGGAATTGGGTAAGAAAACATAAAGGTGACCCAAGCTTCTGATCATTTCCTGGGCAAGATTCTGTGTTCTTGAAAATCTGCTTGTTGCAATGCAAAAGACATCTCCTATGGATCCGACCATTCCAACACCCATCCTGGTGCTTCCTTGACATTTGCCATTGGGTAGATCAACAGCTCTACAGGACCTTTTCCACTGTCTTTTTAATTGACATCTCATTGTATTGAACCACTCGATGATTCCCTACTGCAACTATGTTCGTGCTTCTCTAACGTTAGGGTCGATATTTGGTTTTTGTCCCAACCCATAGGGTAGTTTCATTTGTTTTAAAATTGGGTAGGGAGCTTGAAGATTCTGGGCTCCGGGTCATAAAGATAGCAGCTCCAAGTCATAAACATTGGTGCTCCAAAGTCAAGAGCATCAATAACCCACGTGATGGGAAACTCCACCGCCAAGGACACTGACCGCGACTGTTACGGCTCACCATGGTCGACGACTTGACGTCGAGGACAGTGCTGCTGTAGGCTTCTCTCTAAATCTACATTACCATGTGCTCGAAAATCTTTCAAGAGCCGAGGTTCTACTTGCAGGACATCCGCGCACCGGAGGAGGGCGGGCCATAGGGGCCCTGACCTGTCAGCTATTACCAAGTGGAGTAGTGCAACACAGTCATTAGGGCTTATTGCCCTTGAGGCATGCACTTCAATTCAGTTATTAAAAAGAAATCACTCAAGAACTCTGTCACTGAAATCGTGCACTAATGAGCGTGTAGGTGTTGACGTTGAGACCGTGATCAATGCTGAGCACTGCGTGCTAATGGCAAGCTGGAGCAGGTGCGCACCGTCGAGGGCACCATCAACCTGGCATGACACCAGTGACAAGTGGGGCCTAGTGGAGCCCATTGCCGGCTCATACACTTCCAGGTACGACCGTAAACGGTCCCAGGTACATACGAGCATAAACATTCGATGTTACGAGCTAACAAAACCTTTCTAATTTGGCCACTAGGGCCGTTAGGTGATCGGCACCGTAATAGTACTGTCCTTATCTCAGTGTGGTCGGTGCTGAACGTTGCACATTGAACCCCCCCTCTCGTTCGGTCATGTCCAGCAGGGTAGATGATGATGATCACAACTTGGAGGCGTTGGGTTACAAGCCCTCTTTCAGGAGAGAATTCTCCAATTTAGCTACTATTAGCTTCGCTTTCAGCATCATGGTATGTGTGTTCAATGCGGCTGCGGTTTTGCAACCTTCATTTTTTCTTTCTTCTGTTGCTGTCATGCGATATGTACTAGGGTCTCTGCTCCGGCGTGGCTACGACGTTCAACACACCGCTGCTTCTGGGAGGTCCCGCCTCTGTACGCATCTTTTATACTCTCATTCTGAGGAAAAAGTAACCTTTACACAGGCAACATGGTGCTGGCTACTAGGCTCGTGCATGTACTTCACACTTGGGTCTAGCATTGCAGAGATTGTGTCGGCGTTCCCAACATGTGGTGGGCTTTATACAGCTTCAGCTAGACTTTGCCCATCAACGCATCGAGCCGTCACTAGTTGGTTAGTTGGATGGCTCAATATTCTTGGCCAGATAGCAGGAATTTCATCTACCGAATTCGGCCTCGCAAGCATGATCTTGGGAGCAGTGTCAATAGCATTGCCAGACTTTGTCATTACGCCTGGGAAGACAGTCGGATTGTGTACAGGTCTTCTCATCACTCACGGCATTTTGAACTCACTGGCCACCAAATACCTCGCGTTTTTCACCCGCGGTTTTCTCTTTGTGAACCTTGGAACGACCATCGCTATCATTATCGTGCTGCTGGCGACTACTCCGAGGTCGGAAATGCATCCTGCAAGCTATGTGTTTGATAGCCAAGGTATCATCAACCAAACTGGAGGATGGAATAATGGCATCGCATTTTTGTTTGGATTGCTTAGTGTACAGTGGACTGTACGTGGTAATCCGCATCTCTCAGCACGATTAATCGTCGACCACCCTTCACAAAGATGACTGTAGGTCAAGGCCTTCCAGATTTAACCGGCTTTTACTGATCATGTTAGGATTACGATGCTACCGCCCACATCTCGTAAGTAGCCAATTTTTCTTCTGTCGGTCACTGTTCTCATTTCTCAGTGAGGAGGTACGCCGCGCTGCATATGCAGGTTTGTCTTACTCAATTTTCTGGACCTCCTCTAACCACCATACCCTTAGCCCCGTCCGCCATTTTCATTGCTGGTGCGTTGGACGAGGTTGTTGTGATTGATTGTTGACTGATCTTGATGTATGCAGTGATCGGAACCGGCATTCTCGGCTGGATCCTTACCGTCGTACTTGTACTTTGCTCTGGTCCGATGTAAGATATGTACTCCTCGCTATTTCCATGGAGTACTCAGTCGCTATAGCGGGAACTTGCCTGGAACGTCCGGCTCCGCTTTCTTACAGGTGTGGTGTGCATTTAAGTCTTGGTAAGTAGTGAGACTAACATAGTTCTTTCAGATAATGGTCACTCGAATGGGCGTCCCTGCAGGGCTCTTTTTGTGGGTGCGTTGACCGGTTATTCCAAGTCGCATATAATAGACTATACTCCCTAGACCTTCGTGTGTCTTACCGCTTTCTTCGTGGCACAAACGGCTTTGCAAGCCTGCTCGCGGATGCTCTATGCATTCAGTCGCGATCATGGTAAGCCGTAAACGAACGCTTCCTCTGGTTGGTTTGTAGGCCAACTTGTGCGGTAGGCCTTCCGGATTCTGGATACTTTAGCCACATCTTGCGATTAACTCAGACGCCCTTGCGTGCCATCCGGCTGGCAACCGGTATATCCGCCTTACCCGGTCTACTTGACCTCGCATCACCGATTGCAGCCAATGCGATATTCGCTCTGACCGCCATAGCCCTGGATATCAGCTACATCATACCTATTTTCCTGTGCGCATCCTCTTTCCTTGTTTTCTAGTTCCTTCACATCCTTACCTGTATACTAGACACCGCTTGTATGCAAATCACCCGGAAGTGCGTTTCAAACCGGGTCCGTTTTATATGGGATCTGGTATCATCGGCTGGGCCGCAAACGTAGCATGTACTTCGTGGACCCTTTTCGTATGCGTTATTTTCTCGCTACCCACTATCCTCCCAGTCACGAAGGACAACATGAATTATGCATCTGTGATCACCATCGGTGTCGTCATTGTTAGTGGGTAAGTTGCGGAGTGCTATGTATAAGCTGACATCACTTATCAACTATTATGCGTAGCGTATGGTACATACTGAGGTTTGTTTACGCTCTCCGGTATTTAGCTCGCTGTCCGAGCGGCCTGGCTGACCCACGTCCGCAGCGCACATCGTCATTACCATGGCCCGAGTTCTAACCTCACTGATGCCGGAGCTGGAGCCAAGTTAGGTGTCAATCAAGGGAATTCCGCACAAGAACTTGTCACGGATGTGGACGAAAAGAAACCACAATCGGGCAGTATCGCCTAACAGATCTCGCTTATGCGCGGCCGAAGTATTTTACCTTGGAAGGGGTGGAATCCCATGTACCTGACCGTCCTCGTGTATCCAGGCCAGTGTATGCGCTATTGCCAATGTAGTTTAGATGGTTCTGTGTCATGCATTGGTCAATCTGCAATGCAGAACTTATCTGGGGGCTGAACTGTCATCAGGACCAGTCTGGATTGTTGAGAACTGTCAGGTACCAAATTGGTGATGTGTGTATAGTGTCTGACCAAGGAAGTCCGAAGTATCTATGCCATGAAGTTATGCCATGCCATGAGGTTTCAAGGACTTGTCCATTCTTTGGGCTTCAGGTTTTCTCCATGGCATCACACCTTCCCCTGACGGAAAAACTCAATAAAATTGAGTTCATGATGGAAATTGGGTGAGAAAATGCAAAGGTGATCCAAGCTTCTGATCTTTTCCTAGACAAGATTCTTTGTTCTTGAAAATCTGCTTGTTGCAATGCAAGGAACATTTCCAATGAATGTGGCCATTCCAACACCCATTCTGGTGTTTCTGTGTCATTGGATAGATCAGCAGCTCTACAGAACCTTATCCACTGTCTTTTTTCTTGACATCCCATTTTATTGAACCATTCGATGATTCCCTACTAGTACATCATACTGCTAGTTGTACTCAGAAGACAGTTTTGGGTCACATCACTATGTTCATGCTTCTGTAGGGTTAGGGGTAATATTTGGTTTTTGTCCCAAGCCATATTATGGGACATTTTATGTGCTTTAAGATTGGGCTGGGAGCTTGAAGGTTTGGGGCTCTGAGTCACACAGATGGCAGCTCCAAGTCATAAACATCAGTGCTCCATAGTCAAGAGCATCGATAACTCTGCGTGACGGGAGACCCCCAATGATGCTGTTGTAGGCTTCTCTCTAAATCTACATCACCACATGTTCGCAAATCTTTCAAGAACTCCGTCACCGAACCCGCGCACTAACGAGCGTCACGGCGTGTAGGTGTTGACGTTGAGGCAGTGATCAATGATGAGCGCTGGGTGCTATTGGTAAGCAGGGGCAGGTGCGCGGCAGCGCCGAGGGTATGTTCCTCCTGGCATGCACCCACCATGACACTAGTGACAAGTGGCGCCCAGTGGCGCCCAATGCCGGCCCATGGCCGTAAGTATTTCCAGGTACGAGCGTAAACGTTCCCAGGTACATACGAACATAAACATTCGACTTTTCAAGCAAACGAAACCTCCCTAATTTGGTCACTTAGTGGCCGTTAGGTGATCGGCACCATAACAGTACTGTCCTTATCTCAGGGTGGTCGGTACTGAACGTTGCACATTGAACTCCCTCTCTCATTCGGTCATGTCCAGCAGGGTAGATGATGATGATCACAACTTGGAGGCGTTGGGTTACAAGCCCTCTTTCAGGAGAGAATTCACCAATCTAGCTACTATTAGCTTCGCCTTCAGCATCATGGTATGTATCTTCGATGCGACTCTGGTTTTGCGGCCTTCATTTCCCTTTTTCTTCCCGTTACTACATGCGATATGCAGGGTCTCTGCTCTAGTGTAGCTATGACGTTCAACACACCGCTACTTCTGGGAGGTCCCGCCTCTGTACGCATCTTTCATACTTCCCACCCGGAGAAACAAATAACCTTTACACAGGCAACATGGTGCTGGCTGCTAGGCTCGTGCATGTGCCTCACACTGGGGTCTAGCATTGCAGAGATTGTGTCGGCCTTTCCAACCTGTGGCGGGGTTTATACAGCTTCAGCTAGGCTTTGCCCACCAACGCATCGCGCCGTCGTCGGTTGGTTAGTTGGATGGCTCAATATTCTTGGCCAGATTGCAGGAATTTCGTCTACCGAATTCGGTCTCGCAACCATGATCCTGGGAGCAGTGTCAATAGCATTGCCGGGCTTTGTCATTACGCCTGGGAAGACAGTCGGATTGTTTACAGGGCTTCTCATCACTCACGGCATTTTGAACTCACTGGCTACCAAACAGCTCGCATTCCTCACTCGCAGTTTTATCTTTGTGAACCTTGGCTCGGCCATCATCATCATTATCGTGTTGCTGGCGACTACTCCGAGGTCGGAAATGCATCCTGCAAGCTATGTGTTTGGTGGCCAAGGTATCATCAACCAAACTGGAGGATGGAATAATGGCATCGCATTTTTGTTTGGATTGCTCAGTGTACAGTGGACTGTACGTGGTAATCTACCTCTCCCATCCTGATTAACCGTCGACCATCCTTCACAAAGATGACCGTAAGTCGAGGCCGTCCCGATTTGACCAGCTTTTACTGATCATGCTAGGATTATGATGCTACCGCCCACATCTCGTAAGAAGCCTACTCTTCTTCTGTCGGTCTCTGCTCACATTTCTCAGTGAGGAGGTTCGCCGCGCTGCATACGCGGGTTGGTCTTGTTCTATCCTCTTGATCTCCACTAACTATGATACTTACAGCCCCTTCCGCCATTTTTATTGCTGGTACATTGGACGAAGCTGTTGCGATTCATTGTTTGGTTGATCTTGACATTCAGTGATTGGAACCGGCATACCTGGCTGGATCTTTAATATCGTACTTGTCCTCTGCTCTGGTCCGATGTAAGTTGAAATATATCTCTCTATTTCCGTGGAGTACTCAGTAGCTTCAGTGGAGACTTGCCTGGAGCGTCCGGTTCCGCTTTCTTGCAGGTGTAGTGTGCAATTAAGTATTGGTATGTAGTGAGTCTAACATGGTTCTTTCAGATAATGGTCACGCGAATGGGCATTCCTGCAGCGCTCTTTCTATGGGTGCGTTAACCAGTCATTCGAAGTCGCATATATGCAATAGACTATACTCCCTAGACCTTCGTGTGTCTTACCGCTTTCTTTGGGGCACAAGCGGCCTTGCAAGCCTGCTCACGGATGCTCTATGCATTCAGTCGCGATCATGGTAAGCCGCATCGAACGTTTCGTCTGGTTGATTTGTAGGCCAACTTGTGCCGTAGGTCTTCCGGATTCTGGGTACTTTAGCCACGTCTCGCGATTAACTCAGACGCCCTTGCGTGCCATCTGGCTGGCAACCGGTATATCCATCTTACCCGGTCTACTTGACCTCGCATCACCGGTTGCAGCCAATGCGATATTCGCTCTCACTGCCATGGCCCTGGATATCAGCTACATCATACCCATTTTCCTGTGCGCATCCTCTTTCCTTGTTTTCTAGTTCCTTCACATCCTTACCTGTATACTAGACGCCGCTTGTATGCTGATCACCCGGAAGTGCGTTTCAAACCGGGTCCGTTTTATATGGGATCTGGTATCATCGGTTGGGCTGCAAACGTAGCATGCGTTTCGTGGACCCTTTTCGTATGCGTTATTTTCTCACTACCCACTATCCTGCCCGTCACGAAGGACAACATGAATTATGCATCCGTAATCACCATCGGTGTCGTCATTGTTAGCGGATAAGTCACGGAGTACGTATAAGCTGACATCACTCATCAACTGAGATGCGTAGTGTATGGTACATACTGAGGTTTGTTTACGCTCTCCGGTATTTAGCTCGCTGTCCGAGCGGCCTGGCTGACCCACGTCTGCAGTGCACATCGGCATTACCATGGCCCGAGCTCTAACCTTACTAATGCTGGAACCGACCGAGTCAAGTTAGGTGTCGATCAAGAGAATTCTGCGCAAGAAACTGTCAGCGATGGGGACGAAAAGAAACTGCCACCGGACAGTATCGCCTAACAGATCTCGCTTACGCGCGGCCGAAGTACTTTTAGCTGGAGGGGATCTGATGTACCTTACGTCCTCGTGTATTCAAGCCAGTGCACATATGCACTATTGCCAATGTAGTATAGACGGTTCTTCGTCCCGCGTATTCACCAGAAGACTGCATATCGGCAAGGAGCGACACGTTCGCTTCGGCTCTGAAATGAAAAGCTTCTGGCATTTATTGGGCGCATAGTGGACTCGGAAGCTTGGCGAGACTATGGTACATACATCGTAAATATTTCTTTACCGATCTAATCGTCTATGGACGCAAGGCCACCCCATACGTATAGCATACCACACATTTTTGATCAACCATTTACAGGCCAGCCTCCCTATCCTTCCTCGCTGCGTAGACGAGAAGATCGCACACACGCCTCGAGTAGCCCCACTCGTTGTCATACCAGGCGATGAGCTTGACGAAAGTGTCGTTCAACTGGATTCCAGCGCTTGCGTCGAAGATGGAGCTTGCTGGGTGGCCGACAAAGTCAGTGGATACGACTGCATCCTCGGTGTATGCAACGATGCCCTGGAGTTCAGGGGACTCGGACGCAGCTTTCAGGGCAGCCTTGATGTTAGCGTAGCTTGTGGGCTTGGCAAGACGGACGACGAGATCGACGACGGAAACATCGAGAGTAGGTACACGGAAGGCGAGACCACTGGGGACGACAGTTATATCAGTGCGACAGAAGGATCCGCAGATTAGATGCTTACGTCAATTTGCCGTTGAGGTGAGGGATGACCTTGCCAACGGCCTTGGCAGCCCCAGTGCTGGATGGAATGATGTTGTTGTTGACGGCACGACCACCACGCCAGTCTTTTGAGGAGGGACCATCGACGGTCTTCTGGGTGGCGGTGGTGGCGTGGATAGTGCTCATGAGACCTTCGACAATGCCGAAGTTGTCATCTACGACTTTAGCGAGGGGAGCGAGACAGTTGGTGGTGCAAGAAGCGTTGGAGATGACGGTTAACTTGGGATCGTAAGCGTGGAGGTTGACGCCGACCACGAACATGGGTGCATCAGCGGAGGGTGCGGAGATAACGACCTTCTTGGCACCACCCTTCAGGTGAGCAGAGGCTCTGTGAAACGATTGGTTGAAACACTCGAAACATGGATGGGGATATCTCACTTTTCGGTTGTCGTGAAGACACCCTAACAGAGACGAGTCAGTGCCTATGCGCGGAGGTTATGCGCATCAAAATGTACGTACGGTGGACTCCACGATATACTCTGCGCCGACGCGTCCCCACGGGATGTTGGCAGGATCGCGCTCGCTGAAGACAGTGATGGCGCGTCCGTTGATGACAAGCTTTCCGTCCCTTGCTTGAACGTCGCCCTCGAAGCGGCGGTGGACGGAATCATACTTGAACATGTAGACCTATATGCGCGTCAGTGCGAGTGTCGACGGATAAGCGTTGTCTTGTACCATGTAATCGAGGTCGATGAAAGGGCTGCAAGGGAATATTGCGTCAGAATGGTTATGGGATGACGATGCATACACGCACTCGTTGATCGCCACAATCTCTATCTCTTGGTTCTCGAGGGCATTGCGAGCGACGATACGACCGATACGGCCTGCGAGAGCGTCAGGACGAGGGACATCGAGGAATGTACCATATACATACCGAATCTATATTAAAAACAAGGAGATGGGCACGATGCAGACCGATACCCATTAGACGATGAAATAGACGACGTACCCGTTGATACCGACTCTGACCTACAACACGGTCAGCGATATGCATGCGGTGTCGAGCGTCGAGCGAGCATTGACACTCACCATTGTGTTTAGGATAGCGCGTGGAGGAGTGGATGTCAGAGGGGAGCTGAGAGAGGAGCGGGTGGAGGAGATGCGCTCATTTTTATATGTGCTGATGATGATCTAATCGGCGTGAGTCGGATTGTCAGCAAGTGCGTTTCCTTATTTGGAATCCGAATGCTTGCGACGGTGAGAGAGAGCCGACCGTTTATCCGAGATCAGACTAGTCTGAGGGGCAACGTCTCGGACGATTAATCAACGTGCGTAATCTGCGTCCCATGCCATCCCTGCTGCGAGCTCACTTCGCTCCGATAACCTCTCTCCTATCCTGACTTGGTCTGTAATTCTCCTTAGTTGCTACTCCAGCGAGTGATCACCACGGTCCCCCACCCAGATCCAACCCGCTTGATCCGTATGGCTTTGAATGGGTGTGCGTCCGCTGGTTCGACATTAGGGATGTTCTCATGTTACGACAATGCCATCGCGCGTTCTTCAACGAGAACCAGAAACTGTCTCGAGGTACTCGGACTCGGGTCGGATGTCAGAAACGCGTATGCCCACCCAGAAGGCAACGGTTCGTCCCTTCATAAACAGCGCATAGAAAGAAGCACAACCGGATCAAAACCATCGCACGAATTACTTAACGCTGGGCTTCGCAACTTACTTCCAGATCCCTTCGTAAAGTCCGATTTTGCCCGTATCGGGATCCAGTCCTACCCCAATTTCTACTTCCTCGCTCCCGTCCTCTTTGATGCGCTTCACCATGATACCTTCGTCGGGAGGTTCACCATTCCGGTGGGAATCGATGATATTCCCAACGATAGCGTGTCATCGCTGACAATTCACTATCTAAGAGGGAAACGGTATATCGTAGGCCTGTGAACGCCCAGCTAACACTGTTCTCGGACGTCACAGGCGATGACAGTCGAAGGTCGAGGTAGAGCAGAACATCCCCAGCTGCGGATGAGTCGCGCAGGCCTGAACGTGATGTCAAGACTAGGACACCCAAGTCTTCAATCCTTCTCGTTTCTGGGGTGGTAAACCGTCCATACCTCGTACGTACTGGCCCTGGACCATCGGGCCTACTTGCATCGGTGACCAAACCGACAGTCCTTCTGTACACATCTTCAAGTTAAGATATCCGTATTCATACTCTGTAGTATCGCACAAAGTGTAGTCTAGGATATTACAGCTTTCACAGCACCCACAAACGAGTTCGTGATGCCCGTGTGACATACCGGTCACCTAGTTGGCAGTCGCAGTCTCCAAATCTCTATCAAGAGTACCCGCTATCCAAGAGCAAATCAGCTGTCCTTGTGGATCCGTCGCAAGCCAGTATGAGTAAAGGTACATGGAGATGAGGGAAAAGATCAAGATGGCTGCGGAATACTGGAAGATCGCTGAATGAAGAGCGAAGTGTACAATGAGTGCAGCGATGAAGAAATATACACTATAATATAATAGGCTCATCATAAATGTGATGTCAAGTAGAACGCTGCTTACGCACCTGTACAGGAACAGTAAGAACGGATACGCTAAAGCGACCTCCACGTTTAGTTTTGATTGAGGCGTCTAGACTCTACGTCAACAGGATAGACCATCAAACTAAGTTCGATGACTACTCACGGAAAATCTCGGACACCGAACTGCCAGTCCCACCAAGACACTACCCATTGCAAACAGAAGCGACGCATAGCTCAACCTTTGGGGCCAGTACGACAACCCATTCTGATCGATAGACGGGATAGCCAAGAAGCTGAAGTTTGCCGTCAGCAGTACAGTAGCCTTGCCATAGGGGCTAAGTGTTCGGTGACGGATGCAAATATCAAGGTTGTACCAAACTCACAAGTAAGCTGGTGTTCTTAAGATCTTTTTGGAATATGTGGCAGAACACTATCCATTCATCTACATCCGTTTCGTGATCACGACTTTGATCGTCTTCCTGCGTAGCCTCACGCTGTCGAGTTGCACGGTTTTGTTCGGGTTTACTTCGTCGTGCAACTTGGAGCATGCGTGCGATATTTCCGGGATAATCAAGCGTGGAAAACATGCTGCTTAGTTTCCACGTCATATAAGACATCTCCCTTAATGTTATGCCTAGGGCTGGTGGGGATAATGGTTCTCTGAGCCGAGGTTCACGGGAGTCGCAAACGTAAGCGTGAATGCCATGACAACACCCATACGACACTTACTGGGGCGTATGTGCTCTCGACTCCTCGCCGTCAGAAGGCTGGCAAGCCAGGAGTTGACAGTGAGCGTCAGACTACTGAAAAATCCGGTCTTGACAGTGACGCACCCTGCTGTTTGCATCAGTCGTAGGGATTGTTGGATTCGAACCGGGGCCTCCACCAGGGGAGCATAGTATGGTCGGCCTCCCGACGCTGGCACCCGCTTCCGCCCCTCCACCCTTCTCTATATCACATATAGGTGTTGTCGAAAGGGAAGTGGCATCGTCTACGTTATTCTTCGCGAAACGCTTCTGTTTCCATGGCTCCTGGACGGACGCATTCCGGAACGAGAAGATACACTGCAGCAAGTACAAAGTCGTCGAAGAACATCGTTTGACGATCGCAACGAGTAACTTCGGGAAGCGAGCAAGAATCTGCATGAGCGTCTCTACCGCTGACATGGATGTACGCAGAACAACGTGTGTGCCCTAAACGTTGTGCGAAATTATTTATGCCACATAGTCTCATGAGGGGTGCGTTTCGGAGAATTAAATTCAGGGCGCTCACTTTTATATGTGCTGATATGATGATCTAATCGTCCCGAGTCGGATGTCAAGGCGCAGGTGGAGGTCTTGCTATGCTAACCCGACGAGAAATGGAGCAAACTCCATAACGTTCAGTTCAGACTTTTGGATCTGATGTGACCCGCATTGTAGGTAACTTCTTATCAATTACAGTGACACGTGAATCCAACTAGCGCTGACGCAGTCAGTGGGTTTGCGCTACAATTCAAGGAGGCGGGAAAGATTACCTGACAATCAGGAGTCGGTTGAACCGCTCGCCTGAGATCGTGTTTCTGAGTCTCCGACCTTGCCCAGTTCGAGTTTCTATTTCTGCCCAGACTGCAAATGAAGTGCTGGCATGCAACCACTGCCAACTAAAGAGGCTCGCAGGCTAGATTGTGACACTCTCCCCTTCGACTTGGTCTGCTTAGTCATCATGCTCCTACGTGTACTGCATACCTTGTTGGGAATAAATTTAATTACAAGCTGAAGTTGGTCGCCGACGTGTCCTTGGTGAATACCTTTCAAATAGTGCCGCGTTTTGCGTTATGCACTTGATTTCTCTGCGGAGAGCACTATGTATCCTTGCAGTCGTTCCTGCACTGTTCGAGACATCGCTCGCCGCGGTGCTGGCCATTGACTATGGCACTGACTGGATGAAAGCGTCTTTGATGAAACCAGGCGTTCCGTTCGACGTCTTGCTGAACAAGGACTCTAAGAGAAAGATCCAGTCCTCTGTGGCTTGGAAAAGAGATGACAGGCTCTTTGGCACTGACGCGGCGAACCTCGTACGTGTCTACTCTCATTTGCGTGACACTTGCCATTGACCTGGCGCGTACAACAGGCTTCCCGTTTCCCCTCGGATTCATTCTCGTCGTTGAAGCTCCTCCAGGGCGTACCCTTCGATTCAAATTCAGTATCCTACTTCACCCAGATATCTACGTCCGACGTAGTTAAGAACTCTCGTTCGTCGGTGTCCCTCAGGCAAGATGATGGTACGGAATGGAGCACCGAGGAACTCATCGCCATGCAACTTTCTTATGTCAAAAAGCTTGCCGAAGATGTTGCGGGCGAACTTGTTCAAGATGTCGTCGTAACTGTTCCTCCGTATTATACCCAATTCGAACGAGACGCCGTGGCAGACGCAATAGAAATCGCCGGGCTGAGGACATTGGCATTGATCAATGACGGGTCGGCAGTTGCGATTAACTACGCCATGACTCGCACGTTCTCTTCAACGCCAGAGTACCACGTTATATATGACGCAGGCGCGTCCTCCATCCGCGCAACGGTCGTCTCCTTTGCATCCGCAGCAGACCCCAAATCCAAGGCTCAGTACACCCAAATATCCGTCCTTGGTGTCGGTTCCGATAGATCTACCGGTGGAACTGAACTGGACCGAAGACTCCGGGAGATTCTGATAGAGGCTTTCATCAACAAGCACAAACGTGACATTCGGAAAGACAAACGGGGTATGGCAAAATTATGGAAGGAGGCCGGACGTATCAAAAGTATTTTGAGTGCCAATACTGATGCAACGGCAACGGTACGGTATTCTTACTATGAAGGGGAGGATGATACGAGCTTGTTATGGTAGGTTGAAAGCCTCGCTTTCGACATCGACTTCAAGGCGAAGATTACTCGCGCACAGTTTGAAAAGTCCTGTCAGGACTTGAATGACCGTTTTGCACAACCGATATACGACGCCCTCGCCAACGCCGGGTTGAATCTGGTGCGTCTTGGTGTCGCACCGGTTTGTTTTCCCATCCTGACCGTCGCCTCAGGATAATTTAGCTTCTGTGATTCTTACGGGTGGAAGCTCAAGGACTCCCATGATCCAATCTGCAGTTAAGGTCGCTGTCGGAGAGTGGGTACAGACTTTTCGTATGGATGGAACTTTACGGATTGACTTCCACCAGAGATCGTATTGCACAGAACGTAAATGCGGACGAATCAGCTGTCCTCGGTATGTATACCTTCCTTTCACTCTTGCGGTATGTTATTTACCTCTGACTGTAGGCGCCGCCCTGTATGGTGCTTCTCTCTCGAGGCAATTCAAGACGAAAGACATACGTATTACCGATATCTTTCCGCACGAAGTCCAAGCTTCTTACTTCGCCGCTGCTCCTGGTTCTCGCACGATCCATAGTCTTATTTTTCCCCGTGGCTCCAAATACGGCACCAGGAAGACCCTTTCCTTCAACAAGCGGAAGGAAGACTTCTCGTTATGGTTGGACTACAAGAACGAAGTGGCACCGTGCGTTTCTTGACTATATCTTATCATTCACATTTGTTTCACCATTTGTTTTCGTAGTGGCTTCCCTCGTGAGATTTTAGAGGCGCAAATATCTGGCGTGGTGGAAGCGCTTGGCAATCTCACGGAACGCGGCGCGATTGACCCTGTTATCAAGGTTATTGTTGCTCTTTCCGAGTCTGGCTTCGTGTCTGTCGAGGAGGCGATAGCGTACGGTGAAGTCAAATCAACAATTGCAGGTATGTGTGATCAGAACCAATCTATTGTTAAATATCAAATATATGCAGGGAAACTGAAGTCATTCTTTGGCGGGGGTGCAGGCGAGACAGAAGGCACAGCAGATGCAGAGAAGGAGAGCGAACAGGTCATATTTTCCAAGGACAAAAAGGAGAAAAGTGAATCGGGCACTATTCCTCTTGAGCTGGCTACCGTATACTCGACACTTGCTCCAATGTCTGTGCCAGATAAGAAAGCAGCTCGTGATAGGTTTGTGGTGTTGTCGGATGCCCTGCGTACTGCCATTAACGCCCTGCAGATTACGTGCGTTAGATAACATGGAAGTGTCCAAACAATTCCGGGAGGAGGCATTCAACACCCTGGAGGGATACCTATACAAGCTGCGGGATCTTCTCGACGATGGGCCCGAAACACCGTTCATGAAATGTTCCAAACCCTCAGAGAGGGAGGCGATTTCTCGAAAGGTGACAGATACGTCAGCGTGGCTCCATAGTGACGGAGAATCGGCGGATACATCGACACTTTTGGGGAAGCGTAGAGCATTGGAGTGAGTTTTGTGCACGCTCCACAACAGTTCTCCTCTTACTTCTCGATCCCAGGTCTCTTGAAAAGCCCATAATGCACCGGTACAAGGAAATAGAGGAGTTCCCTGAAGCTTTAAATAACAGCCAGAAGTGGAACTGGTCTACACGGCTCTTCCTCGCTGAAGCCCGTGCCAACCTCACAGCAGAAACAGCAGCAGGACTCCCGTCAAAGTGGACAGCTGAAGAGCTCGACGCACTGGAGAAGGCTGTCAAAGAACACGAAGCGTGGCTGGGTGACGGAGTAGAAAAACAAAAGCATGTTAAGATGAACGAAGATCCGACGATCGAGACTAGAGAAATGCGGTCAAGAGCCAAGACGCTGGAGCTCCACCTGCAGAGGTTGGTGAAGCGGAAAGCGCCAAAGGTGAAGAAGACTCCAAAATCAGCGGGGACACCGGAAAATGGGGAATCTGACGAGACGGAAGGTAAACAATCAACACACGACGAACTATAGACCACGGTCGCATGTCCAACCTCTAGTGATAATAGAATGAATCATTTATTTAATGTGAGGACTTGCTTGTGTACTAGTCGGATCACACCCTGGTGGGAGTGTATTTGTCGGTGCTTGTACAGGTACCCGGCGGTGGAACTTATGATCCATATCTCGACGGCTCCCTGCCCGTCCTTCCACTGCATTCCCCAAACTCCAACAGTTTCGCCTGGCAGTGCTGATCTGTGTCGAGAAGGTGTTTTCTCGCGCCTGATTGCAAGTGCGCACCCATGTCCCAGCTCTCCCGCCGGAGTTACGATAGTACAGCTCACGAGAGACGGCTGTCCAAATATCGCGTCACCGACGATGATCTCTTCGAGTGCGTTCTGTGACTGACCTCTCTCCATAATCACTGACTTCATGGCCCGTAGTTACGTGCTCCGTGTAGCGTGAGTCGGTCGCATTTTCCACCGTGGCTCATCTCATCATCTTCATCTGGCAGCATCCTAAGTTATGTCACCTCGACCAAAGTTACGGATACCCATGCGAAGGTGGCAGAAACCAAGGAGAAGGACCACCACTACAAACTATCTGGCGCTATATCATACTCGATTGTTTCCATTGGTGATATATTCAAAGAAATTGGCGGTGGCTCTAGAAGTGTCAAGTTCCCAGAGAAACTTCTCAAGGTGCTCGAACAGAAGCTGCAGAGTATAGCGATGGGAAGGGATCAAGCGTGAGTTTCATCGCATATATTGATGGTTCCCCGCTTTCTGACACACAAAATCGTGCAGATACTCTGACCAGCTCACCCGGAGAACAATGGCCGTCTTCTACAATCACTTCATGGGCGACGGCTTCCGCAAACAAATGAAGGAGAACAGGAGCATAGAGGAGTTGATTTTGATGTTTGCTGCGCAATCCACGGGCGTCCTTAAAAAGGAACCGACTTTGGTCGATGACGCTTGGAAGGTAGAGCTAAACAACCAAATCGCACAATTCGTAAGGATGCTCCGTGAATGCTTGAAGGGCCTCAATCACGTGTCTCCGGAATTGAATTCTCGCTTGGATATGTACCAAACGAAGCTCTCCCCTCCATCATCGCATGACTCTGGCCACGATTCAGTTTCTGTTACCCGAGATCGCGGGGATTCAGTAAGTACGGTACAGACCGTCAATACCAGTATACAGGATATGCCGCTCGCATTGACCATCGCCAATCTGTTTAAAATTCCTGAACAAGCGATGCAAAACGAAGTCGATAGGCTAAGGAAGATTTGCACGGAGAAGGTAGGAGTGGTAGAACGCAGGAAAACGGAGAACTTACTATCACGTTCTAGGCGGCTCTTATAGATCTGAAGGTATGTACTAAACCAAGTGCTAATGGCTTGGGTGGTGACCCCGCATTCATAGACGTGTTTGAAGAACATCAATGCCGGTGCCCCATTTCCCGGTCGTCGCGAGGACTTTCCCAGCGAGACAGCATGGACTCAGTGGCGAACGCTTGAAACTTCCCAACTATCTCAGCTCATGGTAGCCATGATGTCCACGAACCCCGAGCTCGCTAAGTCTATGCCCTCTGACGATGGACCAACATACACATCTGCCCGTCCAAGTTCCGTATACTCTACTGCACGCGCTGACTTACCAGCCAGTACAATACGCCATGTTTCCGCTGCATCTATTAGCAGTCGCCGGTCTGCAGCCACCGTTGCCGGTGGAGACAGTTTCTCGGAGGATGTTGATGAAGATGGTGAGATACGCGTAGGACATCACTTCACTTTTATTCCTCCAAACCCAAAGAGATTCTACAAGCGGCTAGTCGAGCACTGTATCAAGGCGGAACTGGAGCTTTTGTACAGCCCTGAGGTAGATGATACCGACGAGGTTCCACTAACCATCCTTAGTCAACCTCATGTACAACTCATCAACGAGTGCGCTGTTCGGTGGAGGATAGGGCAATCATATCGTGCGACGTGCTTCCTGGAACTCATCAAACAGTTCTATGAACGCGGCGAGGTTCCAATGGAGTGCATACCTGTGGCGCTGCAAACAGTGACCAAGTCATTGCACGACGTGGAAATCGATAGGTGGTCTATTCAAGATGTGAGTATTTCTTGACTGGGTCGTAGTTTGCTTACGCCTGCCTTCACATTAGGCGGAGTTATTGGCCAACGTTTACGGTGGCCTCTATAATATCTTCCTATCATCCCTTTATCACACGATGGAATCTCTCCCGAACCTCAAAGTATCCGAGATAGAACCATATCTTTCCGTTCTAGATCACATACGAGAAAGTGGCTTGATGGGCCAGTTTGAAGCTGACATCAACAGCCGCCTATTAGATTTGGAAGACCGGATACGGCATATTTCTGCACAATATTACCAGGACAAAATGCAACAACTGCAATCGTCCCCAGGAGTTAATCGAGCCTTACCATTATTGTTGATGACGGACGAGATGGAGAAGGCAGCCAAACAATTGGACAAACGATTCCCTGAACCACTTGTTGGGTGCGTCCTGTTTCTCCTATTGGTTCTAGTCGAGGTGTTGATCACTGGGAGAAGCCGGATTGATTTGGTGTCCTTGGTAGTTGAGGTGCAGGTCCCATTGTTTATAGCTGACTTGAAAAAGTCCGGCAAGAAACTGCTCGAGTCATCAACCAACGGTCCCACACCAGACGTTCCAATACAGGATATATTTTCTCTATATCGAAGAACCAAAACGTTATTGGAAATGTTCCGGGCTTTCTGTCCTACGTATGTATTCCATGACATGTTAGGGGGATTTGGACTGTATCGTGGGTTGCTTCAGGGGCCAAGTAGAGTTCGATCTCGGCCAGTTTTTCATGCAATACGTCTTGCGATGGTTGTCTGAAACGGATAGCAAGACCGGACAGTGGGTTCAGGCCGTAAGTGGTTCGGTTTCTGTGTCGATCCAACATAGCTAAGAGTGAATTTCAGGCCATAGCTGCTGATAAGGTAAGCGCACTGTCAGGCTTATGGAAACGTGATATGATTGCTAAGTATAAAGTATAGTTTCAAGCAGAGAATGCCGAAGGCCACAGCTCGTCTATCGTAGATCTTTTCGACTCCCTACGTAGCCCAATTGCGTTTCTCCAGGAACTAGAATGGTCGGATGAGTATCAGAATGCTAGATTTTTCACTAGCTTGTCCAAAGTGCGCTAGCGCATGGTTTTTCGTGGTTGTGGTCGCACTGACAGCGGGCCACAGACCATTTCCAAGGCTGTCGAGCAATACTGTCGCAACGTTGAAGAATTGTTCATGACGGAGATGTTTCCCCGACCAACGGAGTATCTTCAGCCACAGAAATCGTCTGCATGGCTCGAAAAGGCCAGACAGCTCGCAACCACAGGCGAAAAGAAGGTCGAACCCTTCAACTTCCAACCCGAGTCTTGCGTTAAGCTCAACAACGTTGAGGCAGCTCGCAAGCTGCTAGACAATTTGTACAGCCAAATGCAAGTTGACAAGATTACTGAGGTTCTTGCTACCTGTCCGCCCGTTCCCGAGAAAGCCGAACGGTTACGATTTTTGTTCACAGTCAAGATCGTGATGGCCGAGAACCTTGTCCCACTCGATAGCAGTCCATCGTCGCTGTTAGATACTTTCGTCACTCTCAGCGACGAGGCTGGAAACCGGCTTGTTAAAACACGAACAATATACGATTCGGTCAATCCACGATGTCAGTTGCCCACACCCTTAACTACTACTTTTTTCCTGAGGTGAGACGTTTTTAGGGGAAGAGACATTCGACATATCTGTGGATAAGCCTCTCTGGCTCATGTGCAGCATACGGGATCGAGCTCTCATGGGCCAGCACGACGTGGTTGGCCGGTCGTTTATATGCCTAAATCCTTCCCAGTATGGGGACTATTTGACACACGACGTTTGGTTGAGTCTGGAGTCAGCCAACCAGAGCAGTGAAAGCCGTATTCTGTTGCGCATTAGTATGGAAGGTGAGACGGATGATGCTCAATTCTACTTCGGTCGTGCTTTCCGCTCGCTCAAGCGGAGTGAGGGTGACATGATGCGTATTTTTATTGACAAGGTTGGTCCTTCAACGCATGGGCAGTCGGGCTGATTTTGACATTTCGTTAACAAGATGTCTCCGTTTATACGGCAATCCATCTCCCGAGCTGTGGTGAAGAACCTAATGAAAGGGGGATCTTCAACGTTGGACTATAACAGAGCCCTGGCGAACGTGACAGGTCTCTACCGTTCAGCATTAGGTTCTAGTTCGTCAGAAGTCCAAATACCACTGCCTGCCTCGGAGAAGTCGCGGGTACGCCCGGAGGAACTGTCCGACGTGGAGATCGAACGAGCAATCGTACCACTCTTTGACTACTTTGACGCCAATCTGCAGATCCTGAACACACACCTGAGCGAGACAGCGAAAGAGATGGTAATGCTCAGAGTGTGGAAGGAGATCTTGACTGTAATTGAGGGGTTGCTTATTCCTCCGCTGTCGAAACTCCCGAGCGACATGAAACCCTTGCGTGACAGGGAAGTAGATATCGTTTTCAAATGGTTGAAGGTGCGATAAGTAGGTTTACGGCGATTTGAGCTTACGGTTTCTCAGTTCTTGAGGGACTACTTCTATGCCGACGGAGAGGGCATATCATTGGAGGTCCTACAAAACCAGAAGTACCGAGACGTTCTCTCTATCAGACTTTATTACGACTGGCACACGTGAGTTGTCGTTTGAGTATTTGACAGCTGTGTATGTAGTGACGCACTGCCTTTAGTGATACCCTTATGGAAGAGTGCGTGCGTGCGATGCAGCAAAGCCTGCGCGAGGCCGTTCCTGTTAAGAAGCGCGTCAAGACAGTCTATAACCAGCGGAATTTGGGCACGATCAAGGAACGTAAGAGAGAGAAGAAGCAGGAAAAGGAGGCGTCTAGCGGGGAGGTCATCTTGCGAATCTTGCGCATGAGGTAATGTGAACGTCTGTCTCTCGTATTCCATCCTACTGAGCTTGTCGCCATATACTTTACAGGCCAAATACATCGGATTTCATTGCCCAGCAGTTGGAGATGATGGCTAATGTTCGGACCCAGCAAGAAAGGTCACAAGTGGCACAGTTACAACGAAAGACACATGGTTCGCGGCAGGTAGCACCCGGTTAATCCTCATCACTACTTCACGATACAGACTCTCGTCCTTAAGTGGCTGGAGCTGTAGCTGTACCATGTTTTTATCTGTAGCACTTTGATACATGAGTACATTCCTTTGTCATGGACGGTTGCGGTTTCCCCACTGGATCCTGTGGATATCTGTCAATTCCACTGTATGGACATACTCTACTGCACTCCAGAAAAAGGTTCATCAGAACGCTTATTTTGAGATTCGGTCAATTAGGCCTCAGGAGTGTCAGCCCGGAGCATCGACGAACTAGCCGACGGAAGCTTGGTTTGACCGATTGATAATGTGCCTCGTCCCCACAAGCACCCCCTGGGAAACGTGATTGCACGGCATTCCAGTAATTGAGGTCGCATCGCGAGCGCGAGCCGGCCCTTGTGGCCGGTTCTTGATGAACTAGTAGCACTGTACCTGCGATCGCCTGCATGAGGTCGCATCGTTAGAAATGTGGCGTAGGTTGAAGTAGGAATGGTTTGAAGTATTTTTTTTTTCAGGGTACCGGGCCGGGTATCGGGCTAGACGGACTCTCGCCGAAGTCTGTAATTTAAGGAAGATCAAGGTCGGACCGTCCCTGTGCACTGCGCGGCCACAAATTAGCCCTTGATACGGTAGAGGCCAGGCACGCATATCTCGGAGTAAGTGAACAGTTGTATGTATCATAGCAAGGGCAATTAAAGCCAAAAGCAGAGAATTCACGTCCTTCCAGGCATCTACCCTTCGAAATTGGGTCGATGCCTTACACTGGCCTCAAGGCTGATGCTGTGGTCAGAAGCAGTCGAGGCCTCAACGTCCAACCTCAGTTCAAAACTTGTGTATGATCAGGTCAGTTCCAGTTGGACAGTGAGACCAACGAAGACGTCTGCGTCACGTACTGATAATATGCCCAACACGCCACTTCTGTATGTCGATGTCTACGTCAGTTATCCTCGAGGTTCCACTGGGCTCTCGCTTTCCCTGTTTGTCGTTCCACACGATAGAGACTGCCGGCGCCGGTGCAAGCGACTCACTCACATAATATCGTCCAACAAACGCTCGCGCCTCATACCGAGTCGTCAATATCTTCGCACGGACCGTGAGTGCTAGGCAGGATTATTCTTGTGAGCGTTCACACCTTCCATGCAAATCTAACAGCCTGAAGAGACCCCGAATCTCAGCAAGTAGCCTTGTTGTTTGGTGACTCGGTGTCATCGACTCAAGTCGGCAACTAGACAACTTTTATTAAATTCGAGAACTGCGGAGCTGGATTGATATGTATGTATAAACTGACTCAGTTGGCAGACAGCAGTTCCGGGGCATACACAAGGCTAGGCGCGGCTGTAGCATCACATCGACGCCATGCTGTACTTTGGCGATCTCAAAAAAAGATCTTTAACAGGTACCAGCCTGTGATCGCATTCGTTTTTTTGTCGGAGTGGGTGTTCCTGGGAAGGATTCACAAACACCCCCATCGACTCACGGTGTGTGAAGGCGCAGCTTGGCAAGGTTTTACCACCTGCCACCGCAAATTTTCGCAACTGCATCACGGGAATCCATGGCCGATCTCTAGGCCAGCCTTGGCCCTTGGCAGAGCGTCTGCAGGACCGCAGCTCCGGTGCCGAGTATGTACATCCCCAGTCACGGATTCCGGCCTTTGCCCACGCCTAGATATCTATGTCGCTCTCTTGCGCAGTTGTCAACAGGTGCCATGGAAGTAAACCTTCCCCATGTGAACGTTGGGATGCTCCGGCTCACTGGCAATACATACTGCGATGGCGTGCGTGTCAGTTAGACCATTACTACAGGATATACTTGTCCGGTACGCATGGGCGTGCCGAAGTTTGCTAACCACACGGCTATTCGGCGTTTCCACCAGGAATAAAACAAGATCCTAGCGAGCACTGGTTGTTAATGTAATGGAAGTGTACAGCAATAACTGGACGAGTCACGCCATCATACTATGGCCACTGGGTACATATGCACTCCGTACGTAACCACCAAGGAAATAGCCGAGTTTTCTACCTTGACATTGCCCATCAGAGATGACTAGCACTTACGAGTCCTTGGTC
Source organism: Pisolithus thermaeus (assembly GCA_024663475.1). NCBI lineage: Eukaryota > Fungi > Basidiomycota > Agaricomycetes > Boletales > Pisolithaceae > Pisolithus > Pisolithus thermaeus. The sequence goes on from JANFAF010000005.1 coordinate 295,867, forward strand.
CGTATATATCGCTTCGTCAGGGTGAGTAAAACTGACATCAAAGTATAACTGTGCTTAGTTAGTTAACCATGACGGCAGTCCACTATGTCAATCTAACACCACGAGGCATCAACGGAGAGGAACTAAGCCACTAACCGCTTCTGCACGTAAGTGCGGATTCCCCCGTGCCAGCAGCCCGTAAGGGGACGACCTTATAGCGCCCCTATGGACCTACCAACCGGACGTAGCCGAATATCTGGTACAGCCCTCACAAATATACTTATCCGAGCCGGACACAGGAGAACTCTCGAACGAGAATAGTTTGTATATTGATACGTGCTTCGGGCTGCGAACACCTGCCACAGATGATACATAACGTGGGCTTGACCTAATCATACACCTTGAGGTGCGGTACAGTTGGACTTGTTTCTAGTACACGGAATTTTATAAAGACGAAAGTCGAAGAGAGTCCGGAGTCTGTGACTAGAATAGCGTTGCGAGGGTTGGGAAAGTTTTGGGGAAAACAAACCCCCCAACCAAAGACAACGTCGGTAAGGGGTTGTAAAGGTATTTGGGGAAGGGATCTTGTACACTACACGGGGGATGCGTTGATAACTGGTCGGTGGGTATACGATGCACACAGGTATAGGGAATGGGAACTAAAGTTGGGGATGAGAAAAGGCCAAGAACGTGTTTTTCCGGGCACAATTTGGGGAGGCGTAGGGTTGCAAGGGGTGAGAATGGGGCCAAGCCAGTGCATGGGACGTCCAAAACCAGTTCGAGACGGGATAGCATCAGCGCCCGCTGACGAGAGATGACGACGCAAGAGTCACTTATACGAATCTTTTCCATCAGAAGGAGGTGAGAAATTTGATGACGAACGTCGTAGACGGCAATGTCCGATTGACTTGTTTAATCCTCCTCGGGGACTTCGAAAATGCTGGACAGAGAAGGGCTGCGACGAGGGGTGCGGGTGCTTGCACTGCTGCGTCTGCGATGGTGGGCAGAAGCGTGTCTAGGAAGTACGTTCCCCATTGAGGGGCTGACAGGTAATGCAGCTCCGGTAGATTTAGGATCAGCCGAGGGAAGAAGTGGCGAGGGCGATGGGGAGGGAGAAGAGCTATAAATAATATACGGTTCTTCTTCTTCGACTGGGAATGAAACCGGAGAAGCGTAAGATGTGCTGTGGGCGTAGCCAGTGTCCAGCACGGGCTTAGGGGAGGGGGGCCAGGCACGGCCGAGAGCAGGCTATTAAATGGGGTCAGAGGTGGGATCGCTGAGCAGATAAGGATGGTTCCTCACGACGTCAAACTGCTGGAGATGGGAGTACTTGACTAGTTCTGCAACTCGACGTGTCCACTCCCTCCTCTTCAAGAATTCGATGCGCTCCCGACGTTGCAGGGACGACTCCAAGTTTTGGGGCTGCTTGTTGCGGGAGTCGTACAGCACGGGTGAGTTTGGCAGGGATGGGAAGCGGAAGTCATTGATAGTGTTCGGGTATGGGGAAGCCAACATGGTAGTGGAATGGGGCAGAGACGAGACGATTGGAGTTGTCTGCCATCGTCACACCTTTTTATATAAATCGGGGATCGGATTCGGAGACAGTTCTAGATCGCGGAACGAGGGGTGTGGCTGTGCATGGTGTCTGAGATTAGTCAGCAGGTCACCGCCGTCACCCGTGACGCAGCTCATTTGCAAACCCGCATCCGGCGATTTTCACATGCCTTGCGTTGTTATCTGTTCAAGTCGCCGAGAACGGCTTTGCACGGGCAGCGTGAGAGTAGACAAAAGCTGTGCGGATAGTCCATTTCCACGTGTCTGCATTTCCAACGGAACAGCCAACGAATTCACGGCTGGTACCCGTGACGACGACGTGTCATCGATACAGGAAAATCAAACACTTTCTGATCTCCTCTTCAGCCCTTCGGCCATTGCCACGAACCCTTTCTTGATCCCATCCCCAACAATGGCACTGACCACGTATGCAAGCGGTCCGTTGAACACCTCCTTTGTCTCGTAACGCGTCTTCTTCCGGCCATCCCCCTCGTCTACTTCTACCAGCACCTGCCACCTCTCCGTACGCAACATCCACTTCGGGTATTCAGCGCTCACCCAGGAACACTGGTAGCTGTGGCTATCCAGGACGGTTATCCTCTGAAACGTCGAGCTTGCACCCAGCAGTTTGGGAGAATCAAACGACGGTGGGATATGCACTGGATAGATGTATAAATAGTCACCAACGCTCGGCCTTTGTTGCTCTTCAGGGAGCGGTCGTTTCCATGCATCCGTTACACATTGGTTGCGTCTATTCTCGTAGCGCGTCCGGTTTATTGTCCCATGTAAGAGAAATAATTTGAAACAAGCAATACAGGTGGTACATACACAAATGGATTCCTGTTTTATCAAAAGTACGTGGTCGGTATGGGAATCGTTGCTGTGGCACAAGAATCCCTGAAACAAGCCTACTCACCACTCATGGTACAACTGCCAGTCCATCAGGACCTTCCATACGACTTCTCTTGGTGCATCGATGACGATGGATGCGGTAGCGGTGAACACTCCGGGCTCTAGCTGGGGGAGTCCCGTGTCCGTTCGTGCGTGGTCAGAGGCCATATTGTGGACCCACGGGAGAAGTAGCGCAACAGCCCCACCCTCTCCAACCAAGTCATTACGTAATAGGTTTCGACTGGGTGTTTTAACCACAGCTAATTATTTAGTCTGTCCACACAAAATACCCGGATCACAGAGAAAGTTTATCCTATGGGGCCCCATGCTAGGTGGCACTTCTGCATAATATGTATAGGCTGGCCACCACGTCATCCCTTGCATCACCTAATTAATTCCATGTCCATACTCCAGAGCTGCATCATACATGACTGCAATATTCTCCGAATCATGTGGAGGTGAGACCCACACTCCTGAAGAAGCTAGCTTGCAGGTCGTAGCACTGCTCAAAAGAGGCATGCACCCTGCAAGTCTGATGGCTTGGATGAAAACCGGCAGCATGTCTTGCTCGCGTCGTGTTACTCGTCTGCTTCGCGGAATCCCAACCAGCGTGTTGGTCTACGTACAATCGATTCTTCACTCGCACAACTTTACTCCTTGCGGGTTTCCCTACTGTCCTGAAACAGGCGGTTGACGGGTACCTCCATACGGAGCTTTGCCAAATCTCGTCGGATACCTCGTAAAGCCCCCTCTGCAAAAAAAAAAAAAAAAGGTTCGGAAGGCTTAGCTGGCTACAAACGTGTTCGTGGATTCAACTTAACAGTAACTGCAGCTCGCTCTGTGAGAACATATAAAGACGGAGGTGTTGAAACCCACTCACTATGCTCAATAGGTGCGAAGACAGCACTTGACGCGCTCTACCAGCCGAGACGTCCCTTGTCCTCTTTGAGCTAGGACATCTGCCATCTGACGCCTCACTAATCTGCACTGTTCAAGGAACTCCGCCGCTTCTTCATCGTTGGTCGATCGTTCCCGAATACGTCTAAGGAGCTCGAGGTGTTCGTTCGCCAGTCTTTCCAAGTCCGCACCATCAGCGTTCCAACCCTCAGCGGGATTCGGCAGCTCCTGGCTTAGCTCAGAGACAAGTCTTTTGAGGTGTTCTGCCCGGGGGATATCTGTGTCTTTTGTGACATACCAACACAACTCCCGGGCAGACTCTGGCGTGTTCTTGTAAACGAATGTCTTCGCCCCTTTGCTGACTAGCTGATCGAGGTCCCCTGGATGAGAACTGTTCGGTACTTCCTGATGATCAACGTCATCGTCTTGCATCGTCGCAACAAGGCTGACTCTAGAATATACAGATTCCCCATAAATCTCCACGAACGGAAGAAGATGCGCTGTTACTGGGGGGCCCGTTGCATGGTGCAAATACAGAATCCCAGCGACAGTGATGTCTCGTTTGTACCTATGGTGACGATGAGGACCGTCCTATTCCCAGTGGACTTCCTTACATCTCGTGAAGCCAAACAGACATGGAGTTGCATATATTCTCGTCGGTCAGCTTCGGATCGGAGTTATCGAAGCCGGGTGTGTCGACAAGGATAACAGGAGTCTCGCTATTGGAAGATTTGTTGCTATCGGAGAACTTGAAAGCTTTGAAACGATGTGTGCGTGGTTTCAAACCATATCCAACTCCCGCTTCATCTTCTGGTATTCCGATCAATGTGCTGATGAACTGAGCCAACCAATGAGGAAAATAGTTGCCCGATCCATAAGGAACTGCCTACCTGGCTTTTGCCACATCCGGTGCTCCCAATAAGGCTAACGAAATTGTCTCAAAACAGGGACAACTGTTGAGGAACGAACATACAATATGACTGCGCACTCGTGCGTGAGCTCGTAGAACGAAAGTGATGAAAGGTTCGGACGATGGACCAGCTCACGAAGTCTGTGGAGAGACTGCCGAAATCGTTCCTGATGAAGAGGGTTAGTACTTCTCGCAGCAGTAGTTACGCATGCATGAGCGTCCATGAGGAGCTCGTAGAACACGGGGTCACCCTTGTTGTTTCTCCACCATGCATCCATGTCGTTTTCGTCCTCCAAACCGGTGACGACAAGTGCCACTGTTGTCTCCTTCCCGTATATGGGTTGGATCTTGCGCTTGAATCTTTCAACGTGACTTTTTACCCTATCCCCTGCACGGACACAGAATAGAAGGAGGTCGACACCTCGCGTTTTGACAAGTCTTTGGACATGTCTGGCCACTTTTTCGATAACAAGCGACTCATCCCACCCAGTTGTGTCCCAAAGCTCAGTGATGATGCCGGGTTTCAGTTCCGCCAAGAAACCTTGGCACTCTCGGGCGCACGTATCGGCGTCTGAAGATATTTCTGCTCGCATTTCTCCAGCAATTGCGTTGATAATGGATGATTTCCCAGCACCAGATCCACCAACTATCACAACAGTGCGAGTCTGTAAGGATGCTGTTATTCTGGTTAGTGATATGGGGGGATGACTGTGGAGAACCTGCAGACCCTCATATATCCCACTGATCATCTCCGGGACACAAGGGATTCCACCGGAGTGTTCCAAGCTTTGGTCCTTCGCAACAAATCAGTATATTGAGTTACGTCGGTGGATAAGACGCACGGAGCAAATAGGATCATGAGATAGTTGCTGGGTGAGATCTTGTATTTGGAGGAGTGCCTCAACTCTCGTCTGGGAGATGTTGATTTGTTCTTGGATGCAGGGATTGTCATGGGAGCGCAAGGTAGTGATACATGCGTGCACATCGAACGCGAGCCCCAGATGGAACATACTGTCCTTGTTCTTCTCCCACCAACCGTGCATGTTCCCTCCAGCCCATTCCAGTCCAGTGGCGACGAGAGCGACAGGTATCTTCCTTTGGCATTCCTTCGCGTACACTTCGTCATAGCAACGGACGAAGTCCTCCGACTGACTTATTCTGGCTGTGATGCAGAACAATACGAGATCAATGCCACATGAAGAACGCATACGTCGCAGCACGCGCATGTCTTGCGTCATAGGCTTCGACACTTTGCCTATTCTCCAGTGGATGGCCTCCCACAACACGACTTGCGTGCCAGACCCCGTTTCGACGACGTGACATATTGCCTTTGACGTTTGATCAACTTGCGTCTTCGAATTCGGCCATGTTCGAGAGACCACACCGATGAACGACTCAATCACTTCCTTGCTGCCAACCAGCGCGACGTTTCGAGTGGACTGACCTGTCATGAGAGTAATGCTGTAGTAAGGCCAGGAGCTGGCGCCTTTCTTGACGGAAGGGTCTTCCTTGCCCTACACCCTGAGTGGCCCATAAGGCGTCTCTTTACTTGATTAAATCCCTGCAACTGTAACGAAATCTAGCCAAGCATGCGCGTGCCACTTCGGGTATCTTGCAAAGAGTGCTAGATTACATAATCAGATATCGGACGCTCCTGAATCCCTGAAGGGAAGAAAAAAAAGTTGCAAGGTGCCCAAAAGTCAAAAAGAACAGGGATGCCCTCTGCACTAGCGGCCCAGCTCGCTGCATCTGCGTCGCTCAACGCGTCTCTTCTCCAGGACCGCTCAAAGAAGCGCCAAACAGATTCGTATCTCTTTACCGGCCGTGATGCTGCCAGCCACGACCTCGATTCAGTGCACGCAATTGCAACTAGTGCATCCTCGCACCTCTGTGCCCTTTCCCCAGTTTTCCTTTCTCAAACTGTCAAGTATGGTCCCGACGGGTCATCGATAAATGTCGACTTCGAACAAACCTTATTCTCGGAGGCCGCAAAGAATATGGATCGCACTCTGCAGACCGGAGAGGTGACTGCGAACCTGGATAGGAATATCAACGCGTTTCTGGTCCTTCTTGGCCCATGGCTCATGGAGGCGCCAACTGGAAAAGTATTGGAGTGGCTAGTGAGGAGGTTCCGGTGAGACCACTTTTCACAATTTTAAGATGCATTGGTGACAGCCGTTAGAATAAACGAGTTTAATGTCGACGCCGTCCTGACACTGTTCTTGCCATACCATGAATCACCGCACTTCGTCAAGATGCTGTCGATACTGCACATTCCGTGCGTCCTTCACTTCTCTGGGTGCGGGGTGGTGTGCTCATGTGACCATAAGTCCAACGTCGCGTTTCTCTTTCTTACTTGCATTTAAATCTGCTGCTAAGCCGTTATCAAGGAGTGCACTGGTTAAAGAAATGGTCTCCAGCGTCGAAGTAGCGCGCTTCACCGCAGAACTTCTTCCGACGGCCGTCGAATGTAGGTCCGATTTACGTCCCTCTAAGCAGTATTGATGACCGTGTGTATCAAGGTTCCTACTCACATCATACACTGTTGGCCTTCAACGCTGCGACGATGCACGACTACATTTCAAGCGTACCCAGATTAGACGACGGAATGCTTGCGTTCATTCTGCCTGCATTGTTGACCCCATTACAGACAACATCCAAAGACGTGAATATAGCCGTAAGTGCTCCTTTTCACCCCAGCCTCGTCAAACTCATTTTATTTTGATGTTTGGCACTGCAGCTTGGAAGCTTCGTCCTTCTTTGCGTGCTTTCTCAGAAAGTAAATCTGAAGCCAGCTGCCATCCTTGCAATTATTGGTGCGATGGCTGCTCATGTTCGCAAAGTTCAGGAGAAGAACGGAGTGTCAACGGCCCAATTTATCAAGACTGCGATCGCAGTATGCTCACCCCAGGACGAGCTGCCTGAATTTCCCCGTAGTGTCGGCCGTACGTGTTCAAAGATGCCGTAAGCTTCCCTGCGCCGTGCTAGTTTAGTGACATGTTCTAACCTGACTCGGGACACAGAGGTTTGGCTGATGAACTATCCAGCGCGCTAAAGATAACAGGAGCTGAGAAGTTCGTTGTTCCTTTACTCCGGTCGCTACACAATCGGTGCGTGCTTGTCGTTTTGCTCATCATAGTAGTAGATCTTAAAGATGACCCTTAGATTGCATGAACCACGAGTGTCCTCTTTGTTTTCTGCCGTGCTAAATAGCACGGATGTCCCCCTGACAACGACGAAGACTATCACTGCCCTACTCGTCCGACTTGCTACGTCCGTGACCTCCGCGTCAGAGGAAAATGCGGCTTCGACAGAAGCGACCGCTCGCGCGGCAAGGTCATTGCTCGCTCTCGTACATCAACGCCACTTTGAGCTGCTTCGCAATGTCGCTGGAGATGTCGTCGTAGACGGTGTCAGTCTCAGTGACGAAGGCATAAACGACCATAAAAAGGAGCGCACGAAGCGCATCAACAGTCTCCTGGCATCATTCTCACTCGTAAGGGGGACAAACGATATTTGGGCCTGACTACGTGATAACGAATGCATTTTTAGAGCCACCCGTTAGCGCAGTCAACTGATGTCAACGAGATCGTCGTCGCCTCCTCTGACATGTCGAAAGACGTACGAATAGACGCGGTACATAGACTATACGCTATGCTACGAGAAGCGCAAAGTGCAGAATCTCTCACTTCAGATATGGTACGTTTTCTTAAACCAGTTAGCTTCGCAGACTCCGACAGTACTCTTGCAGGCGTCCATTCAGTCCGCGCTCCTCGGTCGGATGTACGATCCTCACCATGACGTGCTGCAGGCTCTCTATGCGTCCCCCGATCTATTTCTTTCTACTGTAACACTGTCCACGACCCCCCAAAAGTTACTGGATGCTATCCTCTCACAGCTTCTACCAGCTCCTCCTACTCGCAGTATTCTCCACGCTCACGCGAAATTTTTGGCGGGTCCCTTTGTCAAGGCCTATCCGGAGTTGCTCGATACGGTGCAACAGGATGCGTTGTTTCCCTTCTTATTGGCATCGAAGGCCAAGTTCAGGACATCTTATGGAGTCTGGGCTGCTATCAATAAGTCAGGAGGCTTCCAGACTGGGTGGCTCAAAGGTTGTGTGGAGGTGTGGAATCGGGTCTCCTTACTGGAAGAGGGATGCGAGAAAGAGGACACGGAAGCCTCTCTCGAGAAAATTTGTGAAGCCAATGTCGCTGTTGTTGGCACGATTGCGGGTAAGTTTCGTTTTTTTCCGTTGTGCTAAGTATCTCATGCGTTGCTACAGAGAATATCCTAGCTTCCACTAATCTCGAAAAGGACACTGAGCATCTGCTGTCCAAGATGGAGGACACCATGCCGCACGGACGTGCCCTCGCCTATCTGGTTTGCCGCGAGCTGTTGGTACGCACTTCGGGTGACCGACAAATCACTCTCGCTATTCGAATTTTGCGTGCCATGCGACTTAGTACTCTGGATGACCCCGACGACGCCTTAAAGGAACCAAGTTTGAAAGAGGTAACGTGCAGTGACGTAGTCCCGTCGTTCACCCTAGCTAATTTCTACCCCAATACCAGGCGCAAGATGGGCGTCAAATCGTAGCGAAGGCCACCATCAAGCCGGGAGGGCGTGGGACCAATTTGGCCTTGCAAGCTTCAATTTTGACCCTCGTTCCTGGCCTTTCTCCGCCGCAGAACTTTTCTGGAAGTTGGATACTAGTGCTGCCATCTGTGGGTGTTTGCTCCTTGCCCTGTCTGTGATTATATTGACGACGCTTCTTCAGAACGTTTCGCCTGACGTAGATGGAGGTGACAGCGACCAGCAATATGTCTTTCTCATGCATAGTTTATACGTCCTTGCGTGCAGCTCTGCGAATGCACCGACCTCGTTATCGGCGTTGTTGTTACGCACTTTATTCCTCAACTTGAAAGAGAACTCCTTAGCATTTTTGCTTGGAATATTATTCTCTACTTGGCCCGCCATGGACGGAGTGCGGACCCATGCGGTCCTCCACGTCCTTGCGTTTCTGCGTGGTCACATCGGAACTGGAGTCGACTTCCAGACTGTGCTTCCATCACTGCTTTCCGTGCTTATGGACCATCGCACCGATAAGCGGGATCGAGCATTGGTTTTGGAGAGTATTTCTCTCTTGTCATCTTCTGTCGAGAAAAAATATATTTACGGAATGGACACTATATATGGAAGAGCGTCTTGTGCGTTCCTTTCGTCTGTATCTTGGCATTAAGGAGCACTGATTTCAATCCCTCGAAGCCGAATTGCAGTATCTGGACACAAAGGATCTGACTACCTATGTCAAGGCGATGATCGCATTCCGTGAACAGGTCATCCAAGATGCTAATTTTATCAAGGTGTTCCATCATCGTCACTTGCAAGGATCTAGTGCAAAGTGCCTCGCATTTTCGAGTACCGTCGGCCTAGCTGACTCTTTCTCCTCAGATACAGACGTCGAGTTTCATGCTACCTGCTCTCGCACGTCATTGCGCACCCAATCCCGTGCGCCCGTGTGGCCCTGTTGCATTCCTTAGAGGATGTGTCCGATAACACGAAGGCTTTTATGCTTGTCCCTGCTGTGAAGATGTTGACCCAGGATCCCGCCAGCGTTTCACAGTCATTTGGCTCACTATTCGATGAATATATATCACTTGTCATGGCAGGGTTCCTGACAGTTACCTCGGCGAATCTAAACGAGGGTGGAGCCAATGAGACCTGGCTCGTGTTTATTGCGGTGCTGCGAAGCTTCTTCCAATCCAGTAAGCTTTCTGCCCCTGTTGTTTGGTTGTGATTGAGTTGGAATGTCTTGTAGATGCAAATGTTCCCGCGCGCGAATATCTCGCTGCAGCTTTGGAAAAGCGTCTATTCGCTGACCTTCGCCTGGAGGGACGCTCTGAGATATGCATTGAGCTTTTGCATGCAGGTGCGCAGGGTGGAGAAGTCGTAAGCCATACTTTTTTTTTCTTGTAAACTTGTGTGCTTTCCAATCGACAATCCACAGTTCCTGGCATCCAAGAGTCTTGTTGGGAAGTTGCTGAGAGATGCACCCCTTATTATTCGTTTACTGGCGGTCTTCCAGCCCTCTCGTGCAGAGGGCGGGGCCCCTGCTGGGAAACGTGCCAAATTAGACAAGTAAGGATTAGCTGGGATGTACGTGACTACTTGTTAACTTATCACCGCAGTCCGCTCGAGGATGGAGAATCCGATAAGCTGCAACCGTTGACGATTCTTGCGGAGGCACTTGCGACATCTGATATACCGGGCTCAGTGACCTTGATCTCTCACTTACTGGAAACTGTTAACAGTGTTATCCATTCTAATGTCTGGGGACCTTCTGACACGAACTACCTCTGTCAAATGTTGTTGGCGGGCATCGAGAATAGTGCAAGCAAACTTACGGTATGCCATCTTCCGATACTAGCCATTATCTCTCAATACTTTTCCAGGAACCACTTACTCACCCAATACGCCTAGAAATTCTGGTAGAGCTTATCAGAGGTTTGCCCAGTTTTTCCATTGCTAGGATTTGCTGACCGTTATCTACAGTCACCGACAATTCCCAGACCTTCAACGAAGCGCTTCTGTTAATGGCTAACCTGGCCCGTCTTGCTCCTAAATCTGTTCTTCACAACATCATGCCAGTCTTCACGTTCATGGGGTCCAATGTCTTCCACCGCGATGACTCCTACAGCTTAAAAGTTATCCAGAATGTGCGTCGTCATGACTTTACATTGTCCATAACTCATTTGCCATGCAGACTGTCAACAGCATCGTCCCCGTCATGGTCGCGTCTTTGAAAGAAAAGTATTCAGTGGGACTGGAACTTTACGTCAGCGCTCGGGAGTTCCTTCGTATTTTCACTGACGCAGCCAATCATGTACCTCGGCATCGAAGACAAAAGTACGCGAAGTCTGTCAGCTTCGGTTACGTCTCTTACTTAGTTTTCTAGTTTCTTCCTACACCTTGCAGAGGTTCTTGGACCTGACGAATTCCTTGCTCCGTTGTGCATGCTCTTGGTCGACAAGGTAACCAACCGCGTTGTCAGACAGACTCTGGAGGAGGCACAGACGACACTGGCCCTTCCAATAGCGTTATTGCGCCACTTTTCTCGCCCTCTACAGGTGCACGTGAGTTGATGCTATAGCCTCGATATGGTTGGATCTTCATTGTACTCCAGGTTTTGTGTGAAACTCTTCGGGAGTGCACACGGCTTGTTTCGCGTCTAAACACTCCAGAAGAGAAGGCAACTTTCTTAGACTACATCAGGTCATCTTCAACTAGCCAACTCATGACTCACTGAACTGACAGCCTTAACAGGGACGAGGAACATTCCGTATCAGCTTCATCCCTTTTGCAGCGTCGTGTGCAGGTTCTTCTTGTATTCTCGAGTACTGTTCTGGTTCCAGGCAATCGCCAAGAACAAAAACAGCTGCCAGACTTTTGCAACACTGACGATCTCATAGCGCTTCTAGTCGACTTAGCCACTCTTCAAGATAGCGGCCTGTCTAACATCACCTCTTTCGCCCGGGCGGCAATCACTCGAGTAACCAACACCATTTCTGCAGTAGATTTTTTGTCTACAATAGCAGTTATACTGCGGTCCACGGAACAAAAAGTGGGTATAATTCGTTGGTTTCATGATTCCTTCCCTTGAGGTTTTCTACAGTTGAACATCGGAGTTCTCGAGATTCTCGCTGAAAGGATCGCTTTTGTCTCCGAGTCGGTCCGTGTGGAATACAAGGCCACAATGGTTCAAATCATCAACCACATCTGTGAAATCATCAGTCATCAGTCAGAGGGGCCACTCGTCGGAGCCGCGCTAGGTGCTTTGAAGGCTATCGTATCCACCCCACAAGCCGCAGAGGCAGTCGCTTTACAAGCTACATTACCCCACGTCATAAAAGTCATTCGAGAAAAATCCTCGGTCGATGCCGCTTTAGCCATCTTGCCATATTACATGTGTGTGGACCCTATACTTGATGCATCACTTATTGATATCGTTGCTGTCAGCACCTCTCTTGGTCCACGCGTTATTCCGCACTTCAGAGAAGTTGTAGAAGTTTGCGTGGCGGTCCTTCGTGACGACCTCCGTGACAAAGATCGTACGTACCGGAGGTGCTATGATTGCGTGTCATTGACTTTTGGCAGGACTTTTGTCTACGGGAGAAACAGCCATTACAACCCTACAGAGTCTCCTGACTACTCTTCCCGCTTTCTATGGAGCCCAGGAGCTCAATCAAGTTGTTAAATTCTATGTCGATTATAGCTCCTGTGCGACGACTCCGAGTAGCCCTCTTACTTCTCTCCTCAAAGCCCTTTCTAAACGGGCTGCACCGGGAGCTCTGATGCAAGTACTCTACGAATCATGGGCAGACCTTGGCAAGGAGCCGACGAAGGTAGATCTATCGCCCAGTGTTGAACTTACGTATACCTTAACGTTATAACAGGAAGACGTTCATGGCCTCATTGGATACTTCACTGTCGTTAAGTGGTCTCTCAAGGCTGCGCCAAGAGCCGACGTTCTTGAACACCTTCGCCAAGTCTTTAAGGTTTTCCTGGAGGCCTTTGACGTTAGATTGTCATTTGGTGCTCAAGAGGTTAGCCACTTACCAATTGTTTTCTGTGGTTACGGGTTAACACTGGGTTATAGGTGGAGAGCTATGCGATTTCCGCTTTTACTGAACTCGTTGTCAAACTGAACGAAAGCGCTTTCCGGCCGCTAGTCCGTAGATTGCATGATTGGGCGTTTGTGGATAACACAGGTACGTGATCAATAGTGAATGCTGTCATTAACTTATGTTCACCAGGCATAACCGAGCGGAAAACGACATTTTGTCACATTTACATTGCGTTGCTCGAGTATTTCAAGGTACGCATGCCCTGTCGCCTGAGCTCATCACGAACATCTCACTGACAAGATCTTATGCAGGCCTTGATGAATCCATACATGACGGTCCTCATTCGATCCCTAACTGAAGGCCTCCAAGCGTTTGGCACTGTTAACACATCTTACTCAACGTCAGATGCAGCATTGTGGTCAGGGATCATGTTGACTCTCCGCAAATCATTCGAAAACGACGACGGTGGTGGGTGTTCTCTCCAATACGACATTTGCTCTTGACTTACCGATCGCCTGGCTATACCAGTTTTCTGGCGTGAAGACAAGGTCGCTGTTGTTCTGCCTCATCTACTTTCGCAGTTGCCAACCACAGTCAGTTTATCCTCAGCACACTCTAGCACACCTTCGGGCGACAACCCTAAGCAACTCCTGATTGCCTGCCTCGTATCACTGGTTTCTCTGCTCCCCACCGGTGCTGCAGATCTACTGAAGCGACTTAACCTTTCTCTACTCATGCATACCCGTTCTGAGGATGCTCGGCAGCGGGTGTTGGCGCTTGAATGTGCGACTGAGATATGGAAGGCGGAGGGCGGGAAATTAATTGGTATGAACCCGAGTTTGCAGGACTTGGTATGCTGCTGTGCTGACCCCCACCCTAGGTTTCGTCGCCGAGACTGCAACGTTCATCACTGAATGTGCCGAGGACGAAAATGATAGTGTGGTACGAGAAGCTCACAGACTCAAAAATGCCTTAGAGGGTGTGGCTGGCAGTATCAGTGACCTGTAACCGGAGCGTGAACTATGTACAACGCGAGTCAAGAGTTGCTGTCGCTACCATCCCTTATAACGTACATACTCGACATTGCCAGAAGTCGGCACTTCTTCAAAATCTGTATGTTCCACACGAGATTCTACTACTCTTATTGCACAGGTGTTATATAGCATGAAATTTTGAACCACGGTGGTTCGGGCTGAAGTGACTTGTGGATCTCACACTCTCATCCTGCCGAATCCTTGCCGCAGGTAAGTTTGAAACCAATAGACGGCTCGATTGGTAGTGCTCGAGTGTTGAGGAAAGCTCTGGGTGTATCGGTAGGCACGGATCTTCCTAAGTAGCAGAAGAGGTAAAGATCCTTGTGCATACAGTCTAGGGAGAGAATTACCGGCTACTACGACTATAATATAGCCGCTGCACGAAGGTGAACGCAAGATCACAAAATCATATCTGTACGTATCGAATGTCAAAGTCAAGATTGTCTATTTTTTCAGGACCTGCAGCTGTACATATTCGTAATAGTCTCCTCTCGATGCGAGAAGTTCGTCGTGGGTACCTGCTTCGCTGACACGGCCATCCTTGATAAAGTAGCTATATGAGACAAAGTCAGCATTTCACGTGACATAGGACAAGAGAGAAAGTCAGAAGGCGACACGAACATGCAGTCTGCGTTCTGTATAGTAGACAGACGGTGAGCGATGGCAATTGTTGTTCGACCTTTTGCAGCCCTGTCAAGTGCCTCTTGCACAACCTGTTCCGAGGTAGAATCGAGAGCAGACGTTGCCTCGTCCAATAATAGAACCTTTGGACTGCGAAGAAGAGCCCGAGCGATGGCAATTCGTTCTGTGTTGACGTAATTAATTGCCTGCGGGTACATAATTCAGGCGTAGAATGCCACTTACGCTTTTGACCACCTGAAAGCTGCGAGCCCTTGCCACCAACCTCAGTGTCAAAGCCGCTAGAAAATAAAAGGTCATAATGGAACGGGAAGCATCGAGGCAACTCTTTACTTTGGTAGCGACTGGATAAAGTCTAGAATGTTAGCATCTCGGCATACAGCCTCGATCTCTTCTTCGGTCACTTCGGAAATAGGCTTAATTGCACCAAGTAGGATATTGAAACGGATGGTACCAGCGTAAAGTGTCTGGAGGAAGACATTAGTCATACAGTCACATGGTCGCGTCGAAACTGACAGGTTCCTGTGAAACCAGTGCGATCTGCTTCCTGTACTCCTCAACATTGAACTCGTTGATAGGTTGACCATCAAGGAGAACCCGACCAGATGCAGGGTCGTAGAAACGCTCGATCAACTGGATGCTGCTAGGGAGTCAGCTCTAACCGGATACAGCATGAGGTGCACTTACACAGTACTTTTCCCGCAACCACTCGGACCGACTAGTGCAATGTACGCACCAGGTGCGGCCTTGAGATTCAGGCCACGAAGCACGGGAACAGTGGGCCTCGTCGGGTAGCGGAAGTGGACGTCTTCCAAGTCAATCTGACACCCGATATTTCTTCCCTGGAACGTCTTCCCTCCAGGTGCCTCGGTATCGATCTCGGGGATGGTGTCCAGTAACTTGACAATAGCTGCACCTGCACCACGAGCTAACGAGATGTCGGGTACGTACGAGAAGACGTGCCCAGCTTGCATGACTCCAAAGGTGACAGCCTGTTGTGCTTCGCTTAGATAGATCCTACCGAGCACCCATAAAATGCATACCATAAGAACAGTAAAGAAATTGGTGGTTGATAATTCCAAATTGGCGACAAGCCCCGATCCGTACCAGAAGACGAGAGCGACCACCCAGAGAGTGGAAGACTGAGAAAATGCATAAACAATGTTACTCCAGATGGCGTCCCTGTTTGAATTTCTGAGGGGCTCCTCCAGACTATGCGAGTACACATTGAAACAATCGTCTTCACGGGTAAGGGAGGCAACAGTACGAATGGCACCAGCAGCCTCGCATGCCAACTTGGCCGACTCTTCGTGCACAGCCCTATTTTTCTGGTCTTTGAGCACTACCACGCGCTACAAACTATCAGCATGTTATGCCGGTTGAATTTCATATCGACTCACGAGTCGAACGAAGCCTGCAGAGAAGACAAAATGAAAACCAGCTACGAGGAGCAAGTCAGAGGCGGCGCGCAACGGAAGACGGGCCAAATAACCCACCCATGCCGACAAGAGCTGGCTTCCATGCATAGGCCAAACCAACAATCAAACAACCAACCAAAGTCGTGATGGCTTGGATAAGACTGTTCACGGCCATGAGCATGAAACCACGCGATTTATTGAGGGTCTTATACGAACGCTCCAAGGGTAACACCAGCTAGACCTTGGACTTTCTGTGGATCATCATTGATTCTAGAGGTGAGCGTGCCGGTCTAATGCGCCGTTAGAAAATATCTAGCTGTAAAAAGCCACGACGTTTACATCATTCTCAACTCTATCGAAGAATTGTACTGAAGAACGGTCGGTGTGCGATACTCGGAGTCAGTGGGAATAGCTTACTGTCTTGGCGAAGAATCGCACGGAAGCTGAGCCTTCGAAGCTTCGTTGTCAAGTCTGAAGCAGCTAATGCAAAGACATAGTCTTGAATCGTGATGACTACGAATGCGACGATGGCCACGATGAAGACCCTGTTCAAATTCACGTTCGGCACAGCTGATGTACAGGTTATCGTTAAAATACTTGCCACAGAGCGTTCTTGTTGCCATCGTGGCTTCTTGCAGAGGGATCCGGCTGAGAAAACCCGGAGATCGCCTCGCCTACAACGAGTTACACGAATTTCAACAGCGAGTAAGATGCCCAACTTACCATAAATGATGGAAAACACGGGAAATATCACGCCGGCCGCTATTAAACCATAGTTAGCACCCACGAATGCCAGTTACACGCTGAATTCACCCATTGCAACCATTGTACCAAGGAAGTATAAGCGGTAACCATCAGGATTCAGACTTCCGATGCGTTTGAAAAGATAGAATAGGCCATTTAAGTTGTCGTCGACTTCAGCCTTTCCTCTCCCTTCATTCATTGGAAGGGCCACATCTGACCTTAAGCGGCGGCCGAGCGAAATTTCATCCTCAATGACTTTTTCCTTGTCCGCAGAGCTGCTGACTACAGCGACGTCTGCGTCGGCCTGTGCTTCTTGACTTTCCCGGAGTTTCTGAGCTCGGACGAGGCGCGCGTATGCCCCATCCCTAGTGATAAGTTCCTCGTGAGTTCCTTGTTCTAAGACAACGCCTTCGCCCATGACGAAGATCTGGTCAGCTCCCTTGATCGTCGAAAGTCTATGTGCAATGGCAATTGTAGTTCGGTCAGCAGACGCTTTGTCAAGAGCATCCTGCACGACACCCTCCGATTGTGTGTCGAGAGCACTGGTGGCCTCATCAAGCAAAAGAATGCGTGGATCAGAAACAATGGCGCGCGCAATTGCCACTCGTTGCTTTTGACCACCCGAAAGGAGTAAACCACGTTCGCCGACCATCGTATCGTAGCCCTGCGGCAACTTACTGATAAAGCTGTCGGCATTGGATTTAATGCAGGCTTCCTTGATGAGTTTCGACTTTTCGTCTTCTGATGCATGCTCATGGGGAGTGCCAATGAGACCGTAAGCAACGTTAGCTCTAATGGTTGTTGCGAACAAGACAGGTTCTTGAGAAACCAGACCGATCTGGGAGCGCAACCATTTTATGTTTAGGTCGCGGAGATCAACCCCATCAAGCCTAACAGTACCGCCTAGAGGG
This sequence comes from Pisolithus thermaeus, assembly GCA_024663475.1. Taxonomy (NCBI): domain Eukaryota; kingdom Fungi; phylum Basidiomycota; class Agaricomycetes; order Boletales; family Pisolithaceae; genus Pisolithus; species Pisolithus thermaeus. The sequence goes on from JANFAF010000005.1 coordinate 313,468, forward strand.
TCGTAAAAACGTTCGACAAGCGCAACGATGGTCGATTTTCCCGAGCCAGATGCACCAACAAGAGCTGTTGTTTTCCCAGCCTCAAAGGTCATATTGATGCCTTTGAGAATAGGAACGTCGGGTCGAGCAGGATAGCTGAATCGCACGTCATCTATAGCTATCTCACCAACGACTTTCTCTGGCTTGAGTCCGTCAGGGCTAGCAGAATCAATATCGGGCGCACGTTCGATGGTGGCAAATAACTTTGCCGCTGCCCCACGGGCATTAAATAAAGCTGCGGACGGCATCAGCACGTGGTTCATAATGTGTCACCTACACTCGCCTCGTGCCTCCATCGTTAACGAGACCAGAGCGAATGAGCCGATGAGAATGGCCATGAAGACATTGACGACTTTCCCAGCAGTCGCTGAAAGGCGTATGAGTCTATGAAACTAGCTACGATATTGTAATGGGATAATCACCATAGCCTTCGTTGATTAGAGTGGTGCCGAAGCTGAAAGCTAAAAAGGATTGTCATAACGACCAAAGGGTGACAAGTAAAACTCATACCAAGCGCATAAGAAGCATAAACGACGAAGAAAAAGACTCCCAAGCTGCACCCCTGCCAAATGGCAGCCTTCTTGTTCACGGGTCGAATCGAATCTATCTTCTTGTCGAAGAGAGAGCCCAACACCTTCTGCGAGCCAAAAGCGTGAGCAGTTCGGATTGTAGAAATAACTTCTTCGGCAATGGTACCACTCTCAGCCACATACTGAAATGTTAACCTTCGTCCCGACTATTTAGAACGGGAAAACAAGAAAATCGAACGCAAGCGACGACTTACTGAGAGTATTTGGTAGCAAATTTGGTCATAATGCCACCGGTTATCGCTATGCATGGGAAGATAGATGATATGGCAAGGGCTAGACGCCAAGACTGAGTGTACGCAATAACAAAACCGGCGAGGAAGGTACTGAGAAAGCAGACCACGAGAGCGACCTTTTCCGATATCCCCTGTTGGACTAAATCTGGGTTGAATTAGCAGACGTAGAGAGAATATATAGACTCCCTTGGGACCTACGGGTATCGGTTTGGATGCGAGTAGCAACTTCACCAGCGCCAACGCGATCAAAGTATGCAATGTCCTGTCGAAGGATGGCTTGAAGATATTTTTCACGAATGCGCTTCGCGTTAACCTCGCTGGTGTATATCCACAGATACATATAAATCCAAGTGCATGCAGCCATAGCGACGCCTTAAATTAATGTTAGATGCAATTTAGACTATAAGTAAAGAAGAGCATACCGATGTAGGCCAAGTAGGAAGCATTCTGAGCGGCCCCTCCGCGGAGCGCACTCGCTGCGGAATCAAAATCCTGCGCGGCAGAGGATATTGTGGTGGTATTTCCGGACAATTCTACCGACTGATATACTTCCAGCGCGGTGGTGAACGTAACGAAGTCTTGAGCCAACCTTCCGAAAATCAGAGTCATCAGGGGCTAGCGTTGTGCATGAGTGAGTGAGTGGGAGTCAACCGCGGATGCCATACCTGACAGGCGCCTGCAGCTATAGCGCCGACAACGCCAATGACATTCAGAAACAGCTCGAATGGAGTAGCATAACTGGTACATGGATGAGGGAATTAACGAACATGGAGTACGACACGCACCGAAAGAGCTGAAAGAATCCAACGGATGGTGGAAGTTGTTCTGCTGGTTTGGTGTCGATATCAGTGGTAGCGACCATGTCCTGTTGGCTCCTATCCTTCTTCATTTGGGAGATGTCCTCGAACTTGGAAGAACACTTGACAGTGACAGTATCCTCGATGGGGGGTTTCTCTGAGATAACGGGGGAACTCTTGTCTGCCATGGGGAAGGAAACCAACGCACAGGGCTAGTGATAAGGAGTGGTTCATCCCATGGGGCTTGTTCGGATGGCCATGTGGTGGCTGTGGAACGAAGGTGCGAGCCATCAGCGTCTTACGGCCCGTGCTCGTGGTTCGGCGTCCATACTCAGAGCGACGAACGGTGCTCGAACTTTTCGGGCGGTATGCTTTTGCTTCCGTGGATGAATTCGATGAGCGATCCTCAGCGCTGCTGTATTCCTATTTCGGGGTACTTCCAGCCTCGTCCGATGAGTTCCTCCGAGGCTGGGTCGGTGTGCGATGTTGGAGACTTGCAACGACATCACAACGATAAGATGGGGCACTCGGCTTCTAGACTGTAAGCCTGTTTATTTGAGTTAGAAAAGAAGTCCCTTTACAGTACGCTACAGGGGCCCTTTTTGTACGGAAGACTCTAGGCACGATCTCGTCGCATGGGATCAATTGGACTGATTATAAGTACATAATGCAGTGGAGAGAAATTGTGTTGAGTCTTCTGTAGCCATCCACCATTCACTAGCTACCATCGGGCCGAAGCCCTACAGACGTATTGCCCGGTTTGGTGAGGTGCAGTGGTCTCCCTCCTTCCGCTGCTATGAGGCCGCCGTTTCGAATATCGAGCGCTTTCCGATATTTCGCGTCCGTCCAAGGGGTATCTCATGTCGCCGGTAAGTGTTTGCAACGTTCCAGAGGGGCTTCGCAATCTCGCGAGGTGGTGGAATGGGAATAGTGGGTATAAGAGGCTTCGCTGCCTCTCGTTTCGGATCTACCGACGTATTTAGCTTTCGTCTTGAGCCTACCGCGTCGACGATGGTCCATCAAGGTAGAAGAAGCGTGCGTGAGGCCGTTTGGAGGCCGTTTGGATGGCGCAGGTGAGTATATGCCGGTGCGCGTGTCATCTCGCCTCCTACTGCTGCCGCGAGGCAGCCGTTTGGCCACGGGAAGAATTCTCGGTCGTTTCGCGTTGGTCCAGGAGGCACTCCCTGGTGCCAGTAAGTTTTCTCGGCATTCCGGAGATGTCGCAAGACCTCGTTGGGAGTCGAAATGGCAAGACTGCCATGTATCTGGTCACGATGGTATGTGCGACCTCTCATTCTGACTCGTCTCGCAAGTCTGACCTTGTTATGGCGTACGTTTTTCTCCCATAACCCTCCCGCATGGTATCTGAATCGTTTCCAGAGCGTCGAGTGGGTCAGGAGTGGTCACATTGGGGCCACTTGTGTAAGTAGGTGTCTTGCCTCGTATGCGCATCGCTGACGCTTTCAGCATACAATTTAAGTCTTCCGCGTCGATAGGTAACCTCGTAGAGTCGAGGACAGCGTGAGATGTGAATTGGAGCAGCTGCATGGAGATGCCAGCCGTACGGTATGTGTGCTCTCTCGTTTTCGCTCGTCTCGTATGCCGCACGGTAGGCGTTTCGCCTCGTTTGAGCGTTGCTGACGCTTTCAGCCGTTCGTTTGATCCTTCAACGTCAACGTGGGTCCGTGAAAGGTGTAGGCATGTCCATGATGCCATTTAGAGATGGCGCAGGTGGTGCAGGTGAGCGCCTCAGTCGTTTTGCCTCGCGCTCGCTGCACTGAGCCCCACTGAAAGCTAGCATTGATTGCTCGACTCCGTGCGAGTTGCCGCATCCACTGCTAGTTACATCATCATGCCCCCCACTGCTATTATCCTCCCTACCCGGTAAGTTGTCCCATGTAGGCTGACTTTGTACAGCCATGGACGATTTGGCCTGCCGCGACTCGTTTTCGGCACTCAACTTGAGTCTTTCACGAAGCTGGAGGCCCTTGGAAGGTCCGTGGATGTAGTTGGTGCCCGTTGGAGAGGGCCAGGTGGTATGGGTAAGCTGCTCTGCCACCGTTCTGGTTGTTGCTCCATGCTGAGGTTTTGCAGGTCCATCTTGATCCTGATGTGACTGCATTGGTCAGTGAGGTTCCTAGGAGGGTGCATGAAGCCGTTTGGAGGCGTTTCTGGTGGCGCAGGCAAGCCGTTTTTTCACCTCGTTTGTCGCTCTCTCTGTTGACTTATGCTGTCAGCTAGCATCACTTTTCGATTCAACACGAGTCGACGAGCTTGCCACTGAGTGTGTCGTCACTCCTGCTACTGACTGCAGCCTTTCCAGGCTCCTTTTGGCTCGTATCCTCTAGCTTCGTCGCTGTCGACCCAATGTCTGCGCTATCCCTAAATCAGATCTATAGGGTGTGTGCACCCCCTTCCCCCAGGCCTCGTTAGGTGGAGTATCGCACGTTCAGCAACCCCGGCAGGTTTCCTGTGGGCGTCGCAATGCCCGCTCGCAGTCCAGTTGGAGATACTTCATCTTTTTGCCGCTCGCCATGCCGTGCTTCGTCCATAGCTCTACAAGCATTGTATGCTACTCGTCACACTACACGTTCGTGCTGGCGCCTCGTTCTGCAGTGTAAAACATTCAATTTGCGGAATGGGACGTTCAGCGTGAGTGCCAGGTGGGTCTGGTACGTCGGGGGATCGTCTCGCAGCTCGTCCGGGCGCACAGCTCGGCCATGTCACCTGTAGACTCGAATGCCTCAGATATATAGTCCGGTGAGTCCCTGTGCTTTGCAACGTCGTCATCCACACGCTGACTCTTCTCGTCAGGTGCTTCGACTGCATCCGCACGTTCGTTCGGCTGTTCTATGTCTACGCTCCCCACCGTAAGGTGAGGTTCCACCTGCCCCGCATCTATGACCTCAGCCTCGGGCCGAGCGCACCCAGACTCGGTCTCGGCGCAGTCGCTTGGGACGTCCGGCAGCTCCCCCTGACCGTCAGGGAAGTTTCTGGACTCAACGACCTCGTCATCTGCGTGCTGACTGCTCTCGCCAGGTGCTTCGAGCATGTTAGTGCCATCGTCCAGCCGTTTGGAGTCCACAGCCCAAGCCTCAACCTCCAGTATGTAGTCCTCCATTTGCCACACTTCTACGACCTCAGCCTCATGCTTCACGCACTCAACTTCGGTCTCAGCGCAGTCGCTTTGGATGTCTAGGGAGCTTCCTCCCATCCAATACGATTAGAAATTCTAGTGGAGTTTATCAGAGGTTTTTCCAATTTTTCCATTGTCAGGATTTGCTGACCGTTGACTACATTTACCGACAATTCCAGACCTTCAACGAAGCGCTTCTGTTAATGGCTAACCTGGCCCGTCTTGCTCTTATATCTGTTCTTTATAATATCATACCAGTTTTCATGTCCATGGGTCCAAAGTCTTCCACCGCGATGGCTCCTATAGCCTAAAAGTTATCCAGAGTGCACGGTGTCATACTTTACATCGTCCCATGACTCATTTGCGGTGCAGACTGTCAACAACATCGTCCTCGTCATGGTCTCGTCTTTGAAAGAGAAGTTTTCAGTGGGACTGGATCTCTACGTCGGCGCTCAGGAGTTCCTTCGTATTTTCACTGACGCAGCCAATCATGCACCTCGGCATCGAAGACAAAAGTACGCGAAGTCTGTCAGCTCCGGTTATGTCTCTTATTTAGTTTTCCAGTTTCTTCCTACACCTTGCAGAGGTTCTTGGACCTGACGAATTCCTTGCTCCGTTGTGCATGCTCTTGGTTGATAAGGTAACTAGCCGCGTAGTCAGACTGACTCTGGAGGAAGCACAGATGACACTCGCTTTTCCTATAGCATTATTGCGCCATTTCTCCCGCCCTCTACAAATACAGGTGAGTCCATGCTATGGCCTCGATGTGGTTGGATCTTCTTTGTCCTTAAGGTTCTGTGTGAAGCGCTTCGGGAGTGCACACGGGTTGTTCGTGTCTATACGCTCCAGAAGAGAAGGAAACCTTCTTGATTGCATCAGGTCATCGTTAACCAGCCAACTCATGACTTGCTGAACTGACAGCCTCGACGGGGACGAGGAACATTCCGTATCAGCCTCACCCATTTTGCAACGTTGTGCGCAGGTTCTTGTATTCTCGAGTACTGTCCTGGTTCCAGGCAATCGCCGAGAATAAAAACAGCTGGCAGACGGTTTCAACACTGACGATCTTATAGCTCTTCTAGTCGACTTAGCCACTCTTCAAGATAATGGCCCATCTAACATCACCCCTTCGCCCAAGGGGCAATCACCCGAGTATCCAACAACATTTTTGCAGCAGAATTTCTGTCTACAATAGCAGTGATAATGTGGTCTGCAGAACAAGAAGTGGGTATAAATTGTTGTTTTCATGATTCCATCAGTAAATTTATAAACATCTTTTCATGGCTAATTTGTCTTTGTCAACTACAATCTGGTCATAGCTTGTCACCTACAACAGAACTAGTGAAAAGATTGCTTGAGAATGCATTATCTCCATGTTCCTGTCAGAACTGGGTGCAGCATTAACCCTCATATCAATATTTGTGATGTGGTGTAAGTAGAATTAGCCAGATAAGCTCCAAAAAGCTTTATAAAACTCATGTAAATTTACTGATGTCTCTCCTTTGAGGTTTTCTACAGTTGAACATCAGAGTTCTTGAGGTTCTTGCTGAAAGGATACCTCTGTCTCCAAGTCAGTCCATCTGGAATGCAAAGCCACAATAGCTCAAATCATCAACCACATTCATGAAATCACCAGTCATCAATCAGTGGGGTCACCTGCCAGAGCCATGCTAGATACCTTGAAGGTTATCATATCCACCCCCCCCCCCCCCAAGCTAACCATCATTTTCACTGTTACATTCACCATATCTGTAGTCAATACCTGAATGCTCTGTCCCTACACAGAACTGGCTACTGGTCTCATCAAGAGCTTGTTTGCTAAGAATATGTTCAAAGTAAATGCTGCACAGATAATAATAACACCCACTTACACATGCAGTTTTCAACAACAACTTTGATAACACCTTCACACAAGCCATCCATATTACCATTGCAATCACAAAAAACTGCCTTGACAGCCTTGGAAATGGCAGGCTGTACGTTGGAGGTTTGGTATTCTTCAACAGCCAATGCCAAAACTTCCTCCCAAGTGTGGTTCCCATGCTGCATTAGAAAGTAGGAATACTCAGCAACAAGTAAGCATCCTAGAAGAGTGAGTGGGTGTTCAAACAGGCAATGGAAAACTGTTACCAATGGCATGTTCAGCTATTGACTGTACAGCTGGGAACTCCCCCAACCAAGTGACATCTTTGGATAGAGGTGGCATTGGGATGTTGGAGTCCACATCAAATTTGGGCTATGATTGAACATGTTTGTCTGGGATAAAGGGAGATAGCAGCCCAACACTGACAAGCTAAGAGTTCAAATAACAAACATGAGAAGTGTGGTATCAGCATTATCAAGGAAATGTCAAATTTAGCCAGCTATGGCTGTGCAAAACATACCCACCTCCTGTCAAAGAACAGGTCAAACCAAGGGAACCATGCACAGTAGTGATCAGATGGGGCACTAAATAAATCACAGAGTGACACACATTCTGTGGTGCAATGTTGGAGGAAATGGGTTAGAAATAAGCAGACATTAAAGGTGGCATGCCTGAACCACTCACAACCTTTGAGTGAAATATATAAGAAAATAGAGAACATGTAGATATGGTGGTGTAAGAAGGAGGAGTGCACTGGGTCTTAATACTGACTCACATTCTGGTGTATCACCCATATAGAGAGAGCAGAAATACAGGTATTAGCACAGATGTAGTCAAAGATGGGATGGAGTAACTCACTTCCTGTGATAGCACAAACATGAAGAGGCCAATTGAGGGTATTCAGCAGATGTTGAGATAAACATGTCATGAAATCACTCACAAGCTGTTATAGCACCAATATGAAGTGTGTGAGTGAGAGCACTCAGCAGAGAAACAGCCAAAAGTGACATGAAATCACTCACATCCTGTCATGGCACCAACATGAAGAGTGCAAGTGAGGGCATTCAGCAGAGATCCAGCTAAACATGCCATGAAATCACACACTTGCTGTCATGGTACCAACATGGAGAGCACAAGTGAGGGCATTCAGCAGAGATCCAGCTAGACATACCATGAAATCACTCACATCCTGTCATGGCACCAACATGAAGAGTGCAAGTGAGGGCATTCAGCAGAGGTCCAGCTAAACATGCCATGAAATCACTCACAAACTGTCATGGCACCAACATGAAGAGTGCAAGTGAGGGCATTCAGCAGAGATCCAGCTAAATATGTCATGAAATCACTCACAAACTGTCATGGCACCAACATGAAGAGTGCAAGTGAGGGCATTCAGCAGAGATCCAGCTAAATATGTCATGAAATCACTCACAAACTGTCATGGCACCAACATGAAGAGTGCAAGTGAGGGCATTCAGCAGAGATCCAGCTAAATATGTCATGAAATCACTCACAAACTGTCATGGCACCAACATGAAGAGTGCAAGTGAGGGCATGGAGCAGAGATCCAGCTAGACATGCCATGAAATCACTCACTTGCTGTCATGGTGCCAACATGAAGGGTACAAGTGAGGGAATTCAGTAGAGATCCAACTAAGCATGCCATGAAATCACTCACAAACTGTCATGGCACCAACATTGATAGTTGAAGTACAGGCAATCAGTAAATATCCCCTGTTAAACATGGAATGAATTCACTTACATACTATGAAGCCATCAACATGCCAAATGTGGGCTGAACTCAGCTGGTATTGTTCATAGGACATGAGATCACTCACATACTGTTGAACAGTGCATATGAAAATAGCAAGGCATCCTCATGAGTAATAGATCTTAGCAGAACCCAGTTACTCACTTGACAACTTGGAAACCAGGCTAACAAAGAATATTCAAACATTTTCACATTCACTCGAAGTCTATCCTTAATCTCCAACTCCATAAATCTCCTCAATGTCCTTCCCAACATCAGTATTCCCTTAAATATATAACCACTTACTTACCTCCTCACAGCATACTCAATGCACAGCAGAATACTTGACTGCTGTGTTGATATCAGTATCATTTGTAAACCTTCCTTATTCATGACATTTGCTGTGCTTGACATCAAAACAGTGCAGTCTGCCTTCTCTTGATGCATCTCTGCCAACAGCCATTTCCAGCAGCAGTATACCTAAGTGAAGCAATACTCACCCTGAAGTGTCACATATCCTTTAGGTTTGTACTTGCACTTATCAAGCTCATCTTTCACATGTGCAAGCCACTTTTCCAATAGTTCTTCCTGCTTTTCTGCAGCCCTCCCCTCTGCTTCAACTATTGTCAAACCTTGATCCAGAAGCTCCATAACAGCAGTCAGGTACAAAGCATCCACTTTTGTCAGTAACACTATCACAGGGACTAGGTGGGTGCTTAGTTACACATGCCAATGATGTCTGACCAAAATTATTCACCATGCCCTGTATCACACTCATTGAAGAATTTTTTCTCAGCAGCAGTCACTGTTCTATGGCAATCTGTCATAGGGATGCAAAACCTAAACTTTTCTATTAAGTTAGCCTGTGGTCACACCCAGATATTACTTACCAGATAGCATGAACATGGTCATTCACCTTCTTTGTGGCTGCACGATCCACCACAAAACTCCTCATCTGGTCAAACTGCTGTGTGGAGCCAGCTTCGAATCCACAGGAGTCATGGAATACAAAGCCTGGGTTGCTCTTGAATACAAGCTCATGCTTAATATCATGGTGACCACGCTAGAAGCATTTTTGGTTCTAATATGTTGCTATCAATCCATGTCACAGCTTACCTTCAGAGTGCCTTGCACAATATCATCCTCAAGCTGAAAAAAAGTCAGATAGGTATCACCAACCTTATAGGAATATACCTTGTTCCCCTTTCCATCGAAGACCTCTGGCTTATCTGTAGAGTTGCAGACCCTTTGGAGGATGGTGGTTTTACCTGCATTTGCTCTACCCATTACCAGAACTCGGAAGCGCTTAATATTTTTCATGTATTCATTAGCCACCTTGGAATTGAGGCGGTAGGCAGGTTGAGAAGACATAGTTGCTGGGACTAATAATTAAACAGGTTGGAATTCACCCTATGAGACAAGAATACCTCGAGAGGTAGCTTCAGTCTGAGCAGGAACTGGACTCGCCACACCACCAGTGGGATCACTAGCTGCTGTATTGCAATATCAAGTACCTCTTATTGTCCGAGGTTGGAAAAATGTCTTACCTGCAGTCATGGCTTCGGTTGTGGTGGGGGCCAGGTCACCCACATCGTGCTGGACAAAGCGACGAGAACTACTGCCGCCCGCATGAGGGAACGACTTGAACCGCTTTTTCATATGACCAGGAGCCATATAAACGTGAGCTACGATTCTTTATACTTCTCAGTGCAGAACGTAAGACGTGTAGAACTTAGAAGATCACCGTAAAGGCCACCGCCGTAGTAATGCAGTTAGGACTGTACTTACAACAACCCGCAGTTGGACGGATACCAATCTCAGTTCCCACGGATGGCGTATGATACACGTGTGCTTATGTAATCCACCCCTATGATCATGGTCTGTCATCCAACAGCCAAATCAGTAAAAAATGTATGTGTGATGTAGCACTAAGTAGTCGACATAGTGTCCATAGTGATTGTAGTCTTTTCACCCTTACATAGTACTGTGTAGTGAACAGCACCAATGCTACAGCACTATGTCACACTACATAGTGACCTACACTGATACTGTGACATGACATTGTACTATGTAACAGGCCATGGATAAGCTGTCACTCCTTTCATCACACTATATAGTGGGAAGTAGACAATGAAAAAGGTCAAATTTCCATGGATCCGAGTTACAATGGCAGTAGGTTAGTCTAGCACAAATCATTATTGTTGGCCATCTGATAGTCACAGATGGCATTCAAAAACACACCACTCAGGATAGCTTTCTTCTGGTCCCTGGTATTTTTCACTGCAACACCAGCATGGATGCTGGAGTGAAATAAAATGGATAAGCCCTTCCAATTGCAAGAGGGTTGTACTCACCACCTGGTGCTATAGACTTGCTCAAGGAGCTTCTTGAGTAGGTCTAGCTTACCTACCACCTTGCTGAATTTGTCCAGGGATGCAAGGTGACTATTGAAGACTTCTGAATAGTCATCCTCCTTGAATGAAATCATTTCACATGAACTGGAACTCTATGTTGGCGCTCGGGAATTCCTTCGTATCTTCACTGACGCAGCCAATCATGTACGTCGACATCGAAGACAAAGGGAGTAAAGTCCGTCAGTTTTGGTTACGCTCCTTACATAGCCTTCCTGCTTCCTCGTACACTTTGCAGAGATTCTTGGACCTGACGAATTCCTTGCTCCGTTGTGCATGCTCTTGATTGACAAGGTAACCGGCCGCGTAGTCAGACAGACTCTGGAGGAAGCGCAGACGACACTCGCCCTTCCTATAGCATTATTGCGCCGTTTCTCTCACCCTCTACAAATACAGCTGAGTTAATGCTATGGCCTCGGTGTGGTTGGATCTTCATTGTACTTGAGGTTCTGTGTGAAACACTTCGCGAGTGCAACACGGCTTGTTTCGTGTCTAAATGCTTCAGAAGAGAAGGCAAACTTCTTAGACTACATCCGGTCATCGTCAACTTGCCAACTCATGACTTGCTAAACTGACAGCCTCGACGGGGACGACGAACATTCCGTATCAGCCTCACCCATTTTACAGCGTCGTCATCCGAGAAAAATCCTCGGTCAATGGTGCGTTAGCCGTCTTGCCATATTACTACATGTGTGCTGTGTGTGGACCCTCTACTTCATGCATCCCTTATTGACATCGTTCCTGTCAGCGCCTCCCTTGGTCCACGCGTTATTCCGTACTTCAGACAAGTTGTAGAAGTATACGTGGCGATCCTTCGTCACGACCTCCACGACAAAGATCGTAGGTACCAAAAGTGCTATGATTGCGCGTCATTGACTCTTGGCAGGACTTGTGTCTACGAGGGAAACAGCCGTTGCAATTCTTCAGAATCTCCTGACTACTGTTCCCGTTTTCTATGGAGCTCCATCAAGTTGTTAAATTATATGTCGATTATAGCTCCTGTACGATGATTCCGAGTAACCCTCTTGCTCCTCTTCTCAAACCCTTTCTAAACAGGCTGCACCAGGAGCTCCGGCGCAAGTACTCTACGAACCATGGGCAAACCTTGGCAAGGAGCCGACGAAGGTAGATCCATCGCGACGCGTTAAACTTACATACCTCAACGTTATAGCAGAAAGACGTTCATGGCCTCATTGGGTATTTCACTATCCTTAATTGATCTCTCAAGGCTGCGCCAAGAGCTGACGTTCTCGAACACCTTATCCAAGCCTTTAAGGAGGACTTTGACGTTAGATTGTCATTTGGTGCTCAAGAGGTTAGCCACTTGCTAATTGTTTTCTGTGGTTACGGGTTAACACTGCATCGTAGGTGGAGAGTTATGCGATTTCCGCTTTTATTGAACTCGTTAAACTGAACGAAAGCGCATTCCGGCCGCCAGTCCGTAGATTGCACGATTAGGCGTTTGTGGATCACACAGGTAGGTGGTCAGTAGTGAATGCTGTCATTAACTTATGTTCATCAGGCATAACCGAGCGGAAAACGACATTTTGTCACATTTACATCACGCTGCTCGAGTATTTCAAAGCACGAATGCCCTGTCGCCTGAGCTCATCATGCATAGCTCACTGGTGAGATCTTATTTAGGCCCTGATGAATCCATACATGACGGTCCTCATTTGGTCCCTGACTGAAGGCCTTCAAGTGTTTGACAATCTTAATGCATCTTACTCAACGTCAGACGCGCTGCATTGTGTTCAGGGATCATGTTGACTCTCCGCAAATCATTTGAAAATGACGATGGTGGTGCGTGTTCTCCAATACCAATGCGACATTTGCTCTTGACTTACCGATCACCCGGCTGTACCGGTTTTCTGGCGTGAAGACAAGGTCGCTGTTGTTCTGCCTCATCTGCTTTTGCAGCTGCCAGCCACAGTCGGTTTATCCTCACCACACTCTAGCATACCTTGGGGCGAGAACCCTAAGTAACTCTTGATTGCCTGCTTCGTATCGCTGGTTTCTCTGCTCTCCACCAGTGCTACAGATCTACTGAAGCTCCTCAACCTGTCTCTACTCATGCATACCCGTTCTGAGGATGCTCGGCAGCTGCCAGCGGGCATTGGCGCTTGAGTGCGCGACTGAGATATAGAAGGCGGAAGGGGAGAAGTTAATTGGTATGCACCCGAGTTTGAAGGATTTCATATGCTGCTGTGCTGACCTCCACCTTAGGTTCGTCGCCGAGACGGCAATGTTTAGCACGGATTGTGCCGAGGACGAAAATGATAGTGTAGTACGAGAAGCTCACAAACTCGAAAACGCCCTAGAGTGTGGCTGGCAGCATCAGTGACCTGTAACCATAGACGAGTGCGACCTATGCATGTCCAACCCCAGTCAGGAGTTGCTGTCGCTACCATCCCTTACAAAAGTACACACTCGACACTGCCGGAAGCCAGCACATCTTCAAAATCTGTATGTTCCACACGAAATTCCACTACTCTTATTGCACGGGTGTTACCTAGCATGAAATACATTAATCTCACCTCCAACCTGAACCACGGTGATTCGGGCTGAAGTGACTTGTAGATCTCACACTCTCATCCTGCCGAATCCTCGCTGCAGCTAAGTTTGAAACCGATCTCAGCCCGATTGGTAGCACTCGGGTAATTGAAGAAAGCTATGGGTGTATCAGTACGCATGAATCTCCCTAACTAATGGAGGACGTAAAGATCCTTGTGCATACAGTCTAGGGAGGGAATGACCGGCTACTACGACTAATATATCCGCTGCATGAGGGTGAACATAAGATCCCAAATCATGTCTGTACGTATCGAACGTCAATGCTAAGACTGTCTATTTTTTCAGGTCCTGCAGCTGTACGTATTCGTAATAGTCTCTTCTCAATGCAAGAAGTTCGTCGTGGGTACCTGCTTCGCTGACACGGCCATCCTTGATGAAGTAGCTATATGAGACGAAGTCAACATTTGCTGTGACCCAAGACCAAAGGGAAAGTTAGAAGGCAACACGTACATGCAGTCTGCGTTCTGGATAGTAGACAGACGGTGAGCAATAGCAATCGTCGTCCGGCCTTTCGCAGCCTTGTCGAGTGCCTCTTGCACAACCTGCTCCGAGGTGGAATCGAGAGCAGACGTTGCCTCGTCCAGCAATAGAACCTTGGGACTGCGAAGAAGAGCCCGAGCGATGGCAATTCGTTCTGTGTTGGTGTAATTCATTACCCGTGGGTACATAAACCAGGCGCAGAATGGCACTCACGCTTTTGACCACCCGAAAGCTGTGAGCCCTTAACACCGACTTCAGTGTCAAAGCCACTAAATTTTATTTTAAAAAAAGTTAGAATGGAACTGGAAGCATCGAGATAACTCTTTACTTTGGTAGTGACTGGATAAAGTCTAGAACGTTAGCATCTCGACACACGGCCTCGATCTCCTCTTCGGTGACTTCGGAAATAGGCTTGGTTGCACCAAGTAGGATATTGAAACGGATGGTACCAGCGTAAAGTGTCTACAGGAAGACATCAGTCATACCGCCACATCATCGTCACGTCGAAACTGACAGGTTCCTGCGAAACCAGTGCGATCTGCTTCCTGTACTCCCCAACGTTATACTCGTTGATAGGTTGACCATCAAGGAGAACCCGACCAGATGAAGGGTCGTAAAAACGCTCAATCAACTGGATGCTGCTAGGGAGTCAGCTCTCACTGGATACATACATCATGGAGTGCACTTACACAGTACTTTTCCCGCAACCACTCGAACCGACTAGTGCAATGTACGCACCAGGTGCGGCCTTGAGGTTCAGGCCACGGAGCACGGGGACAGTAGGCCTCGTCGGGTAGCGGAAGTGGACATCTTCCAAATCAATCTGACACCCGATGTTTCTTTCCTGGAACGCCTTCCCTCCAGGTGCTTCGGCATCAATCTCGGGGATGGAGTCCAGCAACCTGACAATAGCTGCACCTGCACTACGAGCTAACGAGACGTCGGGTACGAACGAGAAGACATTCCCAGCTTGCATGACTCCAAAGGTGACAGCCTGTGGTGCTTCGTTTAGATAGATCCTACCGAGCACCCATAAAACGCATACCATAAGAACAGTAAAGAAATCGGTGATTGATAATTCTAAATTGGCAACAAGCCCCGATCCGTACCAGAAGACGAGGGCGACCACCCAGAGAGTGGAAGACTGAGAGAACGCATAGACAAGATTACTCCAGACGGCGTCCCTGTTTGAATGTCTGAGCGGCTCCTCCAGACTGCCCGAGTACACTTTCAAACAATCATCTTCACGGGTAAGGGAAGCAACAGTACGAATGGCACCAGCAGCCTCGCATGCCAACTTGGCAGAGTCTTCGTGCACGGCCCTATTTTTCTGGTCTTTGAGCACTACCACGCGCTACGTACTGTCAGTATGTTGTGCTGGTTGAGTTTCATATTGACTCACGAGTCGAACGAAGCCTGCAGAGAAGACAAAAGGAAAACCAGCTACGAGGGGCAGGTCAGAAGCGGCACGCAACGGAAGACGGGCCAAATAACCCACCCATGCCGACAAGAGCTGGCTTCCACGCGTAGGCCAAAGCGACTATCAAACAACCAATCAAAGTCGTGATAGCTTGGATAAGACTGTCCATGGTCATCAGCATGAAATCACGAGATTTAGTGAGGATCTTTCACGAACGCTCCAAGGGTAACGCCAGCTAGACCTTGGACTTTCTGCGGATCATCGTTGATCCTAGAGGTGAGCGTGCCAGTCTAATGTGCCGTTAGAAAATGTCTAGCTGCAAAAAGCCACGGTGTTTACATCATTCTCAGCTCTGTCGAAGAATTGTACTGACGAACGGTCGGTGTGCGATCTCCCAGAGTCAGCGGGAATAGCTTACTGTCTTGGCGAAGAATCGCACGGAAGCTGAGCCTTCGAAGCATCGTCGTCAAGTCTGAAGCAGCTAATGCAAAGACATAGTCTTGAATCGTGAAGACTACGAATGACACGATGGCCACGATGAAGACCCTGTTCAAATTCACATTTGGCACGGCTAATACACAACTCAGCATCAAAACACTCGCCACAAAGCGTTCCTGTTGCCATCATGGCGTCTTGCAGAGGGATCCTGTTGAGAAAACCCGAATATCGCCTCGCCTACAACGAATTACATGCATTTCAACGGCGAGTAACATGCCCAGCTCACCATAAATGATGGCGAACACGGGAAATATCATACCGGCCACTATTAAACCATGGTTAGCATCCACGATCGCCCGTCACATACTGAACTCACCCATTGCAGCCAATGTACCAAGGAGGTATAAACGGTAACCATCAGGATTCAGACTTCCGATGCGTTTGAAAAGATAGAATAGGCCATTTAAGTTGTCATCGACTTCAGCCTTTCCTCCCTTTTCATTCATTGGAAAGACCACATCTGAGGTTAGGCGATGGCCGAGCGAAACCTCATCTTCAATGACTTTCTCCTTGTCCGTCATGCTACTGACTACAGCGACGTCCGCGTCTTCCCGTGATTCTCGTCTTTCCCGGAGTTTCTGAGCTTGGACGAGGCGTGCATATGGCCCATTACTAGCGATAAGCCCCTCGTGAGTTCCTTGTTCTAAAACAACACCTTCTCCCATGACGAAGATCTGGTCAGCATCCTTGATCGTTGAAAGTCTATGTGCGATGGCAATTGTCGTTCGGTTAGCGGATGCTTTATCAAGAGCGTCCTGCACGACACCCTCTGATTGCGTGTCGAGAGCACTAGTGGCCTCGTCAAGCAAAAGAATGAGTGGATCAGAGACGATGGCGCGCGCAATCGCCAATCGTTGCTTCTGACCACCAGAAAGGAGTAAACCACGTTCGCCAACCATTGTATCGTAGCCCTGCGGCAACTTACTGATAAAGCCGTCGGCATTGGATTTAATGCAGGCCTCCTTGATGAGTTTCAACTTTTCGTCTTCTGAGGCGTGCTCATAGGGAGTGCCAATGAGACCGTAAGCAACGTTAGCTCTGATGGTCGTGGCGAACAAGACAGGTTCTTGAGAAACCAGACCGATCTGGGAGCGAAGCCATTTTATGTTCAGGTCGCGGAGATCAACCCCATCGAGCCTAACAGTACCACTCAGGGGGTCGTAAAAGCGCTCGACAAGCGAAACGATGGTCGACTTTCCCGAACCGGATGCGCCAACAAGAGCTGTTGTTTTCCCAGCCTCAAAGGTCATATTAATACCTTTGAGAATCGGAACGTCGGGTCGAGCAGGATAGCTGAATTGCACGTCATCTATAGCTATCTCACCAACGACTTTGTCTGGCTTGAGTCCGTCAGGGCTAGCAGAATCAATATCGGGCACGCGTTCGATGGTGGCAAATAACTTTGCTGCTGCCCCACAGGCGTCAGATAAAGCTGTGGAAGCATCAGAACATGTGGTACATAACGTGTCGCCTACACTTGCCTCGTGCTTCTATTGCCAACGTGACCAGAGCGAATGAGCCGAAGAGAATAGCCATGAAGACGTTGACAACTTCCCCAGCAGTCGCTGAAAGTCGAGTGAGTCTGCGTAATTAGCGACAACACTGTGAAGGGCTTTTACCATGACCTTCGTTGATCAGAGTGGTACCGAAGGTGAACGCTACGAAGGATTGTCATAATAGCCAAAGCACGTCAATTACGAACTCGTACCAAGCGCATAGGAAGAATACATGACGAAGAAAAAGACTCCCAAACTGCACCCCTGCCAAATGGCAGCCTTCATGTTCACGGGTCGAATCAAATCTATCTTCTTGTCGAAGAGAGAAACCAACACTTTTTGCGAACCGAAAGCCTGAGCAGTTCGGACTGTAGAAATAACTTCCTCGGCAATGGTACCACTCTCAGCCACATACTGAAATGTTATCCTTCGTCCCGATTATTCAGAACAGGAAAATTGGACGCAAATGATGACTTACTGAGAATATTTGGCAGCCAACTTGGTCATGATGGCGCCGGTTATCCCTATGCATGGGAAGATAGAGGAAATAGCAAGAGCCAGACGCCAAGACTGGGTGTACGCAATAATAAAACCGGTGGAGAAGGTACTGAGAAAGCAGACCACGAGAGCCACCTTCTCCGATATTCCCTGTTGGACCAAATCTGGACTGAATTAGCAGACGTAGGGAGAATTTAGAGACATAGAGTCGCTTGAGACCTACGGGTATCGGTTTGGATGCGGGTAGCGACCTCACCAGCCCCAATGCGATCAAAATATGCAATGTCCTGTCGAAGGATGGCTTGAAGATATTTCTCACGAATGCGCTTCGCGTTAACCTCGCCAGTGTATACCCACAGATACATATAGATCCAGGTACATACAGCCATGGCGACGCCTTAAAATAATGTTAGATGTAATTTGGGTAATAAATAAAGAAGAGCATACCGATGTAGGTCAAGTAGGAAGCGTTCTGAGCGGCACCTCTGTGGAGCGCGCTCGCTGCAGAATCAAAATCCTGCGCGGCAGAGGATATTGCGGTGGCATTTCCTGACAATTCCACCGACTGATATACTTCCAGCGCAGTGGTGAACGTAACGAAGTCTTGAGCCAACCTTCCGAAAATCAGAGTCATCAGGGGCTAGCGTTGTGCACCAGTCAGTGAGTGGAAGTCAACTGGGGATGCCATACCTGACAGGCACCTGCAGCTATAGCGCTGACAACACCAATAACATTCAGGGACAGCTCGAATGGAGTAGCATAACTAGTACATCAATGAGGGAATTAACGAACATGGAGTGCGATACGCACCGAAAAAGCTGAAAGAATCTAACAGATGGTAGAAGTTGTTCTGTTGGCTTAGTGTCCATACCAGCGGTAGCGACCATGTTCTGTTGACCCCTATCCTTCCTCCTCTGGGAGATGCCCTCGAACTTGGGAGGACACTTGACAGTGACAGTATCTGAGTTGATGGGATGTTTTTCTGAGAGGACGGCGGGACCCTTGTCTGTCATGACGGGTCAGAGGAAGGAAACTGCCGAACAAGGCTAGTAACTGGTAACAACTCTCTGAGGAACAGTAGAATTACGTTCACATTTGCATTGCGCTTAATGACGCACGGTGCTCTCTGATTGGTGGTCATGTACTCAAGCGGAGGCTAACCGAGCACTTGCCAAATGGGTCGTACGTAGGTTTGCAGATTGACTTCAAGAGTGCTTGTTCGGATGGCCGTGTGGTAGCCGTGAGGGGCGAATTGGTGGCCGCCATCAGAAGGGATACATAGTCTGTGAGTGAACTATCACCGTCTTCCGGCCCGTGCTCGTGGTTCGTCGTCCACATCCAAAGTGACGAACGATGCTCGAAAGTCAAGCGGTATGTTTTTACTTCCGTGGATGAATTCGATGAGCGACGACCTCAGCGCCGATACAGGCTGCTACTTCATTCCATCTTTGGGAGTATTTCTAGCTTCTTCCGATTGGTTCCGGATCCGAGGCTGGGTCGGAGCACGTCAAAGAGGGAGCCCAATTGGCAACCACCCGAAATCCGTAACTTACCTAATTAGGCGCCGTCTTTGATGCTGCTCCGACTCGGCCTGGGATCCGGAACCAATCGGAAGAAGCCAGAAATTACTCCCAAAGAAGGAATGTACTACCTACCACACAACCGATAATCGCAACCGCTATCAGCAGCCGAGCGGCGTAGCATGCGCATGTTGCAAGTTTGTTTTCTGAAATGGATGCGTTATTTGTGATTTACGTCTCACGACAAATAAGGCTTAGTGTCCAGGTGAGTTCGCCATTTGTGCGGAACCTGTTAACGATGGCCACAGTCCCAAGAGCAAGTACAGTGTTGTCAGATTTCCGCGCTTTGGTTTACTTTTGCTCCGGACAATCATGATGGATATCTCCCCTGTAAACCCTTATATTCTCGCTACTTTCTGCGTCGCAGCTTCCGCAGTCATACTCAAAATGTGCAAGTCGTCGAATGTGAGAAGCTTCTCAAAAGCCACCATGCGGAGTGCTACTAAATACATTTCAATTTTCTAAGCTTGATCACATCCCATATGTTGGACACTCAACCTGGCTTGGATCTTATATTTCTGCGTTCAAATACGTGAAGAATGCTGCCCAGATTTTGGAGGAGGGTTATGCTAAGGTATGCCATCCGGTGATTCGTGGAGACCATCCTTAAATACCCGGCAAGCACAAGGGTATGCCTTTCAAGGTCCCAGCATTAGGTCGTTGGGTTGTTGTCGTTGGTCGTCATCACCTCGAGGACATGAAAAAGTCTGCCGATCACAAGCTATCTTTGACGGAGGCATCGAACGACGTGGGTATATTCTCCTTCCCATGGGAGAAGTATAAACAGTAGACGCATTAACAGTTCTTAAAACTCAACCATCTAATTGGCTCTGAAACGATATCCAATCCTTATCACATTTCTGTCGCACGAGTACACCTTGCTCGTAGTCTCGCTCCCTATTACTTCGACATGAGCGACGAGATATTTACCGCGTTCGATGAGCTTCTGGACCTCGAAGACAATGGTGCTGTCAATAAACTCACGTTTCTTTCCTTACTGTCGGTGCTGACACCCCCAATAGAGTGGAAAAGCGTGCTGGCAGTTAAGACAGTACGTGAGATTGTGTGTAGAGCTAGTAACAGAGTCTTCGTCGGCCTACCGCTTTGTGAGTCGGTTTCCTATGCCCATTACCTAGCTAGTTATAAGTGACATAGGTCGGGACCCTGATTGGATCGAGATTGCCTCTCGGTTTACGATTGCTGTGGCTACAGATGGGATTATCTTGAATATGTTTCCCAAGTTTCTGGTGCCGTGAGCGACTTAATTCTCACTCGGTTCCGCCAACTCTTACAAATACGCATCCTCGACCAGTTTCGTGTCGAAGATATTACCCAATACAGCCACGAGTATCAAACGCGCCATGAAACTCCTTGACTCCACTATCAAGGAACGCTTCAGATGTACGAGAGAGCACGGAGACGAATGGAGCGATAAACCCGTGAGCAAGCAGTCTCTGTTAAAGCTAATCTCCTACTTAACCTCCCGGGGCAGAACGACATTTTGCAGTGGTTGATAGACGAGAGGCTGGAGTCCACGGCGAAGGAGTTGACCCCGCGAGTCTTGATGACGAACTTTGCTGCGATCCATGTAAGTTCCCCCCGCTGTTAAGGGTCGCTGTTTGAGCCTTGACTATTCCAAAATAGTCGCCGACGAATGTAGGATCTGTCCACCACACTCTCATCGTCATCTGATTCGTTCGTTCAGACTTTCTCTCACGCACTATACTACTTGGCCACACATCCACAATATGTACGAGTTCTTCGTGAAGAAGTTGACGCAGTTATCGAGGAATACGGGTGGACGAAAGAGGCCATGGCAAAGATGTGGAAGGTTGACAGTTTCTTGGCAGAGACGGAGCGCCTCGAAGGTTTCACAGGTACGTTTGTGAACCTTACTATTGCTGTCAGGCAGTTAAATTGTATCATTTAGTGAGCGTGCAAAGGAAGGCCATGGAGGATCTGACATTATCAGACGGTACTTTTATACCGAAGGGGACTCACATAGCTATTCCGACATGTGTTATCCATCGTGATAGTGCTGCCTATGAAAATCCCGGCGTGTTCGATCCTTTACGATTCTACAAACTTCGAAACGATGGGACCGAAAGTGCCAGACACCAGATGGTGGCGGTCAATCAGGATTATCTTGCTTTCGGATATGGGAAGCACGCATGGTATGTGTGTATATGGCTTAAGTTGGCAATCCTCACCTATTTTCTTCCAAAACAGCCCTGGGAGATTCCTAGCAGCTGATGAACTGAAAACCATGCTCGCATATGTTCTTATTTCGTATGATGTCAAGCTTGAGGGGAGAAACACCCGGCCGAGTAGCATAAAGTGGGACATCGGCGTCATGCCAGATCCCACTGTCAGGGTTATGTTTCGGAAGAGGGCCTATGACTGATGAATACTTTTATACCACATGTTTCTTCACTGGATCACCCATCAACTATTGTGATCGGAGCGACTGAGTGCGTGCGATGTGGGAGTAAAGTTAAGGGGTACCAGGCAAGATGATAATAATTTATTGCTGCAAGACAAGATGCATCTCAATGTAAAGTGAGATCGAAGGACACAACGTCACACGTATGCGCCGGGTGACAGGAGACGATAAATGTTATTCTTTCACTGAAGTGGCATGAAGGTCACATGCTAGATTACGATGCAGCCTCGGTTATGAGGCGAGACGCGGCACTGAGCCGCCGCGAAGATTGGTCGAAGTACACAGCGCATTAACGGATGCACGGCATGTACATAGGCAACAAACCGAGTATAGCTGCGGCATGCGTGTGGCTGCGAAAGCGCGTGTAGGGGGCATCTACATTTTACCCTCGCCAGAGCCTCGTTTTTTCATGAATAATGCCATGAGTTCTTCGGTTCATTCGCGTATTACGGCAAGTAAGCCTGTATGTAACCTTGGGTACTCACCGGCACCACACACACTCTAGTCGTTAATGGAGAATATGACCTCTGTTTTTCAGAACGACTTTCTTCGGCCGCAAATATATAAATGACACCTGCTGCAAACCCACATTTACTCTTTCCCGCACTCCTCTGGTACTATCAGTCCAAGCTGTCAATTCCCAACATGAGTCAGGTCGCGGAGAATTCCCTCAGTTCTGTCGAGAGCGATGTAAAGACGTCCCACGGCAGCTCCCATAGTGAGTTTTCTGGGTTCAGCTTCGACAAAGCCAGAGGCCGTGCAGGGTTTAGAGGTATCTTTGATAACTGGTTGGTGTAAGTCCCTCCAGCGGCTTGAAGATCAGCAGGATAACAGACGTGCTTGTAGACTCGGTGTAACATGTTTTGCAACACTGGGAGGTTTTGTGAGGTTACGCTGTTGCTGGAAAATTGAAATATTTATGAGTGTACCTCGTAGCTCTGCGGCTATGATCAGGGTGTTGTCAGCAATGTGCTTACTATGGAGTCTTTTGGTGCCTCATTCCCGAAGATCTACATGGATAGCAGCTTCAGGGTCAGTCAATTCTGTTGATAACCGCAGAGAGGTGACCCGATTGCCTAGGGCTGGTTTGTGTCGGCCCTGCTCATAAGTTTGTACTGCCATTAGTACATTGGTGCCGTGCGTCGCCTTAACACAGGTACCTACGTAGGTGCATCTATTGGTTCTTTACTGAATGGTCCCATCTGCGACAAGGTGCGTACAACTCGGTCAGACCTACATTCATGCCCTGAGGTCGTCCAGATTGGACGGAAACGTGCTATCATGGGAAACGTGGTCATATTCATGATCGGTACTGCCCTCCAAACAGGAGCGACAGCGAGGAGTAGGTTCTATCTTATCTTTCCACTGGCACCCACTGAGGTCATCGCAGAATATCAATACCTTTGGAACGGCCGAGCAATTGCTGGATTTTCTGTCGGCGGGCTGACACATGTTGTCCCCATGTATTTGGCTGAAATTTCAAGAGCGAATACCCGAGGAACTCTCGTTTCCCTGCAACAGCTCTCCATTGCTCTTGGGGTGTGTTCCTCTTGACTCATCATGCCACATGCAATTGGGTTCTTACTCCAGGAATGTCTGTGGTTCAGATTCTTATGAGCTGTACGTCTGTCAAATATTATGAACAACGTCTGTTTTCATTTGAACACGTTCTACTAGACGGGATTGCATACGGTACATCGCACATCGGTGGCACCAACTGTGCACCGGGGGTTCCATATACGGGTCCACTTTTGAATGGCATTCCCACGTTTGATCCATTTACCGATGTTCCTCTGGGCGGTTGTACGGGTCAGAAGGAGGCATCGTGGAAAATTCCTATTGGTATCCAGATACTCCCTGCCCTGGTCAATTTTCTCTTTGCTTCCGACGACTTTTGCCTAACGTTTCCCTTATCAATATACCTTCCAGGTACTCGGTATAGGAATGGCGTTTATGCCATATTCTCCTCGTTGTTGATAGGACGCGGGCGTGATGACGAAGCTTTGAAAACACTTTCTATCCTCCGTTGCAAACCAATCGACGACCTCAGCGTTCGCTACGAATTTTTAGAGATCAAGGCCGCAGTTCACTACTGTCGTGACACCACGGCACCTAGGTACCCTAGCAAAACCATAACTCAACGATTTATTAATAACTACGTGGAGCTGGTGTCAACATGGTCCATGTTCAAACGCTTGGCCGTAGGATGTCTGACAATGTTCTACCGGCAGTTCATGGTGAGATGATACTTGGACATGAAATTTGGGTGCGGCTGCTCACGCCTTGTTAGGGCACCAATGTAGGACAGAGCTACGAGAGGCATTCACATCCTTATAATACTGATTTCAAAATTCCTTTAGGCCGTAATCTACTATGCACCTATAAGTAAGCCTACCCCTTATCTTCCACTGCGAACTTGTCTCATCCTTGTTAGTTTTCGGTCAGCTCGGCTTTGATCCGAACGCGACTTCTTTACTGTCGACTGGCCTCTATGGAGTCATCAACGTGTGTGACAGTAAATTCCCCGGCTGCTCTTTGTGACATTTTTTTTTGGCAGGTTCTGAGCACTTTGCCTGCCATCATGTTGCTTGATAGCGTCGGTAGACGACCGCTTCTGATGTTCGGTGCCTTAGGTTGTTGCATCTCACTGCTCATAGTTGGTTCCCTTGTTGCTGCCTTCGGTAGTAACTGGCTAGCGCATGCTTCTGCTGGTCACGTTGCCGCCGGTGAGGGCGTACTGGCTATATCCTAGGAAGTGCTGACCCGCTCCCGTCTAGCCTTCGTCTCTACTTCTACTGCGTGAACTTTGCATATTCGTGGGCACCCGTCGGTTGGGGTGGGTATTCATCCTTCCACGTGTAACGCAAATAACCAGTGACCAGTTCTTGCAAGCGAAATCTTTCCCCTCCATCTCAGGTCAACGGGTATCTCCATTACCACGTCGTGTGCATGGTTGTCAAATTTGTAGGACCACTTCCTCCTTGTATTCATCGTGGCGGTTACCGACAACTGTCGATAGCATTATCGGCCTGGTGACGGCCCGATTGCCTACGCAGATTGGCAGCGGCGGAACATGTTTCTTTTTTGCTGCATTCGCTCTCTTAGCATTTCTCTCTACATGTAAGTAATTGCCTCGGTAGGCTCAATGCAGCGATAAGCTAAATTAATCATTCCCAGTCTTCTTCTACCCGGAAACCGAAGGCAAGGTGAGCATCTTCATAACTACCTCTTGGTTGTTCCAACTTTTTTTGACGACTCTCCGTATCTAGACACTTGAAGAGATGGGCACAGTGTTCGGGGATGTCGCGAGCGAAGAGGAGAAGCAGCACAGGGAAAGGATCTATCGTGAACTCGGCTTACGAAGCAGAGCTTTCCCTTCGGCTTGAAAAGAAATGTGCGGCGACGACTCTGTATAGGCATCACCCATTGATTTGAAGTGCTCACCATCTAAACCCTGCTTGTACTGAGTTCAACCTTGTTGGACATATTCGGTTTCAACAAACTTCTTGGGTAGGTTAGATGGTGTAATCCTAGACATTCACCATACGATAACAATCTGAGAACGGAAGTGCCTGACATGATGAACCTCGGCTTTGGCACTAGGATAATTTCTAGGGGTACGTATCCAGCCGATTACTCCTTGAAGGACTGACTCTTGTCTAGCCGGCCGGCGGGTCGCAGAGGGCTGGGAACGAATGGATAGCGATTGCCTGTGCTCTGCTGGTGATTCATGTACCGAGTCGTCGACGTACGAACTCTCATCGTGAGGTTAGCAGAGCGATTCAGTGCAGTGCGCATTGAATTTCGACGACAAATTACATAGTATGATCGCTAGTGGGTGTCATCGCCCTGAGCTCCTTGGTTGGAGGCTTAAGTGGGTTCAGCACCGTCATCGTACTGTGTCATCATTGGATCCCTTTAACTACCATTGTAACTGATAGCGATGGCGAGATTTCTTCTAGTATATCTGGAATTCGGAATACTGTCCCTCCGACTATAGCTGAATTAGTTGTAAGGTCTAGCGGGAAGGAATATATGCGCAGGTTTCGAAGTACTTGCTCAACGAGTCGGGTCCAGAACGCGAGAGCGCCAGCAGTGATCCCACAACCGAGTTAACCTCGTGGCATGCAGAACAAAGAGATGGATCACAGATGGATCACATTTACGGCTGGCTTTCTGGGGCATTCACGAACACGAGATGCTCAGTATAATGTCGATAAAGCGCCAGCTTCGTGGGTTTCCCCACGCAGATTCACGTGTATGTGGATTCGATTAATTTCAACGAGTGACGACAGGTGAACGATGCGGATGAGCACAAATGACGGTGCCATATCAAGATGGGCTCCCAATGATATGCCCTTGCTGTTGGTGTAAAAGCAAGCTCTCAGGAGCCGGAAACTCGTAAGTTCACATCGCTGAAAGATTACATATCACATCTCCAGTCATTCAAAAATGACATCTACTTTCCTGCCATTCAGTGATTTCACGTCACTAGGGAGTTTCAGCAGCGGAGGAATACACAACCCTTTTATTACAGTCAAGAACTCCTTCCACACCGGACATATAGATGGCTTCTGCTGTCTGGATGCCGTCTGGGCTAGGTGCGTGCTCAGTATCTGTAGACTGTTGTCAACGTAATGAAAGAATGGTACAATTGCCCACCTGATTCTCGTGCCGGATAGTTCCTTCGAGTGCGACTCACGGCTTTTCCGACGCGGATAACGGTATTTGGACTTCCAGCACGCCAGAACTTAGCTGTGAACCGGGGAGGCCTGTCACGTTTGCAAGGGCCTAGTCGTGGTCGAAGCCTAGAGAACCTCACTCGGTAGGTTCTTCACCACGATTCGCGGGATCAACCGTTATACAAGCGAAGACATCCTGTTGGAAGATTGTCAAAGTTGTTCCGGCTGCCACGCATCCGAGGGAGAGATTCAGCTAGATTGGCTGACTACCTTATCAGGTAGCTCAATCACCGGCTCGCAAATGTAAAGAGACGGAGAGAAAGTTTACAGGGTACACCGCAGACGAAGAAGCACCGCGCATGGTGCGACCATCACTACACTATCTGGACTTGCACTTTGGAAGAGGATATGTGCCTGTGAAGAGTAATAGTAAGAACCATGGGACGAAGCTTCTTTGCCAGTGATTACGTAAAGAACTAAACCGCTTGCCATGTGAAATTAAGCATCATCTATTCCATGCTGCCATGCAGCAGAGTACAACTCTCATCGTTTGGCTACATGACTTCGAATTCAACCAAATGCTGTGTGTCACATAGCCTCCACACTCTTAAGCACATGAAGGAGCTGGGCAACCGCCGCGCGTGTACTGCCTGCGAGAGCCTGGTTTTGTATGTCTCACATGAACCCAGTGGAGGCTTACCCACGGATATGTCGGCGGTCTCACCCCTAGAAGTAGCTCGCCTCAGGAGGAAAGCAATGTCAAATAGCGCGGACGACTGACATTATGGATTGACAGATCAGTTTCTGACGTCATCCCTGAGGGACTGAAGTATCTAACCAGTAACGGTGACGATGTACCACGAACAAATAGAACAAGATTCTCTGCTACCATGCTCTTGACTGTGTGCGAAAACTTCAACCACTTGACTTCCTCTGGGTCGGGCGGACGGGCAGCAAGAAACTCGGAAAGTTCGGCAACTTGCGTTTCGCTGTACAAATGGTCTAGCGAGCTGCTTCAACGTTGCTGAGCTTAACACATAGTTTGGATTGGCAGTGGAAAGGTTTGATCCTCTTAGCTTTCTCGAGCCGCAAACGATTTCTGTGACTGAAAATATTCTGTTTTGTTGGTGAAACATCTTCGCCATGAACAATTTTCACGGTTGCAACGGTATTGCGTATTGCCCAACAGGATTGCTCTCTGTCAGTCAGACGGCAGTCAGGATAACAAGCACTTATTCTCGAACAAACCATGTGAAGACCTGGTGTTCTGGTGCTCATCTGACCATTCCAGTTCCTGGAGGAACATCGTCGGGTTGCATGGGGAGTCGAGAAGATCCGTGGTAGACGAGCTGTGGATTTCCACATTCCCCACCTGAAATCAGCGATCAAATCAAGTTCCTATGAATCTGACAGTGCACTGACCTTACCAGAAACTATGACCTGGAGTTCGCTTTTAGCTACGATGGACCATTAGAGGCGCCAAGTCACTCACGACCTGAACCACCAAAGACGCCAAACCAGCCAGCTTCCCCAAAGATCAATACCTCAACCGAGAAACTAGAAAAGTGAAGCACAACTGATAAGTGGTTCAGGGAATCGTTAGTCATTTTTCAAATTGTTGGCTGCCGTGCAATTTGACCGTTTAGATTGACCTTCTGGGCGTCGCCGACTAAGGTCGGTTCCTCTTAGGGAGCCCATGGACTGCGGAGCGCACATCAAACTCAGCTCTTCGGTGCTCTTGTTCGCAATCATTTGTTTGTGGAAGCTATCTTCATGAGGTGATTTAAAAAAAACAGCCTCCACTCTCCGGACGGACTGATCAGAGTGTCTGAAAGACTTTATGTATCAGGGAGCGGGTAAATCGACATACTCGATGAAACGCATGCTTGATCTCTGCACATCACTATACTCTACAGCTTCCGCTTGGGCATCCTGACAACTTTCTCAGGAACTTCGGGAGTTCTGGGACCGCCGCTGATTTCTTTAAATATGTTGCCAATGAAAACGATTGAGTATGATATACTGCCAGATAGGTCGTAGTGATGGCGCTTCTCCTTGATTTCTGTTACATTTGCACGGGCATCTGTAACTTTGGGTGAAGTGACGCGACTTAGGATGCTACCGGTTGAAGGTGGTGTAATGAACTGTGATAAAAAGGGCGATTGATTTAGGCTACGCGGAGTATACAACTACGGCCAAGAGTCAGTGATCAGGGCAAGCAATTTCTTACTATATGACGCACTCGACCAGATCATTGCTAGTGACGCAACAGTTGTGCGGCCCTTTCTCCAGAGCCGTACTGTCACGATTCCTGCAGGACAGCTGAAATATGAGTATGCACTTGCAACCAGGGTAGGGTTACCTGCAGGCTCAAGAATATCGGAGCTTGACTTTGGTAAGTCTCGGCTCTCTGTGCGACAAAAAACACCCACTCGTCACAGCTCTACACTGTTGAGTGACACTTGTGAAGCTCGTGATATGGGAGGACGGACAGGGTGCCGCCAAGATATGGTCCAACCATTGTTGTTCTCATTTACAACCTGATATTAAAACAGCGTCATGTTTCTCTTCTTGGTTTTGGATTTCTGCTCAAGGGATGTGCCACCACTCGAGGGCGGTGAGTGGGTAGGTGTCTAGGCTGCAGCGCTAGTTAGTGTAGCGATAGAGAGGGACTGGTTCTGTGGAGTTGAGGAGAGAGGTATGTCGATTGTTGTGGTAGAGGTTTACTGTCGCGAGTAAGTCCATTCACTTTACCAGTCTGCGTGAGAACGTCACTGGGGCATCAAGATGTCGTGTGAATCGCAGGCCCTCGAGTGCCTTCCACAGACGCTGCCAATCCGCGACAAGCTATCTTCCACCACAAAACTACCTATTCGACATACCTTAGCTTGTCTCCCCATTGATCGCAACATCTGGTCAGACTACTCAGGGTCCGCCCTATCAGTCATTTTTTGAAAGGTATTCACGAAACCGTGCAGTTCGAAGCGAGCCGTGAGCGCCAAGATTTTGTTAGAAGCCAAACTAGTACGTAGACCGAAGCACTCCAAGCATCGAAGTACAAAGCCGACCTTCTGGCGGAAAATTTCGCAGCTCACCTGCCTCACCATTCACTTCGTTCAACCGTGAAAGTATAAGACTAGTATCTTACTGAGATGGAACCTGGACCTGCCAGAAAACTCACGGATTCAACCCCATTTACAAATCGCAGTCTTGCTCTACATGGCTTGGGGGCTGATTCCATCCTGGAAGTTGATGGGGCTGCATCTACATGTATGATTGATTTTTCTGTGCCATTTCTAGGTGCTTATAGTGAATGTGAAGCACTTGAAGCCACGAGAATACATGACATAGCCAACCATGCTCCTACCTCTGGTGAAGCTACTACACTAGGTATGAGGGTCACTTTTGATGAATTCCAAGGCACTTGATGCAAGGCATAGCGAGTACCCCAGGCCCTGCATACCACTTGGATCCTGAAAAGGCTAGAGAGTACATGAAGAATATTAGGCGATTTCGTATTCTGGTCATGGGTAGAGCAAATGCAGGCAAGACAACCCTCCTTCAGCGGGTCTGCAACACTGTAGAAAATCCAGAAATTTTTGATGGAAAAGGAAACAAGGTATGGGGAAGTAGTGGCAACAACATCTACATACCTGATCATGTTCAGGTTGATAGCACTGATGTGCAGGGTACCCTGAGGGTAAGGTACCTCATAAGATTGTGAAAACTCCATTGAAGCTCAGCACTTCCAGCATGGCCACCATGATATTGAGAATGAACTTGTATTTCGAAGCAACCCAGGGTTTGTATTCCATGACTCTTGTGGGTTTGAAGCTGGTTCTGCAGAGCAATTTGAGAGGATGAAGAACTTTGTGGTTGAGTGTGCAGCTGCAACAAGCCTGAAACAGCATATCCATGCTATTTGGTAAGTATTATGCTACAAATGGACATGGACTGACATAAGAGTGTGATTCAGGTTTTGCATTCCTATGACTGACTATCACAGAACAGTCACTGCTGCTGAGCAAAAATTCTTCAATGAGTGTGACACTGGACATGGTACATACTGTACTCCTTTATCAGAAAGGTGTCGCTGAACTTTGTCTGCTTAGTTCCTGTGATAGTGCTATTAACAAAGGCAGATGCATTGAATCTCCCTGCCATTGAGGACCTTTTAGACAGTGGCCTAGAAATAGATGAAGCACAGGAGAAGGCTGAAGAAAAGGAAAGAGAGTTGTTGGCAAAGTTGCTTTCACACATAAAGGGAATGCTGGCTGAGTGCAAATTTCCACCCAGTGCCTATTTGGCAGTGCAGAGTAAGTATTTTGTCATTTAGAGATGGTCCTGGGATGAAATGAATTCCTGATGGCAGAGATGCATGAAGAGACTGCAGATTGCACTATGGTGATGCAGTGCACAACAAATACTTTGAATGAGGAGGGCCTGCAGAGGTTGTTGATATCAACACAGCAATCAAGTATTACACTCTGCATTGAATATGCTGTGCAGAAGTAAGTAAGCATTTTAACTTTGGTACAAACACTAACACTGTGAAGAACTTTGAAATCAAAGATGGAGTTAGCTGTCTTGCGCAGGCTTTGGGTAAGTGTGAAAGGCCTGGAAAAGGACCTACTTAGTTGGTTTCCAAACATTGTGGTGAGTGTGTCATTGAGGTTTCATGGTGGTCAAATTCCTGATCACCAAGCAATGCCTGGGTGAATTCTTTTCACTTGGCCTGCATATCCCATGATGGAATGACAGGATGTGAGTGAGAGTGAACCCATGGAAAATTTAATGGATCTATATTTACTGAGATCATTTACATTCCTCATCTTGGGGAATATCAGCAAGTGAGTGATTTCATGGCAGCTTTAGTGGGATATGTACTGACTGGGTTATCTGACACTTGTCTTTTGGTGGCATGAAGGCTGTGAGTAATCTCATGGCATGTCCATGTGGTGCTGATCATACCAACTGGCACTCCTCATGTTGTCTTAACAGCAGGTAAGCCATTTCAAGCTAGAGTTGTGCTGGTAGGGTTCACTGGCATTCTCCATGTTGGGGCATAACAGCAAGTGAGTAATTTCATGGCAGGTTTGGCCAGGTCTGTGCTGACTGGCTGGATTTGCACCCACAATGTTGGTGGAATGAAGGCTGTGAGTAATTCCATGATGGGTGTGGTTGGAGTTGTCTAATCAGCCTCATTATGCTGGTGGCATGACAGCGGGTGAGTGATTTCATGGTTGACATAATTGGAACTGGGCTAACTGAGCTCACTGCACTCACCATGTGGATGATATGACAGCAAGTGAGTCTTTTCATCATGTCTCTAGTTGCATTGTGCTGAGTGTGCTCACTTGACTCTATGTTCATGGCATTAAAGTATGTGAGTAGTTTATCATAGGGATAGTTACATCTGTGCTGGGTGGGACTGACTTGAACTCATCAATGGTGGCATGCTAGTGGGTGAGTAGTGTCATGACACGTTCAGCTAAACCCAGACTGACTGGACTGACTTCCATTCTTGGCATGTTAGTGGGTGAGTGACTGCATACTAAGTTTAGCTGTGTCTGAGTGGGCTCTCCTGATCTTCATGCTATGGCAGCAAGTGAGTAATATCATGGGAAATATGGCCAGTACTGACTGGGCTCACTCACATGCTTTGCATTGGTGGTGCAACAGCGAGTAAGTGAACACATGTGTCTAGTTGCATCTGTGCTGACTTGCACTCTTCAAATGTGTGGCATGACAGCAGGTGATTTATTCTACAGTCAGCATAACTGGATCTGTACTGAATTGGTTACTTTGTACTCATCATGTTGGTGACATGACAGTGGGTCAGTGACATCATAATATATGGAACTTTGGCAGATGTCTGGACTGACTTGTGCTCTTCATATTTGGGGCTTGACAGAATGTGAGTGGGGTTATGATAGGTTCACCTGGGTCTGTGCTGGTCTGGCTGACTTGTGTTTTTCATATTGGTGGAATGGCAGTATGTATGTAATTTCATGGCAGGTTTTGCTGGATTTGTGCTGACTGGACTGACTTGCACTCTTCATGTTGGTGATATGACAGCCTGTGGGTGAATTCATGTGTAGCTGGATTTGTGCCGATTGGGCTTGCATGCATGCTTCATGTTGATGGCATATCAGAATGTGAGTAATTTCATGCAGATTGAGCTGGTGCTGACTGTGGACTGGGCTCACTTGCATGTTTCATGTTGGTGGTATGGTAGTATGTGTGTGAATCCATGGCAGCTTGAACTGCATCTATGCTGACTTTGCTGACTTCCAATCTTTACATTGGGGTGTGCCAGCATGTGGGTGCTTCAGTTGTGGCTATACTGACTTACACTCTTCACACTGGTGGCATGTCAGGTTGTGAGTTCAATTGTGGGATATTCTTGGTTGTGTCTGTGCTGAGTGCACTCCCTTGCATTCACTGGGTGGGGGCATGACAGTGGGTGAGTAAATTTCTGGCAGGCATATGTAGTTTGTCTGTGTTGCCATGCTAACTTGCACTGTTCAAACTTTGCATTGGTGGTGTGACAGGAGGTGAGTTATTTAACAGTGGTTTGAACTATGTTCACTCTAATCTGATTCCTTGGCACTATTCACACTGCTGGCATGACAGCGAGTGAGTGATTTCACAGCAGGTCTAGATTGATAATTATGTCCTCACCTGGTTTATTTGCACCACCCATATTGGTGGCATGACAGGGGGTAAGTCACTTCATGCTGAGTCTCATTGTACCTATGCAGAGTGTATCCATGTACTTGGATAGGAGGTGAGCAATGTTACATATAGCAGTGTGAGTTGCCTCACTCATTTTCATCTTGGTTGCATGGCAGCATGTGAGTGACTCAACTGTAGTGATGGATGCAGGCTAATTCCATCAATGCACATTTCCCTTCTTGGACCTATCATGGCAGCTTGTGAGTAAATTACAACAATTTTGAGAGATCATCTCTCACCTGCCTCCCTCTGTGCCCTGTTGTTGATCTCATTATGGCAGCTTGTAAGTGATTTTATGGTTGTTCAAAATTGCAGCATACTCACTTTGCTTGGGCTTTGTATGATGGTGCTGGTTTGTCTCTGCTTCTGCTTTGCCAGGAGGTGGGTAAATTTATAACAACCTTGATACTTGCATGTGATTTATAGTTTTGACATGTCCAACCTTATGGTTCCAGTTGGTAAGTGTTGGCAGTCCTCACTAGTATCTCTTGTCTAAGGGGAACATTTATAATTATAGTCATCACTTGCAGTGGTGAATGAATACTCCAGAATGCCATCTCTACCCCAAAATGTTACATTCCTGGGAAGGTTTCTGACAGTGCAATCAATGGCTCACCATGCAGTTGGTAAGGGTCCATCACTCCCTACACATGCCTTGCTCATCATACTAGCATGCTTGCTTGTTTTTGAACATTCTTACTATTTGATGCTGCAAGGGAATTATGTTTGGGAGGAAGCTCTGGCATTTTCTGTGGAGAAGTACAAAAATTCTCAAGTCCAGGAAACCATTTTCCAGGCTCTCAAGGTAGCTTTCCAGCAACATGGTAACAACTTGGAGGATTTGTGTGACACCATTGTCAAAATCATCAGAGAGAATAAGATGTGTGAGCCAATTTCCCACACATGGTTATGAGTTGCTGATGTAGAAAAAGCCTTGTAATAGTGTGGAAAGAGAGGGAGACTGTGGATGTACTGTACATACTGTGACTGCTGAAATCAACTGCCCTAGACAGGTGCATTTTGTTTCTCATATGTGCCACATTGACTAGATTGCATGGGAAATGGCTAACTAGTAGCCTACAAATGGTTTCTAGAGTTTTTTTTTTTTTCAAGGTTAAAGTAATGTGGTGAGATGTGGAGTTGAAGTCTCAATGCCCAGGGCCCTCACCTTGGAGACATTGGGTTATGAGCCATTTTCCATGTCATGTGATTTCTACTCAGGGCTA
The DNA here is from genome assembly GCA_024663475.1 of Pisolithus thermaeus. Lineage (NCBI taxonomy): Eukaryota > Fungi > Basidiomycota > Agaricomycetes > Boletales > Pisolithaceae > Pisolithus > Pisolithus thermaeus. The sequence goes on from JANFAF010000005.1 coordinate 347,923, forward strand.
GTATGCTACTTCATCCTTATTACATTCTTGAGTTAGAGCCCAGGTTACTTTGTACCTTTACCTTTTACAGAACATCAGTAAGAAGTGGTTAACAGGTGGAATGATTGTCCTCTGTAATGCAGAAGCACTGAGAGAATTATGACAAGTATGTCCAAAGAATTGTGGGAGCAAGTAAGGTTATTAAATGCATAGTTATTACTCTCGGGGGTGTGGCCCCAACAACTCAGACTGGCTATATTTCTCCCACTGAACTGTCACAGGAACAGACCAGATGTCTAATAGCATGCTAATGAGCAACTTTTGTCAAGGGTATACATAAGCGATAAGAGTATGTAATTGAGCTGCTGATGCAAAAGAGAAACATCAAAGTGTAGTGGAATATCGAGATATATATCAGACATAATAGCTAGCCAGAGGGGGGCCTCATCAAGTTACCATAGCGTCGATCCACACGCCCCCTCGAGTGACCGGTGGACCCAAAAAGAAGAGATAAATATTGCGGGAATCATGATTCAACGCTAACTGCGTCCTCCTGTGCCGCCTGTGCCGCCTGCGCCACTAATGCCTCTTCCATGGACCTGCACTGCGTGAGTAGCTGGCGTATAACCGCACGTCCGCACGCGTTACGTATGAATTGCGTCTAAATGTCACAGGTGGTCAGATGCCCGCCTCGCCGTCGATTGCAGAGAAGTATAGCCAAATCACTTACGTTCAATAATTCTTCAGGGCACGGTCGAGCAGCTGCATCCATCCCACAAAGCCTTAGAAATTCATGAAATCCCTTGGAATAGTGCCCTGGATGTGATAACGGGGGCCACTGCGAGCCAAGATGGATCGAGTTCGGTGGTAAGAACGTGGTCTGTGAACTTGGAGATGCTGGGATCGAGAACGGCGGGACTGTTTCTACTAGCTCCCAGACGGTCGCGCCAACAGACCAAACATCAACTTTCAACGCATCATATGGACCAGTCCTCATCTCCGGCGCCTACGGATAATCACATCAGTCTCTCGCACGTTCATATCTAACTCGTATGCCTCACCTGCCAATAAATAACACCTACAGCTCCCGTGACCATCGGTGCGTTCTCCGCGACCCGGATAGCATTAGAAAAATCGGCTAGAATGGACCATCAATACTCGACACACGCCCAAAGGGGATCGACTCACCAATCTTCACCACGCCTGCAACGTTCAGCAATAAGTTATCGCTCCTCACGTCCCGGTGCGCGATATGTTGCTTCTGCAAGTAGTCAAGTCCAAGCAGAACCTGGTAATTGTCGGTTAAATCAGTGATCCTACGAAGTAGAGCAGAAAAGAAAAGGCGAAATTGCCGGGCTCTTACATCACTCGTGAACCGCCCCACCATCCTCTCCTGAAGTGCAAGACCCTCTGCTACGAGTGCGATCACATCTGCCAGAGAGCGTTCCATCAACTCCATCCGTATCCAGAGCGAGGTATCGAGTGCAACAGCTGTGTTGGCACTTGGATATTCCCCTGAATTGTTTTCCCCCTCGTTTACATCAGCATTCGTATGAACATACACGCCATCGAGGAGAAGAATGTGCTCGTGTTCCAAGTTCTTGAGAAGCGTGAGTTCATGCAGGAGTGAGGCAATCTTTATACTAAGCGAGGACTCGCCTGCACCCGCTGATACCGTCGGGTTAGCAGTGGTCGATCCCTCACCAGTTGACGACGCCGGGGGCAATACTATACGCTTGATAGCGACATGAGATATTCCTGCGGGTATGGGTCGCTCGGTACCCAAGGGAGGTGCAGGAGATGATGATTCTTTCGGTATACGCGCAGCGTAGACAGAACCGCTTTCTCCTTCTGCAATCTCTACGAGGTCCGTGAATCGAGTGGACGGGTCTATAGGGCTGATAAAAGTATGCAGCGGTGCCAGCAGTGGGTGAGGTACAGCAGTCGAGGGTTTCTGTGTCCCCGTTTGGAGAGACGATGCGATGGAGGAGCGTGGTCGCGACCACGATGACGTAGCAGAACTTAAAGAGGGTGCAACAAGACTCATCCGCGAAACTACCGAGCGCGTACACCAAGACTCGGCAACCTCATCTTCACTCTCCTCGTCTACACCGCCAAACGTATCCGTCATCGACCCCAGCATTCTTGCCTCAGGCGCAATGCCTGTTCCTTTTGGTGGTGGTGGCGGAGGAACAAGGGTTCCCTTCGGCGTTGAAAGGGGAGCACTTTCGTTTGAAGACGCAGTCTCGGAGCTGATATGCGGGAAGTGTGCAGTACGTGGTGTCGGGACCACGGTTCCTGTTATCTGGCTCACTCGTTTCAAGGACGATGCTCTAAACCGTGGTTGTGGACGCGGGGTAGCATCTGCATCCAACTCTGTAGGCGGAGGGGGTGGCGCAGGCCACGTCGGAGAGGGCGACGAGGGTGGGCCAGAGCTCGTTCCCGATATCAGCAAAGACTGTCCATCCGCATCATCATCCGGGCGCTCAAGCTCAGGCTCTTGAAGGGATCCTTCTCTTTCAGGCTCATAAGCCGTCTCCCCGTCGGACTGGACGTCAGAAGCTCCTCGTGACACACCAAAGGCAGAAGCAAAACTGTCCCGTTTGGACGTCGACGGAGGAGAAATCATATCGGGGTCTAAGACGCTTGCAACCGCACGCCGCACCGCTTGTCCCTTGACCACGACAATGGTCGCCTGTGTAACAGTGACAGTTGACACTCCCGAATCTCGATCGCCAGGGTTCGACCTGGGAACAAGGCTAGAAGACGATCCACGACGGGAGCTACATCGCGACGACGAGGGCTCCGCGGGGCAAGGAACAGGAGGGAGCTGAGGTTGTGACTGTAAATGAGAATCGGTCGTTTGCGTTTGAGAAGACGAACGATCGTGAATGGATTTAGATGGACGCAGTTGTGCCCGGATTTGATCTGGTGGGATTGGTAGTGGAAGAGGCTTGGGTCCACAACGTAGAAACGGAGACAGCGGCGATTTTCCATCTCCCCCTACGGTGCCACCTGGCTTGGGCGGTGCGAGGGACGGCAGAGACGGTTTTGGCTTGACCTTGGGGGCTAGTGCAGTACTCTCTAAGTTGGGCTCACTGGTGGAGGGGGAAGATGAGATAACTGGAGGAAGTATGTCTTTACCGAGCGAAGATACATTTGGACCGAATGAAACGTCAGGAAGTGAAGGAGACGAGGTCGATAATAGCTCACGAGGCTCGTCCGCATCCTCAGACACTTCCTCAGTTTCGGTCTTTTCCACCTCCACTTCTACATCCTCCGGTGAGAGGGGTCTAACTTGCCTGACATGCTCGCCAATAGATATGTTCCGACCAAACGACACGTCTGGTAATTTCGGTGCCGGCGACACGGGTGACGATGTGACCTTGGGTGCGGGTGGAGGTGACAAAGGCCGTATTGTCAATCGTCGTTCTGCCTTCTCGTCCTCCTCACTTTCCTGAGGGGCCACCAATCTTGGGCGAGGTCTGACAGCAATATTCGACCCACTACTGTCACTGGGGTCGGGGGCGTCGTTACTGCTGATCGCACTGAACAATGATGACGTCCAGTCCTCCAGGCTCCCCTCTTGGTGGAACGAGATACGCGGCGGTTGTGTTGTGAGAGTCGATGCACGCGTTAGACGCTTATCGATGACTAGAGGCGGGGTCGGGGAAAGCAAGCGTTGCCGCTGCATGCTAATATCCACATCCTGCTGCCCCCCATCATCACTATCAAAGTAGAGCGATGAATTGGCAGCTGATATATCCAGTACGTCTTCCACCGTTGCAGGTATGTCGCTGGCTTCGAACGGGTCGATATCATGCAGACCATCATAAACGGTGGTTCTCCGTCGGCTCGAGCTCCCCTCGGAGGCGCTGGACTTACTTGCTTGACTATGCTCAGCAGTTTCTGGTATAGGTATCGGCGGTATTGGGCGAGTCGGTGGTGGACTCGAAGAACTTGCAGAAGCTGGACTCTCGCGCGGTTCTTCTTTCTCGCGTCGGAACGTCTCTCCTCGCACAGGCGATACATACGCTGGGGGAGGGTCACCATAACTAGAGTCCGATGACGCATTTGCGACATGGTAAACACGCCGAGACGGCGTACGCGGCGCTGAAGAGGCAGTTGGCCGGCCGGATAGAGAATGCGATGGCGATGGCGAGGGAGACGCACTGCCATGAAAGATGGATGAGTCTGTGGTGAGGGTAGAGCTAGAATTAACATGGCCCCTTTGGGTAGGGACAGGCAACAAAGTAGAATGCGAGGGGGTCGGGGCTCCACGAATAGGAGTACCTGGACTTGGGAAGGGGACATGTCCTGTGTCAGACTGGGTACGCTGGACTTGAGGCCCTCGAGGGGTCTGCGCTTGGGTTAGTGCAAGTGCGCTGAGCACCTGTGTAGAATGGGTTTGATGTGTCGTGATGCTAGCCGCATCATACGGGAACGGCTCGATAAGAGTCTCATCTCCAATCCCTCCTGCAGCGTCCACGTCTCCGTCCACCATGACAAATGGTTCTGACTCATCCCCGACACCAGGCCCTGCACGATTCACACTACCGCTACGACTCCGACTTCCGCTCGTGCTACTCGCACCATCCCCCCCTCTCGAAGCAAGAAGTCCGCCCGGTATCAACGCCCGAACTCCAAATCCTGTGGTGCGCGGTGATGGGGAAGGATTGCTGCCAATGGCATTTGCAAGGCCGGAACCAGTCCCAGCGGAGCGCGTTGGAGGGACATCTATACGGAGCCTTGCAAGACTTGAACTGCGGGGTACCGGATTACGCAATACCGGCGATGCGGGTCGCGCTGAAGAGTATTGTGCAGGAGGACCTGGAGCGTTAGGGCTGTATTGGGTCATATATTGAACCAGCCAACTTGACCGGAGAGTATGAAGACGTACCCGTTCTTCAAATTTGCAGCGGCGGCAGCCTTGCGACGCGCATGGATAGCAGCAATCTCCTCTTCAGTAAAGCCAGCGCTAGAAAGGGAGGTAGCCCACGACGGTGGGAGACCGATGTAACTAGAGGATCCACATGTCAGTCAAAATCAGACACTTAAGTCAGATGGTTTTTACCCTTCGTCGACATGTATGTTGTGCTGCGGTATTACCAAATGCAGTCGTCGTTGGCGTATCGGTCGTGCAGTAAACATAAGTTCGATTCCAATTTCCAAGTGAGTCCACGGGTTGCCAATGAGTTAGCGCTGCCCGGTCCCACACTAGGAAGTTAAAGTGCCACTCACCTGGAAATTCCAGGGCATTGATATTCCCTCGTCCCCCTCCTCTTTCCCACTCTCCTCAAATTCACTCGTGCTCGTACTCATACTTGCAGTCTCGCTCACATCTCTCCGCGACTTGTTTTTCAACCCCAGCGAAGATAGTTTGAATAGAGACTTCTTGTGCTTAGTCGCGTTCATGTCTGTATGTTTGATAGCAGATATGCCACACGTGTACGGATTTGGATTTGGGGGAAACGAACCGCTCGAATCTGTCGATCCATCCACAGACGCATACTCCCCACCTCCACTAGCAGAATGTAACGATACACCAGACCCCGACGGCACAGGCGAAGCTGTCATGCCGCGTCCCAAAATTCCAGTTTGTGATCCGTTGGGTCCATGTTGGGGTGCGCCAGAGCTTCCTGTTGTCAGTGGTGTGATGGGGTTCGAATCTGGGCTTAAAGGTTGCCCTTGTGAGGGTGCGCGACCCAGCGAGTGTGACAGTGAGTTAACTGAACGACTGAAAAGGGATTTGGTGTAAAGCGCGGAAGGAGGATTTGAAAGGGAGTTGGGAGACGTGCTGTATGCGTTGTCTTTAGGTGGTGGCGGCGGAGGGAGCAACGAAGAATCTGTTTTTTTCCGGGGGAAAGTATGAGACGCGTCGAGCGAGTGAAGGTAGAAGGATTGTGTTTGCAGACGTACCAGTTGAGCCCGATGCAGACCTGGGTTTAAACATTCTGAGCGAGGCGAGCCGAGACGAGAACTTATTGGCACCCGCCACACCATCCAAAACATGATTTTGATGCGCCATCTATTGTGGTTGGCGTAATGGAAGACACGCGAAGATTGCGGGTGAGAACGGAATTCAGTGGTTGGAGCTGAGGTTGGAGCCCAGTCGCGTGCGGGGCCGAGTTCAACGAAGACGACTTTTGCACGGGAGGCGTGATGGCTGGGGTTGCATACAATAGTAATAAGAATGAGAGGTGCGAGTGGAGAGAGCGTGTATGGCCTTGGACAGCGTGCAGTAGACTTGGTAGAGCGAGCGAAAGCGTAGTCGGGAACGAACTTCGCGCCAACTCACGACAGGCGTTGCCAGCGACGCGTCCGAGACTAGAAGCACAGAGATTCGGAGACCCCAGGAAGACGAGAAAAAGGAGGGACAGAAGAAAGAAAAAAAAAGGAGAAAAAGTGTGGGTTTGTGTCACGACTTAGTTCTTCTCGACGACAGGCGTGGGCAGCCTCCAACTCAAACTTGTCAGGACAGTCGACTTGTCCCATTCGCTTACAACAAACTACTAGAGGGGGAGACTACCCCCCTAAGGGGGGTGGGATTAAGTCTATGCACATTCATCGCAGGTAGCTATGGACTAAGCGCTATAAGCTTTCACTTACTACGTCCGAATCAGCCATCGGATCAGGACTGGATACAATTATGCATATAGGGGAGAGCGGCTGTAGGCCTGCGGTGCTCCGAGCCTGCGAGAACCCTTGTCAGGGGGCTTAAACCGCTACCGCTGTTTATTAGGCTAGCTACCTACTCCAAGCTTATATACAGAAGGGGTTTGGCGATGTGAAACGGCGTGACGCTAGAAGGCCAAGATCGGTGCATCCGAGGCAGGATTCAGTGTGGGGAGGGCGGGTGTGAGGCACCTTGGGAGTCCTCCTGTGGTATGACCAAGGATGGGTCTTTCGTCCCACGCTCTGACATTACTGCTTTCAGGCAGTACTCACATCCTTTGATGTCCGTTTCCGTGAACAAAGACAATTTAGAGCCTCCCACAGCAATTGGCACCCAGTGATCCCTCTACACGGAAGTATCAATCACTGGCAGCAATATTACATACCCAGTGCTATCCTCGTGCTACCCGTGTACGTGGCCCGATGATGACGTCGGTGTCTGGGAACAACGCAAGTCTCAGTCGCACGTCGAGGTTCAAGAAGTAGATATCTGGTCACGGGGGTTATACAGTACATACCCGAGCCATAATAATTTACTGTAAAACAAGAAAAAGTAACTAAAAAGACCGCCGATCTGTGTACCACCTCAAAGCGTCACCGTATAGATACCAATACCATCCGCGAAAAAGGTCAATGAACTCGCGTTGAACTTCTGTAAAACAGAAAAGATGCGATTAACTTGTGCAGTTGCGTTCGTAATCTTCCCTAGTCCAACAGCACTCCATGGAACGATGACTTCGTTGTCGCCAGTGTTCGCAACGAGTAACAGGTACATGGTACCGTTGTTCCATAACCCTGCATCAACACCCTGGTAGCTGTAGACGGAGAACGTGGCTCTGGGATCAACAAGGAATGGCTGGATGCTCTCAGTTATGATGGCCGTGAGATTCGTTGCCGTGCCTTCGATGGTGGTGACGTTGCCAGTGGTAGTGGGGTACTGATACGACATCGATCCTGTACACCGAAAACATAAGTCTAGTCTTCATAAGCTTTTGGAAGACGAGACAAACCCATTGCACCATGGTTGAACGAAATGAGACCTATGGCAGCCCACTGCTGGCCTGTGGGCGTAGTATCCCAGTAACTAAAAATGGTTGAGCAGACAACTTCGCAGAGGAGTACGGCTCCGACTCACGCTCCGCTTCCAAAGGCCTGAGGAGTCGTCCATACGGTCTTGGTGCGATCGTATCCAAGGATATCAAGTCTGTCCTTGTATGTCTGAACACGGGCCTTGATATCGATCAGACCGCCCTTGCAATTGTCACATCCACAATGACCAAAGTCTGGAGTGCACGGAGTGTCCCAGACGGGCGAGTACGTTGCATTGATGCCAATCGGGTAGGCGTCCTGTGTATAAATGATTCCTTATATGACTCGCACAGCAACACTACAGGAAAGATAATCATACCTCAAGCACGATATCCGCACCTTCCACGTAGGGAGAGAAGTTGTAGTCCTGTGCATTCCATCAGGATACCAAGATACAAGAATACGCGGGCAGACGGTTACCTCGCAGTTCAGCACAATGGAGATCGGGTGGTAACCATCCATCTGATAGATGAGATCGTATGCTAGTTTGGCAGCGTTGAGCGGGTCCGAGTTGCCATCAGGTTCATGAGCAGTCTCCCATGTAAGCAAGTTTGGAAGATCCTTGTATGTATTCACCAGGTCAGCAACCGCTGACAGGTTCTGATAGTTACTGCAAACGATCGCCCGTCAGTAAGGCGCTCGTAATGCTGGCAGAAGCAAAAGCTTACGATCGCATATCAAATATTATGTAGAGGCCCAGCTCGATGGTCCTGTTGATCACTTGCTCAAAGAGGGTAGCATTATCATAGGGCGGGATTGGATGAATCTACTTTGGAGTTAGCACATCCCGACAAGACAGTCTCGGAAACACCTTACAGTATTGAAACTACCGAAATATCAGATATTCGCCCGAACCAAAAACTGGTATTAGACTCACCCGTCAGCTTTGAGTTGATCAATGAGTGAGAGGTTTTTCGCAAGATACTGGTCAAATGATACATAAAACCCTTGAGGAATGAACGGCCGGAACCCGCTGCTCGAGTTATTGACAGGCCGAACCCACAACGACCCCGTCCTCAAATCAGTCTTCGTGACAGAGCTGGTACTATTGGGGAAATATAACAGCGATGCGTTTGCGAAATACTTTTGCGTCTTTGAAGATGGAGTTCGGTAAGATGCCATACAGTCTACGTGGTATGGCGTCTTCTGCGCTATCAGCTTGCTAATGTCCAAGGGAACTTGGTATCCGGTAACACCGAGTGGCACCGATTGGGTGGTGTGGACATCGCCCACTTTGATGGTGACCGTTATGTTTCCGGCGTCGGACGGGGACTGGGACGCAGATTTCGTGTTATTGCCAGGAAGAGAAATAGGAGATGCTCCATTGATCCAATCATACACGATCCGGGTATCCACGACGAACACAGCGGTCTTGGCGTCCTCTTCTAGGTACGGACGGAACCCTGGGGCACATCGGAACGCGAGTAAAGAGTCATTGCTTTGAGGTGGCAGAACGAACTGTCCACCAGGCGGAACGACCGTCTGGTTCGCCATATAGTTCTTTCCGCACCTTGCCAAGTCAACATCAGTTAACGCTCCCATCGCGGATCACTATATCACGGAACACAACACACCATGTCTGGCCTTGGACTAGGACGGTACTGATGCTGGTGGCTAACACCAGCAGATATCTCCTGAATGACATGGCGAGCGCGGTCTCCCACTACGGCCCCAGGAGTAGAGTGTTTCTTTTTTGGCACAGAGAAAACGACGAACAACCTCTTATATACCTTATGGTCGGCGTACATGCTGTTCACGTCATCCATAAGCATGCCGCAACTGAAGCGAGAGGGGCGTACGTGCGGATGCAGTACCTGCTTTCAACGGCCCATATAGGAAGCCAAGCAACCTCGTTGCCCCCGTCGTTTGGCAGATTGTATTACTCGCGACGCCAATACGTCGGCTTTACATGCAGGTATGCAGTGTAACATGCAACCGGGCGTCGGTGAGTCTACTCCCCCGCTGCAGATTTATCGTCATCCTGCAACTAAAAAACGGGGGGAAGATAAGCCATTGTCTCGCAGGTAGAGTGCAGACGGCACCTCACCAGTACTGGACGAGCGCTTTCTTGCCTGAGCGATGCTCGTGCGTTCAACCTCCAAATTGCTCGCATAGCCAAGATTGGAGTGAGACGCGGGCTCATCATGTGCAGCGAGCATCCAAAATCTGTCCCTGCCACGGTGCACTCGGCGTCGGTTATAACTGGGGCATCACCAAGTGCCATCGGTATGCCAAGAAAACCCATCAATGGTACATGTGAACTTATGACCGATTAATTCCCAGTTATTACGGAGCGGACAGGCACTGTGAACATTCCAACTGTGTAACGCTACGGACTCACAATACTTTCAGTCCCCCGAGACTCTTGGAATACACATACCTAGGAGTGTGTAGTAGTACGCCTCTGCAACTGGCTCGGTAGATGAAGCGCCGGGTGCCACCGCGACTCACGTCTTCCCGTTCCTTAAAAAGTATGTAATTTACCCAACCACGATTTACACAACTCCTCCAGGAACCAATTACCCAAGCAGGTTACTTACTTATTCGCCGGATCATATGAGCCCCAAGCCAGTCCGGAGCTGATCTGCCAAATTATCAGCCTCAGCGTCCCCACCACCGCCCGTCGCCCTTGCTTCTTCCTCCTCGGCGAGGCACCGTCCACACTGGCACGGTCCAAACCCCCACTCAGCCAGTCTCCTACGTCGCGTTCGGAAATCGCAACTGGGATCCGTATATGAAATGAGGAGCTCGTCTCCCGCATTGATGTCAGTTTTAGCAATGATGGTAATACGCGAAAGTGCGTTCCGCTGATCGAGATGTCGTACGGAAGTATTCGGAGAACATGAGTGATTGAGATGGGAATGAAGCCTGTACAGCCCTCCATGTGCTTCGAGGTCTGTAAAGCACCACGCCATGCATACAAGTCAACAAAAAAACGTATCAGACAAGGACACGTCGAGATTATCAGACGCACTCAAACTTATGCGACCCAGTCCCCGTAAAAACGCATCGTATCCGAAGAGCTCTTTCTGTAACGATTCGGGTATAGGCTTCCTTAGAATCTTTGCCAGTTTCTTCTGCTCCAGTGCAGTTTTTGGTTCTTTGAAGGCTTGTAGATATAGCTCGAAAGCTTTTTGCCATGTTTCTCTGTCAGGCTCTACGCCCTGATCGCTGCGACCGCAAGTCAATCAACCGAAATATTTGGAGTTTTTTTTTTTTTAAAAAAAAAATCACGAACATAAGAGTACGGAACCGTTCTTCCATGCCCAGAACAGCGAGGCTCTGCACGACCTGTAGGTCCACATCCAACGAGTCGTCGTCCGCCTGAGAAGCGAGCAGTAATCTGCTGGTACACTGAGCAAGCGCATGCACTGCGAGCCATTCTGCTTTCCGCGCAAACGCGAGCAGGGGGATAGACGCCTGATTACGGGCGGGGCACAGCAAAGGATGGACCTTGTCCGATTGCAAGCGACAAAGCCTGTTACAAAAAATAGCTGGACAAGGGGTCGAAGTCGTCGAAGCTTGACATGGCACATGGAGGAGCGAACGATCCCTGATTATCGTCGAGCAGAAACCACATGCTCTCGACGAGACTTGTAAATCGTATATCTCCCTGCAGAGAAACTTAGGAGTCAGTCGTACGGGACTTGAGGCAGCTTGTCCAGTCCCATTCATCAAGGCTCGATCTTGAATCACTCACCACTCAGGTGCGAGTATGAACGGATCCTCTTTCCATATAACCTCCCCCTGCGCTATCTGCTCCGTCGCAACGAGACCCTTGCCTTTAATTGCGTCAAAGTACCGGACTTCGATCTTCTTGCTCCACTTGTTCACATCTAAGCTCTTGTTGAGACTGGAGGACGGGTATACTCTAGTACTCTTGGCTCCGTTTTCGTTGTCGTTAGCCTTTTCGGATGCATTGCCAGCGATCCCATTGATAAGGAGCCCTTCTTCCTGCAGAACCCTGCGCACTCGTTTTTCGCTGACAGACCATGTGGGGTTCGTATCTAGCAGGAGAGTATGTATCTTCGCTACGCCCAGAGTGGGCTTTTCTCGTTTGAGGGTGATTAGGGCTGTACGAAGTTCGTCATCCGGAACAGCATGCCTTGACATCGCGTATGTTCTGTCACTCCGGCCCCCCCGAAAACGGTTCAGTCAAGGAACTGATGGAGCGATGGGATAACAGTTGGGGTCGTCAGCGTTGAGATGGACCCTGCTAGGACGTCACTTATCAGATCATGTCTGATCGATCGACTCCCTGACATCGACACATTAAAAATGTATGACAGCGTGGTACTCTATCCTTTAGATGGATGCTTCGGCTCGCAATGGGACGGTCGTACCGCGTAGTGACACAGGCTGCAGTGTATATACCTTCATGGTCGCCAGAAAACCTAGGTCACCCAAAAAATGTGGGCTTGAGGGATCTCTGGAGGTGGAGGAATCACAGTCGTAGCCAATAACCTCTGAATCACTGATAACTGACGACTATCCGCCCAGACTCTTATTTCCCATGGACATTCGTACATACGAGACAACCCGACCATACGTAAACGGAACGGACGACACGGTGGACAACGTCACCTTACAGCATAAAGGAGACCTACAGATCACCGCAATCTCACTGATAAATACAAGGGGAGGAGAGAGGGGAGGAGGGGGAGGGGGAGACTTGACGACAATAAAGCGAACTTAGCATAGAGTTGATACACAAGTGACAGAAGGAAGCAAAAAACTGCAACGTTATTTCATTATCGTCATCGGGTACCCAACGGAAAAACCTACGTCCGTTACTCTGTTCTGGGTCGCTTACTCGCACGACCATCAGCAGTGTCACCTTCAGCCTTTTCCGCATCTGGTCTGGATTCCTCGTCGTTTCGTACTTGCATCGCATCTTCTTGACGCTCTGGTGATCGGGAACGTGGGCCAGGTGACGGACCCGGTGCACCTGAACCATGGCCTTGTGCTCGCTGAGCAATCCCTGCCGATGCGGCATTCGCTTGTGAGACGCCCCTGAGCAGTTCCAATTCACTTTCAGCACGTTGCCGAGCCATACGTTCTTCTTCCCACAATCTCCGCATTTCCTCCAACTGCGCTTGAAGGTCACCCATCGCTTGGTCCATCAGCAGCTTCTCTAAGGTCCACTTCTCGATGTTGCGTGCTTCGTTCTCCTTGAGGTGGTGAATGTACTGCACGGCGCGTGCTAGGATCGCACCCTTGGCCTTCTCGCCCGAGCTATTGGGTACAATGCGTCCGAGTTCATTGATGCCTTCGTTGATGTTGCCTCTGCGTCTGCGCTCGACCTCTTTCTTTTGTTTGGGGAACCGCGTAAGTACATGCAGAAAAACGCTAACTGTCTCGAGGCGTACATGGTTATCTTTTCTCTGGCGCGCCCATTCATCCGTGCCCATTGCAGGATTCCTACCTCCCCGAGTACGACCGCTCGACCCCGTCGATGCATTCAGTTTTCCGTTTTCCCCTTTGTCCCCTTCGCTTTGGACGTCGGACATATCCTGTGGCGGTGGTCCAGGGGGTAGTTGAGGACCCTGGGCGGCAACCGCGGCCGCCGAGAGTTGACCCAAGTTAGGTGGACCACTCGGATGAGAAGATGGGCCAGGATCGCCCATGCCGGGTACCCCTTGAGCCGCCGTGTGGGGGACAGGTACTTGATGTGGTGCATGTGGTAGTTGTTGTTGATTCGAACCCTGGATGGGAAACATGCCAGCCTGTGCAAGCGCCTGAAGTGATTGTGCGGCATCTGCAGGGATGTCTACCTGACCGGCGGCCTAGTACAAGATATGCGTTGAGTAACAAGATACGGGGTTCACACACACTTATCCGCCGAGGCAGAGGCGAGTATAAAGATCACGTGTTGCATAAACAAACCTTTTGAAATAAGCCCGGCAGCGATTTCAAGAGATTCTGCATCTCCACAGCATCAATGCGAGTCTGTTCCATCACGTCCAGTAAACCTGTTTCTTGACTCCCTGTTGACAGTACAAGTGTGGAATGGGAGGAGCGGCTGGTCCTGAGCAGTTGCAGGTCACGGGGTAAGGAGGTCAAGGTCACGGGAAAGTCACATGTCGCCGTTTATTATATTCGACGCGTGAACCAAACAAAGGTAAACTTCACCGCCACGCCATGTGGACACGGTCATGTGATCTCCGAGTTGAGACAGGAGTGGATAGCTTGCGCCCGTCCTCCCCGACATGCTCAGCCGCGGAGAGTTCACGACAAAGTGCAGGGACCAAAAAGTCCAAGACGTCATTTTGCATCTATACTTTTTCATTTTCGTTGGCAGAGCTGCCTCGCCAATCGGGCTGTGCCTCGCTTGAGGATCGCGTGGTGTTCCTTATGGAGTCTCGGGGGCCGCGCTGCAGCGTTCTGTGCCAACCCTTGACAGCGGCAAGGTAAATCAAAACTCATCTAATTCCAAATGCGTAAACCTACACTGGGAACCACAACACATCTGGGCTCTACAAGCATTGCTCTGAGACGTGGCGGGTGGTCTTTCGCAGCGCCCTACATCACCAGTACCACATACGTATTCGTTTGCAGTCGTTTCCGTCCGAACGCAGTGACGACATACTTACATAGTACCCTGAGATAAGTGATTAGTGGTGACGAGATAACATGTGTTGGCACAACTTGTCAATTCTATTGACTGAAAGGGGCCGACCCGTCCCTTCAATTTAGTGCTCGTGTGTGGGCTCTCATGGCCATCTTTTTTTGACTACTTTGATCCAAAAGGCAATATATATACACATACGCTGTCGACCTCCCCAGTGTGTGTGTTTTTGAAACGTTCCGAAGCTGTCATCCACGGGACTTCTTTTCTTCGTCTTTCTAGTTCTCTCTCCCATGCTGTGAATATGGTGCGTGCCAGCCTCGACGACCCCCTCGCATTTGTCTTGTCACCGCCTCCCAACGAGACGCCAGAGCAAAAGTCAGCCAGAGAACGTGCGGAGGCCGAAGCCCGCAAGACTAGTGAAGCTATCGACGAGCAAATACGCCAGGAGAAGATTGCACTCAAGAAGAAAAAGAAACCCGTCAAGATCCTTCTACTGGGCCAGAGCGAGAGTGGTGCGTCTGCCGTTCACACATGCTCTCTCTGTCCGTTATCTCACCAGACCACTCCAGGCAAATCAGCTACTCTAAAGAGTGGGTTCCTCATACCTGCTGCCGACGGCTATCGCTGACAAACACGGACGCTTCCTCAGACTTCCAGCTACAGTATGCAAAGGACCAGTGGTTGGAAGAGCGTCTAGCATGGCGAGCCGTCATCTACCTCAACCTCATCAGAAACGCCCTACAGGTTCTAGACATTCTACAGCAAGCCATGTCCCAAACAAATAAGGACAGATGCGCATCCAGCTCCCTAACAACTGCCGACATTTCGGATTCTGATGGAGAACACCGTTCTCACACTACGGTATACAAATTCACTGACAAACATCGTCTGCTGAAACTCCGTCTTGCATCCCTGCGAACCGTACTGGTCGACCTCGAAAAACGACTGGGTCCGGGGTCACAAGAGATTCAGGCAATCTCACGTTCGCTGTCCGGTCCCACGCAGGACCGTGTACGACCACGCGAGTTTGGTGTCAGCTCCAACAATGGGTGGAAATCCGTTCTCGACAAACTGCGCTCGCCCACCGTAACGGAAAGTCGCCCTAGCTCGAAACAACGGGAGGAAGGTCGCGACGAAGTCACTGACGTCCTCCTGGGCTGCAAGGACGACATGAAAAGCCTATGGCAGGACCCTGTAGTAAAACAGATCCTCAGCCACCGGAGGTCCAAGATAGAGGATGCATCTGGCTTGTGGGTATCACAGCACTAACTTCATTCGTCCTGCGTGACCATATTATACATAAAGTTTCCTGGATGACGTGGATCGTATCGCGTCACCGGACTATGAACCGGCCGACGACGATATCGTCCGCGCACGTCTTCGGACCGTGGGCGTTCAAGAACACAGGTTTATGATGGAAGCAGGTCAGTCTTTGGCGTCGTCTACAGAGCCTCTGCCCCTAAATGCCGAAACAGATCATGGAAGAGAGTGGATTATGTACGACTTTGGGGGCACGAGGTCTTCGGTACGTCTTCCGTACCCTCCATCCCCTTGACAACGACCTATGCGGACCCTTTTACAGCGTGCATTGTGGGCCGCATTCTTTGATGACGTGGACACTATCATCTTCCTCGCCCCAATCTCGTGTTTCGACGAGAGACTGCGGGAAGACCAAGATGTAAACCGCCTAGAGGATAGCCTATCACTCTGGCGCATTGTGTGCTCGTCTACCGTCCTTGCCAAAGCACAGATCATACTCTTCCTCAACAAATGTGACATCCTGCATAAGAAGATGAAACGTGGTGTCGCCATAAGGGATTACGTCCCTAGTTTTGCTGACCGAAAAAACGACACGATGACGGCGATGAAATGTACGTAATTTCTCCCTCCCTCCCCATTGTCGTCTATAACTGTTGGTGATTCGACTGACGGTGGGATCATTGGAATCTCCCAGATTTCCAGCAACATTTCAAGGAGTTATTTAAAAGCTGTTCCCCAGAACCGAGACCATTTTTCGTCCATTTTACGTCGGTTATCGTAAGTCCAATGTTGGCCATACTCATTGGTTTTCGTCTCACTCTCGGTTCTATCTTTTGAGGATACGAAGGCAACTGCAACCACGCTGTCCGTCGGTGAGTGCCATAGTCTTTTTTTATGCGACAAGACTTCAAATCCGCTTACGAATTATGCAGTACGAGAGAGTGTTCTCAGACAACACCTGCAGAATGCCAGTCTTATCTAACGACAGAGAATGTTCCCCTTGTTGACAAGATGCATGACCACTGTCTCACCCATAGTTCCACTCCAGATGGAGATGTTTGCAACGCTGACGACTACCTGGTACCATACTCTCAAACCGCAGCATAATATAATTCTTATTCGATAAGCTGATGAAGCCAATCATGAAATAGGTTTAGTAAGGTTATTAAGGGACCAGGTCTCTGCTCAGCGTTCGCGACGAACAAATCTATAAATGCCTAAGTATGTATGTACTTCTCTTTGTAGTTGACCTACGTATCACGAGCCACTACCCTGTCCGTCATCTTTACTTCCGTTCCTTAAAACCGGCGTACCTAGCCCGCGTTCAATTCGACTCTGTTCCTCAGGGGACTTCGTTCGCGGGAACTCCTGTGCATAGGCAACGTTACCCACTGCACTCAGGTCAATCTCCGGGCCGTCGGGTTCGTCTTCGCTGTCGTGAGGGGTACCTGAGGCACCACGGTTGACAGCATTTGCAGAATGCGATGCGTTCCTGCGAGCTCTCCGTGCTTGGAACGTTCTGCTGGCTGTGGCGTTCGAGAACAGAGGCAGTAAGTATCTCTCGTCCAACGTCTGGAACCATTTCCCATCCTCGTGTGCACTTCCCTCAGGGTCTTGGCTCGCTTCCCCAGGGTCTACGGCGTTTGTACTAGCGTTTACAGCCGTACTCGCCATCGGCAAAACTTCCACGTCCGAATCAAAAGACTCAGACGAGGCAGCGGAAAACAGGTTCGTCGCTCCCGGGGACAGAGGCCGCTGCGCATGATGATTGTAGCTGCGGGTCCCATAATGCGACCCTACCCGTGCCGCAGCACGGCTGTAGCCTTGCGGCTGAGAATTAAATCCGGTCGGCTCATCCGTATACCTCATCCAACCACCTGAATTGTGGCGAGCTGTCCAGGGGAGGCGTCCAAGGGGTCCTTCCTCGTCGGTGTCGCTCGCGGCCTCATCTTCCACGCCCGTCCGAATACCAAGAATTTCGAGCATCCGTGCTGTTGTGCCTCCAAAGACAATGACAGTGAGGACAACTACGACGAGGACTGTTGTTCGTAGTGTTTGGGCATTTTCGCCCTTAAACCCGGCAGCTAGCGCAACCCCAACTGCACCACGCAAACCTGCCCAGAACAACATCATCTGATAAGAGTGCGGAAGTTCTTCGTGTCTCTGACCGCGGAAATATCGCACGAAAAAGTTGATCACTTCAGAAAGCGGGAAAACCGCCGCATACCGCGTGAAAACTACAGCCACGGTCGAAACAGCGATAAACAAAGGTTTGACGTAGTTTGTGACGCGTTCTGAGGAAGGTGGACTTGTGAAAAGTGAGAGTCCGAGATAGATGAAGATGAAGTTCTCGGAGAGTTGAGCGAGGGTCGAGAAGATATATTTGGTGGTGCGCTGGGTTTTGTGTGACATGGTATGATATGCGTAGTGTTTCAGGGTAATGCCGCAGAATAGAAGCGACACGATGCCGGACATCGATAGGCCGTTGGAAAAGAAGTAGCATGTATAGGCACAGAGTGCCACGAGGCACGATTCGATTGGGGGATAGAGGTTCAATGATGAGTGTTTCAGCGTCAGAGACATGGCAAGACCGAAAATGACACCCAGTGCCATAGATACGCTGAACGAGAGTAAGAAAATGCCAATCCCATGGAATATGGAAGAGAGGTAGATCTCGGTCCCGTGAAATTGAGACAATGTCCTGTGAAGTGACAATTAATTCTCCCTCTTCCTAAACGAAACCACCGTATCAACCAATACTTACTCGTACATGACAATACTAACAGCGTCGTTGAGCAAGCTTTCACCGAAGATGATGGTATACAGCTTGGGATCGACTTTGTACTGGTGGAAGATCGACAGGATCGTAACGGGATCCGTTGCAGAGAGTGTCGAGCCAAATATCAGACACTCTAGCAACGAGACGTCGAGAGATTCCAGCCCCAAGAAGGAGTAAATGTAGACGAGAACTCTACGCTTAGACCGGATCAACGGTACGGAAAACGTCACATGCAAGAAATGCAGACCCACCCCACTCCGACTGCGGATATCGTCGTGCCTATGAAGGCAAACACCAAGATAGACCCAAAATTTCGAAAGAAATTCTCCTGAAAATTCCAAAATTCCAAAGCAGTCAAGTCCGTAATGTCCTCACAGTCGGAAATGCCCCTCACCTGTTTGAGCTCATAGCCCGAGTTTAGAATGATTGGGGGGAGGAGTAGGTTGAAGAAGAGCGTGTGCTTGAACGTCTGGAGGTGAAAAAGGTGAGTACCACGAACTTTCGAGAGGTATTCTTGTTGATAGGGACCGAACCGTCTCCCAGCTCTCCACGAGACGCATGCAATTTTACCGCAGTCTGGACACACCTTAGATACTCACAAGCATTTCCCTGATCATAGTGCCTGGTGCTAGACGAACGACGAGCCCAACGAACATGCCTGCAAAGATAGAAACCAATGTTTCATGGATAGCCCGTATTCGCCTTATTTGCAGATAATATGAAGTCCATAGCGAGAGAATGAGTAGTAGGCACACGAGAAATAATGACCACGAGGAATAGTATTCCTCATCTTCAGCTACGGGGGTGTTGGTCGGTGAGTCTGGAGAAGCTTGAACCGTTATTGACCTGAGTCCCGGGGTCATCATGAGATGATTTGTGGAGCAGGAAGGAACCAGAATTCAACGGGAGTAAATGGAGCAGCCAAGCATAGGGGAAATGTCGTTCGTCGTAATGGCAGAACGGCTCTTCGCAAGTGTCGCACTGGCGTAGGCGAAGAGGCTTACGTAACAATAACGGAGGGTGTTCGTTTGCCGCAGTCTCTTCTTCCGTTTTTATCTTTCCTCCGTTGTTCTGCCTGGAGTGAGACGAAGCAATGTATCCCCTTGGCAGGTCTTGGGCCATCATGCGGAATCAACGAGCAGAGAAGGAGACATTAACGCACATTCCATATGATGGACGTAGTACAACCGATTGCAAGTGGTCCCGATGCCGATAGTGATTTCAGGCAAGCGAATCTGTTTTATACATGGAACTAGAGGACACCGCAGTTGACCTTGCTACTGTCATGGTCTCTCTTGCAATAGTGTTTTCAGGTGAAGCATGGTACTGATTACTTTCTCGCAGGTGGATCATGCACATTGTGTTGTTTGCACACCTTAGACCTCAGCCGTAACGTCGTCTGCCTACACTATCCACGTTGTGCACGTCTGCATTTAACCTCTCCGCATTCTTGGAAGTCATAATCGACCACTGAGGCAAGTTCGGACTAGAGGGAGTGAAGAGGAGACTCTTGTATGTGCTATGCCACTGAGCCAATTCTGTTTCAGGACATTATTGGAAAACTCCTCTACCTCCGCCCTCTACTCGCGGCCAGAAAGCGAAGGAAAGGTCAAATGCCACGTTTAGTGAAGGAACTTCAGGTACTTGTTGCAGCGAATGATTAATCTGTTTACTTGTCATAGTCGCCAAGCGGACCTTCTTCGATGATATCCCGCAGCGTCTCCAGGGAATAGGTGGACTGGGGTGGTATTTTGGCAAAACTGCCATGTCCTTGGCCAAACCTTCCAGTTATCCTTCGGGATATTATCCCGGGAGCAAACAGAGACGGATTCAATGACCACCAACCTGTATCGCTTGTTCGACCGTACATGTTCTTATGATCCGAAAAAAAAACTACTTTTCATCTTCCCTCTAATACTCTGTCCCATGCACGACTTACAAGGAATCGCAGTATCCCACGGCTTTTTGCGACAAAGCTTACGACCAACCACTGAATATTTGTCTCCTCGACACATTGGATCTTGCACTGCTCAAGCTACCCGCTGCCCATCGTCCCGATGAAAGGTTCCGTTAGTATGCCTGGTTTCCCCCGCTCGCCTTCTGCCATCGGTGTCGAGGGGGTTTCTTGCTGGCGTTTGCCCTTGAGTTTCAAAGCGATCATGGCTCTGACTAGCCGCCAATACCAATATAATGTACATATTGATGTGCATGAGAACTACAGGGTTGATATGCACTGCGAGCGTGCAGGTAGCCTCTGCGTCAGTGGCACTTGTGACGCGATTACAGTAAGTCGGCGCTTACCCCAACCTCAATCTTTTTGTGTCCATGTCAACATCTTCAACGCAGAGCTCAGCTGAAAACTTTGAGCGAGATACTGATTTCTCAATGGCTCGCAGGCGATCGAAGAAATGCCGTCTCTTTGGATCAAGAAACCAGTCTGGCCCTGCGCCTAACTCTTCCCTGTAAGTAGTTAACTCGCTTGCAGGCGATTACAATTAGTGATTCACAAGGAAATAGTCACAAGGGCCATCTCAGGTTCCCGCTCGTGATGTAGCCTCGATTGCTGGAATATTGGAGGGTGTCTCCCGAGGGGCGTTTGCACGGATGAGGCAAGCCTCCCACCGGTCAAACCAGCGTTCCGCTGCGGGTGCCGCTAGGGGCGCGCAAGAGCAAGGAGAACAAACACAAGCGGCTCCAACTCAGCACGTATGTGATCTGCCTTCCCTTGTTATCGCAATAGCCTCGAGCAATCGAGTTGAACAGACTCGAAGACCGGCCGGTACTTAGAAACAGGGGCCTCGCGGGCAGCGACTTGCAGTCATGTCATTAGTGTGTTTGGGCTACTCGCTGAAGTGAGGTTAATGTCACACTTACTCCGGCCCCAGCATTGGTAAGCAGTGAGGTCGTCGCCGCGTGACAGGCTTTGGATCTCCTGATACCCATACCATGCGTGGGCGTAGTCGCTATCGGGCTCGTTGCGCGGGCCGATACTACGACCCTAAGCATCCAAAACCTCAGCAATAGATACTTCCAGCCTCTCGGAGCCTTCCACTCCGCCATTACTACTATCGTCGAGTAAGGCTTTATCCTGACGCTCACAAGTGCTGATGTATGGGTGCAGGTTCACCCCAATGTCCAGAACGCACTCGGAATCTTAACCTCTGTTGCTCAGGCACGTTCACACTCTAGCCATATGTGCTGCTCACCTCACCCAGCCCTCTTTAGTCGCTTATCAATCGAACTGATACTGAAATTATCTCAGGGAAGAGACTTACAAAGAGAATAGCGGATATCCAGTTCGAGACGCGGACCAGAACGGATGGCTGCGCCAAGATGTTGAATGACTTCATGCAACAGTACAGTAGAAGAATTGTTCAATAGAGGTACATGGCAAACTCAATTTATTACAGCAATTGTCCTACCACTTTAAGCCATAGGGTGTGAAATACATGGTGCTGCATCAAATACATCAAACAGGAAGCTTTTATTTTCTGTGTTGCATAGGTCTGCCTTCCTATCGCCTAAGGGTTGGACAAAGAATCTGGGAACTGAACAAAGCTTCTTGGTACTTTACCCTATTCTGCACAGTTTGTATAATATGAACAGTATGAGAGACATCCAGACTAGGGAACTCACTTGTAACATTCATGCCACTTATTCCCATGGACCATTTGACTCAAGTCCAACTCAATACAACACCCCTTAGGGATGACTGCTATGGTCTGCATTGAGTACAATGGGTACCTCACTGATACAGGTATCCAAAGCAGCAATCTGCCCTTTGGACCCCTGATCCAGCCATCAGAGTGAAGCTTGACTGGTTGAATCTGTGATTCCCCACTTCCCCATGAGAGCCCCTCAAGAAGCTGTTCACCATCACAAAGTGCATGAGAAGAGATGGATGAAAAGCAAATGTGACATGGACTAATAACTGAAATAGTTTTTAATATGCCAATATACTCAGCAAAGGTGGATTGCACTTACTATCCATTTTGTTGAGAGGAATAGGTGCATTACAAGGATTGGATGCAGTTAACTTCAACTGCTTGCAGGTGTTGATAGTTTGCTCATAGGGATTTGCATTCCAGATTCTCATGGTATTGTCCTGTGAGCCTGACACAATCCTCTTGCCATCAGGGGAGATTGTGACTGAGTTGACACCATCTGCATGCCCCTCAAGATGGCTGCCAATCTGGACTCCTCTGTCAACATCCCACACCCTCACAGTCTTGTCCCTTGACCCTGACACAATCATCCTGCCATCAAGAGAGAGTGCAACTGAAATAACTGCATCTGTGTGGCCCACAAGGTGACCACCAATCTGGACTCCTCTTTCAGCATCCCAGATCCTCACAGTCTTGTCCCAAGAGCCTGACACAATCCTCTTGCCATCAGGGGTTATTGCAACTGAACAGACTCCATCTGTATGCCCCTCAAGATTGCTGCCAATCTGGTCTCCTCTTTCAGCATCCCACACCCTCACAGTCTTGTCCCTTGATCCTGACACAATCCTCTTTCCATCAGAGGAGAATGCAACTGAATGGACTGGATCAGCATGCCCCTCAATAATTTGCCCAATTTGAACCCCTCTCTCAGCATCCCAGACCCTCATAGTCTTGTCCCAAGAGCCTGACACAATCATCTTGCCATCAGGGGAGAATGCAACTGAATAGACTCCATTCATATGCCCTTTAAGGTCACTGCCAATTTGGACTCCTCTTTCAGCATCCCACACCCTCACAGTCCTGTCCCAAGAGCCTGACACAATCCTTTTTCCATCAGGGGAAAAAGCAACTGCATTAACCCCATCTGTGTGCCCCTCAAGATGACTGCCAATTTGGACTCCTCTTTCAGCATCCCAGACCCTCACAGTTTTATCCCTTGATCCTGACACAATCCTCCTGCCATCAAGAGAGAGTGCAACTGAAAAGACTGGATCTGTATGTCCATGAACATGGCTGCCAATCTGACCTCCTCTTTCAGCATCCCAGACCCTTGCAGTGTTGTCCCAAGAGCTTGACACAATTCTCTTGCCATCAGTGGAAATTGCAACTGAAATTACACCATCTGTATGCCCCTCAAGATGGCCACCAATCTGGACTCCTTTTTCAGCATCCCACACCCTCACAGTCTTGTCCCTTGAGCCTGACACAATTCTCTTGCCATCATGAGAGAATGCAACTGAATTGACTCCATCTCTATGTCCCCTAAGATGGCTTCCAATCTGGACTCCTCTTTCAGCATCCCATACCCTCACAGTCTTGTCCCTTGATCCTGACACAATCCTCTTTCCATCAGGGGAGAATGCTACTGAATTGACTGGATCTGTATGTCCCTGGAGATGGGTGCCAATCTGCACTCCTCTTTCAGCATCCCAAACCATCACAGTTTTGTCCCAGGAACCTGACACAATCTTCTTGCTATCTGGGGAGAATGCAACTGAATAGACCCTATCTGTGTGCCCAACAAGATCACTGCTGATCTGCACTCCTCTTTCAGCATCCCATACCTTCACAGTATTGTCACTTGAGCCTGATGCAATCCTCTTGCCATCAGGGGAGAATGCAACTGAATAGACTCCATCTGTATGCCCCTGAAGATGGTTGCCAATCTGGACTCCTCTTTCAGAATCCCATACCCTCACACTCTTGTCTTTTGAACCTGACACAATCCTCTTGCCATCGGGGGAGAATGCAACTGAATAGACTGCATCTTTGTGCCCCTCAAGATGGTTGCCAATTTGGACTCCTCTTTCAGCATCCCACACCCTCACAGTTTTGTCCCTTGAGCCTGATACAATTCTCTTACCATCAGGGGAGAATGCAACAGACCAGACTGCATTTGTGTGGCCTTCCAAGCCAAGCAATTGAGTGGCTTCCCAGTGCTGCAGACCTCCCACAACTCCAAGAAGATAAGAAAATTTTGGCATGAGCATCTTTGATAGTGCTGTTTTCACAGGAAGAAATGCCAGTGCAGAAATATACACATGTGGTGCACTGTGAGAGATTGCATTGTTGAAGACACCCATGAACCTGATTCCATCTTCTACAAATCCCAATGTCTCCTTGAAGTCTTTTAGGTTCTTTGATGTCAAGTCAGACCACAACCAATGAACAGGCTATTACAAGCTCACCAAAAGCCACTTTGCTGTAGAAGTGAGAGCAGTAGCAGCAGTCCCAGTTCTGCCCAGAAGGCTCATAGCTTCAATCCAAAATAGAATTTTTTCAGTCCCCACAAAGTCCTCCAGTAAATGTACAAGGGGCCCACTAAATCTGGTCTTTTCCAGATGCTGGGACCAGAATTCACAGGAGTAGGATAGCTGGGGAGAAATGCTCCTACTGATTCTCTCTGCTAAGTCAGCAACCTCAGCATTACTTGAGTAGGAACTCTCCAGTCCACAAATGTTGAACCGAAGCTCCTCATGAAGGATCTGCAGGGTGGCAACAGCTAGGTCATCTGGGCAGGAGATGTCGATGAAGTAGATCCCACTCCGTGATTGGTCAGTTAGGAAGTCATAGAAGGATGCATGGAGAGGTCGGACAGGAGAGGTGTGGTCAAAGATACCCCCCAATACTGGGGACATGAACTCGAGGATCAGAAAGACATCATAGTCATCCTGCTTGTTGGGGAAGCATTTACGCATGCGATTCAAGGCCGCCATAGGCAGGGGCTCAAGCGTCATCAAGACTTGATGCATTACGGAGCGGTATCGTCCAAGGGCTTTCCTAGATTCCGGGAGACCACTCTTCAGGATCGCCAAGTAAGTTGTGTCCAAGAGAGATCTTCCCTCCTCGGACTGTAGACTGACCACGTCATCATAGCGTTCCTTCACGGTTGTTCCTGCAGTGTTCTGCTGGATGTAATCGCAAGCCAGCCGAGCCCACTCAAATAGGCAGTCTGCTTTCTGGTAAATCTTCTGGACTTCAGCGTCCCCGATGTCCGGCAGGTGTCCAAGATGGTTATAAACGTAGAGCCGGATATCGCGTTCTGTCGACTCCATAGAAACATCATCCAGGCAAGTTGCCTTTACATGTGAAGCGCCACTCAATACATGTTGAATATCGGGTAGAGGGCGGGACGTTACAAAGATTCGGATGTTACGGGGAAGGTCGCTGGCCTGGGACCCAAGCACGGACAAGATGTGCTTCCGCGATTCTTCCGGACCGCTCTCGTCCAGCGCATCCACCACAACCACCATGCTTCCAATCATAGCACCCGATACGTTAGACAAAGGCTCCAAGATGAGTTTCTCCCACTGCAGCGTGACATCAGATGTTGTCTTGAGGGAATGGTCTCGCGCAAGCACATCAGCTAGAGCTCGTCGGAATGCAGGGTCGTGGTCCGCCAGATCGCGCGCAATGGTCGTAAATATCTTTTCCTCGCGATGCTCGGCTTGCCTATCTCGGGAAAAGCAAAAGCACGACCCAAACCCTCCGGCATCCTTAAGCCACAGAGCGATGGTATGCGCGATAGCAGACTTTCCCCTACCGGCCTGCCCATGCAGCCAGAGAATCCGCGGAACATTTTCATCACTGTCTTGGATCCAGCTGACGATCTCCACGAGTGTCTCGATTCTGGTGCCATCTAGACACTGCTTTGTTTTATTGACACCCGCACCCCCCGCGTAAGCCATGCCTTCCAGGCTCAGATCCCCACGTATGAAGTCCAAATCCCCACGTATAAGGCCCAAATCCCCATGCATGACGTCTAGTTTCTCGCGCGCGAGGTTCAGATCTTCAACTACATGGTGCACGCTGATGTGAATATCCCGAATGGCACGATCCCGGTACTCTTGCATTAAGTCATTCAGCACCTTGGTGTAGCTATCCGTCCTGCTCCGTGTCTCAGACTTTATATCCATTATATTCTTTCCATATCTTTTCCCTGAGAATAATTTCAATCAGCCATTCAATGTAAGGTGCAACCAACATACAGAAGCTTGTCGTCTCCGCGTAATTCTTGATGAACCGGGCCGCTTCGCTTATCACCTGTGCAATCCTCCCTAAAGTTGCCTTCATATTATTGAAATTTTGGATGGTATTGTCTTCCAGAAGAAATTCATAGACCGTTCTGACTGTACTGAAGAGGTCAGACACGTCGCGGTCTAGGTTAGCTTGATTGATGAGCGACTAAAGATGGTTGCGTAAGGCGAGCAGCACATACAACCAAAGCGTGAACGTACCTGGGCAGCAGCGGATAAGACCCCTAGTGTAATCTGGGCATAGGGGTGAACCTGCACACTTACATCAGCACTGCTTCCTGACAGGAGAACGAAGCCCCTACCTGGGCGACAGTAGTAACGACTGAGCTAAAGATTTTGAGAGGCTGAAGGTATGTGTCGCTGAAGTTTTGGATGTTATCAACTCCGGTATTAGCCTTCTTAACGAGCTCGGCGGCTGTTTGGCCGACGTGTGGTATGGGCTGCATGTGCTCTAGCCCTTGTTGAGCTACATCGAGTTCACCGCCTACTGGTACCGGTGCCGGAGTGGGTGTAGTATTAGCACCACTGTTGGGATCAGCTGTATCTTTTCCGGTGTCGCCGGTTGGCCGGACTGTTGCATCGACATTGTTGCCAGGCGCAGCTGGTACGGTTCCCGTTCCCGAGTTGTCGGTCGGCCCTTGAGTCTGCCCAACATGGTTACTATGAGTGGTCATGATAATGGGGAAAGGCGGATCACATACATCATGAGCTGGGGCCGCTTGATCTTGTTTTCCTTGCTCCTGTACACCCCTAGCGGGACTCGCGACGGAACCCTGGTTCGACCGGTGGAAGAAGTGCCTTATCCGTTCAAGCCCCCCCTGAGAAACATCGCCTGGTGTTCCAGAAATCGAAGCCACCTCACGAGTGGGAACTTGGGCGGGGCCCTTTGACCGTTCCTATGTGAATCAGAAAATACGGTCGCTCGCTAGCGAACTAACTACTTACAGCGACAGAGTCGGACGCCGAGCCGGACAGATTTCTAGATCCAAAGAGACGGCATTTCCTTGAGCGCCTGCGAGCCATTGAGGAGGCAGTATTCCGTTCAAAGTTTCGGTAAAAAGGTTTGCGTTGAAGATGTCGACGTGGATATAGGAAGAGGCTGAAGTTGCGATAAGCGCCTGCTTGCCGTAAACACGCAATGCACATCACGCCTGTACTTGCCACGCACGTCAGTATGTACACATTATATTGGCATGGTCGACTAGTCAGAACCAGGATCGCTTTGGGGCTCAAATGCAAATAGTAACAAGACTCTCCCCTGACACCGATAGCAGTAAATGGGTGAGAGCAAGCAGGTATAACAACGACAGCTTTCATTTGTCAGAGACGCGGCGGGTAGTTTGAGCAACCCATCTATTGTGTCGATGAGACAAATATCCAACGGTTGGTAATAAGCTTGGTCTGAAATGCGGTGCAACACCCGCAATGTTCTGTAAGATATCTATGGGATCAAATGTGAGATCGAAGGGCAAAAGTGAAGTTATCCTTTTTTGATGAGAGCATCTACGGTGGAGACGTGTGCAAGCCAGGGGTAGAGATACTTAGTAGTGTTGGCTCAATTTCTCAACCAGCCGAGGTAGAGAGATGAGCCTATGCACTCACAATGACAATGGACGTCCAACTTTGTTTGCAAGCATCATCAAATGGCATGTGGGAAGCATTCTCGAGCAGGTCGGTCATTCGACCCCGTATCGGGAGGTAACCTGGAATAGATGCGTGTACGACTGAACAGGGTGCTTCAGAGCGACTACTGGCAGGTCTGTCCTTACATTCATGTATGACTCTGCGGCTCTAGCTGCGTCTGGGAGGAGGTTAGTAAGGTTGCAAGGGAGGCACACACCCGACCTGAATATTGAATTCCTGAAACAAGTCAGTAAAGGTGGACGTCGACATCGCAGCAGTGCACATGCACATAGGGTGAACAAGGCCGCTCAGTGGGCGCATAAGCACGGCGCATCCTATACTTCCTAACAATTCCAAGCTAGTCTATGTCACGCGCATTACTGTCAACCTTTTCGCAAATGAGTGTAAATTTCTCGAGTCATGCTCGTGGTAACGGCAAACCATTGCGGAAGGATTCAAGCTACCTCAGGTTCCAGATGGCGCGAAGGAGGGGGGGGGGCGAGGGCAGCAGTAAGGAAACCCGCTAGAAGTCATCAAATTCAGTCACGGGCGTCCCTCAAACATATGATTAAGGTCTAAGAAGTCCTGTATGGTATTGCGAATTACATCATCTTCTCGACGTCCTGCCCGGCCTAGCTTTGGGAAGTCGTAGGGCTGGAGGCGGACGGCTTGCCGAGAACTTCTTTTGTATATGACGTCTAATGAGCCGGAACGTCTCTGATGCTGGGATGGGCGACAGCCTGTTAGTTAAAGGGATGATGCCCAACTTGGTGCAGATGCTTGGTATCTGCAAAAGGCGAGTCTGTATTAGGGACACCACTAAGCCAGCCGCCACGCTCAGCCAGAGACCCTATTCAGAGCATTACCAGTCAAGTATTCCTGCGAAAGAAAACAACTTACATCCGGATACGCAGCCATTAAAGGAGTGAACGCAAGAGTGACAACACGGAATACGTTGAGTACGTGCGCCATTTCCGGTCGCGAGGGATCCATATCCCTTTTTTGAAGCTAAAGCGGCTACATGAGGAATGAACCCTAACTGAGTGCACGGAACCGCTCACGCTCATCTGCATATTAGCCAATCCAGCGACGACCAGAGGCATGATGTAGTAGGGGCCAGCCACTGTAAGATCGGGTAAAAACCAGACGCCACTATCCCGTAACTGTGCCACAGGCAGGGTCACCATCCCTTTCACTCCAAGGAAAAGAGCTAGCTGTAAAGTAACCTGTGCTAACGGTGCCCCCAAGCTCGACAGCACAGTGACACCAGCTTTTTCTGTTATCTGCTTCTTCTTCAACATAATTTCAAGCTTCCCTGCTTGGTCCGCCTTCTCAGCCTTCTCATCAAGAGCTTTCATTTGGGAAGCGAACGGACGGAGACGGGACGCGTTTCGTGTAGAAATAATGGTAAGTGGAATCGATGCCAGTCTCCATGCAAGCGTCCCAACCACGATGACATAGAACCATGGCATGCCGGTAGTGATGTGCAGGACTTCCATTGAATATCTCACCCACCCCGCAGGTGAGTACCAACTAACAAGTCCGAGGTCGTAAAGATCGCCATGTTGTAGAGGCGGTATGATATTGGTCAACTCGGAAATCGCAGAGGTGGAGTCCGTCGTCGCACTGAGCACGGCATCGGATGCCGGTGATGTCGCGACAGCCTCGTCCGCGGGAATAGGAGAGCTTTGCGTAGCTGTGTCTGTCAAGATATTGTTGGGTTCAGTCCCCAGGGGCTGGGCCGGAGTTGGGGAAGCGGGAATGGCGGATGAGTTACTAGGCTCAGGTGCCGGTGGTGACTTCGACCACCAAAAGCTACGTGTATTCACAACACTAGCTGGACCAGCACCGTTAACGAGAAATGGCGAGAACTGCATGAAAGTCAGGCACGTTCTTCTTCAAGGTGCTAGCACTTGCCTGGGGAGACACCCGCTGAACCTGAAATCCACGTCCGGTTAATGGGAGTAACCTAACATTCGATGAGTACAACAAAGCCAAGTAAGGATCAGCAGCGTACCCATATCCTGATGTACGCAAACGCAGTCGACTGCCCGAGCATAGCATAGCCCGTAGGACCATCTCGACTTGCTCAACCGGTGGTGTGCCCGGAAATGCTGGCGGCGACGAAAAATATGGACTCACCATGGACCAAACCAAACCAGTTCTCAATTTCTCACGCCCTCCAGTCGAGCCGGTTTGCTTGTGCATATGATCCTATCCAGCCCCGTCAATGCATCTCTACAGGTCAGTAGCCTGCCACGGTGTATTGGCGTATTCAGTGAACTGTACGCAGAGGTCACCGCGCGAGATCCTTCTCCGCGATAGATAATATCGAGCTCAATGAATTACGAGCGCGGCAAAGAACGTTCGACGGTGCATATCGCCGCACTGCACTGGCATGTCTTGGATATGCCTTGACCGTTCTCCGTCTCTTCGACATCCGATTCTACAAGAGTAAGCTCATAATGTCGATTAAAGGCTGTATAAACAGCGTCCTAATTCTACGCGTAAAGTTGGTATTCTCTACCTCGTGCTCGCTGCCCTCCTCTTCGTTCTTTCCTACATCCGCACGCGGCATTCTAGACATGATTTCGCCGATGGGTCGTCGGAAAAGTTGCGTACATTGTACAAGCAAGCTATCCCCACTATCGGCCAAGAAGATGCTCGAGAGTTTGGGCGTCCTTTTGTCACCGCAGGGTTTGATGTTGTTCTTATTACAGCGGTGGTGTTGGCAGTGGAGGTTGCAATGCTGGCGCTCATCATAGACCTGTAGCTTGCCAGTTCTACCTAGGCAACCCAAATGGCTCGGAGGTATTAGCATGTCGGCCATGCTACTCGACGCACTGGTAAAATTTTCATGCCCGTATTGGCATTGCCCGAGTTCCCTCGATACGCTTAAAGAATGTCACAGACAGTAAACACAACCGGTAGTCAATCCGTGTCCTGTATTGCGCCGCTCAACAGCAAGTCAAATAACCAAGCAACAAAAGATAAAGACAGTAGCCTGCACGAAGAATGTTTTAAATATGTAAAAGGGTATAGAGTCACTGGACAGAAATGACCACATGTCCAACACAGATTTGTGAGTGACCCGATCACAATGTGCATAGGTATCATGTTTCCAGATGTCCCCAAGTTATTCACTCTTTAAATGGAAGCCACGGCGAACGCGGCGGCGCCAAGAATCGCACTAACTGCGACCGAGACTTCATGGCTGAGAGAACGATGAGCATCGCCACTCATTATGCCGCTAGACAGTCCACCAGCAGCTTGAACAGCACCGCTGAGGAAGTTGGTGCCGCACGTCGACTGGACGCTGTTGTACAATGCCGTCTGACCGCCCATGATGACGCTGTTGTTGAGACCGGGAGCGTAGGGAGTATTAGACTCGAAGGTAATGAAGGAAGTGAGGATGCTCCTCGTGCAGCTAGTGCAAAGAGTGGTCGAGTCGGTTGACGGCTCTAGGAACAAGAAGACAAGATTGGTATCTTCGTAGGTGGTGACGTTGGGAATAAGAGCCGAGGATGAATCACGACGGGTAACGCTACTGCCTGACTGCGTCGTGTACAGGTATTGTTCCAGTGACGATGGGTTGGAACCCTGCGTAACGGCGTCCACCTTGCCCGACTGCGAACCCAATTGGGCGGCACAGTATTGTCCGTTGTCACTCTTCGAGCAAATAGCTGTCCTCAATGGAGGTAGGACGTAGATAGTATCGTACATTCTCTTGACGTCTGAGTTGGGGGTTGAGGTCAATTCCGCTGAACAAGCAGCGTAGAACGAGCTCAGCTGAGCACTGACGACATTGTCAGGGCACTGAGCTTTCACACTAGAAGCGCAAACGCTGTTGAGTGCAGCGTTGATGCTGGAGAGTGAAGTGCTGGCGTTGCCACCGGGGGTATACTGAGAGAGTGCAGAGATTATAGGACTAGTGCAGGAGGTGAAGTTCGAACTGTCCAGCTGCGTAAGATAATTGGAACAGCCACTACTGATTCCTTGCGGGATGAGTGGATTGGACTAAAGGCACAGATGACGATTAGCTTCATCGGTGAAAATGCGTTCCTTGGAAAACCTTACCGAAGACTGGGCCAGCACGACCGTACAGAGCACAGACAAAATGGCAAAAGCTCGCAATGCCATGAGATTTAAAGCTAGCACAACGGTTTAAAGGAATGGACGAGTTCTTCTGCTCCCCGCGACGGCGACAGTGAAAGAAAACAAAAGCAGCGCGTGTTGCTGGCAACATTTCGTGAGAGCGACCCGTCAAACCCACCAAACAAAGACAAACACCATTCTGGGTGGCAATTTCCTACTTGCATTAGTAGTCCCTTGAAGAACCAGTGATATTAACAGGGCTTGGTCCAGGTAAGTGGCACCCCAGAGTTGGTATTTTCTATCATGTTCTGACTTCCGTGATGCTTTTGACACTCGTACCTTCTATTTCTCGTATGGTCCTGGGGCATGTGCTGCAGCAAGGCCCAGGTACTGATCGCCGTTCATTGTGTGCACACGGAACGTCTGGAACCCATCATGCCGTCCCTCGCAGAACGCCAAACTCTTCATGTTGTGTTACCATTCTCCTGTCCTTTCCGAGGAAACAGAGTACCCCCTACCAGCTTTCCTGCAACGCCACCCTTCCCCCTGATCTGATGTAGAATGATAATTTGCGAATTTGTGGGTCTCAGCTTGCTCAGCATACGTGCACACACACCACCCTCTCCACAGCTTGAACGCTCATTCATGAACCGCAGCGACCTTGAATGGACCCTGGGGCCTAGTTTTAGTCTGTCCCGGCATATTTCTGATTGACGGAATCTGGTTGTCCACAACATCACATAGATTTGCCAAGGACCACATACCGTCGGACGGACCTTGGTGGAGGCCGTGATACTTCGGTCCGTCGGCCGTTCGAACTGACCGAAGGGCAGATGGTTCCATGATGGAAGGTAATGACGAAGGAGCAGGCGACCCCTTGTTATCTTGCTGTCACCTAACGTCATCGAGTTCCGATGCATCTAACGGGGTAGTACAGAGGGAAGACTCCACACTTGCGTTCCCACCATGACGTGGTGGAATTATCTCTAGAAGTCTGCCCCATTGGCCTACAGAGAAGGCGAACCCCTGTATCCCATCACGGGGCTTTTGTTGCACAACCGCAGTGAATTTCTCGTCTTCTCATGACATGCTTCTTTTGTCAGGTAAGTACCTACGCCGCGAGCTATGGTCGTACCAGTAGGTGCATCAGCAGGTCGTCGCTCGACACAATAACGGGCTAGCATCCAAAACGCCGCGGATCGGATACACTGCATGTGTGCAGTATGACGAAGTTCCGACCTATCGCAGTTCGCTACCCACATTACTGCGGCAGTGCTGGTAGTCGTCCGGCGTCGGTTTTTGCTAATAAGCCGGCGATATCCCCATTCTGACCAACGAATCTTCTTAACTAGCCTCCCCCCGTTGACTCCTCGCAGTCGTCACATCTAATGTCCCATAGCAGAGATCTTCACGCCCACTAAGTGTGTACGTTATCCTCACACGGATAGGTCGTCCACTGCTGATAAAGCCTTTTTTTTTGCTGCCACGTTCCCCGATCATTTTCGCAGGCCAAACCGTGTGACCCTTTTTACGATAGGTGTCGGGTATTTCCGTTGATTGGCTCGGTCTTGAGATAGAAAATTCATCCCCGTGATATGATGCGATGGGCATAATAGCCAACTTGCAATACACCGCTATACCACTGCAAAGATTACCCGTCATGCTGTGCAGAACCTTCCTACTTTGATATCCCATGGGGGTGGGTTCTGGGCCAGTCTTCCTCTATGGGGTCATGCTGCTTATCTCAGTGCGCACCTGCCTTCACCGAAAGTTGCGAAGTTTACGGAGCGATCCCACTCCTGTTCAGATTAAGTATCGTTGCGTACGTACCGTGCCTTTGACATGGCCCCCTTTATGCATTCCCTTCACAATGTCACCGCTGTCCTTGGCGATTCTTAGCATACACTGATCTATTCACGCCGGCTCCGATCGTGGTAGTAAGTATGACAAGGCTGGGCTTCATGATGAAGTGCCTGGTCGTGCAGTTCACGTCCCTGCCACCTGGCGACCAGCCGTTCGCATCACACCGGGTGCGGTGTCTTGTAAGGATACCAGTAGGGGCTCCCCCCCTGTCGTGTAAGTGGCTCCCCCCCTATACGGCACGTCTCTTGAGATCCCAAGGCAGTGCCTGCTCTACGATATTCCGTAACCCGTGGAGAAGCCGCACAAATCATGGGCAGAGACTTTCCATTTCGGGCTTGCATCAGGATTCAAACGTTAAGTTCAAAGGTGCGCGTGGCACGTCCAAGGAGGCCGTGTGTTCGCCTTAACCGCAGGCCCCAAACTGCACCTTGGCACACACCTGCACAGACCGTTTTAGATCCAAGCATCACCGTCCCAACAATCGCACTATACTATAAGTAATACTGCATGTGTATATACATTATTAAATGAGGCTGTTTAACGGGGATGTTGGCCGTGCTAATTGCAACAGTAACCAACGTTTACACTAAGCATGCGATCGTTCTCTCCTAGTCCGCAGTCTTGGAAACACTAAATATCCCCCCTATTCCTGGCTCGTTCGTGCTCAGCGAGTTCCATCTACCCACGAAGGTGTGCCTGCTGTGGAGGTACCCTTCGAACACCCATATCCCTGAGCCGTCTTCTGAAGCGGCCAGCTAAAAATAGCCGGTGTGAGCACGAATAAATCGCTCGAAGGGGGAGATAAACCCACTGGTCTCCGTGTTAAACTAATTAACCCGTCCGATAAGCGAACTCGCCCGATGTACTTATACGCACCCCATGCAACCTGGAAGCGGCGTGGAGTCTGCCGGACAGTGTGAGCACAACGTGCCTGAGCAAGAACAAAAAGAGCCTCTTACTTCACCAATGATGACGACATCCAAGGCGTGCCGAGCGTCCCTGCCAGTCTTGGATACGCCACTTAGGCGAAGAGGCTCATAATGGTAGAATGTCCCCGTGTTACCGTCGAAAAACTGGACAGCATGCTGTATCGCAAAGTTCGGGAGTTAGTATGACAGCGGCATCGGTGTCAATCTGCCAGAACTCACCGGTGACTGCTCATCGTCCTTACCAGATCGATTCTGCAATATCTGACGTTCCGTCGATGGGTGGGAGTCGATCGGCAGGGGGAGCAGGGGAGCAAAAGAAAGATACTCTTCTAACTGGAATTGGACAGGCTGCCGGCAAAGGAAATCGTCGTTCCCTTCGACACCAAGAGGGTGCGCAGCTGCACGGAGCGAGGGTGCCACCTAGAGCGCGTAATCATCGATGGTCATACAGAATGCATCCCTGCTACCGATCAGGAACATACCATGTAACTGCCTTTCCAAGTACCAGTAAGCAGACCAGGCAGATATGCTTCGAGCGCTCGAGCACAAGGGAAGAGGCCCAGTCGACGGGCTACGCGGTGGAAGTCTTCATCGTGCATCGTGCTTCTTGATGGCCGTCGCTGTTCTCGAGGAAGATCTGAGACAGATTCGCGAGACTGACTTTGTCGGAATGAATCCGCCAGAAGCGGCGTTCTTGTCGCTGTAACGGCAAGGAAATCTTCCTTCGTCGGTCCATCGTTCCCTACTGCCATCGCTTCCGCTCTCGTTGCCGGAAGATGAGGAGGAACTTGGAGAGGTATTGCCTCTTTCAAAGCAAATGTCAAGAATATGGAAGATGACGATAGATTCGGCGGGAATATCGCTAGTCCGTTATGGACAATGCCTCCGCATGGCCCCTGACCAAAATGGTGAGAAAGCGCCGCCTGCGTCGGCAGTATGTACATCAGTTGATCGTGAATATTGAGACAACAGCAGCGCCACTTACGTCCCCGCGAAGACGCTGTCATACCGTTGGTGAGAGAGAGTTCACATAATAACAAGCGGCTGTACTGACCTCTTGAGGCATGTGCGTTGTGAACGGTCGAATCGAATCGAGTATCCGATTGTAGAGCTGTGGCCGCAAAGCGGATATGTTACCTGATTGGAATCATGTTCACACATTGTGATCCCCACGAGCCAGACACGGACTCACTGCGTGCCAAGACTAGAGATGCGACTGCGATAGCGAGTGCAACTATTTGCTGATCACTAGAATCGGTCACTAGACAACGGTTCTCCAGAACGCCCAGTATCCAGTCGGAAACTCCGGCGGAATGTAAATGCATCTCGTTAAGAGAATCGCTCTCGAGAAGCATAAGATATGTGCCCCAGAGGTCCGAATGTAGGTGTTCGTTAACCACTTGACGTAGACGAATCCGGCGCAGCAACCCTGCACGCCTCCGGAGTTCCTTCGCGAGATAGGACGTTGTCCTGGCATACTGCCCTGACTTGCGAAGATACGCCGAGAGATCAAAAGTGACGCGAAAAATGTCAGCGTATAGCTGAGGGCATGTCCGAATCGACAAGAGACGATAGAGTGTGCGGGAGGTGAGGAGAAGCTGGAATATACTATCGAGCGACGTCAGCGGCGTGGGTTCTGCGCTGAAGAACGCAATTTGGACGAGCACGTCTAGAGGGATGCATTCCAGGCGCGACGACATCTTGACTTGGAGCCAGCAGATGTCAAGATGGGGCTGCCTTAAATATGGTGGGGACGGAGGAGAGAACGGCCAAGTGCCGTCCATAGCGTAACCTGATCACCGATGCTAACAAATGAGACTTTACCATTCCTGTTAGGAATCAGGTTTGGCTGACAAGTTCAGAACAAGTGGAATACACACTGTTAAGATCAGATCTTGATTCTCACCACGCCTCCCACTTGTCGTGTGTGCCTGGCTGGACTTTTTTTTTCATTTAACTTCTTCACATCCACCGTATTCGGGAAGCCGAGTGAGGGCCGCGAATGGGAGAGGGAGTTGGGGGATGTGAGAGATTTGACCGAAAACGCCGTCATCAGCGCATGAAAAAGGTGATATTTCTAGAATAATAGCGGCAGAAGGCGGTACGCACGGGAAGGACGCGGTCAAGTCACCAATACGACATCCCGAATTCTCCTTCACAAGTATCTCGTAAGAGGAAACACGACCAGAAGTTGGAACCGGCGTTCATGCTTGCACGGTATTCTTGATCCGCGAGGCTTGCCACGGTTCATCTTTTCCGTAGAGAACGGGGATGGTGAGGCGATGGCCTCGCAGTCGCTGAGATCTGTGGAGTCATGAATGACCAATGAATATACAGAGATGAAAACTCACATAGTAATTAGCCAATTGGTATTGCTTAAATGAGCGTGTTTCGGTGCCATAATAGCAGCCTGGCAGCGGCCATGATCTAAGGACGAATCACCGCTCAGTAGCGCGCTCGCTCGCTGGCGCTACCAGAATGGCACGAGTGGTTGATGGGAACCGTCCAAATGAAAGCTTCTTTGGGTACTGTGCAGAGTTAACCTTGTCCCACTGATCGGATTTGACGCATTGAGCCGAAATCTTTCTTGCTGGCAGTTTCGTGAGTTCGCAGTACACAGCAAAAAGGACTGACACGCGGCGGCGACTCCAAGGATGGCAGGCCAAGGGTGACACCTTTGGGTTGGCCCATCAGAGCGTACTTACGATATTGGCAAGTTGGCAACTTGTGTGACTTTTGGGTGGCTGCGGCATGCAACACCCGCGCTGCAAGACCCTTGTTGCGTATCAAGCCGGCCGGGCAGTGACATGCTATACACACTACAAGGCACAGCGAGGGGGGACAAGATACACCTCCATTTGAGTACAAAGTTCTGCTACATTCTCCGCATATTCCCGTAGCGTACACCGATCCCACATAACTCCTCACAATCGCCACAGGTATCGTTCTACAGCTCTGAAAGGGTCCCCTCGTCAAACCAGCAGCACGCAGTCAAAGCACGGGAAGACTTACTCTGCATCGCAGCGACATCGCTGCTCTGGACGTAGTCGTCAAACTCGGAGATCTTCTCCTGAAGTTCGTCTAAAGAAACCAGCTCATCCTCTATAAAGCAATTGCATATCGAGTTATGGACTGCTCCAGGTGGGAAGAGAGCGGTACCAACCAACAACGAGCGTGATCTGCAACTTCCTGATACCATACCCGATAGGCACCAACTTGCTGGCTCCCCACACGAGTCCGTCCATTGAGATGGACCTTACAGCATCTTCTAGAGCTTTCATGTCGGTCTCGTCATCCCATGGCTTGACTTCCAAGGTCACAACAGACTGGAGAAAAAAAACCGCGTGTGAATGACAAAACAAACCAAAGGGGGTAACAATGCCTACCTTTGCGACCGCTTTAGGTTTGTTCGCCTTGCGGGCATTGTAAGCAGCAACGCGCTCAGCCTTGATCCTTTCGGCCTCAGCACTTTCTTCGTCGTCCGAGCCAAAGAGATCGATGTCTTCCTCTTCCTCCTTCTCCTCTGCTGCCTCTGGCTCTGCAGCGGAAACAGCGGTAGCCTGGACGACAAAGGCCTGACCAGCATTGCTGGTGCCAGGTAGGGTATCGTGTTCAGCACTGTAGGACTTGATGTGCGTGAACCACCTCGTAATGTGAGGGTACTGGGAACCGATTGGCTGGGTGACCAGCCTGAACACGTGAACGTCGGCTTGCGATGGAGCATACCTGAAACAAAATAACGGATGTCAGAATGACACAAAGTAAATCACATAGAGTTGTGAGGTCAGATGGCTAGGTAAAAGATATCGGCATGCTGAGCAGCGGTGTCTAGTCGCTTCTTGGAAACACGGACCATAGCGTTGTGCACTCATCACATTCGATCGAGAAACAAAGATCATGGACACAAATGACGACTCACCCTTCGATGTATGATCTAGTGACGAGGTGGGCCTCGAGAGCATCCAGGTTGAGAGACATTTTCGTTGGCAGGGTGGTAGATGAAGAAAAAAATTGCGCTTGCTGGTTTTTTTTTTTCTTTTCCCTTTGATTAGTATATTGATTACTTAAGGGCAGGTACGAGCTGATCAGAGGATGATCTTGATCGTTCAGTTATTAGTTTTATTACGATCTCAGGGTCGGGCGACGGTAGCAGTCGGTCAACGATTGACCGAGGGACGTCGACGAAGAGCTCGACCAGCTCCCTCTCACCATTTTGGAGGTCATACATTCACAGAAAGAGGGCGAATACTTTGTGGCGTCTGACGTATTCTTGAGGCCGTTAGTATTCGGACTTACTGCTTCGGGCTACCGCTGATCCATATTCAATCGGCGGACCACAGGTCTTCGGAGGGTCTATTCAAGGTATGTATTGTAGACGTCAGACTGGATGGTACGCTCGCATATCAAATGAAATGGAATATACCGATATTAGGGGTCCCAGTCACGGCGGCCGTGCGGGAACTTCACTCTCGTAACACGGGTAGGCGGACAAATGTGGTCTTACGACTGATAGCCTGAGCTTCTTGCTCTGGACTCGCGATTCTCGGAACTTGCCATCTAATATACGTTGATGGGCCAGGTGTCCTGCTGGCGCGCTGTCCACTCTCAAGAGGCCTACACGCAGACAATGTAGCCATGCAATCGGCAAACGTACATAATACTGAGGGCCTCCTGTGGGAGTGCCCACCGGGATCACCTCATGATCACTTGAGGTTGGCATACTGAGAAGGGCGCCTCATGCCCAATGACTCAAGAGTGGATTCATTTTCTGGGGTTGGATACCTGCCAGTCGGACTTCCATCGCAGTCAGTCTTCCTGCCGCTTCGCTACCAGAAATTCAGTAGGTAAACGTGACACTGTTCGCGGCGGAAATTGTTTCCACGCCGTGTGGATGGGCTGGCGGAGGGTGCTTTCGTCCCAAAATACTGCCAAGTTAGAGCGTGGCATCTTGCTGATACACGGAAATGACCCGAGTTTATCGCCCAAATCTAGCTGTTGACTAGAATTTGACGTTCGAACAACACATGCTGGCAGAACCCAAGATATATCAGATTGCATAGTGCGGCCTACATTTTAGTACTTACGAAGTGGCCGAAATGTCCTAATATCAGTGCACTAATCGGAACACTGGTGGGCGCAGGAATGTTCTCACGGCTGTATTGGGCGAGTGGGTGTCTGAGCAGACACGGATCACTTCCTCCTTCGCCGTCGAGAGACCCGGATCAGACAATGGCCAGCTCATTGACCCCCTTGGTCAAGCGGATGCCGACGACATTGAATGGCACCCGTCGATACTTTTTCCTTTTTTGGCCTATGATTGGAGTCTTCTAATTACCGAGAGCCATCGAGTCAGGTTGTATTACGTGTAATGTGGGATGTCCTTTGGTTAAGATCCCGTGCTTTCAATGAGTAAAATGGATTGAGCGACTATTAGTTACGGTTGGAGAGTCACGGCAGTCCGAAGACCACAGCTTACTCGGTGCAAGCGAAGCGAAACATCCTGGAGGTGAGTTGCGGCGGCTATTCCTAGTATTGCGTTCTCACAGCTTTTTCCGTTTGCTGCCTGGGAAGCCATGGGATTGTCGTATTATAGATTGTGAGTCATTGGCAGCACTTCTGCAATTCGGTTCTCGGACGCTTTCATGAGATTGATTGGCTTTGATTAGCTTGCAAAGACAATGAATCCCGCTGACAACAGCCCGACCTATAACCACCGCACGCGTCCAAGTACGTCGTAGGCCGGAGGTGAACGGAGATTCGCAGCCCGAGAACTTTGTAGGTTTACACTGCCACCGGGAGAAACGCTCGTTCCCGCAGCAGAGGGACGTCAATTCACAGCGTAACGGGGACCTGAGTAAGACGATACAGCACTATACAACTTTTAGACACGGGCCTTCGACAGCAGTGCCCCCGAGTCGGCGGCATGTCCGGTGCTCACTGCTGTGTGACTGACGTAGCCACCTATCGAGCTGGGCCTGATACGTCGAGCCCGATTGGTTCCTCCCGTCATTAATGGTGAACTGATTTCGATCTTCCATTTTTAGCAAGTAACGCGTCGGAGACTCCACCGCTTCGGCTATGATCATGCATGGGGCATGTCAGGGCGTGTCTCGGGGGCTAACCGGCGCCTTTTTTCTCAGGTGAGAGATGCCAGTCCGTCAAAAATTTATGTATGCAGTCAACAGGCTTGCCCGGCTACCAACTCCTGTACGCCGTTGCACGAGCGCTCCGTGACGAGGCGATGAGGAATTGGCGTTTGAGGCCACTAACAACCGTGAGAAGCGTCATGCCGTGACAGTCTATCCCTTCCGCGTGCCGTCTCTCCAACAAGATGCCGCCAGATGCGATCTAAAGGTACCCACTCTGTCCCGGGTTCGTGCATATTATATGTAGGTATCATGGCCAGATGAGCACCATCGTCTCGGAACATGCGTCCCTCCCTCCTCACCACCCCTCCAGAGATACTGGAACATATTGTTTTGTTGGCTGTCCGTGACTCTCCCCATGGCCCACCATCCGTGCTGCGTTCCCTCCGTCTCACCTGCCGGATATTGAATGAAACCCTTTCCGTGGAACATAATCCCCACCTGTATCTCATGCTCTTTTTCCATAGCTTCGACATGTCGTCTCCCAACCGTCACTTGCCCTCTCAGAGGCTCTCCGCCTTAGCCCTCGAGAAAGAACTCAGGACGCGACACATTGCCCTCCAGTGTATCCGTCGCAGAAACTTCGACCACCCTGATCTGGCGGGCGTACTAGCTACCGTGTACATCATCTTTTTAGAGGACGACGGCCGTAACTATGAACAAATAGGTCTGGGCGGACCTCCCCGGATTCTTGCAACTGCTCTTTCATGATCGTATTTCGCAAGACACCGCGAGCAAGAACGCGTGGCCTTTGGAAAATGAGGTCAACACTCTGACTGTTGCCTTACTCTGGTTCACCACTTCACATTGTAGGGTGTCTCCAATTTTACACGTGCTGCTATTTTTCACCCTACTGAGTAGGTGGCCTCCGCCAAGAAACACAACTCCGACAAAGATCCATTGATATGTTATCATATTACGCGTATGCAGGCTTCCGAGTACGTATGTAGACTGCCATCCCTCATGCATTACTCACTACGTGTAGTATCCGTGTTTCACGGAGCCCGAAAATATGTTCTATCTCTCCGACAAGACCAAGCTAGCCGTATCGAGCTACGGCATGTCTCCTCCATCGAGACCCGCCACCATGACCGTACGATATTTCGGGGTTCAAACTAAGTTTACTCTTCCACCCATAGCCCCCTTCGCCATCCTCAGTCAGTTCGCTAGGGCAGAGGAGTTCCCTCTCAAAGTTCCTCCTCAACTACCTGCTAATCGCCGGGAGGCTCTGATGGCGGGAATTCTGTCCGGTCCTACCAAGGAGGACATCGAACACTTCAATGCTCATTGTAACACTCGCTTAATTTGTTCTCGTTCTGGTGACTCCCCGGTTGATGGATTTCTCAAGAGTCGAAGTCATGATCCTGATTGGTCTCGGTCACTGCCCGGCGTTCTGTCCACGGAACCAAGTTATTATGTCCCTGGCACCTTGTCGGGCTATTGGCGAGGGTCTTCCATGGTCAGTTAGTAATCTAGCCGATTTTCCACAACTCATTTGTCGTAGATGCCTTGCTTGGATTTCTACAAATCTATGTTGTCGTCCGCCGAGGCACCATCAACCTTCCCTTCCTCAGGTCGGTTTCCGCTCTACGTCCGCTTCCGCGAGTACTACTGCTATTCTACGACAACGCCTGTACCCGTGGAGGAGGGTAAGAGCGCATTTTTTAATGCTTTCTTACCTCAGGGTTGCCATTGGTATGAAGTCAAGGTGGGTTGATATGGATTATTTCTGCCGACCTGCAGAAGTTAACGCGTCTGATATTTGGAAAGGATGGGCTCGAGTTGGTCGGGAAAAATAACTCTTTCCGGACTAAGTATGAGCCATTCCGGCGGCAACAAGATTCCCCGCAGTGCGGGGATGCTCAGGATTCATCTCAGGGCGGAGAAATTCGCGATGTCATCATCGTGGGAGAGGTATGGAGCCGTCAAAAAACTGTCACTATTTTCTGACACGAGGTGATTCACAGACGGAAGAACCTTACGCCTCGGCGTGGAATGGATATAAGTATATAGGAAGAGTTCGTCCGTCAGACGGACTCGTTATACTCGTGCGCGGACCTGTGAGTGTGCTTCGTCATCACGCTCTACTATTACTATCGCTCATGGTATACATAGCATGACGTTCACACAGACCTGCCTGGCCGTGCCCTGTTTAGGGGATATGGTGAGTAAATTGGCCTTTTCGTGGTCCTCGTGTCGAAGATCTGATCACGACGATGCACGCAAACGACGACAGTATTATCTTCTTGCAACTTTGTTGGCAGGTGGAGAAGTATATCAACTGGCGAGCAGCCAGCTGAGTGGGAATGCATCTTCAGCATGTCCAAGGCAGCGTCGACCCCCTAAGCATCACTTCCATGCCGATAGACTTGCGCTGTGCGCTTTCATGGACATCTCCGATGCCACACAATTTCTGGACTACTATAAGATATACACGTCTTACCGTGTGGTGGTAACTAACATATTGGCTTTTTGTGAGGTTGCAGATATTGGCCCTCGTTATTATTGTCTATGATACATATTTAGGCTTCTACATACTTACCTACGATCTACAAGTGGACCGGAAAATTACGTGTCTAGTAGACAATTTCTACATTACAGTAATACGTCGCGACGAATAGATTATGGACTCCTAAGACATGGTGCGTTGGGACCTGCGAAGCTTGCTAACTGCTACCAAAGTGAGGTGTATAGTCCAAAGTTATCTTATATGTTGTTTGAAGACGACGGCGGCGATTGCATGTCCATTTGAATCGCTTGGCCTGCCAGGTGGCGGTAGAACATTCCACGAAAGCGAAGTTCATCCTCAGCTCCTTCAAAGCCCGACCGCAATGCTTTCGCTTTCGCAACTACCTCAAGAAGTTCTGGAACACGTAGCTTACTTTGCAGCAACAGAATCACCGGTTGGCCCACCATGGAATCTCCCGCCATTACTTAGAACGTGCCGGAATATCCATCAACGCCTGTCGTTCAAGAACAACCCATTGCTCTATGCTCGCATATTCACTTCCAAGTTCGACTCTCGAGCTCCATTTCGGCGCTTAGGTTCATCTATAAGTTCTCCAAGGACGTTGGCTGACGAGCTACGGAAGAGGTCCACGTATTTGAAATTAATCCGGGCAGGAGTTGGGGCTCGAGTCCAACACCAGTCAACGGAACATGATGAATTTCCGGGTCGTCTGCGCGAAATACTCTGGTTGGCCTATCTGATGATGTTGGAAAACGATGGCAAGAACGAACAGCAACTTAGAGCTTACGCAAACATGGAGGCCTGGTTGATAGACTACTGGTTTGACGATATGGGCGCTTCATTGGCGTCATACAGAATCAGTCGAGACCAGTGGCCTTTGGAAGACGAGAATAACTCATTGGCGATGTGGCTGCTGTGGTTCCTCGTTCGGCCAGGTGAGTCTCACTCTCTTCTCACTATCAATGTCACATGGTCAATCCACTATTTCAGATTCGTTGCCTCGAGCCCCGACTAGTTGCCGCGCCATAACAAGTACATTGAAACTTACAGCTTTAGCGGCCAATCGTGTTAGTATAATGTACAATCTATAATCCATGTTATTGTCTGACTTAGGTCGTCCAGTATGCGATATGTGAGCCTTCGTGGGCAGACTTTACTTTGGAATCGAGAGCGACGGCTATCAATGTCACCCATTTCTCCAAGACATACTTCTTGGTACCTCCTACCCTTGCCCCGGCAGCCATTCTTGCCTATTTCACGTTCGCCTCGTGGTTGCTTTCCCGCGGTGTCACGAGCCGCTTACCCCAGGCCCCTTCCAGTTTGCCACTGAACTCGAGGAGAAGCGAAGACTGGGATGTTGATTGGCAAAGATGTATGAACCTAGCCCAGCCCAGCAAGCCGTTGACACTGTCATACGCACCTGGGTCTCTCG
The DNA here is from genome assembly GCA_024663475.1 of Pisolithus thermaeus. Taxonomy (NCBI): domain Eukaryota; kingdom Fungi; phylum Basidiomycota; class Agaricomycetes; order Boletales; family Pisolithaceae; genus Pisolithus; species Pisolithus thermaeus. The sequence continues at coordinate 392,815 of JANFAF010000005.1, forward strand.
AAGGTGTATGGGAAGGTCTTTTTACAGTCAGCCCCATCAGTCACCTTCGCAGCTCCTTTGTGACATTCTAACAGTATACAGACTTTGACGTATATTCATCTTTGTTGTCAGGCGGTCTACCCCCTGTCTTGCGCAATTGCCAGGTTGCGCAACACCGTCAAACATGGAAATTACGCGAATACCACTTACTAAGCTCGCAAGAGTCTCTTGACAAGGCTCAGCGCCTAGAGTTAGGCGACGCTCTCAGAGCATTCTTTCCGCCTTCCGTTCATCGGCGAGAGCTCTCGGAGTCTCTCGAGGTTTGCGCACCAGGGATGGAGAAGGTCGTACATTACCAGCGATCATCGCATGCCAGAACACGCGAGCAGTCAGTCGATGATATCATAGTTATAGGAGAGGTAAATATTGAGTGTGGTTAGGCAACCCCACTGATCTAGCTTAAGGGTCATTCCGCTTGGGGGCAATTCAACCTCTACGGCCGTGTTCGTCCACTGGATGGGCTGCTCAGCCTGTCGAAGGAATACGTACGTCATTTTGTGCTATTCCTTGACTATTTCGATTATTCATCAGTGTAGTGCGGTGGTGATCGAGGGAGATGGCTGTATCGTGGGTTTCTTCTTGGAAATAATGACGGTCATTTGTCTGGACGGTGGCGGGACGCTCGTAGTCCCTCTGACGTCGAGGGATATGAGGGCTGTTTTGTAATGAACAGGCGACATTAGGTGTACGGAGATTTTCTGTCTCCGCATTAGTGTGACCGGCGTACGTAGGCGATAGGCAATGCCATTCTAACTTGTCTTGTATTTGTTAGCGGACCCGTCCGCGGATATCGATCGTACTAGCCCATCTGACGATTGACGAGCTGTGTCATGGTGTCACAACAACCGAGTGCGGCCCAGCTGCTTGGTCCACAGGGTCCGCCGCGGCATTGCCCACAAGTATGCCGTAATCCTCACCTGACGAACTACTACTTCCGATGTACATGACAGGCAACGCCCCACGCCAGCCTTTATTCGCAGGTTTATACGAAGGAGAATTCGTAATTAATAAGGATCATCGTGTCCACTTAGTGTGTATGAACGTGGGGGATTTACCTTTCCAAAATCCACAGCGGCGGTAGCACTGGACCTACTGAAGGTAATGCCCGCGGTTATGCGAATGGGAAATGCATTCATGATGCTTGTAAGGAATCTATACAAATCCGCTCTCGTGGCAGAGCTGGAAATGAACGGAAAACCTTACTGGTTGTGATTCCGCCCGCCCATGGAGATGACCTTACTCGGTGCAGGTCGAGACTTTAGCCCCTGATGCACAGAACTGATATGAGCCGGGACCTGGGTGCCCGAATAACTGGGAAAGGTTAATAGTTTGCACGGGGGGCAAACGTATCAAATGGGCTTATCCCCTACGTAGCAAGCGTTGTCGTCCGTTACTAAAGCCAGTGAATTCCACGCACTCGCGACCCTGGTACCGTGTGAAACGGGGTATGAATTTTCACCGGGGCAAGAGATGCAGAGAGGGGACGTGTGCTGGATGGCAGGCCGCCATCGGGGCGGAGACATGGTATGACACATCAAGAGAGGTCGATTTCGAGTTGGATGCCCTTGGTTCGTGGTTACTACGTAAGTTGGGGAGCGGGTACTAGGACCCTGAGTCGATGCACGGACTTACCATACAATAGAAAAGAATCCTTGGGCATTGGAGGGGTCAGCTGTGTACTGCACAGCCAGGTTATTCAATAAGAAAGCTTGGCAGTCATCGACGTCCAACGTGAAACCCTCTTGGAAAAGTGCTGAAGCTTGAACCGCATTTGTATGCACTACGCCGTTGAGTCGTCAATACTTCGTTCCCTCGGGGAAAGGCAGCGCTCGAGGCGATGATATTAGCTTTGGTTTCAGCCACCATGTGCGGCGGGGAGCACTGGATAGTAATCACTAATCCAGTTTAGGTTGCTCACGCCTGTGAACAAGGTCGCCGCCTGAAAGTAATCCTGCGGCAGGGGGCGGCGTAAGCACCAAACCTAACTCTACGTGGAGAACGTAAGGAGCCAGTGTTATCAGAGTGTTGGTCATGAGATATATTCTCCTCGATATATGGTTGCTCTTGACATCTGATATCCTGAGATAGTGACGGACCCTCGCCATACGCTAGAGGATGGAGCCTGCAACACAAAACATGAGACTCAGCCTTGGGTGTCAGGATTCAGCCAAATTCGTACTGGGACACTACTTGAAACACGAAGCCTAGCGCGTTCTGCTCGAAAGACAGTGGAGTTAACCTCCTTTCGTATACATCAAGTGTGAAAACCTTCCGTTCTTGACGCACCGCTACAGGCCACAACCCTGCTGCCATTTTGTAAATCGCACGTGTACATGGCATGCACGACACCAGTGACGAGTACTTGCCTGCAGGAGTCTTACGGCGAGCCAATGAGTGCCCGTGCTAAGGGAGGAGCGAAAGTAGCCGGTCCTCCATATTGGTAAAAAGGATCATGCTGATAGGGGAATGTTGTCCGTTCTACCAAAGTGACGGATTGACCTTCCCTCAATTTAGTCAAAGGTGAGGGTGGCAAGTTCTTGTAATTCAAGAAGGCGGAATGTGGACTTGGTGCTATTACTATCTTCTAGGGGCGATCCAGATCCCAAACCATCCCTCGCGACACTGCAAGAATAACTTGACATGCGTTCTCCAAAAAGAGGGAGACGGAAAGGAAAACTGACCGCCTGCTGTGAACATCCGACTTGTACGCCACTACGCAGGAGGCACCTTTTCTCCGACTTGTAGGTATTCCATGGACGTAACACCATGCCGCAGTCGACGTGGTCCAACAACGTCGTCTCGGAAAGAAAAACCTAATAACTAAGTTCTATGCACTTGTGAGTGCCTCAATCTAACGACACCGTTAGTAAACATAAATGTGGAAGACCAGAGAGAAGTTACTTGCCTGCGTTGGATTCTGCACCTGTTTCAGAAAGGGCCTCAGCCAGGGGCACCTGTTCAGCCATGAGGCCTGAGGCACCACAAGACCCTCGTGCACGCTGGTCCCGCAAGGACTATAGCGTAGTACAACTATAGCGTCCCAGACGACTTCCCTGTAGTGACCTTTACGATTGCAGATTAGTGTGTGAAATATACCCAGATATCCCTGCTGCAAGTTTACCATGACCTCAATAACCGAGGGTTGAAACCGCTGTAATAAGGTTCACACGTGCGTTTGATCATGGTGTAGGGCTTGGCTATCGCACGTCGCAGACTGCCAACGCCAGGGCAAGCGATGAGTAAACTCTTTCCCATGATGTGTTGGTTGCAATTGACCCCACCGCCCACTTCTCAGCTAGAAAACGAGCATAAATTGTCGGTTCCTAATAAGACTTAACGCAGACACCTAGGGATATGGCAGGAAATCGCCTCCCCAGAACGGCGTGGACATGTGGAATGATCCAAATTAACGAAATGAAGGCCATTGTTTTCAGAGTGGCTCTCTTGCTTCCTAGCGTCAGATCCGTTCTCATTACACCTCCATTCCTGTTCGGCCGCCGGACACCTATTGGTCAAGATTAGATTGACAGGGAGTTGACATGAGGGCCCTCTTCATTCTTGGACCTACGGACTCACATACATTCTATTTGGCAATGTGCCGTAAGCGCATGGAGAGTCGCCTTTCGTGTAGATCTCGCAATCGCACTGTCAAAGGCACATCAATCATGCCTGCTCTTCTTCGTGAACCTGACGGCGAGTTTCAATTCCCGTGAAGACATGCGAAACCCCCAGGTTACGTCACCCCCACCAGGGAGATGGTTTACTCACCAAGTCTATGCTGTAGGGGCATGATAACGGCGTGTGTGGAGAAGGCCATAAAGAGGAAAAGAAATAATTGCTCGGGGGGAGCGGTACCTGCGGATGTGGGTGCTCGGTGCTTACACGAGCGCCATTTCTAGCAGTGTAGCTTGGTATAATAATTTCTATTAGCTTTGCCCGAGTTGGATTTTTTGGTAGTATGACGAAGCAATACTCCGGAAGAATTCGCTGGTGCCAGAGCGTCGTATGGGCACAAAAGTAATCTCCATTCTTTTGAAAATGACCAGTCCCGATTCCGGCCCATTTGACATGACACGTAGGGCACGCTGACGGGGTCTGCGTTGCCCTTTTTGCCTGATGGGACGCGCCTTGCTACTAGCTTGTATGACAGCACCGTTCGCACGTGGGACGCAGCAACAAAGTACGGAGTTCGTTCAAGGGTTGCTTGACGCGTCGACGCTAGTTGTATTGATGTACCCTGTTGGTCAAGGTTCAAGAGATAGTCACCTCCGCACCGCCACTCCGTAATCGAAAGGCGGTGGCACGAGGTGACGGATGTCTTCATAACTTCCTCATCACATTATATCTCGAAATTAATGCAAGGCAGGTCCAACGGCGCACAGAAAAACATGTTATTGTTGAGTATTATATTCTCTCCTAGACACGTTATTCTAAGCCTCGCCTAGGGATCTTTCTCCTAAGACACCACGGCGCTCATGTAGCCAGACGCCACTGCTCAAGCGGACACCATCGAGGGCTACCCTCTCGATCAGTCAATCAAGCAAGAAAAAGCGTCGTTTCTCAATACAAACTTTCGACTTCGTGACGACAGGGCTTGGCGCCCCACCTGCTTCAGAGGTAGCCGTTGAGGAAACTGACGTTAGTAGCACTCAATATGTTACCCTTGAAATGCTCCTCAACCCCTCTTCAAAACTATTCAGGCAGACCGATTTCTTGCAGTGCGAGGTTCCACGATGTCACCCCTCAATACGACACCTCGCACGAACCGCATCGCTAAGTCCTTCGGCCTCGTCGACGATCGTGTTTTGAATTGTGGAGAGACCTCTGCAACACCAGCGCAGACCAAGGTTCGGTCTATCCTCAGGAGGTGTGCATCGGAACTCTTTGACACCCCACGGAGTATATCTGCTATTTCTGCCAAGTCCAACCTCGCCGTTCGTAAACAGTTTGTCATGGCACTTGACGGACCAGGAATATCGCTCAATTTATTTGCATCACCTATGGCTTGGTCGCATTCGAACTGCATCGGTGTAGCTTTCAAGCTGAACGTGTATTTTCAGAACCTTGACACTCGCGTTATCGTACGGTTGTGTGGGGTGCCATTCACAGACGGTGTGGTCCATAGCGTTGATTGGGGTGGTATAACGAATCCACACGTATTGGCGCTGGGTACCACATGTGGTGTCGTCCAAGCATGGGATAGTTTGACGCAGAAGCGGATTGTCGACTGGTCAGATGACGATTCCCCAGTAGGGGGAATCCACTGGAACGGAGACCTACTGAGCGTCGGAAGAAAGGATGGACGCGTATCGCTTTTTGACATCCGCGTCCCAAAACAGGTCCAACAAGTTGAGGGCCATAGGCGACATGTCGTTGGTACAAAGTGGTCCCCGGACGGGAGGTATTTGGCCACAGGGGACCAGTCTGGAAGCGTTCACGTTTGGGATATACGAGCCAAGGATCACGTTACGACCAATGATAGGAAAGTTCTGATGAAGCATGAAGGTCCAGTGAAGGTGGGTCGTATCTTCCAAGGTTGACTACAGTACCTGACCCACTTCTAGGCCATCTCGTGGGCTCCGTGGCAAGACGGGCTACTGGCTACTGGCGGACTATTTCCAGATGGAAAAATCCAATTGTGGAATATCCACAAACCCAGTGCTCCCCTTACTATCCCAACGGACACAAATGTCACGGCGTTGCACTGGTCGCCACACTGCAAAGAGATATTAAGCACTCATGGGTTGTCGTGGGAGCCATGGCATGTCGTACGCCGCGCAGAACCACCAGCAAAGCAGGCCCCCAGAACGACATTTAGTAACTCGATGACGGTACACGCATACCCCTCATGTGACAAAATTGTTTCCGTCCATGCCCACAGCGCCCCGATCGGGCATGCCTGTATAGGCCCGGACGGTTGTTCTATCTTTACCGTGAGCCCTGTGGAAGAGACCATCAAGATGTTTAAAGTATGGTCTGCGCCTGCAGGGAAAGGAAAAGATGACGAAGGAATGTCTTACAAGTGTGCCATCCGATAATTGGTTGGCTATGTATGTATACTGCGATCGCCAAGGTTTGGATCCTTTCGGCGAGTCGTTGTCACTTCTCGACGGGCTGTCTAATCGTACGAATAGCATATGATATATTGACCTGCTCTGTTACTTTGCTTGTATACCGCTATTTACGCTACGCTGCACTACTGCCATCTGTAACCGTAGGCATACTTGGGCCAGATGTATTTGTGACCACTAACCAGACTCGAAGCAAACCCGATGTCCAGCGCGGACTAATGGTCAGTTCAACGAAAGGCTTAACTAGGCAAGGTCCACACCTCTTCCAAACCACGCGCAGGCTGCTCCACCGAGATGAACTGACATCTTCCTAAGGCGCAAGCTGCATAACAAGTGTGTATACACAAGCGCCCCACCATCTAACTTGTTCATAAACAACGCCTGGGGTGGGAAGCTCCAGTGGCCGGTATATCTCCAATTTTCATTTGTGTCGTGGGCATACATCGGCTTCTAATAAAACCAAACTCGAGTACTGACTGTGATCTGTAGAACCACACGACAACCCTAGTTTCGACTGATGAGCAACTTGAACCTGTCCGTCTTAGCCATCCTCTTGATTTGCATTTCCTGTCTCTTCTTTATCCTCTGGCACCGCGCGGACCGCCTACGAAGTGTAGCATCACATCAGTCAGTAACATTCCTGCATATCGTATCCCATTTAACAAATTCATGGATCTTGGCCATTTCCAACCCTCACTGTACAGACTGGAAACGTGGTCCGCTCCACAAGTTCGTCTTTCGGAAGACGACGGCCCGGCTGCAACGGAGTTCCTAGCTGACGATGAGACACCCGTAACGCCGATTTGGACGGATTTCCCGCCGCAGCGCGCAGACGGCCATCTCTCTAACGATAGGGACCCCTTCCCTGCCTCCGAAGATAACGAGCCGCAGTCCCATCCAACTGTGCCGGCATAAGCGGGAATGTGCAACAGACGACGGATCCTACTGCATTCTCCCAGAAGACAGACTATCTCGATACGCCTGCTCTCTCTCTCTCTCTCTTTCGATTGCCACCACTCAGTATAGATATCCCCTCAGTTCACGCGGACTGCAGCATTTTGTAATCTACATGACACTTTCGACACCGGCTATTTGTCATTCACTCACACCCACTTTGAATGCATCACCAGATGCGGCGTTCTTGTATTGGTTGTACACAGTACCCGAGTGATGGATTGCGCAGTACCAGGACAAATGACCGCGCGTGAGCGCTCCATGCAATTCAGCATCGACATGGTCTTAATGGCCCTTCCTCCTTGGGAGGTTCTTCTTTGGACACATGTTCTCGACAAGTGTATCCGCCTACCAGCGTCAAGGTCAAATTGACTGTATGCATCGCTTACGAAATTCGGGGGCTCGTTCGCTCGTTCGCAACCTGCAATTCAGACGAAAATACGTCCTTCTCGTCTATTAAAGGAATGGCTCGAGATACGGTGGACATGAGACGGTAGTGTGTGTCTGCACAGTGAGCGAGCTGCGCTCCGGGTCATCGGTAACATCTCCACCCGTCGTCCTCCTGGCGAGAGTGAATGTGTGTGAACATGATACCTAGATTCTATCGGAACTGTGGTCGAACCGGTGACTGACGTCTTGACTGTCCCTGTGCACGAGGACAAGTAAGGGTGTGTCAAGTCTATATACGCTCTTGGTCTACTGAAGTCCTTCTCACGTTGTCAATGTTGCTTAGCTGCCCTTGGACTCACTCCAATTCAAAAGGTTCGATCGCGCACGGCCATTTATTACAATCTGCGTTTCAGTCAGATTACCATGCCTAGTAATTATGGCTAGTAATCAGAGAAGGCACGTAAGCATGAGCGGACGAGTTAATCATGATCACATACGGGCATCTTGCACTGGTGGTAGCTGATCAAGCACAGCTTGTGTGCCAGCCGGTTAGTACGTGGATGCCCTGTCAGCAAGAGGCAGTACAGCCATGGCATATCTAGGCACCGACCGGACATACTGGTGAACCGCCGGGCGGCGCGGACGGCGTGTCGACCGTCCAATAAGCAAATAACAATGTGTTTCGGTCAGAGGAGGGTGAAGGAAGATGAATAAGCCTGTGTACATTAAGCTCTGCGGTAGAAGCGGACGAGGACGTCTGAGTGCGTCGCGATATGCTCTAGTAGCGAGACCGACGTAAGCACTGATGATGTGAGGTGCCAGAAAAGATGGCTCCCCTTCTCTACGCGAATGGGATGGCTTCAGAAAATTTTCATCATGATATGGCACGAGCAGAAGACAGGCAAGATGGTGATTTTGCGGACAATATCATGTCCACTTCATTCTAGTCCTGATCCGATCACGGCACAGCACTGTCGACAGGCGAAGGTTTTGGCGGCGACGATGTGGGCCGGTGGTCGTATCTCGATATCCGAACGATGTACGCCGTCGGAGGGTTAGGGTGAACGACTCGATGTGGTTTTCTGGTTTTCACCCCTATCGACGTGGTTTGTATCTGTAAGCTGGCTGTACCTTGTGCCAAGTTTCGTCATCGTGATGATGTGGAGAAGCTGCGATTATCCTTCGGAGCTCCTGTCATACTTTTCATTCGAGCGTGCGTCATTGCATCGGCATGCCCTGTCAAGGCACAACACAAGTGCGAGTACGTCGCAGTGTACACGACTCTGACAACAATAACAGGGCTGTGAGTGCGCTCATGATCACCGCATGTGCGCGCTCTTCCAGGCGATCAGATAGGCGCAGACAGCCGGCAACTCAGATAGCCTCCGGGAACAGAAATTCAATCGTACGACTGTCTGAAAACCATCAGGGGATTACCATAAACGGACATGCCGACGGAGACATTCCATCGGACCACTCGGAGTCGACCGGAGTATTTCCGTATAAGGCAACTGGGGTTAAGCGATGCATGACATAATCGAAACATATTACAACTCGGCTTGGCAGCAGTCATCGAAGAAAGGACCGCCCGTGGTTATGATCATGCTCTCGTCGCTGTCACTGGCGTCGTTCTTGCCGTCCATCCTCCAGCCCAGCACTAATGGTAACCAAGATCAACCATGCTCACCCATGTCAGACACACCACCACCAACCTCGACCACCATCACCTCTCCGGACGAGAAGAACGACTCCATGAGACCCACTGCGGACGTCCCCGCTCCCAGGAAAAAGGGTAAGAAAGACAGACCACCAAACGAAGTACCTTGTTCTCTTCCTTTCTCGGTTCCATCGATGGCTCACCCAAATTTACCCTTTGTCAGACGTTCATCGTCGTACGACCGCCTCCTTCTAAATCAATCCATCCGCTTAATCTGCAGGTCCAACTCGTTCCCCCACAATCTCGTGCACCCGGCTCATCTTCGACCGTGCAAGCCCTTGACTCGTCGCATTCGAATGGCGGCCCAGACTCTTCCGACTCGGCTCGAACGTCATCGGATAGGTCTGACTACTCTGGATACTCTTCTGCAACTTCCATATCCTCATTTGCATCCTCTTCCACGGCGTCTTCAGGAAGACGCACAATCATCCCTCTCTACAACCTCCAGGCTCACCACGTCTTGACGAATACCATAGTCGACGCAGGCACCGATGCGAAAGTAGCTAAATTCACTAAGCGTGGTCTCGAAATCATCGGACTCGCCCTCCTGGAGCCAATCGAAGTATGGGGGTCTGCCCAACTCCCGCAAACGATCCCTCCACAACAAGCTACCAACATCGCACGCACCTCCATCGACGACCCGCAGCGCGACTTTGGCGCTCAATCACCACGCTTCAACCCACGCTCACATCTTACATCTAAGGGTCTTACCGCACCCAATGACCGCCCAGCCACGAGCCATTCCACTGTTTCTGCACTGGACAAGGACTATCATCAACAGCGAGGGCCAGCTATCAATGTATCGCTATCTCCCACTGACAACTCCCTGCCGATGTCCATCTCCGCAGGCGACACCCCGCAGCCGCGGCGAAAAAAACTCTTCACAAATATGTTCAAAAAGAAAGACCCATCACGAGCAAATTTGTCGATCGCAGTCCCTGCCTCAGGCACGGACACTCGCGCTCCCCCATCTGCACCTCCACGCGTTACCAACCACAACATCCCACGTGCAGGCTCCTTTTACGATCCTCCACACTCAGGCATACCCGAGTCTGCACACGCTCAGCTTGGCTTTGGTTTGGGAGGTGATGGTAGTTTGTCGCCCATGCCCACGACCGGTACGAACTCGGTAACCTCGACAGTATACTGTCCCCCCGTACTTGGCGTACAGGCATCACTATACCCTTCGATTCAACCCTCTTCTGGTCGTCCAACAAAGTATGTGTGGGTGATCCGCAAGTGGCTCAAGGGTACAGAAACAAGCATCTTGAATGGCATGATGGGGAAACTGAGTATCAATGGACGTGGAGGAGGTGCCGGGAACGCGAATGCTGGCGTGGGCGTGGATGGCATAAGTACTGTCGAGGTTCGGTTTGAGTGGGAGAGAGGAAAGAAGAAACAACGGGAGAAAGGCGGAAGAAGAGGGAAACGGCAGGTAGGCGAGAGTCATAACGAGACTGGTCAGAACAACCGACAACAAACGCATACGGTTGGTCGCCGACCCAGCACAACATTGTCAACACCCTCTCCCAGTGGGTCGATCCGTCGAACTGCTCTTGATGTTGCCTTGGGGTCGGAGGATCAGCGCCTTTCCATTGTTTCCCAGCAAAGCAATTCGGACACGGTCACGGACGAGAGCAGCATTGCGCCACACAATGCCCAGTCCCACCAGCATCGACGTTCGCCTGGCGACGATTCCGGCGATGACAGTGACCCCGAAGACTCAGAGACGCCTTGGATATGTACACTCACAATCCGACGACTACGGCCATATTCCCCTGCGTCGTCTCTTCAGCATTCTAGTATTGCTGAAAACTACGACTCGCAGCCCCAATCTGTATGTCTTAAAGTTGCGACGCTCTCACCGACGCCACACCACCCCAAAGTCGTCGGCCTGCTCAAGATACCATTCCCCCTTCCTGATGTCGAAATTGAACACATGGCTGTCAGAAAGCGTATCGTTACGGCGCAGGGCGTTTCCCGGACCACTTCTGGGGCAGGCGGTGATCATGGTGGGTTGATGCTCACCGCGGAGGAGATTAAGGATACGATTTCGTCTACGGCGCTCTGGTTAGTCGTCCGCGAGGGATTTGGAGGTTTGGCAAGGGAGAGAAAACGAAGTGAAGGTGGAGGATGGAGGATGAGGCCTTAGGCCCAGCCGAGGAGTCACTGTGCATCTTGGTCGCGCGTTTTCGACTGGTTTGTAGTTTTCTTCGCTTTGCTGTTGATCATTGGCATACCCGACCTTCCCTATGGTACCCAATTTTTTTCCTGCATTTTATATCCATTATGTTCCATGCTTTCCCCCCTTCTGCGCCCCCCCCTCCCCTCCATCCCTCCTCTCAGGCTAGACACCCACGTTGAAACACCTCCTCACCTGCTTACTATCCGCCACATTGCTATCTATGATTCTTATGACACGTTATGATGGTCCATAATCGATTGTCTCATCCCGTCTTCTTTTATCTCCCCGGCGTCCTCTTCTATCCCATCCCATGTCGCCTTCACAACTACTTGACTTCGTTCGATGCTACTCTCTACCATCCTGGTTTACCTTTTTCATTGCAACTTTTCTCACCTATTTGGCTGAATTCGTAGGTAGGCGGTCGAATTTATCTATTTATCACAGTTGATGCATGAAATGCCACGCTATTCCGTTTGTCTCCAATAATGGATCGTGTGCAAGTTTCAAGAAACCATGAGTTTGAAGGCTGAAAAGCAGGGTTTCAATTACGATTCGAATAAGTACGTGTATATGCATCATCATCGTGGTCGCCTTGCTCTCATGTACGTATACCTGATGCTGGTCCACTTATATACGCTCGGCATACATAATATTTACCTTGAACACATCGTGGGGTTTCAGATACGTACATAAGCTGCTGTGTAGGCTTCTGGCATGTTTCCCATCGTCCCCTTGCAACACCGTCCCAATCTGGGTATTTACCACTTCCGGACGACCATCATCGTCTCTGCATGCATAGTATGTAGGTTACAATTCAATATATCACATTATCCATTGACACGGGTGTCCCCCAATCCGAGCTAGATTCATATGCGACAACGCCGGTATGATGCCTACGCCCTAGCTACAGCCATTGACATAACTAAGTTATTTCGTAGCTACACGTGTTGTCGTGTGGGATCGATATGTAGATGGACGCTAGCGGTTTCCGAAGTAAGTAATAACGCCCAAGTCGTTGAGCGCAGATTATGTATGTGTATGTACAATAATTGGGGGTGCGAAATGACCTACGGACACATTTCTGATGCGGTTCGTTCGGAATCTACGTTGAAGGGCGTTGTTAAACTCAATTATTGTTTGCTACATGATCACAAAAGGGCTAGCTGGGTTGTCATGCAGTCAAGTGAACGCTGCATAATGCCACCGGTCTAATGCCACGTCCCCCTCTAACGACCAAATCCTGCCCTTGAGTTTGGTGGTATACCATGCATCATAACGGGCTCGAGTGGTGAAACTGCTCGAGGGGGCCACATCTGTTGATACTCCCTCCAATCAATGGGAAAGGTGATGGGAGCTTCCTCCGACTGGCGGGTTCTGGACTGGGGGGAGAGTCCCATCGTGTGAGCAACGGTCGGATCCCTTGTTTTCGACAATTCCTCGTCAATCTGTAACTTCAACGTCGTCCACCGCGATGTATGGATGGATGCCCGCCAAGGAATGAATCAAAACGCATGCACCAACGGGCCATTTCATCAACGTTTAATCAGTCAATCGCGACCGTTCCAAATGTCCCTGACGGAACGTCGCACCAGCAGTGTCAGGAAATTGTGACAGGGTGCGGTCAAAACCTCTCGTCGTGAGGCTGACCGAAGGGGGAGCACTCAAGCTCAAGAAAGATGAGACAAACCCAAGAGGGTTCCTTGGCAGGGAATGTCTTCCAGGCTTCTTTGCCCTCTCCATTAAACAATGGTAAGAACAAACCTCTCGGACAAGAATGACGATAACGAGGACTATCTCAGGGAGAGCGACGAGTCCACACCTGACTTTCTCCCATTGCGCACTTTGGTCCCGGGAAAATGAGTGCACACTATGGCAAGGGCACGGACCTGAAAGTTAGATAATCAGGTCTGCTTGGGCGCGATGATTGGGCTGAAGATCAGGAGTGATGGATAACCTAGTCTGTGGTGATTAGGAGGCGAAGTTGGAACGAGACGCGGGGAGCTGTCGTGTGGTGGGGTTCATGGCGTCGCTGAGCTCGGAAAGATTTCGCGTGGTGCTTGCGATAGCTCGACGATGACATTGGAGGTTGATCTCTGTGGCATGATAAGCTGATGGACTAAAATGTAGTCAATCTTCAAGGATGGCCCCAGGGATGACTCTATCTGCGATGTCTGCAAGGGCTCCGAATTTGGCTTCGGTAACTCCATCAAACACCTGTCGGACGTAAGAGTCAGTTGCGCCAACTAAGGGATTCTGATGCAATACACTCCTCACCTCGACTGCAGTTCCATCAGAATCAACGTCTAGTGCGACTAGGGATCTGACGATCAGTTTCAGTTTAGGTGAACCTACAGCGAAATAAGGGGCTCGCCCACTCAAAGACATAATTATGTCAATATCAATGCGCTTGAACACCGACGCTATCACCCTTGCAAAAAAATATCGTCAGGGAACTTGGGAGGTAAGGTTGCGATCAACCCCTATGCCTCCATCCAAACAGTGCAAAATAGAATCAGGACAAGGCCAAACTGCCACCGGGTTCGAAATAGAAATGAAGAGAACACAGGGGTGTGTGCCACACGTAGGCGAGAGCGAGACATGACGCTACAGACAGAGCATGTAATGAGTGCGCAATGACGCGTTCAGATATCCCAATTTGCTGTGTATGAGGTCATGTGTCAGTCCCCCCAAGGTATATCTTACCCCTGGATTGCACTAGAATGGTCAGTTGTTCCTTGAGAGTTTGTAAGGCCACGCGCGTGTTTCAGCAAGGCCGTCATATCCCGCAATCCAGGTCCAGGCCGTACAAAAGTAATCTGGTCTGTATTTCATTATTGCTTCTAGGTCGTCTGGGATCCGGCCGAGAGGAGTAACAAGCATCCGATCGATTTTAGTTAAGCTGTCGATAAATGACATGAGCATAGGCGCGGAATGACGTTTGGATGGCAGGGAGATAGGTGGCATGATACTTACCCAAGAAGTATTGCAAAGCCGCTGCAAAGCGACAATACGACACACGGAAAATTGTCAGGGCGCCTGGCGGACATTTGTAAGTCCTTCCAGTAGTGACACAACGAAGGGGCGTCAGGACACGTGCGGGAAATCACTAAGCAATTCTGCGTAGTCAGCCGCAAGGATCATTGGCTTTGGGCGAGACCTGCCTGCAAAATAAGCGTTCAGTTCATGTATTAGGTGAAGCGAAACAGTGGCACCGCTAGCACGCGATCATGCGCCAGGACGGCTATCCACGAGGCGATGCAAGGGACTTGATAGTGATTATCAGCGATGTTCGAGACATTTCCTTTCTGGAAGAAAATTGCCTGGCTGTGTCTGTGCGGGGGAGCTGAAACTCGGTGGCGGTTCCGATCCAGTTTGTAGTGGTACGAGTGATTGACCTCTCTCTGTCAAGGTTTACACTGGCCTTTGGAGCTGGCTCCCATCCGGGGTATGTGTCGCCACCTGATGGGCCACGTAAAAATTTCCCCAGGGAACAAGCAAGTGGTCGGTAATGTACTTACCAGCACCAGAAACCTCCTCTTGCCGATCACAGTCTCATTAACTAGTCACGAGAGAAGTGCTTGTAGTTCATCATACGCGTCACATGTGCTGGTGAGTAAGCACTTACAACGCGCCTACTGTAACGTTTGAAACGTGGAAATTGTCATGGGACCAAGCTGAAAGGAATGACTGACAAATTGTAAAACTCCATCAGGTGACGAATACGCCCGGAAACACAGAAAACCAACAGTTTCGTGTGTTGCGGGGTTGGAATGCAAGGGATTTCAGGTGAGAGCGTTCTTCGAGCACGATATCCGTGGGAGGGGGCTACCGACACATCGCTGCCTTCTGGTTTCGACGACCACTTGCTAATCGGACGCGCTCCATCTACCTGTACATTGCAAATGTATCGGGACTTTGTGGTACTGTCCTTCTGATGCCATAAGGCCTGGCTCGCAGCGTCACAATAGCCTTCTCTGGTCATCCGGATCTCGAGTAGCCTTCCAATGCTTCTGCTTCCACCGAATCTGATATCACCCTTGGGGCTGCTGGGCTTCTGCGCCGGAATGAGTGGTGCCCTTAAGAGCCATCCTGATACTGCGTCAGATGTGGCGGTCAGCCTATTAAGTGTAAACGGGGGGCGGGAACGTCTTTGATGATGACCCGGCTGTGCATCGATAGCATCAACGGTGGGACGCACACACGGACAAGCTGGAAGCACCTACTGCGAGTTCGATTCCAAAAATGGGTCGAATGTGTCCGACGTTTTGAATTGAAACCTTCGAGGGACTAGGGCACTTTCAGCCGCCATCGTCGGGCCAAGTTGTGGTGCACGTATTATGTACATTGCATCCGTTATGTAGCAGCTTTAACTCGGGTTGGACATGTTTACGAGTCTCTGTCGATAACTCTACCTACCTCCCCAAGGTTTACCTATGGGTTTCTCCTCGCCTCCACGGCCCGAGTCCGTCCAAATTTTTTTCCCTCGCCCGAGGGCCGACCACAGCACAGCTACATACATGAGTAAGTAGCCCACGATTAGAAAAGTCCAGAAATCGAATCGGTACGTACACTTATTTCGTCTTAGTACTCGGCCCATCTAGTTCGATTTGATTTAGAGCCCACGTAGGTTACAAGTGAGGGCTGGAGCGGCCGAAACCCCATCGAAGATTGCCGCGGCGCTGCACCGGCACCCGTGTAGAGTGCGACCCTACGCCCGATCCTATGTAATGTGCAGAGAGGGCTGGACACGTCCTAACAAATTTCGTATGTCTGTATTAAGAGAACCCCAGCCTTACGAAAACAAGAATGGTATCCATATTACTCTCCCAACACATTCCAGTCTTCCGAAGACGCTGTCAATTTCGGGACCGGCACAACACGGACCAAAATGACCAATTTCCGCACATTGTCCGAGGTAAATTTGTTTATGAAATCGATTGGCACTAAAGCTGCAGCGTTGATACAACTAGAGGCGATGTAACACAAATGGACTCAAACCTTCCACACTGACCTCAACAGGCACGTGGCACTCCAATAGATGCTACAGAAGAAGGTCACTCCCTTGATATCTTCTAATCCGACCAACGCACTTGGGTAGCATTTTAAAATAATAACTCGCAGCCGACATAGCGGAGATGCACTATGGTTCCTTGCATTATCTGTGACTGAGAATGGCCAATTCGCGAAATCTGGATTGGAACCCACGGGTGTTTGGCGCACTTTTCCTCATCGGGTGGGCACCCATAAATTGCTCGCATTGGATCCAACTGTCCCCTGCCGAGCCATCGTCCTTTCAGTATTGGCTTTCTGTTATTCTTGCCTCTCCTGTTCACCAGCAGTTCCGCCATACCAATAACTCTATCCATGTATTCGCAGGTATGTTGCGAAGTCTTCCAAGAACTCGTACTCAGACTGTGGCCGGAATCAGTCCCTTGACCAGTGTAGGCCGTACCCTGAGGAGGATGCACGGAGAGTCCCTCGGCGGACTCCAATGGCATGCCAATTCTGTCGAGGTGCTTCTCTTCTTCACTCCACCCGCACACATCCCTTATCCTTCCCCAGGTCGAAAGTTAAAATGTGACGGGGGACGTCCAAGTTGCGGTAATTGCAATCGACGAGGTTACCCATGTCAATATGTGCCTGTGTATGCGTATTCGTCTTCATTCCTTCGCCCTCGGCATGCTGACCAACGTTTCCACAGTTCGGAACAACAAAAATAGTCACTCCTTTTCCACCCAGCGCACTTGTCGTTAGTGTCATCATTTCTCATCTTTATGCATCATCACTCTGCTTCTATCAGCTTTTCGCCCTCTGATAAGTAATATTACCACTTGCTTCTCGTTACGTTTACGGTCTAAGTGCCCGACGAAAAGTTCTTTCCGAGAGGGTCCGTACATATTTCCCATCTAATAACCCTCGCGGGGCTTTTTGAACAGAGTTTGTCCTACAAGGAGTTTGATGTGTCATACGGTGACTATGGTATAGCTGTTAGGGGGAAAGGTGCTGGATCTGAAGTCCACAAGGCAGACGAATGAATACATAAATAGGTTTATTCGTTTCATACATGATCAGCAAACACGAGCGTGTACGCCCTAGCATCTTTGCAAGTCCCTTGAATGCCTTATTCGCATCACCTTCGGCGGCATGTGATAATTTATTCCTCAAGCGCCCTCAGAGTTTGCTCGGACGCGAGATGCTTCCACATGAAGGAGATTCTTTCCGGTCTCTACATTGCTTGGTGCATACCCATATAACCAGAGCGCGATTTGGTCCCCGTAGGGCTGGACTGGGTACTGGCTGCGGATACCGAAGAGGCCGCGTACTTATAGCAGCAAGCGTCAACCCGATGATTGGCTTACTAAATTGCTCAGTTTGAATACGACTTCTGGATGATTATCTCCTTCTTAGCTCGCTCGGGACTCTTCGCCATCCCATTCTCATCCGCGGTACCGATACACTAGCTTTGGAGCATTCGTTGAGTCACAGACTAGTGGGTTGGGTTCCCAGGCAAAGGCCAGAGGTTGCTAATAATTGTGTGAAGCCGGACAGTTTTCATGCCAAGCGGGGCCCCCGGGCATTTCCTGAACTTTACCGTAACAAGCGGTGCTGCAAAAATGAAGTCAGGCCTTTTTTCGCACTCGCTTTGTTCTGCATTGTCGGTACTGATCTGTCATCTTCGTACCGATCATATCTTAGGCCTCCTCAGCTACCCTACAGGCTACACCCTTACCCAGGACTTCCGAACGAAGCAAATGATAACGCGCCATTATCCAGGACGCTGGAAGTGGATCCCTCCGAGTTCGAGGGGCATTTCTGCGCTAAGGCACTAGATCGTTCTCAGTAAATACAAATATACACCGTAATGCGAGGGCGAACCGACATCTCATTTTAGGCAATTGACTCTTTTTACCGATCAAGACTAGATCGCTGTGAGAACGCGCGTTCGCGGGTACCGGTATATAGGGACTCATTCACATCCAAACGAATGGAAAATGAACTTACTATGGATTACCAGGGCTTTTTTCCAGGTTTCTGACGTAATTCCCCATGATGGCCGAACCAATTCTCAGAGGTCATGAGAAGGTTGACCTGGCTAAGCCGTGCGGTGCGATGCGACGTGAAGTTATGGGAGGATTCCCACTCATCACCTGCAAGCAATCAGGGACCTACCCTAATTTCCCAAATGGAAGGCCCCGCGATGGTTTTTCACTGCATCTGATCACTTGAATGAACTCGGCACACCTTAGGTATCCGTAGGGAAGGCCGCCCGCAGTACGAAGGTTGTCGGAAGATCTTGCACGTGTTCCGCTCCAATTATAAGCCTTACATCCTTGGGACACGGATTCCTTTACTTGACAGTGTGTTTGTGGCATGTGTGTCTACGATCCGGCGGTCTCGGTGTGCGTACGGCAGATAGAACTTTCGAAACGTCCATTCGGGAGAAGCCTGAACCCACAAGTTTGCAATAGCAAATGCAACGTGCGAGGTGAAAACAGGGGGTCACACGGTAGGAGACGAGGGAGGAATGGTATAGCCAGTTCATACTAAAATGCGAACTGATAAGGATGCCTGGGTACCTTCAGTGTGTGTATCTGATTGCAGCCTAGCCGGAGATATCAAACTTGTCACGGAAGCGGAACCCTGATTCTGACACTGCCAGGGTCGAAGTGTATGTTATACCGCGGTATACACAGGTACCCACTGGGGTTCATGACAGGTTCCTGGGGGAGTATATGCTTACTTGGAGACGGATGACGCTTTCCAGCAACGGCAGTCATGGCAAGGTCAGTCGTCCCTGGAAGCATCGAATTGGGAAAAGTCAATGGGACTCACAATGCAAGTTAGCTGCAAGTTGCAACTCAGATTTAGGAGATTAACGGGTGGTCTTGTCTGGTGACAACTGATGTCATAACCTGGTGTCTCGAGAATGCAGACCGACTAACCAGTTAAAGTCCGGACGCTTCAACGTGAATGGAAATGGTCCAACATTGCTTCGGCCGCCAACAATGATGCAATTAGAGTTGGATTTCCGCTCATTTGTACTTACAAGTGTGTTAGAGCCTTCGAGGCGCGGAACTGAGGCCGCACAGTGCCACGTGGAGGTGCTTCCATTACTATCAACATCGATGCCCAGTGTCAGGACTGAGTTCTTGACTTAGGTCTGAGGACGATGCCGGACGAAATAAATCCATATGCGTGCCAACACGACATCATAGGCGCCTACGTCCCAAAATTCATATCTAGAGTAGGGGAAGTTCACTTACCACGCAGGGCGGGAGCTGCCAGTGCGATAAGTCGTTATGCTGGTCAAAGTCTCTCGCACTTGTGCGAGTGGCCAGGTGGACGAGTCATTGGAATACGAGTGCTTGCAGGGCTTTATGCAATGATACATATGTAGGTGCGTACGCACATACTACACGTGCATCAGCCCCTGGTACCCGTGATTTCTAGCGACTTACGCACTACACTATATTTGTGCCAGATCGCGGCTATGGGAGTGAGACTCTTCCCGACGCCGTTAGCATCCTCATTTTGATGTGATGGGCTCCTTCCTTGATCAGGTGAGCAAGCATTACAGAACACCTTGCTAAGAGAACAGATGCCTGCTTCCTTGACGTCTTTATGAGCTCGGCACGGTCGTCGTGATTAATTTGAAACCTTTATCTGTCCACTATTAACGGGCCCGGTGTCGTAGGGCCACTAAGAGGAAGGGGGGCACTCGAACGTTCCCCGCATTGCGAACCTAATCGTGTCATTCTCAATCAAGTAAGTGAATTGGACAGCCCGATTGAGTCCTGTAACCCATCCATGCGGTATTTCCCCTACCACGATATCCTGGTGAGCTTCTGTGTCCCACACTATGTTAATATGATGTGAATGAAGCCGCTGATCTAACCTCATGAAGATAGACCAACATATTGTCCCATCGTGGCGTCAGTTTCACTGGGATCCCATACTGTCGTCTACTATTTTAGATACAACCCACAGTGCGAGGTAATTGTGCGTTCTATCATCTCCCAGGAGGACGGTAAGGATAAAAGAAGATCCATCGACCCGAAGTTTGTCGTGTCCTCATCCTGGAACCGAGGGGCGTCAACACTATATGGACAATATACGTCGTACTTACATGGCGCGAGCAAAATATCGGTGGATACATACATTCACCGGTTGTAGGTAGCCCAGACGTGTCGAGGGAGTTGAGGCTGTAATTGCCAGCCGGTAGAGTATCTGGGAAGAAGGCTTCGGCCAGGTTGTTCGTGCGGAAGCTCACTCGACTTGAACGATGTGCTATAGCTTGGCAGGCAGGCATGTAGCCAAACTTCGAAGTGAAAGAAGCTTTGTTGGTAATAATACTCGGAGTGGCGGGCTTTGGAGTGGCACCACTTTCGTTTTCCTTCGCACCAACCAACCAGCACCGTCAAGTGGGCTTTTCCCTTCGTCGATCGTGAAATGTCCTCAAAACCACGACAAGATGACGCGCTGAACCCACAAACAACAACGTATGAGTTTCTGGGGCCACCAGGAGCGTTCTTGATCACCATCGGTGTTCCCGTGATGGCGTACGCTCTCTACTTTGGCTGTTCGGACACTTCTGGCGGGTGTCCTCCGTCTCTAGACATCATTTCTGCACGTATCCAGGCTGCGGTAACTGACAAAGCGTGGTGGCTGGGCTTGTGGGACACTCAAGCGTCCCTCACGTACCTTGCCTGGTACATGTTCTGCGTTGTGGCTTGGGCTGTCCTGCCGGGTGATTGGATCGAGGGGGTTCAATTACGCACTGGAGAGAAGAAACAATATAAAATCAATGGTGGGTGCCTGGGTCGTCTTCTGTTTGCTTCGACACTTGGTGTTCTGGTGTTGACATGGCTTGTGCAGCGTTCTCGACTTTCTTGCTCACTCTGGGTATCACGACTGGTTACATCATGCGGTTTGGCCCTCAGTCCTTCACGTTCATTTATGACAAGTGGGTCGGTTTCATGACTGCTGCATTGATCATGGCGGTCGTGCAAGCGCTCGGAGTGTACGTCGCGTCGTTCCGCAAAGGTGCCCTTCTCGCTTTAGGGGGCAACTCTGGCAATCCGATTTACGATGTAGGTTCCTACTATTGTTCCGCTCAAGGTCGATTCTCACTTGGGGACTCTTGTCAGTTCTACATCGGTCGTGAACTGAACCCGTCAATCGGGCTATTCGATATCAAGTCCTTCAACGAACTCAGACCTGGCCTCATACTTTGGGTTCTCATCAATATCAGCATGCTCTGCGAGCAAGCGGTCCGCCGTGGAGGTCTACAGAACGTGACTTACTCCATGTGGTTGGTCTTCGCTTTCCAAGGATTCTATGTTGCGGACGCGTTGTACAACGAGGTATGATATGCGAACATGTCATCTCCGCTAGCGTCTGACCGACAACGATCTAGCCGGCTGTCTTCACTACCATGGATATTACGACCGACGGTTTTGGATTCATGCTCTCTGTTGGCAACTTTCTATGGGTCCCATTCGTGTACTCTCTACAAGCACGATACCTTGTCTTCAAGCCCGTGGAATTCGGACTCCTCCCTACTTTGGGAATCTTTGCGATAAATGCACTGGGTTACTATATCTTTCGGGATGCCAATGGGGAAAAGAACGATTTTAGGAACGGACGTAACCCCAAGAGTGAGTGCTAGGCGCGCGTTGCATGTTTCATTGGATCTTTCTGATGGAAGTCGTAGACCTTCAATATTTCACGACCGAAAGTGGCTCGAAATTGCTTACTTCGGGATGGTGGGGGCGTTCCCGGCACCCTAATTATTTGTGGGTGGCAGATTGGATTATCGTCATCATAGTACTGATGGGTGGCTTAGTGGCGACCTCCTCATGGCACTTGCCTGGTCGCTACCAACCGGCTTCGAAACTCCAGTCACGTACTTCTACGTGATCTATTTCGCAGTGCTTCTTATCCACAGACAGCGGCGTGATGACGAGATGTGCGAGAAAAAGTGAGTACACGTGTTGTCTTGGTTGAATCTATTCTCACAAGTACATTAGGTATGGCAAAGACTGGGAGAAATACAGAAAATTGGTTCCGTATCGCATTATCCCATACGTGTATTAAGTTAGTCGACTGTTATCTTAACTACTAGAACCATTAGTCGCCCAGAAGGAATGGTATTTCTCACTCATTGTTCAGGGATTGCAGAATTTTTGTGATGCGCTCTTTTCGCAAGGGGATCCAGAGCGTTTCGCTCCCACCTTGTCCACCCTGATTAACTGAAAGGATCAAACCGTGATCCATGAATTCCCCTAGGAGCGATCTCAGAGTGGTATCATTGGTGGCGATGAATTCGGCTCGGGCAGCGGAGAAAAGCGCGTCGTATGTAAGGCCATACTGTTGGAGGTCGTTAGCGTTTTCCGCGGGAGTCGCCTCTATGTTTTCCAATTGTTTCGCAGCAAGGAAGGCAAAGAGTTTTTTCGCTTTAGTTGTAACGGCTGCAAGGACATGTACTACTGCCGTCTCAGAGAGCGGGCCGCCGGACATAGTGCCTCCTGCTGTGGCGCTATGACGCGCGGACCGAGTGCCAGTGCTCAGTGCAGCAGCGCCAGAGATGGTTGATCGATCCGCGTATGTGAGTTCGAAGTCGTAAGGTGATAGCGTGGTGAGATCGTGCCACAGCCACGCATAACCGCGACTCAGCACGCTATTCCTCACATCTCCAGGGTTATGTGCGGGAGACTTTCGAGTAGTGATATCGGAAGTGGACCAAAGCAGGGGAGCATTTAGCCTGTCAATGGATGCTACCAGATGGACATGGGGATTGAGTGCAAGGAGTGAAAGAAAGTTTCTGATTTTTTGGGAGCGCATGACCGGACTGTCAATGTTGTGCACGACGAGGTAAAGATGAGCATGCGGTCCATCCTGCGAGGAGTTGGCGAAAAAATCATAAACGCGTTGTTCCGCTGAAAGAGGGAGTGACGAAGAGTGGGACAGCACGCCGGGCACGCGCTCGATCGAGGCAAGGATATCCTTGAGCGTGGTATTTGGCTGGAAGCCATTCACGACGACGACGTGGCCTTTCTTAGCGAGACATTCCGTCGCAAATTTGTTCAGAATGGTTCTCTTGGAACCGAAGCCGTAGAAGAGTAGGTTGAAGCCCTCGGCGAGCTCTCGCGCGTATCGGCGAAAGGCAGTGGCTTCGTTCAATGGGCCTGTCCATCGCGTCTGCACCGTCTGATCCTGTGAACGCGCCTTGTATGTTGCAATGGCCGTCGCGTACTCGTCTGCACTGAGCGGCAGGACGCGCGACGAGAACACGTTGGAGGACGTCGCAGCTCGCGACGACGCCTGCAGAAAATACGCCTCGAAGGACGGCACCGACTTGGCCGGTGCACCCAACTCGGACTCCCATTGCTCGCACGCGTCTGACCCGTCGTCGCTGTCCATGGCGGTGAGCAAAATAATTATTCATTTATTGTGGTTATCAGATCGATAACGCCTGCCCTAAGCTCCGATTGGGGTCGATTATCTGACCCGCCAATACGATGACTTGGAACATCCGCACAGGAAAAAAAAACCATCGCTCCTTGTCCTTTCTCTTCCACCTTCCACCCGCGAGCTCGAAAAAATGGCGCCCATAGGAAAGCTCTATTCCGTCCCTGGCATGGGTCAGACCACCGTCGTACGTGCTTCTCGCGTCGCGCTGTACTCAAACCTGATCTTTGCCTCACAGATCAAAGCCACCGCTGCTGTAGCTGGTGTGGAGCTAGAGGAACCCGCATACAAGCACTACGAAGATAACAAAAAGCCAGAGTTCCTCGCTAAGTTTCCCCATGGAAAGATTCCCGCTTTCGAGGGCACCAATGGCTTCAACCTGACGGAAGGCGCTGCCATCGCTCGGTATAGTGCGTACCATTCTCGTATTTCGGATGTTTTTCAGATCGTGGGTGGAAGGAAGAAAAGTATTTCGACAGTTATCCCTGTCGGAATTCGATGTCGACAGATAGTGGTATTTCTGACCGCCACCACCTTCTTGCTGAAAGCGTGTAGGCGAGCGATACTTACAGGTAGTTTATAGTTGCTTCGATTTCTCCAAACTCTGGCCTTCTTGGTGGCACGGTCGAGGACGCCGCACTCGTCGACCAATACGTGCACTTCGCAGAGACGGAAATACAAACGTCTCTTCAGTACATTTACATGATGATAAACGGATATGTCCCTTATAACAAGGGCGTAAGTTTGGTAACCCCTCCCTTCCCATTCTTTTTCTGACGATTACTGTTCAACAGATCCACACAGCACTGGCTGAGAGTCAACTCCGTGGGTTTAGCACCCTCGAGACAATCCTTCTCACTCGTACCTACCTTGTTGGCGAGCGCCTCACCCTTGCTGATATCACGGTCGCTTCTGTCATTTTCCTTTCTGTCTCGTACACCCTCGATGCCCCGCTGCGGACTAGGTATCCAAATGTCCTCCGCTACTTTGACCTCATCATCAATCAACCAAAACTCAAGGGCGTCTTTGGGCAACCCACATTCATCGAGAAGGCTGTGCAGTACACCCCGCCTGCAAAGGAGAAGAAGGAAAAAGAACCTAAGCAACCTGCTCCTGCGCCGGCTCCTAAGAAGGAGAAACCCAAGAAGGCGGAGGAAGACGAGGAGGAGGATGAGAACCTTGTCCCTGAAGAACCCAAACCAAAGAACCCCCTTGATCTCCTACCAAAATCGACGTTCAATCTCGAGGACTGGAAACGCGCTTATTCCAACAAGGACACACGCGGGCCTGGTGGCTCTCTTGAATGGTTCTACGAGAAGTAAGTGTGCGAAAATGTATTCCTTTCCGTAGACTTGACTCCTGCCCCGTGTAGCTTCGACAGAGAAGGCTTCTCAATCTATCGTGTTGACTTCAAATACAATGAGGAACTGACCCTCATCTTCATGTCCTCCAACCAGATTGGTGGTTTCTTCAACCGTCTGGAGGCTTCACGTAAATACCTCTTCGGGTCCGTAGGTGTCCTCGGGGCGGCCAATGATTCAATTATTGCCGGTGTTCTGATCCTGCGGGGTCAAGATGTCAAGCCTGTTGTCGAGGTAGCACCCGACTATGAGAGCTACGACTATAGGAAACTGGACCTCGAGAACTCCGAAGACAAGGCCTTCTTCGAGGGTGCTCTAGCCTGGGACTTGGAAATTGGCGGCAAGAAGTGGCAGGATGGAAAGAACGTGAGTTCGCATTTTTGGCTTGTTTATGTGAGATACCAATCACGGACATGTTCTTCTCTCGTTACAGTTCAAGTAAACGAAGAGATTTGGTTTGTTGTATCCTCACGATTCACGTGTACCGCACTGTTACTCTGTAGACTTGTTCACGAGGTTAGGACACCGAGTTTACTCATGGTGAAACTTTGCATCACATAGAGCTCAGGGGTTTTCGACACCATAGCGGCGACCGTTCAAAACTGCTGTGCGGAGATGTGATGCCCTACCCCGGCACTCAGACAATCTGACCTTATCATGTCTCTCACTTTCGTCTCCAACAGTTGACGATGACACTCATAGGATGCTCGGTACCGAGGTCAATGGCCCCACTGAAGGTCCTATGCCCTGCGACGCTCAGAGCCTTAAGGATCACGGTGTGATAGTCAGTGTTCCTTCAAACTATCGTGAAGTCCTCGAATGGAATCCTGGGTGGAAGCACAAACTCAGTTTATCTGAAGCAGCAGATGTAATCTAGTCAACCGTGGTGGTCTCTATACTTGATCTCTCTTGGATCAGCGGATCATATCATATCATTTGAAAGGAGCTGCGCATGTTCCTCGAGAATTTGCATAAGCTGTGGGCTGTCCATTTCCTTGTGGGGAACATGAAGTGGGAGGCACCATAGGCAGATCTGTTATACCCATATACATTTACCTGTGCTAAATTCTTTTGCAATTGACAGTGTAGATTCCTTACAGACTCTTGTGGAGTGTCAACTACAAACACTGTAGGGAAAACTCATTGTATTACAGAAGTGCTCCTAACACCCTGAGTCATAGTACCAGATACAGTAGTTGGTGTAGCATCACATTTATATATAATGAAGGGTTCTTTTTCTTTTTTTTTTTAATATGAACTGCCTTCATGTTGGCTAAGGATCAAGCAAAGAATATGAGAAATGAATGAGCCACATTTCTACTCATCTGCTATTTGATGTACAGTGGCTCAAAAAAGTGTCCCAATGTTGGGTCATTTTGCAAAGGTCTCTTATTTGTGACTGGACTACTGAGAATCAGTTCATGGGCCTGTAGAGTGTCTGAAAGTACTTGGTCTTGGCATTCCAAAACTACTTTTGTCATATGTTTTGGTTTCCATGGTGACAAGATACAATTATTCCAAAATGACAGCTCATTGGGACACTTTTTTGAGCAGTGATTCTAAATTATAGTTTTAGTATTTAGTATGTCCTCCCTTTGCCTTTATCACTGCTTCTAGTCTCCTAGGCATGATTTATATTAGTCCCTGACACTGCTCCACCTCTATCTTGTTCCACTCCACTTCAATCCTCTCCCAAAGCTCCCAAACCCCCTTTGCTGGTGCTTTATAGCTATTGAGCTTCTTTTTCAGGATTTCCCATAGATGTTCAATGGGATTAAGGTCTGGAGACTGCTGGCCAGTCTAGTACCTTGATATCTTGAGAGTCAAGCCAGTTCTGGACCCTTTTGGAGGAGTGCTTGGGGTCATTATCTTGTTGAAAGATAATGTTCTCCCTGGGAATACCAGAATACTCCATACTGGGAAGCAGATTCCCCTCCAGAATAGACACATACTGCTCAGCATCCATCCTCCCCTCAACCTCTGCAAGTATCCCCACTCCATTCCAACTCATACAACCCCACACCATCAAGGAACCCCCTCCAAACTTCACTGTCCCTTGCACTTATTTATCCTGCAGAGGCTCACCTGCCATTTTCCACACATACTTCCTTCCATCTGACCCAATCCTATTAATCTTGGTCTCATCTGACCAAATAACTCTTGTCCAGTCCTCCACAGTCCAGTTTTGATGCTTGAGTGCAAAGGCTAGTCTCCTTCTATGCTTGATAGACAACAGTGGCTTCTTCTTCTTGACTATGGCCTTCATAGATGCAGCCTTAAGGACATTCTGAACTGTTTGTGGAGAGATAGGATGGGAAAGAGCAGAGTTGATAAGATGAGTAGCTTGGACAGCATTTTCTGCTCTTCCAGTAGTAATACTGGATATAATCCTTCTTCTGTCAGTAGAGGAGAGCTTGGAAGGACATCCTAGTTTAGTGTTTTCCTTCTCTGGTTGGACTTCTCTGATGATCCTGGCCACAGTAGACTTCCCTAGACCAGTTTTAGAGGCTATTTTGCAGCTAGAGAGACCAGATTCAGAGAGAGAAAGGATATTTGCTCTGACAGAGTCAGGAATAGGCTTCATGGTATGGTAGGGAAGCCAGATTGCTGGGAATACTATTTATACTGATCAGAATGATGTAATTTACATGACTACACAGGGCTGAAGCACAGCATCCACCAGAAGCTATCAAATTCCAGTGCTGTTACTAAATGATTATTTACAAAATCTAGGGTCAAAAAAGTGTCCCAATGAGCTGTCATTTTGAAATGATCATATCTTGTCACCATGGAAACCAAATCATATGACAAAAACAGTTTTGGAATGCCAAGACCAACCAAGTACTTTCAGACACTCTGCAGGCCCATGAACTGATTCTCAGTAGTCCAGTCACAAATAAGAGATCTTTGCAAAATGACCCAACATTGGGACACTTTTTTGAGCCACTGTAGTGTTCCACAGTTCAGGCTCTAGCCAGCTTGGAAACCAAACCAGACCATTACATAGATGAGCACAGCTACCCTCACCCAAATTGACTTAGTTCAATAGTCTAGCCAGTGACAGCTTGAGCTGAACCACAGTTCCAAAGTCAGTTCAAGCTGAATCTGATTTGCCTAACTTAGTCACATGACTTGGATGGAGTCATGCTAGGTTGTGAAGGGTTCCAATAGCTGCTAATTACAATACCTACATGTACCTACTATTGATTGTCTATGTAGGTACATAACTGCCATGGAGTTTGGTCATGATAAATTGAAGACTGTTGCAATTTACAAAGTATGTTCAGTATCATTCTAAGTAATGTACCAAAAGTAAGAATGGATAAATTAAGATACAATGGCCCTCCACTGATCAGCAAATTGGCCATTGTCTTTTTTGTACTTTTGGTATTTATTGCAGCACCAATAGTCAAATAAATATGGATAGCATTTACAATTATTTAAGTAGGTCCTTCATCTACCCATACCAATTTTCTGACTATTTATGCTGTTGCAACTTCTCATACTTGACTTTCTGAGCTATCAATATTATAATTATTATTCTACAACCCTACCATTTGCTGGTTAACCTTAGCTTGCATATCTCACAGATAAGCAACACCACAATCATTGATTGCAAAAAGATAATTAAACAAGTGGAGGTATCATAGTCATGGCAGGAAACAAGCATGCAAGGAAGTGACTACCAACATGCAGGGGCACTGATTAGTTAAGAAGATCATAAGGAGTGATGTGGGGGGGAAGACTTGTGAAAGCACTAAAAATGTACCAAATGGAATGATCTGATGTTGCAACTGAAAGAGCATTGAACATCCAAATGATAGTATTCTATTAAACTTGTCAGTATGCTTTGCAAGATGATGAAATGATGCCTACAAATGCTCATGTGCTGATTGGACACTGCCAGGTCATCTGTCACCATGTCATCTGGGAAGCTGCCATCCTCCAACATTGTGCTATCCATGGTGGGTGTGATAAGGGTATTTGCCAATGTGATGATTTCTTTCAAGACAGCATGACTGCATTTGTTGATGGACATAAAGTATTGTCAAGTGCATGGCCCCCAATTCTGTTTGGAGAATGCCAATGTGGGTGACAATTCCATCCCAGATACTTTATTGAACTGGAGAGGAGTCCTTGCAGTGGCCTTGCCACAGGTACTGATCTGGTCATCAACATGGAGATGACCCCTCTGGAATAGATGGATTGCATGTTCAAGCCAAACAAATTTTTACCCTACCTTACAACAGGACAGTAGTGTTACTTACTGTGGTGCAGCAGAGAGAAATTGCTCCCTTGATACCATGCTCTTTCAGAGCATTGGTGTCAAGTCTTGGAACATCAGGGCAACCAACACAAGGCTGCAAATGGGTATGGACAAGGAGCTGCAGTAAAAAATGTGATCAATATGCATTCTCTGGCTTTGTGGGATTGAGATCTTGAAATAAGAAACTGAGCCCATCCAGAAGCTTGTTACAAGTCTCCTGAACCATGTTAAGAGATGGTGAGTTGTCAGCACCTGATGAAAGGAAATGAACCATAATGGCAAGGGTAGTGGAGCCAAAATTGCTATGCCATATGCTGAGCTGCTGAGTTGCCTGTCAAGTAAAGTGAGTCAAGAATTGAATGAAAACAGAAAGAGATGGTTGGTACAAGGACAAAAATTGGGGCTCCAGGACATATTGCAGTTAATTTGCTGCAATGCAGGTTGATGGTGGTGATGATAATTTAGAGGGCTTGCATCAGATCTTGATCCAGAATTGCTCATGGGTCACCCAGACTTCCAGCCCACATCACCAGAGTGGGCAATACCTGCTTAGTCCACTTCCTGTCCTCTTGCAGCATAGGAGGCAAATGTCCATTTATGTAACAGAAGTGACCAGTACCTGTGCTGGTGGTTCCAGCTGATAACACTTGGCTTGGAGTCATAGTTGCTGGGCAACCTGAGCCTTCCACTGTAGCATTGCCATGTGGGCTAGTCTGCAGTTTCTTTGCTGGCTTGTTAGCAATAACATTAGTCTGCAGTTCCACACAAATTAGCATGGCAATCAGATAGCCTAGGGTACATACTGTTGTGGTCATGCAGGCCAACATCAGACCCTTCATCATCTGCCTCATTGACCTCAGATGTGATGACATGCTGGGAATCACTGTGACCTGTACACCTGCACTTAGAACCTGTTTGGACAGCTTTGGAGATAGGCCTGACAGAGTTGTCATTGCTCTCTTCTAGGATGAAGTTGGCACTGGTAGTAGTACTCCTTGCTGTCTGAAAGTCATTAAGAGGAGAGGTGTATAAAATTTCCTAGCCAAGACCTACCTTGGGCTGGTGAAGGCCAGCAATCCAAGCAGGTAAAGCAGTGGGTTCCTGTGTGCCATCTTTATCCTCATCTGAGAAACTCATTGGGGTTTTCCTATAGGCTGGAGCCACATTGGAAGCTGTTGAACTAATGCTAGTTGCCTTGGTCATCATAGAAGGGACAGTAGAAGATGGTGGATGAGACCCTTGACCAGTTTGAGAGTCAGAAGTGGCAGAATTTTGAGGGGTACCATTGGCAGTGCTGGGTTGGACTTCACTTACCCAATTATTGACATGGCCAAGGAGGAGTGCTCTCTTGTTTGGTGTGCTGAGATTCTGAGTGAGATTAACCCAGTATAGCATTGATTCAGTAAGGAGTAACATCAGGAGAAGAAATTCACACTGCTGGTGAGATTTTTCTTGTTCCAATGCATGTGACAGCCCCACATCAGCTATTGCATGTTGTCTTCTTGTAGAAAATGGCTGTAGGCAGCCTCAGTAGTGACTCAACTGCTATATATTTGATGTACCTGTAGGCAGCTACAGGTTATCAGTAAGTATGGAAATATTAGATAAATAGTAGACTTACCCTCAGTAGTGACTCAACTACTGAGGGAATAGTACCAAAGTGTACTCTGAAGTGTACACTCTAAGTGTTTATGTAATCAATAGAAAAGCATACCAAAATGGATATCACACAGGGGTGATTCAATCTCCAACACACCCCCTGAAGCTCCACTGTGTGATAAGTAGAAGTGCAGAAGAAAATAACTTAAAAGAATGCATACTCCATGATTCAATAAACAAGTGTGTATCCTGCTGCTAGTGACCTTCAAGTCCATGTGTATCGAGTGTATGTGTGGCTGTGTTGATACATCATTGCATTGTGGCAACTTCCTGTTTTGGAATGCACATGGTGTGTGTGCATCATCTCAAATAATGATTGGGTTTCAACATTTTGCATTTGTCCAGGGAGTATCCCATGTTGCCAGTAAGTGTTTGCAACATTCCAGAGGGGTCTCACAAGCTCATGAGGTGGCAGAATGGGAATGGTAAGTCTGGAGGCCTTGATGCCTCTTGTTTTGATTGTACTGACATTTTTAGATCTTGTCTTGATCATAGCATGTCAGCACAAGTCCCTAAGAGTCCAAGGAGGATGTAGATGGTCATATCAAGTGGGTTTGGAAGGTGCAGGTGAGTTGTTTGGCCATCTGGCCTTGTCCTTGTTATTGTTAAGAACATTTCTTCCCAAGTCAAGTTGAGCTGGGCTTCATAGCTCCAGCATGTCCAGAGTTGGGCTACTGTGCTGGAGCTCATACATATGAGCTGGGGTTGGGAGGCATGTGGCCCATGGGGGTCAAAGCCCAGGCTTTGACAGGGGTACACTACCCAATCAGCTTCAGCTCATGCACTGTGCCCTTGGACATGCCCAGGTGGTGATCAGATACTTGACTAATTGAGTTCTTGTTTGATTATCTGGCTGCTGCTACAGTACAGATCTAACTAGGTATTTATACTACTAGTCCAGAGGAAGAACTACTGGAGTTCTGGTAGTCTTGGTAATAGGTTATGTATGAATGTTAGTAAGTGAGTGACTAAGAGAAGTCCAGAGACTGGTCTACCAGTTGTAGACACAGGCCTGACAAATGCATGGTACTAACTAAGGTACTAAGGAACAAGGTAATGCTAAACCAAACAAAGAATAAAGGTTTGGACTGGCAGATCTGAGACTGGACACTGGTCTGGGGTTTGTGCACACAACTACTGGAAAATAGCTATCTACTGGTAGAGTACTTACTAGTAGTGTAACCTAAAATACATGCATATGACAGTTATCTCGCCTCATGCTGCTGCTGCAAGGCAGTTGTTTGGCTGTACAAAGATTTCTTGGCTGTTTTGTGTCATTCTGTGTTGATCCAGGTGGCACCCCCTTCTGCCAGCAAGTATTGGCAGTGTTCCAGAACTGTTTAGAGGGGTTTGGAGAGAATTTGAGGCAGCTGCATGAGAATGTGCACTATCTGGTACATTTTTCCTCTTGTTTTGACTTGTTGTGCATGCCTCATCACCCATAATCCTCTCACAGGGTGTATGGACTGTTTTGAGGAGTTTGTGAGGAGTTGAAGTAGCTGCATGGGAATGCCAGCTCTTCAGTATGTGCACCCTCTCATTATGGGTCTTTCTGTCCTCCTGATCTTGTTACAGCACATGTTTGTCATCAGGTACCCTCCTGCAGGGTGCCTGAACCATTTCAAGGGTGTGAAGAGGGGAGGAAGTGGCCACTTGGGGGCCACTTGTCCATGGTAGGTGCTTTGCCTTGTATGTGTGTTGCTGACATTTTCAGCCTGTGATTTGAGTCTTCCACATCAATGTACATAGGTCTGTGAAGAGTGTAGGCATGCCCAGTATGCCATTTGGAGGTGGTGTGGGTGGTGCAGGTGAGTAGCCTGCTTGTTTTGCTTTGCACTTGCTGTGCTGACTTCCACTGTCAGTTAGCAGCACTTTCTCAACTCCATGTGGGTCAACATATTCACTGCTAGTTGCATCACCATGCTCCCCACTGCCATTCTCCTCCTTACTGGGTAAGTTGTCCCATGTAGGCTGGTTTCATACAGCCATGGATCATTTGTCCTGCCACAACTTTTTTTTTGCATTTGACCTGAGTCTTGCATGATCTTGGAGGCCCTTGGAAGATTTATAGCCATAGTAGGTACTAGCTAGATGCAGTGCAGGTGTTATAGGTGAGCCAGGTGAGTCACCTGCTCATTTTTCCTTGTACTGTGTTTGCCAGGCTGCCACACAATTGTTCATCAGTCTGCCAGTGCTCCATATCAATCCAGGATGCACCCCCTGGTGCTGGTAAGTATTTGATGTGTTCTGGAGGTGTTGTAAGACCTCATTGGGGTTTGAAATGGCAAGACTGCCATGTATGTGGTCATGATGGTGTGTGCAACCTCTCATTTTAATTTGTCTTGCACATCTGACCTTTTCAGCTCTTGTCTTCATTCCACCATGTCAGTGCAGGTCCCCAATGGTCCCTGGAGGGTGCATATAGCCATTGGGAGGCATTTCTGGTGGCACAGGTACAGTGAGCTCAAAAACCCTTTCCATTCTGACCCTAACAGCAGTGAATGAGGTGTACTGCCAAACACCATGGGAATTCCAGTTAGCTTTGGTGGAGTTATAAATAGTACATACCATTGGCTACAAAATTGCCCACTAGGTCATGTGATTTGGTTCACAGGCTGGCAAGATATATGCAATATAAAACAGCAATGTCATGGAAAGGGTTTTTGAGCTTTTGCATAGATGGGTATTCTAGTACTTGGTATAACCTCCTTTGGCTTTCAACACTGCCTGAACCCTCCTAGGCATACTCTCAATCAACTTCTGACACTCTTCAACTGGTATCCCTTCCCATCCCTCCTGAACTCTCTCCCACAAATCATGAATTTCACTAGGGGGGTTTTCATGTTGTGCAAGCCTCCTCTTGAGGCAACCCCAGAGATGCTCAATGGGGTTTAGGTCTGGAGACTGTGCAGGCCACACCATGGTCTGGAATTCTTGCTCTTCCAGCCAATTCTTGACCATTCTGCAGGTGTGCTTGGGGTCATTGTCCTGCTGAAAGATGATGTCAGGAGGATTGAGACCATAATACTCCAGGGTTTGCTGGAGCTCATCCCTCAAAATTTGAAGGTAAAGGTCCCCATCCATCCTACCATCAATCTTGGTAGCAAAGCCAACTCCCTGCCAAGTCATACAGCCCCACATCATCAAGGAACCCCCTCCAAACTTGAGGGTTCCTTCAACCAGCCTATCACTAAGCCCCTCTCCTGCCCTTTTCCATGCCCATTTGCATCCATCTGATCCTAGATGATTGATTTTGCTCTCATCAGACCATATAACCTTTTTCCAGTCCTCTATAGTCCAGTCTTTATGACTATAAGCAAAATCCAAACAAGCTTTGTGATGTCTGGCAGAAAGAATAGTACATTTGGTCTTGACCACAGCCTTCATACCAGCTTTCTTCAAGTGAAGATGAACTGTACTGGCAGAGAGTGGTTGGTTGGTAAGGTTGGAAAGAGTTTTGGTCACTTGAACAGTGTTTTCAGCCTTCCCAGAAGTGATGAGATGTTGAGCATGATGAATATTGGTAGGAGAGAGCTTAGGGGGATGACCTCCTCTACCACTGGTATCCCCAGCCTTATCAGGCTCCTTTTAAGTCATATCCCAATGTGGTAAGTGAACTTGTGTTTCAACTGTGCCACATAGTTCAGTCAACCATAGTCCTGAAAGTGGGACACCTGACATGTACATTTTCACCTAAAAGTGGGATTAGCTGATGTCAGCTGACCAACCTTGAGATGGGTTCAGCTGATGCTCTGAAAGGGGGATAGGCTGACCTGGCTGGGGGATGGCCCCCCCCCCCCCCCCCCCCCCTGAAAGTGGATAGGCTGACCTGGCTGGGGGATGGCCCATGGCAGGGGGATGGCCCACCCCCCTGAAAGAGGGATAGACTGACCTCACAGGGGGATGGCACACCCTCCTGAAAGAGGGATAGACTGACCTCACAGGGGGATGGCACACCCTCCTGAAAGAGGGATAGACTGACCTTGCAGGGGGATGGCACACCCCCCTGAAAGAGGGATAGGCTGACCTTGCAGGGGGATGGCACACCCCCCTGAAAGAGGGATAGGCTGACCTTGCAGGGGGATGGCACACCCCCCTGAAAGAGGGATAGGCTGACCTTGCAGGGGGATGGCACACCCCCCTGAAAGAGGGATAGGCTGACCTTGCAGGGGGATGGCACACCCCCCTGAAAGAGGGATAGGCTGACCTTGCAGGGGGATGGCACACCCCCCTGAAAGAGGGATAGGCTGACCTTGCAGGGGGATGGCACACCCCCCTGAAAGAGGGATAGGCTGACCTTGCAGGGGGATGGCACACCCCCCTGAAAGAGGGATAGGCCTACCTGGTTGGGGGATGGCCCCCCCCCTTGAAAGTGGGATAGGCCTACCTAGGAGGGGGATGGAAGTGGTTAAGAGATTTTGCAAACTCATGAAGCATTTGTGGAGCAGGCTAATATCAAAAGGGGTATTTACAAGGTTACAGGTATATTTCTAAAGGGTAAGTTGTAACCAGGAAGATGTTCCCTTTTTCCCTTGTGTTAAAGATATGGCATCAGGAGGAATAGAGTAAATAAATTTCTTGGGTGGGAGGGAAGTCATGTTAGGCCCCTTTTCAAACCCACACTCAGCATACCTGCACTCATAGGTAATAGTTTTACCTGCAGAACCAGACTCCCACTTCTACATGGTTCCACATTGAGGGCATTGAACTAGCAAATGCTCTCCCCATGGTCTCATAAACTTATCAGTCCACAACAATTTCTCCACCACTACCTTTTCCACTTTTTGTACACCTTGCCCTTCAGACTTCCACATCATAATGATGATATTGGAATGCCTCCCAAGCAGTGCACAATCATTGAGGGCAAACTTGGCTGCTTGGAACATCAAAGCCTTGAACAATGGTACTGTCCAGTAGGCTCAGCAGGTAAGGGGTAGTACTAGCCAGCTGCAGGTGTTGGGCATCAAACAAGATCATGGATCTTGGCTTGAATCTGGAAAATGTTAGAGAAAAAGATCCAAATATGTTGCAAACACTCACTTCTGAGCAGCTTCTTTTAAACCATTGAAGCTGTCTTTTACAGTGACAATAGAGCCACAGACATAGAAAATTATGTCTGCACCCTGGACAATTTTGGTGAGGGGGTTCAACAGTACTTGCAGGCACTTGGACATGGTTAGTAAGGAGGTAAAGAGGAGATTTGTCACTTACCTCAGACACCTTGAATGCTACTGGTTTACCATCAACATGACCAGCAAAGAGATCTCCTCTTTCCTCATCACTATGGGTGGTGAGGAAAATGACCACCCTGGAGAAGGATGAGGGGGAATGAGCAAGGTCTATTGCTGCCTTCTCATAGCTGTTCACAGACTGCTCAGTGGCCAAGTTAAAGGGCAGGTGAGAGGGGTGGTAGCTTTTCTCAGAGAAGTAGGGCTGGAAATAGGAGTCCAATACATTGACCTGAGGATGGCCCAGATCTAGGTTGTCCAAATGGAGGTGGACAAGGGCAGTAGGGAGGGAGGCTACATGGCCAGAGATGGCATGTTGAAGGGTACCCTGGATGAGAGGAGGGTGGGAAAGGACAGGTTGTCCTTGAGAGTAGAATCCCTTGGCATGCTGTGAACATAAGTAGAGGAGGGGAGGTGGTGTACTTACAAAGTAAGGCTGAGGGTTTGATTGGTTTTGCTTCCAGTGGCAAGTGACACACTTAAAAGTGACATTATCTGCTTTTAGTTTGTCCCTTTCTGGCTCAGCTACCACTAGGCATTTACTACAGACTACCCTTCTACAGTACTTTTCATCACAGACCCACAAGAGGTCTGCCCCATCTCTGAACATACCACAGAGCTGTGCAAGGTATAAACAAGAGTATGAGATACAATCAGCAGCTTACAGTGTTGGTGGTAGCCTTCTGCTTTGGGGTTGGCCTCCTGGAGGCAGTAGATGCCTTAACCTTTTTGTTGTGGAAGGCCTGCAGGCCAACTCTGGGGGCCTTGCCTCCAGTGACCTTCTTGGCTGAACATCTAGTCCTTGCCATGTTTGAATAAGTATCTGGCAAGGATGAAGTGAATACAAGTCAGTGATATGTAGGAAGCAGAGGGGAAGGGGGTGCAACAACTTACCAGGTAGTGAATAGGCTGGTGGTGACATGACAGAGTGGGTTTACATATAGTAACACAGGTGGGGGGGGGGGTCAATGGCTTACCTGGAAGTGGGCTAGGGTGGAGAGATGACAGAGTCAGTACACATGTAATAACACTGAAGAGGGAAGACTTACTTGAAGCTGGGTAGGGTGGTGAGATGATGCTGTCAGTGCACACATAGTAACACAAAGGGGGGGGAACAGCTTACCTGGAAGGTGGGTAATGTGGTGAGACAACACAGTCAGTATGCACATAGTAACACACAGGGGGGAGGGCAACAAGTAACAGGAAGGGGGGGGGAATGGCTTACCTGGAGGTGAGGTGGGGTGGTGGGATGATGCAGTCAGTATGCATGTAGAAACACAAAGGGGGGGGGGAGCCAAAAGGCTGACCTAGAATTGGGCTGGGGTGGTGAGACAATGTGGTCAGTAAGCATGTGGTAACACAAAGGGGGGGGAGGGTGAACAGCTTACCTGGAACCTGTATAATGTGGTGAGACAACATGGTCAGTATGCACATAGCAACATGAAGCCAGGGGGTGGGGGGAATGGCTGACCTGGAAGTGGGGTGGTAAGATGACATGGTCAGTAGGCATGTACTAATACAAAGGGTAGGGCCCCCGGGGGGGGAATGGCACACCTGGAAGCTGGGTAACATGGTGAGACAACAGGGTCAGTACACACATAGTACATGAAAGTGGAGGGTCAGCAGCTGACCTGGATGTGGGGTAGGGTGATGGGATGATGTGGTCAGTTTGCAGGTAGTAACAAGAAGGGAGGGGGAAGGCTGACCTGCAAGTTGGGTAATGTGGTGAAATGACATGGTCAGTATGGACATAGTAATGCAAAGGGGTGGGGGATCAACTGCTAACCTGGAAGTGGGGTAGGGTGGTGGATGACATGGTCAGTTCACAGGTAGTAACAAGAAGGGAGGGGGAAGGCTGACCTGCAAGTTGGGTAACATGGTGAAATGACACAGTCAGTATGGACATAGTAATGTGAAGGGGTGGGGGATCAACTGCTAACCTGGAAGTGGGGTAGGGTGGTGGATGATGTGGTCAGTTCACAGGTAGTAACAAGAAGGGAGGGGGAAGGCTGACCTGCAAGTAGGGTAATGTGGTGGACATGACATGGTAGGTACACACATAGTAATGTGGAGGGGTGGGGGATCAACTGCTAACCTGGAAGTGGGGTAGGGTAGTGGATGACACAGTCACTATGCCTCCAGTAACACAAATGGAAGGGAATGCATACCTGGAACTTTTGCTAGGGCATTGCTGGCATGGTGAAGTCAGTTCATATACTGTAAATATGGAGGGAAACAACTTACAGTAGTTTGAGCCCTTGAAATGGACACACAGGTTGGTATGACTTGCCTAAGATTTTTTTTTTAGAGGCAATGGATGGGAAAAATTCATTTGTGGATGACACACCTGTGCAAACACAAATTGCCATGGTTGCAATTGCATGTGACCTTTACTATGGCTTTTCACAGTTAGTTGTAGGTCAAACAAATGCAAAATTGCCACATTAGCTGATTCAGTTGCATGGTCATGTGTGAGTGAGACATAGGTGAACATGCAATTTGTCATGTCTGGAATGGCATGTGACCTTTATGATGGGATGGTGAGTGGATTTGTGTTTCACAGTCATGTGTATGTCAAACAAAGCCAAAGTTGCCACCTAACTAGAAGTCATTGAGCCAAGTTTTTTTGTGCAGTCATGTGCAAGTCAGACATAGGCAAACAAACAATTTGTGACAGTTGGAATGGCACATGACCTGTACTACAGCATGTCAAAGTGGGTTTGTTTTTCACAGTCATGTGTGCATCAAACAAAGGCAAAGTTGCCACATAACTACAAGATGAGAGCCAACAGTTGTTGCACAGTCACCTGTGAGTCAAGCATAGCCAAACACAGACATTATATCAACACAAAGCTTTCCCACATCTCCTTTCTTTTGCTGTTCATACTCTTACCATCATCTCTTTCTCCTGTCTGCCCCCTGTGTCAACATGGCTGTCACCACAACTTCAACAGGGGTCTTGTAACCCTTGTAAGTAATTTTTCTGTGTTTGTTTTTTCATTCACACCATGTTAACTACAGTTCACAGTGAAGAACACAGCACCCATGTGTTGACACCAATGTATGCACTAGGCCATGGATTTTGATGGTGCTGTGTGCTATTCACTACCTGGTAAGCCATGTTTCCCCCCCACTTTGGTACATACTACATGTCAACTGACTTGATTGTGTCACTCTGTGTGCTGGTGGCATCCTCTCTCCATGCAACCCCACTCTCCCCAGGTAAGCCCTCCCCCATCTGTGTGTTATTACATGCTTACTGACCACATCATGCCACCACCCTACCCAGCTTCCAGGTCAGCCATTGATCCCCCACCTCCACATTACTATGTGTGTACCTACCACATCACATCCACCACATTACCCTACTTGCAGGTCAGCCTTCCTCCTCCCTTCTTGTTACTACCTGTGAACTGACTGTGTCATCCACCACCCTACCCCACTTCCAGGTTAGCAGTTGATCCCCCACCCCTTCACATTACTATGTCCATACTGACTGTGTCATTTCACCACATTACCCAACTTGCAGGTCAGCCTTCCCCCTCCCTTCTTGTTACTACCTGTGAACTGACTGTGTTGTCCCATCACCCTACCCCACATCCAGGTCAACCATTGACCCCCCCTCCCCTTCTTGTTACTCTGACCATGTCATGCCCACCACCCTACCACACTTCCAGGTCAGCTGTTCACCCCCCACCCTTCATGTTACTATGTGCAGACTGACCTTTTGTCTCACCACATTACCCAACTTCCAGGTCAGCCTTTTCCCCTCCCCCTTGGTGTTATAATGTGTGTACTGAGCACATCATCCCACTGCCCTGCCCTGCCCTGTTCCCTGCATGTTACTACATGCATACTGACCTTGTCATCTCACCATGTTACCCCACTTCCAGGTATGCCATTTCTCCCTCCCCCTTCCCCCCCCCCACCCTTTGTATTACTACATGCCTACTGACCATGTTGTCTTACTACCCAACTGCCTAGTCACCCTTTCCCACCCCTGCATGTTACTACATACATACTGACCATGTCATCCCACCATGCTGCCCAGCTCTTAGGTAAAGTGTTCCTCTCCTTGTGACTACTTACATACTGACCATGTTGTCTCACCACACTTCAGCTGTGTGTGCTGTGACTAACCATTAATCCATAGGTGCCATGCTGGCTTTGTGCAGGCTGCAGCTGCACATCCCTGTATGGTGACCCTTGATCCACACTGTACCTGGCCAGTGCATGTGTTGGTATGAGGGGTAGGTTAGTTAAACATAGTGTAGGGTGGTGATAGTCCATACTTGCTAGTGCAAGTTGGCTTATTATCTGCATATCTGTGCTCACTAGTGTGTGCCAGTAATTATTAGTCTTTGTGACTTGGTTCATGCTTACAAGTGTAGGCTGGCCTAATATAAAACATTACTATGTTTGTTCTGAACTTAGTCTGTGCCAGCTGGTGTTGGCCAGCAACTGTTGGTCTGGGGGGATTTGGTCCATGCCTGCCAGTGCAGGCTGGCCTCATAAATAACACATTGCTATTTTTTTTCTTCACTTAGTCTGTGCCAACTGGTGTTGGCCAGCAACTGCTGGTCTGGGGGGATTTGGTCCATGTCTGCCAGTGCAGGCTGGCCTCATAAATAACACATTGCTATTTCTTTTCTTCACTTAGTCTGTGCCAACTTGTGGTAGCCAGCAACTGTTGGTCTGGGGGAATTTGGTCCATGCCTGCCAGTGTAGGTTGGCCTAATAAGTCACAGGATCCTTTTTCTTCATTTTCACTTCAATTTTTTTTTCCTTGATGACCTGCTTCTGCTCTGGGGGAAGGGCCCTTCCTGGACAGTTGTCAGTGAGTCTGTTCCTCTGGGAACTTCTTTTTTTGTTCAGTTTGTTTTGACTTGTAACTTGGTTCCCAACTTATCACCCTAATTTATCTTGAAAGGGTTTTGACTTGCCTTGTTTTTGTCTTCACTTCTTGTCATTTCTGAGGCCTAACCCTAACCCTAAGCTTATGTCTGATATATAGAATAAGTAGGCACCAGGCACAGTTACCCTTTTGAATAACAATTTCATGGCTTAAAAATTTACACACTCTGCTGCATCCCACTACATCATCATCACCCCTGAGCCCACAGGTGTGCAATGAATTCTTCCTCAACCTCCTCTGATGCCCTCTCTGCAATGGTGGATGGCATCCTGACAACTGTACTTCAGGGATCCAAACTCTCCACATCTGTTGTACTACAAAAATCAGACCTTAGGAAGCCAAGGTATTGAGAAATACTTCCTCCTTGGTGGCTACACCCTGCTTGATGTAAAATCATAGACTGACAGTCATGTCCCAATTGACTAACCTCCAAAGGGTTATGGCTGCAGAGGACCTTCCTTCTGCATCTATTTCCTCCAATGAAACCAAGCTGTCTGCCCTTGTCATTGCCCATGCCATCCTGAACCCCTGTGAGTCTCCCTCCAGACAGTCAAAGTGCAATGTCTGAGTCC
Organism: Pisolithus thermaeus; assembly: GCA_024663475.1. Taxonomy (NCBI): domain Eukaryota; kingdom Fungi; phylum Basidiomycota; class Agaricomycetes; order Boletales; family Pisolithaceae; genus Pisolithus; species Pisolithus thermaeus. The sequence continues at coordinate 434,644 of JANFAF010000005.1, forward strand.
TGAAAAAGATATAACCCAGTGGGACATTGATAGGTTTGCTGAACCCAGGCCCCATGCTGCAGACAAGACCAAGTATTTTCAATATCCCCAGTGGGGGCACATCTCTGACCCTGCCACTGTTTTGGATGTCCATGGTAGAGTGATGCTTTGGTATCTACCAGGCATCATTCCTCCTGAAAGAGTGGTGAAGCAGTCTCTTCCCCCATGTATATCTTCTATTTATATTAATGCACTGGTAGAAACATCTCAATAGGATTCACCTCCCCTTGAAAGGCAGCCTTGTAAAGCACTCCAAGAGGAAAAATGAATCTAGCATGAGGTTTGGCCATAGACATGTGCCAGAGCTTGATGGCAGAGACATGGACCCATTGGCTGATGCATCTTTGGCCATGGCAGGCTCATGAACTCTCCTGCAATTTTCCAGCAGGGTCATCTGGTACTCTTCTCCTCATGGTCTGCTGTAGATTGCAAGCCTAATGGTCTCAAAGAGGTTGCAGGACAAGGTCTATGAAAGTTCCAATCTCAAAATCCCTGCTGTGAAGGAATGGCTTCATGAAATCTCTTATGCAGAAGAGTTCTGGAACTCCATTTCAGGACTTGTACTGCCAGATCTGGCTAGAGTTGGCAAGGATGCCATTGCAGCCAAGGGAGACTGGGTGGTCACCCAACCCCCTTCTGGGACCCAGTAGCCTTCCATCTATGTTGGCATAGATGTCATAGTCAACCAAGAGACTTCTCATTTGGACAACATTTCTGCACCCTCTCTGCTTGACTTGCTAGTGAGCCTGGGAACCCATGATGCCCAATTTCAAGTTTTAACACCTTGGCTCTATTTTTAGTTATCAGCCAGGCACCATGATTTACCTAGCTGGTAAACTTCTCCACCACTCTGTCCCCAAATGGGACAAAGGTGAAAGGATAGCACTTGCTCACTACATGAAGGATGCTGTCCATAACAGATTTGGACTGGCCAGGCCACCTTTCACCCAACAAAAGGATCTTATGGGAAAATTTTTACATACTTAATGTACCTAGCTGAGTCCCTTAGCTGATGTCAATTGGAGTTTCCAAGTGAAAATTGTACATTTAGAGTATTCCCAATGTTTCATATCCATCCTGTTTGGCATGCATCATTGAAGGTCCAAATTCCTGCAAAAAACCTCTGGGAGAGGTTCTTTGTACACTTTTCAGCCCACCAAGACCAGAAGGGGAAAGCTCACCCACAAAGAAGTCGATGCTAGGCACCTCTACTTCCCATCTGGCAGTCAGCCTTCCACTCCTGGGACTCCAAGAACCAAGGAATTCTCCCCAACATCTCAACTTTTCTGACTTCCATGACTCTCTTGACATCCCTGACTCTGACTGGAATGATGTAGATGGTGTTCCCCAGTTCAGAGGGCACACAAAGGTCTGTACTCTGATTTGGGGATGGTCCATCATTAAAATATTCCCTGCAGAGTCAAACTGACTATATCAGAGAGTGGCTGCCTTGGAAAGCAGAGTATCTAAATATCATTTTGGAAGGGGAGCAGCTGGCTAAGGGGGGGGATTTGTGAGTAGTGCTCTGAAGCAGAAGGTAGTGTGTGGTGCATGTCTTGTGCTGGTGTCCATGCCTGGTGTGGTCCCTGTGCTGTCAAAGCCCACAGGGACCTCCCCTTTCACAAGGTCCAAAGGTGGAATGGTGCTCACTACCAGCCTACCTCCTTGATGGACCTTGGCTTCTTGTGGCACATTGGCCATGGGGGGGATCCTTGCCCCTGTAATTGGTCAGACCCTGATCCAGAGGAGTCAGGCTATGTAACTGGGGATGGTCCCTCCAATCACAGGTCAGTGGCATTTTTATTGGGGAGGCCTTATGATGACCCTGTCATCAGGAAGTCTTCCCAGTTCCAGATGACCATTGTGCACACTGAGGGGATTTTTTGTCATAAGGGTTTAGTGTGCAAATGCCCTGGGTCTGATCCCAATGACTGGCACCTTGACTTGCTTCATCAAAGACTCTTCCCAGCCAGCATTTCCAAGCCCAAAACTCCCTTCACATTTGATGTGCTTGACCACTTTCTGATAGATGCTTTGGAGTGCAAGACTTCTGCTATGAGTTTCTATCAGAAGCTGAAAAGGTTCACCAACAATGCATTCCCAGAATGGGTACCAGTTGAGTGCAGTTTTGCAATTATTTGGATAATATTCATATTGTTTTTTCACTCCTTGTTAGGATAGGTACAGGGAGCTGATGAGGGTTTCTCAGCCATGGAGGGATTTGAAACACAGGAAATGGTTTGGTTTTGGGCATGATGCTGAGAAAGATCCAGGGGATGGAGGACTTGCCCTCTTCTGCCCTGCCTGCCCCCAGCCAGGTCTTAATTTACCTGCAGACTGGAAAGTTTGGTATGACAGGTAAGAGACTGTAATCCATTCCAATTGGGTTTCTAACTTCCTTCAGGGATACTGTCATGAGGCAATATGTCATAGATGGCAACTTCACTGCTCAGCATATGAAAATGAACAAGCCAGAGTTAGATGTGGCCTTGTCAGATGGAAAGGGGTGTATGGTGTCTGAGGGGCCATATCAGAATCATCTACAACAGTCATTGGATAGCAAGGAGGTGAGAGGTTTCAAGGTCTTGGAGTTTGCTTGCTGACCAGTAATTCAGAGATCCACCTGCAGCAATCACAGGGCCATTAATGCTGCAAACATCAACAAGTCCAACCTCAGGTCCACAGGGATTGGTGCCACAGCTTGTGCTTGACATGGCTGCTTTGTCCCTCACTCTGTGGTGGATTTTCAAAAAGGGGAGAGGTGGGTGAAATGCCTGGATTGATGTTGGTGGCTTGGAGCTCATTTTTGGTCAGGTATATGAACACAGACTACTCCATTTGCAATGCTCTTGGCTGTGGTTCTGAGAGAATCACTAAAGCACTGGTGATTTATGATGTAGGGTGCCAGTGGAGTGTCAACTTCTGGAGTAGGGTGAAAAATAGTCCCTCCCTCCTTCTTCCCCCAGCTCTGGAGATTGTTCCTGCTGTGGGCAAGTTCCATTTGGCTGCACACAAGCTCTCTTGCTTTCCAAGGTACAGCCTCAACTTTGTCAAAGGTGCAGGCCACTTGGATGGAGAAATTCTGGAGACATTGTGGGCTCCATTCAATAAGATCTCCCCAACTGCTAGGTCCATGACTCAGGCCCATAGGCAAGAGGTGTATAATGATCATATGAGGGATTCTAACTGGAAAAAGCTGGTGGGACTAGGTGAGGGTTTTTCTCCAAGGAGGGTAAATTTATGTGGACCATTTCAGTCCCCTCTTTGCTGAAGAAATACAAGACTTCCAACAAGTGTCTGGAGGAAATGAATCAGGCCTATGAGCAATTGACTGCTGTTCTGGATCCTGACAAGGTTTCTGGATGGGAATTGGATGCTCTAAGGGCAGAGGCTGATAGGGGGGAGGCCCTAGATATTTATTTGTTGAAAGGGGACAAAGGTAGGTCTTGTGGATGGGATGATGACTCCTTCTGATAATTATATGTAGCTCCCACCTTTCATGAAGTGCAGTTGCAACTCATGAAAAACCCAATGACTCCATTTAGAAGTGGTGGTTCTGTGGCCTGGCTTGCTGAAGGAATCAGCATTGAGGACTCACAGTGAGGTCCCCCTTGAGCTGAAGGTGATTTTCTTGCTGACCAGGCCTGCAGGGACCAGCTGAGATCTGAACTCTGACAACTTCCAAATCCCATGTCCACTAGCCAAGAAGTCAAAATCTCTATGAAGAGGCAGAGACTTTCTGCCAGGATTGAAAAATTCCACAGTAATGGTCAAGCATTTTTCAAAGGCTTGGAGATTGATGGTGCTTTCACTCCCCAGGATGATCCAGAATTTTGTGGGAAAGAAGAAGAAGGGGAGGAGGAGGAGGATTGGGAGCTCTGGGGTGAAGATGATGGGTACTGGGAAGTTCCTGGAGAGGAAGTTGAGGAGCTGGCTTCTGAGCTCATGAGTATATGGATGCCCTCTTCCATTGGGAGTGACAAACTGATAGAGCTGGGCCTTATTGACCTTCTCAAAGAGGAGAGGGAACTCAGGATTGGACAAGCTAATGATTGTTTAGACCAGCTGAGAACAGACCTTGGAACCAAAGTCATGTTATACCAGCAGAACTTCCAGACTGCAAATTCTACCAGGGAAGGTACCAGGACCAAGAAGGAAATCCAAAAAGTGGTGGCCAGGATAAACAAGCATGTCAGAGGTTATCAGAGGGCCAGACAGGCAATTCTCAGGTTGGACCCCAATGGTGACATGGCAGAAAAGTATCAAGAAATCCTGCCTGATGATCTTGCAGTGAGTAAGGAGGTGACAGAGGAGAACAGGTTTGGCCAGGGGACCAGTAAACTGGCTTGGTTTTGGATGATGGAGGGTGAACAGAGTCAGCTGAGTCTCCAAGGTGGGGGCTTGATGGAAGAATGTAAGTGTATGCTCTTGCCATATGTCTTGCTAACAGTGGTATGTAGTTTACAGGATCAATTGGCTCAAAGCAAGGGCAAGAAGGGACAGATGGAAAGAAGAAGTGTCACTGCTGAGGTGTGAGATGCTGTGGACTTTCCTGTGGTTTGAGTACCACAAGGGCATGTGGGAGAAAAGGGCTCCAGAGTCAACTGAGCCAGGGAAAGAGGCTTGTGCTAAAAAGCAGATGGGGTTGTGGAATGACTTTGCAAAGAAGGCAAGGTTGATGTTCCAAGGTAAACTTGTGGATTGTATTTAGAATGGGAGTGGAAACACAGTGTGGTGTGTGTTAGTGATGCCCTTGGCTTGGTGACTTGGTATTGGAATCCAAGTGAATGCCAAACATGTGCAAATAAAACAAGTAATGCCTAAAAGAGGAAGGGCTGACATTTTTTCAACCACCTGCCTAAATCAGTAAGGGCCAAAAATTTTCACCTTCTATCTCCCACCTGCAACAAGAAATTCTCTGCTGCTACATACCTCCCCCCATTGAATCATCCAATGTCTGACTGGAAGCAAGCCTACTCTGAAATCCTGTCCTCCTATGTAGGAATGTACAAAGAAGCAAAGGGGAACTTGGAGCTCAGGAATGAGATCCTGGCTGAGGTGAAGGGGAAGATTCTGGAGCATGAACCATTGCATTCTGTGGAACTGCCCCAAAATCTGAGAGTGGTGAGACCCTTGTTCATCATGCCAGACAGGTCTGAGGTTTGTCTAGGCCATCCAAATGGAGTGGTTGTCACAACTGGATCCAGAAGACTGGCAAGATGAGATAGCCATCATCCAGCATATCCTGACTCTTGCTTTCACTGGAAAGAACAAGGAAGATGCTGGTGAGGGTGAGAATGCCAGGGAGGAGAAGGCCAGACCCACCAAGGCTGGGGACTACAAAAAGCCCTTTACAGCCTTCACTGCAGCACAACAGGTTTTCAAGGAGGAAATGGACAGCTATGATAGGGAAAGGAGGGACACCAAGGACCCCAAGACCATAGGGAAGAGGACCAGGATTGTCCAACAGTGGTGGGAGTCCCTTCTGATGACAGGAAAGCAGAAGCTGGGAGAGCAGCAGAAAAGTGGAACAGGTTGGGTGCACCCAAAGAGACCCATGATCCATAGGTACACCTCCAACTTTCAGACCTTGTACTGAGCTGGCAAATAAACAGATACTGCAGAAAAAATCTCCCTGCTATGGCCAAAGATTTTATTGAAATTGTTCAGAGAACCATGGGGTCCCATGTGGTGATGTTTGTAGGGCATGAGTCAGGGGAGGGCCAGATCAAGCTGGCAGTGAGTTTCACTTACCTTGTTGGTTCCAATGCTGAAGAAGACCACCAAGTTTGAGACAGTACCAGGGGGTGGGAAGAAGGTATTCACTGAGTCATCCCAGTCAAGGAAGGACTGGGTTTTGACTGCAGAGAACATATTGACTGACTATCTGTTGACTGAGCCTGGTGAGTGGAGTGTATTGTCTATCAAGATATGTATGCCAGTTGATCACTGCTTAGTGGAGGAAGATTCAGCTGAGAAACAGGAGGTGGAGATATCCTTGGATGAGGATGGAAATCCAGAATTGCCCACTTGGGGTGGGCAGAAGTTGAAGGTGCAACAGAACTTGGCAAGAGCAGTGTTCCAAGCTGCTTATGGTGTGTGTTGCTTGGGATGTGCATAGCTGCATTTCTGATGTAAGTTTGGGACATAGCCAAGTTCACCAAGAAGCCCAAGGCCAAGGTTCCTTGGGGCTTGCTGATCAAGTCCCCAATGAAGTATCTGGACCCTGAGTCTATCCCAGAGGGTTTTACAATGAAGGATCCTTCCAAATGGACAAAGGCTGATCTCAGGTTGCTTTGGGATCAATGGCAATCCCTAGAGGCACAGGACAAGGTGATTGTGTCATTCATTGATTGCAAAAAGGAGGATGCACCTTTGTGCAGGCAGTTTGACAGGAAAGTAGTGGGAAGCAGTAAGAAGAGAGTGTGGGTGACTGTGGATGATGACAGTGAAGCAGAAGTGGGTGGGGCAGGCATACCAGGGCCTTCAGTCACACAGCACTCAGTTGGAGGACCCTCTGAGCAGACTGTTGATGGTGGTGAGGTCCTAGGGGAGGCCACTACACATGTGGGCCAGTTAAACCCAGAAGAGTCCAGTCCTGCTCAGCATGCCAGCAAGGACTGCATCTCTTATTTGAAGTCTCTTTCCATCATGCCCAGGTACCAAGTACTTGTTGACCTGGTGGATGCCCTACCAGAACAGTGCAGCAGGGGACAGGGGAGGAGTCAGGCAAGGAAAGTGCTTAGTCAGCAGGAGTGGAGCAGAACAACAAGTGGATGTACCTTAGTAGAGCAACAACAAACAGTGAGGTCTCAGGCAGAGCAGGTTGGGGCATACTGCTCCAACATGGTGACAAGAGTGCATCGAACCCACCACAGTGAAGGCACACAGATAGGCAGAACTGTTTATCCACACTGAGCTAATGCTGAATGAACCTGCACCACCAAAACTGCCCCATTCCAACCCACACACTACAGACTAACTGTGAACCAACCACTGACCAACCTGCCATGTAGATGAGACCAACCAAGGGATGAGTGGGGATGCTTCACCACACATGCACCACCCACAGCTACATCACAGACCCCATCCCCACTTAGTACACTGTTCAATGACAGCGACCTTGGTCTAACATCAGACAGAGACTTGGCATTAGACTCGCCACCAGAATACTTGTCAACCAGAGCAATCCCATCATCCTGACCCCAAAGTCCTGACTCGGATGACAACATGCAGCTCAGAATTGGAATACTCAGGCCAATAGTACCTATGGCACTGACATCATACAACCCAACCACAGTGATAACACAATGACTGCTGTACACCCCACCCAACACACTGGTTACACACTACACACCAGCAGCACCACTGACAGCAACATGAAGCAGACCACAGCCCAATACATTGTGTGTGGCTGTGATGGAGACAATTAAGCCATTCAAGGGGGACAAAGATGAGGTGCAAGACCCACAGATGTTCCTATGCATGTTCAACCATGTTATGAGGCTAGCTGGAGTAACTGATGAGGGAGACAAAATAGAGGCACTACAGGACTACATAGTGCCACAGTCAGAAGCACAAAGGTGGTATGACAATCTAACAGGGTCGCAACGAACATCCTGGTCCAAACTCATGAAAGCATTCAACGAGCAGTGGGAAGCTCTACCACAAGTGGAGAAAACCCCAGAGAAGTACCAAGAGGAGCTAATGGCACTGAGGCTGGAAGACAGTGAAGTGAGGTCAACAAAAGAAATAAATGGGACTAAGGCATGGATGCACATCATGTGGGCAAAGGAAGCCTTGCACCTTGCAAAGGCAGCAGGTGTAGAGAGCAACATGGGCCTGGTCAGGATAGTGCACAAGAACCTGCCAAAAATCATTTGGAGGTTAATGACCCAGAAGTACACATCATTTGAGGACCTCACCAAAGCCATAAAGAACCTGGATATAGATGACATGCTGAGAGAAAAGGAGGATGCCGATGAACAAAAGAGAGAAGAGAAAGAGAGGGAGAAGCTAATCCTGCAACAGCAACAGACATCACTTGCAGACCTTGCAACACATCTCCAGTGACTCTCTGTACAAGCACAGCCACACATGACATGAGTATCCTCACAGCAAACAACTGGTGTGACCACATGGTTTGTGATCCAACAAACTCAAAGTGTGCCAACAGTGCAAGCCCCACTCACAGATACACAAAAGGAAACCATATGCTGCAATGTCAATGCACTACCCCACCACACAACCGATGCAACAGGATGGAGAGCATACCAGGCACAGATAGTACAGTGGGGAAAGACACATGGTGAAAATGCATGAGTATCAGAAAACACACCATTTCCCCTCAAGCCAGGCATGGCAATCATATGCTCTGGGGAATGCTACAGATGCAGAATGCATGGCCACAATAGTAGAAACTGCCCAGTCCTCCCAGGAGATCCTATATGACTGGACACTTGTGAAACAGCCTGGAGGGCATTGTGTGGCAGAGCACTGGGGCCATATAACAGAGCAGCTGCAGCAGACATTAGGTTAGTGGACACAGCAGAGGAGGGAAAAGATGATGGGTCATTGTGATGGACAGAACGATGACCCAGACATTACAAAATGTATCTCGAGTACTGCATGCGAGCCAACCTGTATCAGATGGGGACAATGCCATCAATATATACACTGCACTCACACAAATGGGAAATGCAACAGGCACCGAGAACAAAACTGTCCCATTTGTGAACAACATCATGATAAAGAATGACAGTGGCGAGTTGGTATGATTGCATGCCCTCTTTGATGATGGAGTGATGGTGAATGCAATGTGTACAACAGTTTTTGAAATGGTCAAACATAGATTAAGGGGGTGGACACACAGTTCTCAAACACTATGAATGGCTAATGGTTCTACAATCCCAGCTATGGCTCAGTGGATGGGAACAGTATGAATTGGAACAGTAGAAGTGCAAACTACATTCATAGTATTCAACAGCAGAGGGGGATGGGCATTCTTAGTGGGAAAGCCCATGTTACAAATGCTAAGAGCAGTACATGACTCCTCTAAAGATCAACTAACTGTTACAGACAGAAACAGCACTACAACACTATCCAACAGGTACTATGATATGGTCCATGAGCAAGTCATGGGAAGCAAAAGCCGGACCCTAGATGTCAAGCAACAACTGCAAGAGCAAGTGCAAACAACAGAAACATATGCCATCATTCAGGCAACAGAGGACATGTTCACAAGACAAATGGATCCATTTAACCCCCAGCAGATCGAGCACATCATCAACACAGTCACCATTGGACAAGACCTGACAGAAGCAGAGAAGCAACATGTCAGAGCATTCATCACAGAATACACAGATGTCTTCGCTTGCTTGATCAAAGAAGTATTACCAATCCCAGGGGTGACAATCAACCTCAATGTACCAGTGAATGCATCATTCACCACAACAGTATGGCAACAACCACTAACACTGCCACAAAAAATATTCATGCATGAGTGGGTACAACAGATGCTAGACACTAACATGATAGAACAGGTGGACATAGCACATATCAAACATGTAGTGCCCACAGTGCTCACACAAAAGACACATGACGACAAAATGGGACTAATGCTAGAAGATCTACAGCATGCATTAAATGAACAATGCAACCAAGTGGGAATTGAGCTGCTGTTCCCAAATGTCAGTGCAAACAAGGACAAAGAACCAAAGGAAAAAGATAATGGCCACAAGAACACAGAGTGGAGAGTAATGCAAAACTTTGGCAAACTCAACAAAGTCACCCAAGTGCCACCATTATACCAGGGAGACATGAGCAAGGCAACAATGGCTCAGTGGACATAAGTACATCTCAGTCTTCGACTTTGCATCAGGTTTCTATGCCATTACAGTACCAGATGAGTGGAAACCCTACCTAGCCTTCTTTGTAGAAGGCAGGGGATACTTCTGGTACAAAAGAATGCCAATGGGACTCATGGGAGCCCCAACAACATTCTCTGCAGTAATAACAGAGAAACTTCATGACCTACTGGCAAACAACACAATAGAATTGTTTGTAGATGACAGCAGATGTGGATGCAACATGTTCGAAGAAATGCTAGCAGTCCTATGGATGGTATTTCAATGCTTCCACAAACACAACCTGTCAATATCACCCCCAAAGTGTTGATTGTTCATGACAGAAACAACATTCACAGGTGCAGCCATAAGCAAAAAAGGAGTTCAACCAGATCTAGCTAAGTTAACAGCCATTATCAACTGGAAACAACCAGAAGATGCACTGAACCTATGCTTGTTCCTAGGACTTACCAGCCACTTCAGGGACCTGATCAAAGGCTATGCAAAAATAGAAGGACCACTCTGTAACCTAGTCAAGCAGGCCAAGGTCCCACAGCTGGTAACAAAATCAATGTACTGACAGGCAATGACCAACTACAATCTGGGAGACAAGTGGACAATGGAGCACACCAAAGCATTCATTCAACTCAAAACAACACTGACTAGTGAACCAATGCTACATGCACCAAAATACAACAGTAGCCCATTCATAGTCACAATGGATGGATGCCAAGAAGGACTGGGGGCAGTACTAACACAGAGAATACAGATCCAACTGCCTAGTGGCAAAACTGTCAGTAAAATGGTTCCCATTGCATTTGCATCAAAACAAACATCTGCCTCTGAATGCAAATATAAACCATTCCTACTGGAATTTGCAGCACTGAAATACAGCCTCGACCACTTCACAGACATTATGTGGGGCTACCCAGTGGAAGTCGAGACAGATTGTCAAGCACTCAGGGACATGCTAACAAATGACAACCTAACAGCAACCCATGCATGGTGGAGAGATGGCATACTGGCACACAACATAATGGCAGTAAGACATATACCAGGCAAGCTAAACATTGTCACAGATGGACTCAGTGGACAATGGGACAATATGGACTGCACAGGTAATGATGGTAGCAATTGGTCAGTAAACCCTGAACCAAAAGCACTAACAGACATAGTCAATGACATGTTCACAATTGACCAAGTAGATGACAAACAGCAAAAACTATGACAGTGGTTTGCAAATGAACTGATGTTCCTGGAGGTCATTGACACAGTACTAAACATAGACACTGCAGCAAACCCAAGGGACCATAGCAAGGCAAGACATTGGGTGTCACAATACATTATTGAAGATGGGCACCTGTGGAGAATATACAGCAAAACAAGGGTGTGACCCCAGAGTCAAACAGAGTGCATAACATGCAAAGAAGCCAAGCAACATGTGTACACACTACACTGTATGGGAGGACACTGGGGGCACTGTCAGATAGTTACTTCCTCAGTAACACCAAGCTACTTTATTAATATCTACCTGTCAGATAGTTACTCTACAGGTTGTCAGTAAATGTGAAGCTAAATAGAAAGAGTGACTTACTCCTCAGTAACACCAAGCTACTGAGGAGACTACAGGAAAATTTACTGTACTGTAGTCCGCTTTTCTGCTTATGTAAGCGACTAACCTTCGCACCTAAGGAATGTACTAACTAGGGGGCAGTTTATATTCCAACAGGAAACATTTATGATGGATGGCAGAAAGCACTTCGACAATCACACAGTAAAGGACCTATGCACTAAGTGGTCTTGTAAACATTATGTAGTAGTGGTGTACTCACTGTGGGTTAATGGCTTAGTAGAAGGCACTAACAAATTACTCCTACATGTCCTCAAAAGACTATGTGCCCCAGATGTAGGAGAGGATAACAATGAACCAGCAAGCTGGGAAAAGCTACCGTGAACATGGACAGACCACCTAGATGATGTGGTCCAAGTGCTCAAGAACCACCTACTACCAGCCCTCAAACACACCCCGAAAGAACTACTACTAGGCCTTGTAGTAGACACGAAATGCACAAGGCCGGAGGACTGCATCACACCGATAGATGCCATCCAAGCAGCAGCACACATAGTATATGTGGAACAACAGTGTCTGGACAGGTATGACAAGGCAGTATGACACATGCTCAAACATAAAAGTGCATTCAACAAAAGGGTCTTGAAAAAGCACCCTGGAGAAGTAGTCTTCTCCAAAGGACAACTCGTCCAGATCTATCGCAGTGACACTGACTACATGTTTAAAACAGATTGGAAACTAATACCAAAGTGGTCTGTACCCCACCATGTAGTAGAACGAATACAAAATGCCTACAAACTAGAAACACTACGAGGGACACAGCTCCCAGGAGAGTTCAGTGCAAGAAGACTATGTGCATTCAAACCAAGACCAGGTACAAAACTACATGGAGAACAAGAGGCATACATGAGAAACACTTGGGCAAGGGATAATGAGCAGGACAAGATGGAAGTTGAGGGAGAGCATGAAGAGCAGAATGATGAATGGAAATGGGTGAGCAGAGTTAGTGACAAGGATGCTGCTGGTTCTTTTTTAGGGGGCCACATGCAGCAGGGGACAGGGGAGGAGTCAGGCAAGGAAAGTGCTTAGTCAGCAGGAGTGGAGTGGAACAACAAGTGGATGTACCTTGTTGGGGTGTACTGCTCCAACAGGTAAGTCTGTGACTGTCAGGGAGCATTAGACTAACTAACAGATGACATAGGAGCCTGGAAAGGGGCCAGAGGTAGACTTCCCCTACTGGGCAACTTGGACATGGAGTGCCAAGTACTTGCCAGAGGAAATTCACTTGGATTTGGGCACTTTCTGAAAGGCAATTGGAGAGTTGCAAAGTGCAAGGTTCAGTTCCTCTTCAAGGGGTCTGGAGGTGGTTCTGGGACTTGGGTTTCTGTTAAGGGAGTGTAGTTGTGCCCAAGAAGTGGAGGAGGATGATCCTATGGTCAGTGAGCTGAATTTTTTGTTGAACTCCAAGCTTGGTGTGCAGAGGGGGGATGATGTGATGGATGTAGTGGGGGTGGCAGTTTCAAGGTTGGAGCAATGTCCAGCAGGCACCAAGGGACCACTAGGGGGAGAGGGGGGTGCTGGTGTTGGATGATAGTGATAGAGGGGATGAGGAGAAGGAGAAGGAGGAGGAGGAGGAGGAGGAGGAGGAGGAGGAAGCTCCTCCAAGGAAAAGGAAAAGGGCAGGGAGTGGGATTGTGACCAGAGGACAGAAGATGGCAAAGAAGGATGAGGGAAAGGGGAAGAAGGTGGAGGAAAATCAAAGGAGGGGAGTGAGAACTTGGAATCAGACCAAGAGAGCAATGTAAATGAATGGGTAGATATGTGGTGGGAAAAGGTAATAGATTAAATAGAATTATGAATGTCAAGGGTGCATGCAACTCTGAATAAGAGGACCAGTGTCAGCAAGGGAGTGGATGGGGGGGCATCCCCCCCCCCCCCAAGCCAGGTCAGCTGACTCCACTACTCAAGGGGGGTATCCCCCAGCCATGGCAGCCAACCCCACTTTCAGGGGGGGATGGCATCCCCCAGCCAGGTTGGCCGACCCCATTTTCAGGGGGGGCAGCATCCCCCAGCCTGGTTGGATGGCCCACTTTCAGGGGGGGATGGCATCCCCCAGCCAGGCCAGCCAACCCCACTTTCAGGGGGGGTAGCCCCTGGCCAGGTCAGCTGACCCCACTGTCAGGGGGGTGGGCCATCCCCCAGCAAGGTTGGATGACCCCACTTTCAGGGGGGTGGGCCATCCCCCAGCAAGGCTGGCTGACCCCACTTTCAGGGGGGTGGGCCATCCCCCAGCAAGGCCAGCCAACCCCACTTTCAGGGGGGGTGGCATCCCCCAGCCTGGTCAGCCAAGCCACTTTCAGGGGGTGGGCCATCCCCCAGCAGGGCTGGCTGACCCCACTTTCAGGGGGGGCAGCATCCCCCAGCCTGGTTGGCCCAGCCACTTTCAAGAGGGTGGGCCATCCCCCAGCCAGGCCAGCCAACCCCACTTTCAGGGGGGGGTGGCATCCCCCAGCCTGGTTGGCCAAGCCACTTTCAGGGGGGTGGGCCATCCCCCAGCCAGGTGGGCCAACCCCACTTTCAGGGGGGGTGGCATCCCCAAGCCTGGTTGGCCAAGCCACTTTCAGCAGGGTGGACCATCCCCCAGCCAGGCCAGCCAGCCCCACTTTCAGGGGGGGTGGCATCCCCCAGCCTGGTCAGCCAAGCCACTTTCAGGGGGAGCTGACCCACTTTCAGGGGGGATGGGGCTGGCTGACCCCATTTTCAGGGGGGGTGGCATCCTCCAGCCTGGTTGGCCAAGCCACTTTCAGGGGGGGATGCCATCCCCCAGCCAGGCTGGCTGACCCCACTTTCAGGGGGTGCAATGTTGGCTGACACCACCAGTTCATTCAACTGGCCAACACCAGGTCAGGGTCTGTCAGCCAACATCAGCTAGTCCTATGTTTAGGCCAAATTGTACATGTTGGGTGTCCCAGTTTCAGGACCACAGGTGACTGAAGGGTCTGCTGTAGTGGCCTCCCCTAGGACCTCACCACTATCAGCAGTCTGCTCAGAGGGTCCTCCAACTGCATGCTGTCTGACTGAATGTCACAACCATGCCTTGCCCACCCTTTTCCCACGCCTCCACACCCCCTCCAACACCTTCCGACCCATTTCCAACCAAGTCTGACACTTATTAAGCCTGCTGATCATGTGCCACAGCAGTCAAGCAATTGCCACTGTTGGCCACTGTTGGTCTTAACATGTGACTTCCTTTGGTCTATGTTGGGTTGACCCCCTGTGGGTCATGTGATCACCTTAGGGGGCAAAAGTCTATTTGGGGCTGTCAGGCTGAGCAGGCACAGTATGGTGCCTGCACCACATGGCACTCTGTAGGGTCACACCACTTTCTGGAACTCCAGCCTGGCCTGTGATTGGTTGTTGGTGAGTGCTCCATCATGTTCTTGTCTGTTTGTAGATATATCCCTTGTCTTGTACATTCCTCTGCTGTTAGACTTCTGTCCATTGTGAAGTTTTCTGACATATGTTCCCCCTTGAAAACTTCTGTACCCCCATATGTTAATTCTGATATCCCAATACTGTACTGCCTCAGTGCTGCTGTAGCATCTAAATACCTGTACAGTACACTGATGTCGCCTCAGTACAAATATCAACATAGGTTCCCCACTCTGAGTCCCCATCCCTCTCCTCTGAGTCTCCCTCTGACCTCTCCATACTCACCCACCTCTGAAATATGAGGGCCAAGCTTGTACAAGGGGGCAGCACACAAGCTGAACCCAACACCCTCCTCTGACCTCTGCTCCACTAGTCAGAACCCCTGTCAGCCCCCTTTGGCCAATCCCCACCCTGTTCTACTAGTCAGAATTTCATTGGCACCCTTGAGAAGCCCCTATCTCGGTCCCTACCAGTCAGATTAGTGTCAGACTTGTGATTTCCAACATTGGTCAACCTCCTAGTACCCTTTCAGGACTCTCTTGACCCTGTGAACCCTCAGAGTGAGGCCCAAACTTGGTGCTGAAGGCCCTGGTATGCCTGCCCCACCCACTTCTGCTTCACTGTCATCATCCACAGTCACCCACACTCTCTTCTTACTGCTTCCCACTACTTTCCTGTCAAACTGCCTGCACAAAGGTGCATCCTCCTTTTTGCAATCAATGAATGACACAATCACCTTGTCCTGTGCCTCTAGGGATTGCCATTGATCCCAAAGCAACCTGAGATCAGCCTTTGTCCATTTGGAAGGATCCTTCATTGTAAAACCCTCTGGGATAGACTCAGGGTCCAGATACTTCATTGGGGACTTGATCAGCAAGCCCCAAGGAACCTTGGCCTTGGGCTTCTTGGTGAACTTGGCTATGTCCCAAACTTACATCAGAAATGCAGCTATGCACATCCCAAGCAACACACACCATAAGCAGCTTGGAACACTGCTCTTGCCAAGTTCTGTTGCACCTTCAACTTCTGCCCACCCCAAGTGGGCAATTCTGGATTTCCATCCTCATCCAAGGATATCTCCACCTCCTGTTTCTCAGCTGAATCTTCCTCCACTAAGCAGTGATCAACTGGCATACATATCTTGATAGACAATACACTCCACTCACCAGGCTCAGTCAACAGATAGTCAGTCAATATGTTCTCTGCAGTCAAAACCCAGTCCTTCCTTGACTGGGATGACTCAGTGAATACCTTCTTCCCACCCCCTGGTACTGTCTCAAACTTGGTGGTCTTCTTCAGCATTGGAACCAACAAGGTAAGTGAAACTCACTGCCAGCTTGATCTGGCCCTCCCCTGACTCATGCCCTACAAACATCACCACATGGGACCCCATGGTTCTCTGAACAATTTCAATAAAATCTTTGGCCATAGCAGGGAGATTTTTTCTGCAGTATCTGTTTATTTGCCAGCTCAGTACAAGGTCTGAAAGTTGGAGGTGTACCTATGGATCATGGGTCTCTTTGGGTGCACCCAACCTGTTCCACTTTTCTGCTGCTCTCCCAGCTTCTGCTTTCCTGTCATCAGAAGGGACTCCCACCACTGTTGGACAATCCTGGTCCTCTTCCCTATGGTCTTGGGGTCCTTGGTGTCCCTCCTTTCCCTATCATAGCTGTCCATTTCCTCCTTGAAAACCTGTTGTGCTGCAGTGAAGGCTGTAAAGGGCTTTTTGTAGTCCCCAGCCTTGGTGGGTCTGGCCTTCTCCTCCCTGGCATTCTCACCCTCACCAGCATCTTCCTTGTTCTTTCCAGTGAAAGCAAGAGTCAGGATATGCTGGATGATGGCTATCTCATCTTGCCAGTCTTCTGGATCCAGTTGTGACAACCACTCCATTTGGATGGCCTAGACAAACCTCAGACCTGTCTGGCATGATGAACAAGGGTCTCACCACTCTCAGATTTTGGGGCAGTTCCACAGAATGCAATGGTTCATGCTCCAGAATCTTCCCCTTCACCTCAGCCAGGATCTCATTCCTGAGCTCCAAGTTCCCCTTTGCTTCTTTGTACATTCCTACATAGGAGGACAGGATTTCAGAGTAGGCTTGCTTCCAGTCAGACATTGGATGATTCAATGGGGGGAGGTATGTAGCAGCAGAGAATTTCTTGTTGCAGGTGGGAGATAGAAGGTGAAAATTTTTGGCCCTTACTGATTTAGGCAGGTGGTTGAAAAAATGTCAGCCCTTCCTCTTTTAGGCATTACTTGTTTTATTTGCACATGTTTGGCATTCACTTGGATTCCAATACCAAGTCACCAAGCCAAGGGCATCACTAACACACACCACACTGTGTTTCCACTCCCATTCTAAATACAATCCACAAGTTTACCTTGGAACATCAACCTTGCCTTCTTTGCAAAGTCATTCCACAACCCCATCTGCTTTTTAGCACAAGCCTCTTTCCCTGGCTCAGTTGACTCTGGAGCCCTTTTCTCCCACATGCCCTTGTGGTACTCAAACCACAGGAAAGTCCACAGCATCTCACACCTCAGCAGTGACACTTCTTCTTTCCATCTGTCCCTTCTTGCCCTTGCTTTGAGCCAATTGATCCTGTAAACTACATACCACTGTTAGCAAGACATATGGCAAGAGCATACACTTACATTCTTCCATCAAGCCCCCACCTTGGAGACTCAGCTGACTCTGTTCACCCTCCATCATCCAAAACCAAGCCAGTTTACTGGTCCCCTGGCCAAACCTGTTCTCCTCTGTCACCTCCTTACTCACTGCAAGATCATCAGGCAGGATTTCTTGATACTTTTCTGCCATGTCACCATTGGGGTCCAACCTGAGAATTGCCTGTCTGGCCCTCTGATAACCTCTGACATGCTTGTTTATCCTGGCCACCACTTTTTGGATTTCCTTCTTGGTCCTGGTACCTTCCCTGGTAGAATTTGCAGTCTGGAAGTTCTGCTGGTATAACATGACTTTGGTTCCAAGGTCTGTTCTCAGCTGGTCTAAACAATCATTAGCTTGTCCAATCCTGAGTTCCCTCTCCTCTTTGAGAAGGTCAATAAGGCCCAGCTCTATCAGTTTGTCACTCCCAATGGAAGAGGGCATCCATATACTCATGAGCTCAGAAGCCAGCTCCTCAACTTCCTCTCCAGGAACTTCCCAGTACCCATCATCTTCACCCCAGAGCTCCCAATCCTCCTCCTCCTCCCCTTCTTCTTCTTTCCCACAAAATTCTGGATCATCCTGGGGAGTGAAAGCACCATCAATCTCCAAGCCTTTGAAAAATGCTTGACCATTACTGTGGAATTTTTCAATCCTGGCAGAAAGTCTCTGCCTCTTCATAGAGATTTTGACTTCTTGGCTAGTGGACATGGGATTTGGAAGTTGTCAGAGTTCAGATCTCAGCTGGTCCCTGCAGGCCTGGTCAGCAAGAAAATCACCTTCAGCTCAAGGGGGACCTCACTGTGAGTCCTCAATGCTGATTCCTTCAGCAAGCCAGGCCACAGAACCACCACTTCTAAATGGAGTCATTGGGTTTTTCATGAGTTGCAACTGCACTTCATGAAAGGTGGGAGCTACATATAATTATCAGAAGGAGTCATCATCCCATCCACAAGACCTACCTTTGTCCCCTTTCAACAAATAAATATCTAGGGCCTCCCCCCTATCAGCCTCTGCCCTTAGAGCATCCAATTCCCATCCAGAAACCTTGTCAGGATCCAGAACAGCAGTCAATTGCTCATAGGCCTGATTCATTTCCTCCAGACACTTGTTGGAAGTCTTGTATTTCTTCAGCAAAGAGGGGACTGAAATGGTCCACATAAATTTACCCTCCTTGGAGAAAAACCCTCACCTAGTCCCACCAGCTTTTTCCAGTTAGAATCCCTCATATGATCATTATACACCTCTTGCCTATGGGCCTGAGTCATGGACCTAGCAGTTGGGGAGATCTTATTGAATGGAGCCCACAATGTCTCCAGAATTTCTCCATCCAAGTGGCCTGCACCTTTGACAAAGTTGAGGCTGTACCTTGGAAAGCAAGAGAGCTTGTGTGCAGCCAAATGGAACTTGCCCACAGCAGGAACAATCTCCAGAGCTGGGGGAAGAAGGAGGGAGGGACTATTTTTCACCCTACTCCAGAAGTTGACACTCCACTGGCACCCTACATCATAAATCACCAGTGCTTTAGTGATTCTCTCAGAACCACAGCCAAGAGCATTGCAAATGGAGTAGTCTGTGTTCATATACCTGACCAAAAATGAGCTCCAAGCCACCAACATCAATCCAGGCATTTCACCCACCTCTCCCCTTTTTGAAAATCCACCACAGAGTGAGGGACAAAGCAGCCATGTCAAGCACAAGCTGTGGCACCAATCCCTGTGGACCTGAGGTTGGACTTGTTGATGTTTGCAGCATTAATGGCCCTGTGATTGCTGCAGGTGGATCTCTGAATTACTGGTCAGCAAGCAAACTCCAAGACCTTGAAACCTCTCACCTCCTTGCTATCCAATGACTGTTGTAGATGATTCTGATATGGCCCCTCAGACACCATACACCCCTTTCCATCTGACAAGGCCACATCTAACTCTGGCTTGTTCATTTTCATATGCTGAGCAGTGAAGTTGCCATCTATGACATATTGCCTCATGACAGTATCCCTGAAGGAAGTTAGAAACCCAATTGGAATGGATTACAGTCTCTTACCTGTCATACCAAACTTTCCAGTCTGCAGGTAAATTAAGACCTGGCTGGGGGCAGGCAGGGCAGAAGAGGGCAAGTCCTCCATCCCCTGGATCTTTCTCAGCATCATGCCCAAAACCAAACCATTTCCTGTGTTTCAAATCCCTCCATGGCTGAGAAACCCTCATCAGCTCCCTGTACCTATCCTAACAAGGAGTGAAAAAACAATATGAATATTATCCAAATAATTGCAAAACTGCACTCAACTGGTACCCATTCTGGGAATGCATTGTTGGTGAACCTTTTCAGCTTCTGATAGAAACTCATAGCAGAAGTCTTGCACTCCAAAGCATCTATCAGAAAGTGGTCAAGCACATCAAATGTGAAGGGAGTTTTGGGCTTGGAAATGCTGGCTGGGAAGAGTCTTTGATGAAGCAAGTCAAGGTGCCAGTCATTGGGATCAGACCCAGGGCATTTGCACACTAAACCCTTATGACAAAAAATCCCCTCAGTGTGCACAATGGTCATCTGGAACTGGGAAGACTTCCTGATGACAGGGTCATCATAAGGCCTCCCCAATAAAAATGCCACTGACCTGTGATTGGAGGGACCATCCCCAGTTACATAGCCTGACTCCTCTGGATCAGGGTCTGACCAATTACAGGGGCAAGGATCCCCCCCATGGCCAATGTGCCACAAGAAGCCAAGGTCCATCAAGGAGGTAGGCTGGTAGTGAGCACCATTCCACCTTTGGACCTTGTGAAAGGGGAGGTCCCTGTGGGCTTTGACAGCACAGGGACCACACCAGGCATGGACACCAGCACAAGACATGCACCACACACTACCTTCTGCTTCAGAGCACTACTCACAAATCCCCCCCCTTAGCCAGCTGCTCCCCTTCCAAAATGATATTTAGATACTCTGCTTTCCAAGGCAGCCACTCTCTGATATAGTCAGTTTGACTCTGCAGGGAATATTTTAATGATGGACCATCCCCAAATCAGAGTACAGACCTTTGTGTGCCCTCTGAACTGGGGAACACCATCTACATCATTCCAGTCAGAGTCAGGGATGTCAAGAGAGTCATGGAAGTCAGAAAAGTTGAGATGTTGGGGAGAATTCCTTGGTTCTTGGAGTCCCAGGAGTGGAAGGCTGACTGCCAGATGGGAAGTAGAGGTGCCTAGCATCGACTTCTTTGTGGGTGAGCTTTCCCCTTCTGGTCTTGGTGGGCTGAAAAGTGTACAAAGAACCTCTCCCAGAGGTTTTTTGCAGGAATTTGGACCTTCAATGATGCATGCCAAACAGGATGGATATGAAACATTGGGAATACTCTAAATGTACAATTTTCACTTGGAAACTCCAATTGACATCAGCTAAGGGACTCAGCTAGGTACATTAAGTATGTAAAAATTTTCCCATAAGATCCTTTTGTTGGGTGAAAGGTGGCCTGGCCAGTCCAAATCTGTTATGGACAGCATCCTTCATGTAGTGAGCAAGTGCTATCCTTTCACCTTTGTCCCATTTGGGGACAGAGTGGTGGAGAAGTTTACCAGCTAGGTAAATCATGGTGCCTGGCTGATAACTAAAAATAGAGCCAAGGTGTTAAAACTTGAAATTGGGCATCATGGGTTCCCAGGCTCACTAGCAAGTCAAGCAGAGAGGGTGCAGAAATGTTGTCCAAATGAGAAGTCTCTTGGTTGACTATGACATCTATGCCAACATAGATGGAAGGCTACTGGGTCCCAGAAGGGGGTTGGGTGACCACCCAGTCTCCCTTGGCTGCAATGGCATCCTTGCCAACTCTAGCCAGATCTGGCAGTACAAGTCCTGAAATGGAGTTCCAGAACTCTTCTGCATAAGAGATTTCATGAAGCCATTCCTTCACAGCAGGGATTTTGAGATTGGAACTTTCATAGACCTTGTCCTGCAACCTCTTTGAGACCATTAGGCTTGCAATCTACAGCAGACCATGAGGAGAAGAGTACCAGATGACCCTGCTGGAAAATTGCAGGAGAGTTCATGAGCCTGCCATGGCCAAAGATGCATCAGCCAATGGGTCCATGTCTCTGCCATCAAGCTCTGGCACATGTCTATGGCCAAACCTCATGCTAGATTCATTTTTCCTCTTGGAGTGCTTTACAAGGCTGCCTTTCAAGGGGAGGTGAATCCTATTGAGATGTTTCTACCAGTGCATTAATATAAATAGAAGATATACATGGGGGAAGAGACTGCTTCACCACTCTTTCAGGAGGAATGATGCCTGGTAGATACCAAAGCATCACTCTACCATGGACATCCAAAACAGTGGCAGGGTCAGAGATGTGCCCCCACTGGGGATATTGAAAATACTTGGTCTTGTCTGCAGCATGGGGCCTGGGTTCAGCAAACCTATCAATGTCCCACTGGGTTATATCTTTTTCAGGACTCAGACATTGCACTTTGACTGTCTGGAGGGAGACTCACAGGGGTTCAGGATGGCATGGGCAATGACAAGGGCAGACAGCTTGGTTTCATTGGAGGAAATAGATGCAGAAGGAAGGTCCTCTGCAGCCATAACCCTTTGGAGGTTAGTCAATTGGGACATGACTGTCAGTCTATGATTTTACATCAAGCAGGGTGTAGCCACCAAGGAGGAAGTATTTCTCAATACCTTGGCTTCCTAAGGTCTGATTTTTGTAGTACAACAGATGTGGAGAGTTTGGATCCCTGAAGTACAGTTGTCAGGATGCCATCCACCATTGCAGAGAGGGCATCAGAGGAGGTTGAGGAAGAATTCATTGCACACCTGTGGGCTCAGGGGTGATGATGATGTAGTGGGATGCAGCAGAGTGTGTAAATTTTTAAGCCATGAAATTGTTATTCAAAAGGGTAACTGTGCCTGGTGCCTACTTATTCTATATATCAGACATAAGCTTAGGGTTAGGGTTAGGCCTCAGAAATGACAAGAAGTGAAGACAAAAACAAGGCAAGTCAAAACCCTTTCAAGATAAATTAGGGTGATAAGTTGGGAACCAAGTTACAAGTCAAAACAAACTGAACAAAAAAAGAAGTTCCCAGAGGAACAGACTCACTGACAACTGTCCAGGAAGGGCCCTTCCCCCAGAGCAGAAGCAGGTCATCAAGGAAAAAAAAATTGAAGTGAAAATGAAGAAAAAGGATCCTGTGACTTATTAGGCCAACCTACACTGGCAGGCATGGACCAAATTCCCCCAGACCAACAGTTGCTGGCTACCACAAGTTGGCACAGACTAAGTGAAGAAAAAAAAATAGCAATGTGTTATTTATGAGGCCAGCCTGCACTGGCAGACATGGACCAAATCCCCCCAGACCAACAGTTGCTGGCCAACACCAGTTGGCACAGACTAAGTTCAGAAAAAGATAGCAATGTTTTATTTATAAGGCCAGCCTGCACTGGCAGGCATGGACCAAATCCCCCCAGACCAACAGTTGCTGGCCAACACAAGTTGGCACAGACTAAGTTCAGAAAAAGATAGCAATGTTTTATTTATCAGGCCAGCCTGCACTGGCAAGCATGGACCAAATCCCTCCAGACTGACATTTACTGGCCAACACCAG
Organism: Pisolithus thermaeus; assembly: GCA_024663475.1. Classification (NCBI taxonomy): domain Eukaryota; kingdom Fungi; phylum Basidiomycota; class Agaricomycetes; order Boletales; family Pisolithaceae; genus Pisolithus; species Pisolithus thermaeus. The sequence goes on from JANFAF010000005.1 coordinate 457,793, forward strand.
TTGGCACAGACTAAGTTCAGCAAAAAAATAGCAACATTTTATATTAGGCCAGTCTACACTTGTAGACATGGACCAAGTCACCAAGACAAATAGTTACTGGCACACACTTGTGAGCACAGACATGTATATATTAAGCCAGCCTGCACTAGCAAGCATGGACTATTGCTACACTACTCTACATTAGAGTAACTACCCCCCATACCAACAATGTACTGGCCAGGTACAAGGTGGATGGAGGGTCACCATCCAGACATGTGCAGCTGTAGTCTGCACAATGACAGAATGGTGCCTATGAATAATTAGTTCACACAACAACTACCCATCACCTATGGCAGACTTTGCAATAGTGAGGAAAGGTATGGGGTACATATGTGCCAACATGCACAAATGTATCAGCAGGGTTGAACAATAGTTGGGGAGGAATACCTTACCTCCATGTCAGAACATCTTTTACAATGTGCAATGTGTGTGTGCATAATAAATGCATCAAGGGGGAATATCACTGCAGTGGGGGATGTGACAGCAGAAAGGTATTAGAATATGAGGAGTGGCCAATGGGGTGGGGGTAGGGGATAGACTTACCTCAATGACCAAAGTATGTACAAGGGATGCATGAGGCTGTGAGCATGGAGCACATATGTGACACAGGAGGGTGTTGGGATTAAGTATGTGACAACATTCACAAACATCTTAGCATGCTGTATGACAGATGTGGAGGGAATGGCTTACCTTGATGGCCAGTGCATGTTGTGCAACATGGGGAAGTGTTAACTAAGAGCATCAAGGTGGAAGGGCTTGCTTCACTATGGTGGGGGGAACATGACACCTGAGGCATGTTAGCATGTATGAGGAGTGGGTGTGGGATGGAATGACTTACCTCAAAAGTTCACATATGTACAAGTGCATGGGGCACTACAACAGCATAGAGGTTTATACACAGTGGTATGACTACAGACTGGTTAACATAATGCAAAAAAAGAAAAAAGAAAACAAAAAAAAAGGGACTGACAAACCATTTTTGAGACGATGACAATGATAGCAGGTGACAACAATGACAGTGGTGGTATGAAAATGAGGACAAAAGGAAAAAAAAACACTGTTGTGGGAACACAAGCTGCTGATATATATACATGAGGCATTTGGATGTGTTTGGCCTGCATGTGACTGTGCAAAAAAAACTGGCTGCTGTGATCACAGTCATGTGCTGGTCAACCATGGAAATCCATGTTAGAAAAACTGGCTCTTGTAAACATGGTCACATGCCAGTCAACCATGGAAATCCATGTCATTCCTTCAGTTGTTTTTTTCCTGCCCCACTGCATCTCATACCAAGTCCAAGTTGCATGGTAAGTCATTCACACTTGCATGCATGTGATTCCATTCTGACACACCCCATCATTCACTTAGTCACCTGTACCATTACACTCCAGGTAAGCCACACCTCCCTGGCAAACCCCACATTCATTGCCACAACTAACAACTTCATGCCATCACTAGCATTTCACCTTTTGAATCTGCCTTCAAGGTGAGCTGCCCCACCCAACTCTGTTTCATACATACTAACATGTTTGACATGTTCTGTACATATATCAGGTATTGAGGTAAGCTGTTTGCCCCACCCATCCCTTAGATGTAGTAACATTCATTTCTACATGTTGCCATGTCACTCAACCCAGCCAGGTAAGACTTATCCATGATTGTACTTGCTACATGCCAACAAACCCCTGTGTCCCATGTATACACCAAACATCAAGGTGAGATGCTCTCCCCTGTGCCCTCTCCTTAAACATGCTAACACCTTCCCAGTGTCATGTTGCCCCGCTGCAGTGAAGTAGTGCACTGTTCCACCTCAACACATTTGTCTCATGTGAATACCCTATGCTTTGTGCAATGTATACTGGCAGTCAAGGTAAGCCATTCCTGCACATCTGTCATTCATGCATGCTAATACACTTGTGAATGTTGTCACATACTCACTCTATCCCAACACCCTCCTGCATCTTCCATGCTAACACCTTGTGTCTTCCATACTACCATCCCCCCACCATAGTGAAGCAAGCCATTCCACTTTGACACTCTTAGCAAACACTCCCCACATTGTGCAACATATACCAGCTGTTGAGGTAAGCTGTTCCCCCCACATCTGTCACTCAGCATGCTAAGGCACTTGTGAATGTTGTCACATACTACATTGATGCTAATACCCTTATGCATGTTTTGTCAACCCTCCATAGCAAGGTAAGCCATAGCAGCAACCATATTTACTACATGCCAATACCCTTAACTGTCCTGTGTACATACATCAGTCATTGAGGTAGGCTGCACCACCCTACAACATTTGTTCATATATGCTAACAACCTTCTGGGTGTTTTGTTGCCCCACTGCAGTGAAATATCTTGGAGAAATATCTTGCAGGTAAGCCAGTAATCCCATACTATGGTTAATTTGCATAAACCTTCTTATATGTATCCTACAACCCTGCTACTGTATCTCCACCATTGTCATAAGCCATGTGTCCCAGACCATGTTGACTGCTTATTAACCTTCTGCTGTGTGTTGGGTCACTGCCAGTGTGTTTGATCATAAATTCACCACTGCACTGTGTACTGTGACATTAGTGTTCATCAGCATTTAATGTAAGACACTCCCCCTCCCTTTCATCCCTGTCTTTTTTCATGGTACTCACTTGAATGCCTGCCAGACCCTTATTCAACCATGGCAAGGACCAAGCAATCAGCCAACAAGGCCACTGGGGGGAAGGCCCCAAGAGTCACCTTGCAGGCTTTTCAGAAGAAAAAGGGTAAAGCATTAACTGCTTCTAGCAGGCCAACCCCCAAGCAGAGGCCCATCATCAACAATGTAAGCTTTTCATCATATCTGATACTCCTGTCAATGATTTCCATAGTTCTGTGTTATGTGCAGAGATGGGGGAAACCTCTTATGGCTCTGTGATGAAAAATACTGCAGAAGGGTAGTTTGCAGTAAATGCCTAGTGATTCCTGAGGGAGCACAGGACAAGCTGGAGCAAGGTGATGTCACTTTGAAGTGTGTGACTTGCCACTGGAAGCAGAATCAAGCCAACCCTCAGCCTTACTTTGTAAGTCCACCATCTCCCCACCTTCACTTATATTCACAACATATAAGGGATTCTACTCTCAAGGAACCCCTGTCCTTGCCCAACCCTCCCTTGTCCTGGGTGCCTTCCAGCATGCTACCTCTGCCCAAGTGGCCTCCCTCCCCACTGCCCTTGTCCACCTCCACTCAGGCAACCTAGAGGTTGGTCATGCCCAGGCCAACATGATGGACTGTCACTTCCAGCCATATTTTGATAAGGACCACTACCACTTCTCTCACCTGTCCTTCAACTTGGCTACTGAGGAGTCCATGAGGACTTATGAGAGGACAGCAATAAACATGACCCATTCCTTGTCATCATTCATGAGGGTGGTCATTTTCCTGACCACTCATAGTGATGAGGAAAGAGGGGATCTCTTCTCTGGTCATATTGATAATAAACCAGTAGCATCCAAGGTGTCTGAAGTAAGTGTTCAAATCTCCTAATTGGCAGCTTTCTGACCATGTCCAGTGCCTCCAAATCTTGTTCAACCCCCTCACCAAACTTGTCCAGAATGCAGATATGATATTCAATGTCTGTGGCTCTGTGGTAACTCAACAAGAGAGCTTCAATGATCTCAAGGAGGTGGCTGCTAAGTAAGTATTTCCAGGACTTCAGGATTTTTTTCTCTGACCTTCTCCAGATTCAAGCCAAGATCAATGATCCTCTTTGATGCTCAAAGGCTGCAGCTGGGCAGCACTACCTCCTACCTCTTGAGTCTACTTGAGAGTGTCATTGTTCAAGGTTTCCCTGTTGCCCAGGCAGCAAAATTTGCCCTTAATGACTGTGCTCTGCTTGGCAGGCATTCTAACATCATTATCATCATGTGGAAGTCTGAAGGGCAAGGAGTGGAAAAGGTGGAAAAGGTGGTAGTGGAGAAACTAATGTGGGCTGATAAGTATATCAGACCTTGGGGAGAGAATTTGCCAGTCCAATGCCCTCAATGTGGAACCATGCAGAAGTGGGAGTGTGGTTCTGCAGGTAAAACCATAACCTATGAGTGCAAGTATACTCAATGTGGGTTTGAAAAAGGGCCAAACAAGACTTCCCTCCCACCAAAGAAATTTGTTCACTCCATTCCTGCTGATGCCATTTCCTTGCCACATGGAAAAAAGGGAACAACTTCCTGGCTACAAGTTACCCTTTAAATTTTCCTGTATGCTTGTAAATACCCCCAAATTCTACTTGGTATTCTTTTGAAATCTTAATGATTTTTGATCAAAAATATCTGAAACATATTTATGGTTGCAACAACAAAGTTGGTGTATCATGGGCTGAGAACAAGGTCATCAAGTAGTCAAATTTGTGAGGAGTTGGAAAATTAGGGTCATGCAAAACCACTGTCAGGACATGGGTTATCACACCAGTGAGGTTGACTGGACCTACTCTCAGAACTTGGGTCATCCCCCCAGAGGGTGGGCCATCCCCTAGCCAGGTCGGCCTATCCCCTTTTCAGGAGGGTGGGCCATTCCCCAGCCAGGTTGGCCTATCCCCTTTTCAGGGGGGTGGGCCATCCCCCAGGCTGGTTGGCCTATCCCCCTCTCAGGGCATCAGCTGAACCCATCTCAAGGTTGGTCAGCCATGGAGAGCTGTAATGAACCCATTATCCAAGGATGGAGGGGGTGAGTGTGGCTTCAGAGGGATGTGTTGGAATGTGAATCCACACTCTAGACTGGTGAGGGATGGCCAGGTGGCCTAGTGGTAAGGCACCCCAGCACTAGTGGGAAGACCCAGGTTCAATCCCTGGTCTGGCCAGTATTTTCAGTCCAAAATGTTACCCAGCATATGGCAGCCAAGGAAGATGGGCAAAGGGGTTTTCTGATGGCTCCTCTCATTCAGAAGGTCATCAACACAATGTGGTTTGCAAACAACATGATGACAGAGTAGTGTTCCACAAACATTTCAAGCCATTTCCATATCCAGTCCTGGCATTAGTCCTGGCTGCAGTATGTTTACTCTATCTGATGTGAGCAGGTGCACTGACATAATAACAGATCAAATGCTGTATAGATGAGTGGATGACAGGCACATGGATGGACATCCCATTTACAATCCAAGAGTACAATGGTGCATTTGAGGATGCCATGAAGACATACAACATTTTACCAGCCATCTGCTCAAAGCTTTATGAGGTCAGACAGTACATATACACACCTCCACATTAACTGAATGTCTCATCTCCCATAGAATCCATCCAGGCACAGCACCTCTCACCATGCCAATGGAGGTTACTGTATCCACCTGAGTCATTGCTGCTGCCATCAAGGAATATCAGGAGGGTTTGACTATGGAGGACAAGTCAGACTAGCATACTCTTTTCTCATTATGTATGCACTGACCTACCAAGTCAGTACTCTATGAAATGGCTATATGTAAATGGTGGCAAGGTCTCTGTTCTGCTCCAACAGCTATGGCACACTTTGTAGTAGTAGCAGCATGCACTATGGTAATTGTACATCAAAGCTAGTGCTGTTTAAGTGTGAACATGTAGTCTGGGTAGCCTACATAGTGGACTAACTATGGTAATCACACAATATCCAGGCATACTACTAGTGCTATGAAGAACTATGTATGTAATCTACTCCTTCAGCTGCAGTGCCTACATAAAGGGGACTTAACTACACAGCTTTTGCTGCTATAAAGACTACATAGACCTACATAGGTAAGTTTTTTTTCCTGATGCTGTCATATATGCTTCTCACATTGTGCTGTATTCAATCCAACATTTGTCTCACAGCTCAAAGCCACCACTGCTGTAGCTGCAGTAGAGCTAGAGGCACCCATATACAAGCATTATGAAGATGACAAGATACCAAAATTCCCTGCTAAGTTTCCCTGTGGAAGGATTCCTGCTTTCGAGGGCACCAAAGGCTTCAACCTAACAGAAGGCACTGCCATTACTTGGTATAGTATGTACCATTTTTGTATTTGCAATTCCTCTGAGATCATGAGGTAGATGGAAGAAAAATATCTCTACAGTTATCCCTGTCAGAATTTGGTGTTGACAGACAGTGGTATTTCTGATGCTACCATCCTGGTTGCTGAAAATGTGTAGGTGAGCAGTGCCTATTGATAACCTTTAGTTACTTTGGTTGCTCCAAACTCTAGCCTTCCCAGTGACATGGTTGAGGGACTGCACTCATTGACTGATATGTGCACTTCACAAGACAGAATACAAGCATCTCTTCAGTTCATTTATATGTTGTAAAATGGGTATATCCCTCATAATAAGGCCATAAGTCTAGTGACCCTCCTCTTCCATCACTCTGATGATCAGTGCCCAATAGATCCATACAGCACTTGCTGAGGGTCAACTCCATGGGTTTAGCACCCCTGAGGCCATTCTTCTCACTTGTACCTACCTTGTTGATGAGTGCCTCACCATTGCTGACATTGCCATTGCTTCTGTCATTTTCCTTTCTGTCTTGTACACCCTTGATGCCCCACTGCACAGCAGGTATCCAAATGTCCTCTGCCACCTTGACCTCATCATCAATCAACCAAAACTCAAGGACATCTTTGGGCAACCCACATTCATTGAGAAGCCCTTGCAGTACACCCCTCCCACAAAACAGAAGAAAGAAAAAGAACCTAAGCAATCCACTCCTGCACCAGCTCCTAGAAGGAGAAACCCAAGAAGATGGAGGAAGATGACAAAGAGGATGAGAACCCAAACCTAAAAACCCCCTTGATCTCCTGCCAAAATCAATGTTTGGTTGTGAGGACTGGAAGCACACATATTCCAACAAGAACACATGTGGGCCCAGTGGCTCCTGAGTGTTTCTGCAAGAAGTGTACTTCCTCTTTGTGGAGTTCACTCCTACTCTGGTAGCTTTGATAAAGAAGGTTTCCAAATTCTTATTGTGTTGACTTCAAATACAATGGAGGTTACCATCATCTTCATGTCCTCCAGCCAGATGAGTGGTTTCTTCTACTGTCTGGAGGCTGAATGTAAACACCTTTTTGGATCCATGGGTATCACCAGAGTGGCCAGTGATTCAATTATCACTGGTGTTCTGATCCTGTGGGTCAAGATGTCCAAGCCCATTGTCAAGATAGCATCCAACTATGAGAGTTATGACTACAAGAAACTGGACATGGAGAATTCCAAAGACAAGGCCTTCTTTGAGGGTGCTCTGACCTGGGATTTGGAAATTGACAGCCAGAAGTGGCAGGATAGAAAGAATGTCAGTCCACATTTTTGACATGTTTATGTGAGATACCAATCATGGATATGTTCTTCTCTTGTTACAGCTCAAGTAAAGGAAGGAAGTTGGTTTGTTGTATGCTCATGATTCATGTGTATTGCACTGGTGCTCTATAGATTTTTTTTACAAAGTTATGATACTGAGTTTACTGATGGGAAGTGAAACTTTGCATGACATAGAAATCAGAGGTTTTCAACACCACAGCAGTGACCAATAACTCTTGTGCAGAGATGTAGTACCCCACTCAGGCACTTGGACTTTCTGACCATATCACATCTCTCACCTCCATTACCAACACTTGTCCATGACACTCAGGATGCTTGACAGAGAAGTTGGTGCCCCCAATGAAGGATCTACCCCTCACCTAGCTCCAAATGGGGTTCATAGTATGATAGTCATGTGGTCCTTCTTCAAGTCATTGTAAAGTCCTCACATGGAACTCTTGATTTGAGTATGAACTCTGGTTATCCAACACAACAGATGTAACCATCAGTCAACCTTGGTTAGTCTCAATGCTTGGTGCATCTTGGATTAGTGAATCCTATCATGACATTTCAAAGGAACTACACTTGTTCCTGGAGAATGTACACAAGCTGTGGGCTGTCCATTTCTTTGTGAGTCATGTGAAGTGGGAGGTGTTATACCCACATACATCTACCTCCACTAAATGGTTTTGATATTGACAAGTTCCTTTCAGATTCCTGTGAATTATCAACTACAAATACTGCAGGGAAAACTCACTGCATTGCAGAAGTACTCCTAATATGCTGAAGCACAGTATAAAATACCCAGTATGGCATCAAAGGCATATTGTGGGAAGTTTTTGTTTTGGATATGAACTACCTTCATATTGCTTATGGATCAAGCACAGAATGTGAGAAAGAATGAACCTGTGTCTACTTATCCACTATTCAACATATTTCATAACAAGCATGTGAGTGAGAGACATCCAGACTAGGGAATTGGTTTGTAGCATGTATGCCATTTATCCCCATGAACCATTTCACTCAGATCCAACTCTATACAACAGCCTTTGGGGATGATTGCTGTGGTCCACATTGAGTACAATGGATACCTCACTGATACAGGTATCCAGAGTAGTAATCTGCCTTTTGGACCCCTGATCCAGCCATCATGGTGAAGTTTGACCAATTGAGTCAGTGGTTCCTCACCCCCCCATGAGTATCCATCAAGCAGTTGTTCACCATCACAGAGTGCATGTGATGGAGTGGATGAAAAGCAAATCTGACATGACATAATGACTAAAATTGCCTGAATGAGCCAAAATATTCATTGCAGGTCCAAAGCACTCACCATCTACCTTGTCAGGTGGAATAGCTGTATTGCTCAGATTGGAAGGAGATGATTTCAACTGCTCATGGGTATTGATAATATCTTGATAGGCATTAACATCCCAGACCCTCAAAGTGTTGTCTGCAGACCCTGTCACAATCCTCCTACCATCAGGGGATAATGCAACTGAAAGGACTGCATCTGCATGCCCTTCAAGATGGTTGCCAATCTGGACTCCTCTTTCAGCATCCCAGACCCTCACAGTCTTGTCAAAAGAGCCTGACACAATCCTCTTGCCATCAGGGGAGAATGTAACTGAAAAGACTCGACCTGTATGCCCCTCAAGATGGCTACCAATCTGGACTCCTCTTTCAGCATCCCAGACCCTCACAGTCTTGTCCCTTGAGCCTGACACAATCCTCTTGCCATCAGGGGAGAATGCAACTGAAAAGACTTCATCTGTATGCCCCTCAAGATGGCTGCCAATCTGGACTCCTCTTTCAGCATCCCAGACCCTCACAGTCTTGTCCTCTGAGCCTGACACAATCCTCTTGCCATCAGGGGAGAATGCAACTGAAAAGACTGCATCTGTATGCCCCTCAGGATGGCTGCCAATCTGGACTCCTCTTTCAGCATCCCAGACCCTCACAGTCTTGTCCAAAGAGCCTGACACAATCCTCTTGCCATCAGGGGAGAATGCAACTGAAAAGACTGCATCTGTATGCCCCTCAAGATGGCTGCCAATCTGGACTCCTCTTTCAGCATCCCAGACCCTCACAGTCTTGTCAAAAGAGCCTGACACAATCCTCTTGCCATCAGGGGAGAATGCAACTGAAAGGACTCCATCTGTATGCCCCTCAAGATGGCTGCCAATCTGGACTCCTCTTTCAGCATCCCAGACCCTCACAGTCTTGTCCAAAGAGCCTGACACAATGCTCTTGCCATCAGGGGAGAATGCAACTGAAAGGACTCCATCTGTATGCCCCTCAAGATGGCTGCCAATCTGGACTCCTCTTTCAGCATCCCAGACCCTCACAGTCTTGTCCAAAGAGCCTGACACAATCCTCTTGCCATCAGGGGAGAATGCAACTGACCAGACTTGATCTGTATGCCCCTCAAGATGGCTGCCAATCTGGACTCCTCTTTCAGCATCCCAGACCCTCACAGTCTTGTCCTCTGAGCCTGACACAATCCTCTTGCCATCAGGGGAGAATGCAACTGAAAGGACTCCATCTGTATGCCCCTCAAGATGGCTGCCAATCTGGACTCCTCTTTCAGCATCCCAAACCCTCACAGTCTTGTCCTCTGAGCCTGACACAATCCTCTTGCCATCAGGGGAGAATGCAACTGAAAAGACTGCATCTGTATGCCCCTCAAGATGGCTGCCAATCTGGACTCCTCTTTCAGCATCCCAGACCCTCACAGTCTTGTCCCTTGAGCCTGACACAATCCTCTTGCCATCAGGGGAGAATGCAACTGAAGTGACTGCATATGTATGCCCCTCAAGATGGCTGCCAATCTGAACTCCTCTTTCAGCATCCCAGACCCTCACAGTCTTGTCCTTTGAGCCTGACACAATCCTCTTTCCATCAGGGGAGAATGCAACTGAAGTGACTGCATATGTATGCCCCTCAAGATGGCTGCCAATCTGGACTCCTCTTTCAGCATCCCAGACCCTCACAGTCTTGTCCCGAGAGCCTGACACAATCCTCTTGCCATCAGGGGAGAATGCAACTGACCAGACTTGATCTGTATGCCCCTCAAGATGGCTGCCAATCTGGACTCCTCTTTCAGCATCCCAGACCCTCACAGTCTTGTCCTCTGAGCCTGACACAATCCTCTTGCCATCAGGGGAGAATGCAATTGAAGCAACTCCATCCATGTGCCCCTCTAAGCCAAGTAGTTGAGCTGCTTTCCAGTATTCCAGACTTCCCACAACTCCAGGAAGGGCACAAAATTTTGGTTTGACTATGCTTGACAGCATTGTTTTCCAAGGAAGAAATGCCAGTGCAGACATATACACATGTGGTGCACTGTGAGTGATTGCCCCATTGAAGACATCAATAAACCTGATTCCCTCTTCTACCACTGTTAATGCATTCTCAAAGGCATCTTGGTTCTGTAATGTTAAATTAGATCAAGATTAATTCCACATTCATAGCTGTATCAAGCTCACCACAAGCCACCTTGCAGCTGAGACAAGAGCAGAGGCAGCACTTCCAACTTTCCCCAAAAGACTCATAGCCTCAAGCCAGAATAGAATTTTTTCACTTCCCACAAAGCCCTCCACCAACTGTGCAACAGCAACATTAAATGAGGTCTTCCGCAGATGTTGGGACCAAAATTGAGAGGAGTATGATAAATGAGGGGAAATGCTCCTGCTGATTCTGCCTGGTAAATCAACAACCTCTGCATTGCTCAAGTAGGAACTCTCCAGTCCACAGATGTTGAACCGAAGTTCATCATGAAGGATCTGCAGGGTGGCAATGGCTAGATCATCCACACAAGAGGTGTCAATGAAGTAGATCCCACTCCGTGATCGGTCGGTTAGGAAGTCATAGAAGGATGCATGCAGAGGTCGGACAGGAGAAGTGTGGTCAAGGATGCCACCCAATACGGGGGACATGAGCTTGAGGATGACAACAACATCGCAGCGATCCCGCTCGTTTGGGAAGTGTTTACGCATGTCATTCAAGGCCGCCATGGGCAGAGGCGAAAGCGTCGTAATGACTTGGCGCATTACGGACTGGTATCGTTCAAAACCTTGCCGAGATTTCGGGACAGCACTCTCCAGGATCGAAAAGTAAGTTGTGTCCAGGAGTGATCTTCCCTCTTCGGACCGCAGACTGACAACATTATCATAGCACTCCTTCACGGTTGCTCCCGTTGTGTCCGACTGGATGTAATCACAGGCCAGACGAGCCCATTCAAATAGGCAATCTGCCTTCTGGGAAATCTTCTGGACTTCGGTGTCTCCAATGTCCGGCAAGTGTCGAAGTTGTTCGTAAACGTAGAGCCGGACATCGCGTTCTGTAGACTCGGTAGAAATATCATCCAGGGAAGTTGCCTTCACATGTGGAGCGCCGCTCAACACACGTTGAATATCGGGTAAGGGGCGAGATGTTACAAAGATTCGGATGTTACGGGGAAGGTAGTTGGCCTGAAATGCAAGGACCGACAAGATGTGCTTCCGCGATTCTTCCAGACCACTCTCGTCCAGCGCGTCGACCACCACGACCACGTTTCCAATCATAGTACTAGATACCTGCGACAACGGCTCTAAAATGAGCTTCTCCCATTGTAGCGTGACATCAGATGTTGTCTTGAGGGAATGGTCCTTCGATAGCACATCAGCCAGAGCTCGTCGGAACGCTGGATCGTGGTCTGCCAGATCACGGGCGATGGTGGCAAATATCTTTTCCTCGCGATGCTCGGCCTGCCTGTCCCGGGCGAAGCAAAAGCAAGACCCCAACCCTCCGGCATCCTTCAACCACAGAGCGATGGTATGTGCAATCGCTGACTTTCCCCTACCAGCCTGACCGTGCAACCAGAGAATGGGCGGAACATTTCCATCAGTGTTTTGGATCCAGCTGATGATCTCCGCGAGGACCTCAGTCCTGGTACCATCTAGGCACTTCTTCGTCTTATTGACACTCGCTCCTCCTGCGTAAGCCATGCCTTCCAGGCTCAAATCCCCATAGATGAGATCCAGTTTCCCGCGCGCGAGGTTCAGATCTTCAACTATGTGATGCACGTTGGCGTGGATATCCCGGACCGCATGATCCCGGTACTGTTGCATCAAGTCATTCAGCATCTTGGTGTAGCCATCCGTCCTGGCCCGCGTCTCAGACTTTATATCCATCATGTTCTTTCCGATTCTCCTCCCTGAAAATAATTCAATCAGCCATTCGATGAAAGGTGCAACCAACATACAGAAGCTTGTCGTCTCCGAGTAATTCTTGATGAACCAGGCCGCATCGCTTATCACCCGTGCAATCTTCCCTAAAGTTGCTTTCATGCTATTCATACTCCGGATGTTATCGTCTTGCAGAAGAAATTCATAAACCGTTCTGACTGTATCAAGGAGGTCGGACACGTCGCGGTCTAGGTTAGCTTGATTGATGAGAGACTAAAGAGGGCTCTGTGAGGTGGGCAGCACATATAGCCAAAGCGTGACGTACCTGGGCAGCAGCGGTTAAGATCCCTAGTGCAATCTGGGCATAAGGGTGAACCTGCACGCTTACATCAGCGCTGCTGAGTGTTGGGAGGATCAAACCCCTACCTGGGCGACTGTATTAACGACGGAGCTAAAGACTTTGAGAGGCTGCAGGTATGTATTGTTGAAGGTTAGGATGTTTGCAACCGCGGAATCAGCCTGTGTAACGAGATCGATGGCTGTTTGGCCGACGTGTGGTATGGTTGTCATCTGCTTGAGGGCTTCTTGAGCAGTATCAAGTTCACTGCCTACCGGTGCCGGGATCGGAATAGGTGTAGTATTAGCACCACTGTTGGGATCAGCTACATCTCTGCCGGCGTCGCCGATTGGCCCGACTGTAGTATTGACATTGCTGTCAGGCACAGCTGGTACGACTCCCGTTTGAGGGCTGTCGGTTGGTCCTTGAGTCTGCCCAACACGCTTACTCAATGTCGTCCCAATGACTGGATAAGGAAGATCACATACATCCTGAATCAGAGCCGCCTGAGCTTCTTCTCCTCGCTGTTGTCCGCTCCTAACGGCACCTGCGACGGAATCCCTGTTCGACCGGTGGAAGAAGTACCTTGCCCGTGCGAACACGCCCTGGGAGACATTGCCCGATGTTCCAGCAATCGCAGCTACATCACGAGTGGGAACTTGAGACGGCCCTTTTGACTGTTCCTAAGTGTGTCAAAAGCTGAGATCGCTTGCGAGCGAGCAAACAACTTACAGGGACGGAGTTGGACGCAGAGCCAGACGGGTTTCTAGATGCAAATAGACGGCATTTCCTTGAGCGCCTACGAGCCATTGAGAAATCAGCAATTCGTTCAGAGTTGTGTAAGGGCTGCGTTGAAGATGTCGACGTGGATACAGGGAAAGCTTGAAGTTGCATTAAGCGCCCGCCTGCCGTAAACACGTTGCAAAGTGCCGCTGACGCACGGGCCACCCACACACTTGTAGTACAAATCACAGAGCCCATAGTTCCAAAGCCCAGTTAATATATACATTACATTGTTGACTAGTCAGAGCCTGGATCGCTTTGGGACTGAAGAGCAAGCAGTAACAAGGCTCCCACTGATGCCGATAGCAGTAACGGACGCGGGCAACCAGGTATATCAACGATAGCTCTCATCGGTGGGGTGGCTTGAACAACACACTATTACATCAAAGATACGAATATTCAATGAGTCGTCATCGGCTTGGTCCCAAACGCCGTGCGACAGCTGCAATCTGTTGTAAGACACCTACAGGTCAGGTCAGAGATGTAAGAGGGAAGACGAAACTATCTTTCTTTGGTCAACAAGATGCGTATAAGCTATGGGTACACATACTTACCCGTATATCATTCTCGCCATGGTCGTTCCGATCACTCGCTTCTGCTCGATCTTGGGATCGTATCCGGAACGATACCCAGTAGGCATAACTGACAAGAACGCGTCCAAACACCGCTCAATTCCACCTGTTCCTTGGGCAATACAATTGCATGAGAAGAGAAGGGTCCGCTTGGCGACTATGACGAGTGAATGGGCTAATCAGTCGCTACACTAAGCACCCAAAGTTCCTCTCACTGATCGGAGCGTAAAGGCGGAGGAGTTGTCCAGTAACGTCCTGAAACAGAGTCGGCCTAGTGGCATAGTACGGGAGTCTCCTCTTTACTCCCCCCAGTCTTAACTTGCATCGGCGAAGGATAATGTCATCTAAGAATGAGGAGAGGTGCAGACGTTGCACAGCGTAGATAGCATAGGCAGACGACGTTGCAGCCAAGGACTAAATCCACCTGCAAGAAAGCAGTCAGTACCATCACTGCCGAGAGGGAAGCCATCACACTGGTGTTCGTGTAGTTTCTACATGACAGTTGACTACTGGCATTGCGGGGTTATACCACGGCCATTGCACAGAGTGCGTCGTGTCGTGGTTCCATATCCATCCACTTCCCAATCGGATCCGCGTCGCTATGCCGGCGGCATTGCCTTTTCGGGTCATTCTCACGGGCACTGCCACCTGCCGATGCCTCCGCACGTCTCCGACCAGCACAAAGGATGCGTCACTTGTCGACGACTCTACGCGGAATACCGCCTTGCTGGCAACACACGCTGCTTTTGTTTTCTTCACTGTTCCCTTCATCGCCGTCGTAGGGAGTAGAAGATCTCTTCCGTTCTTCTAGACCGTCGTGCTTGCTCAAATCCCATGGCGATACAAGCTGCACATTGAAGCACTCGGCGAGTTCTCGTGCGTATCGGCGAAAGGCGGGGCTTCGTTCCATGGGCCGGTCCATCAAGTCTGCACCGTCCGGTCCCGTAAACGTTCCTTGTGTGCTGCGATGGCCATTGCGTACTGGTCTGTACAGAGCGCAGGACGCGCGACGACACTTGCAAAGGATGTGCCTCAAAGGATGCCGTCGACACGGCCGCAGGTGTACCCAACTCGGACTCCCACTGCTCGCACGCGTCTTGACCTGTCATTGCTGCCCACAGTGGTGAGCAAATTAATTATTCATTTATTGTGGCTATCAGATCGGTAACGCCTTCCCCCGGCTATGGTTAGGGTCGATTATCTGACCCGCCGATACAGCGATGACTTAAAATGGCCGCACAAGGCAAAAGACTATCGTACCTCGTCCTTTCTCTCTCGACTCCCACTCACGAGCTCAAAGAATGGCCGCCATAGGAAAGCTATACACCGTCCCTGGCGTGGGTCAGATCACTGTCGTACGTGCTTCTCGCGTTGTGCTGTATTCAAATCCAACCTTTGTCTCACAGTTCAAATCCACCGCTGCCGTAGCTAGAGTGGAGCTAGAGGAACCCGTATACAAGCATTACGAAGATGACGAGGTGCCAGAATTCCCCGCTAAGTTTCCCTGTGGAAGGATTGCCGCTTTTGAGAGTGCCGAAGGCTTCAACCTAACGGAAGGCGCTGCCATCGCTCGGTATAGTACGTACCATTCTCGTATTTGCGATCCTTCTGAGATCGTGGGGTGGATGGAAGAAAAATATCTCGACGGTTATCCCTGTCTGAATTCGATGTCGACAAACAGTAGTAATCCTGACGCTACCATCCTTGTCGCTGAAAACGTGTAGGCCGGTGGTGCTTACGGACAACCTTTAGTTGCTTCGGTTGCTCAAAACTCTGGCCTTCCCTGTGACACGGTCGAGGCGCCGCACTCATCGACCAATACGTGCTCTTCGCAGAGACGGAATACAAGTGTCTCTTCAGTTCATTTATATGTTGTAAAACGGATATATCCCTTATAACAAGGCCGTAAGTCTAGTGACCCTCATCTTCCATCGTTCTGACGATCAGTGTCCAATAGATCCACGCAGCACTTGCTGAGAGTCAACTCCATGGGTTTAGCACCCCCGAGGCCATTCTTCTCACTCGTACCTACATTGTTGACGCGCCTCACACTTGCCGACATCGCCGTTGCTTCTGTCATTTTCCTTTCTGTCTCGCACACCCTCGATGCCCCGCTGCACAACATGTATCCAAATGTCCTCCGCCACCTTGACCTCATCATCGATCAACCAAAACTCAAGGACGTCTTTGGGCATCCCACGTTCGTCGAGAAGGCCGTGCAGTACACCCCTCCTGCAAAGGAGAAGAAGGAAAAAGAACCTAAGCAACCTGCTCCTGCGCCGGCTCTTAAGAAGGAGAAACCCAAGAAGGCGGAGGAAGATGACGAGGAGGATGAGAACCCAAACCCAAAAATTCCCTTGATCTCCCACCAAAATCGACGTTCAATCTCGAGAGCTGGAAACGCACTTATTCCAACAAGAACACGTGCGAGCCCGGTGGCTCTCGAGTGTTTCTGCGAGAAGTAAGTGTACGAAAAATTTCTTCCTCTTCATGGAGTTGACTCCCACTCCGGTAGCTTCGACAAAGAAGGTTTCTCAATTTTTATGGTGTTGACTTCAAATACAACGAAGAGGTGACCATCGTCTTCATGTCCTCCAACCAGATTAGTGGTTTCTTCAAGCGTCTGGAGGCTTCACGTAAATACCTTTTTGGATCTGTGGGTATCACCAGAGCGGCCAATGATTCAATTACCGCCGGCGTTCTGATCCTGCGGGTCAAGATGTCCAAGCCCGTTGTCAAGATAGCATCCAACTATGAGAGGTAAGACTACAAGAAACTGGAAATGGAGAATTCCGAAGACAAGGCCTTTCTCGGGGTACTCTGATCTGGGACCTGGAAATTGACAACGAGAAGTGGCAGGATGGAAAGAATGTGAGTTCACATTTTTGACGTATTTATGTGAGATACCGATCGTGGACATGTTCTTCTCTCGTTACAGTTCAAGTATAGGAAGGAAGTTGGTTTGTTGTATCCTCGTGATTCACGTGTATCACACTGGTGCTCTGTAGATTTTTTTTACGAAATTATGGTACTGAGTTTACTGACGGGAGGTGAAACTTTGCATGACATAGAGATCAGAGGTTTTCAACACCACGGCGGCGACCAATAACTCCTGCGCGGAGATGAAACACCCCACCCAGGCATTTGGACTTTCTGACTGTATCATTTCTCTCACCTCCATCTCCAACACCTGTTGACGACACTCATAGGATGCTCGACGGAGAAGTTGATGCCCCCGATGAAGGATCTACCCCCCACCTAGCTCCAAATGTTAGGCATCATGGTATGATAGTCATGCGGTCCTTCTTCAAGTTATTGTAAAGTCTCGAATAGAACTGTTGATTTAAATATGAACTCTGATTATCGAACACAACAGATGTAACCATAAGTCAACCGTGGTTGGTCTGGATGCTTGATGCATCTTGGATTAGTGAAACCTATCATGATATTGGAAAGGAATTACACTTGTTCCTGTAGAATTCATGCAAGCTGTGGGCTGTTCATTTCCTTATGAGTCCTGTGATGTGTGAGGTGTTACCCCCACATACACCTACCTTCACTAAATGCTTTTGTTTTTGACAGGGTTCCTTTGAAATTCCTATGATTTATCAACTACAAACACTGGGAAGACTCATTGCACTGCAGAAGTGCTCCTAACACTGTGAAGCACAGTACAAAACACCTAGTTTGGCATCAAATGCATATTTTGGGAAGTTTTTCTTTTTTGTTAGATATGAACTGCCTTCATATTGCATATGGATCAAGCACAGAATGTAAGAAAAGAATGAACCTGTTTCTACTTATCCACTATTCAACACAGTTCATAATAAGCATGTGAATGAGAGACATCCAGACTAGGGAATTGGTTTGTAGCATGTATGCCATTTATCCCCATGAACCATTTCACTCAGATCCAACTCTATACAACAGCCTTTGGGGATGACTGCTGTGGTCCACATTGAGTACAATGGATACCTCACTGATACAGGTATCCAGAGCAGTAATCTGCCTTTTGGACCCCTGATCCAGCCATCATGGTGAAGTTTGACCAATTGAGTCTGTGGTTCCTCACCCTCCCATGAGTGTCCATGAAGCAGTTGTTCACCATCACAGAGTGCATGTGATAGAGTGGATGAAAAGCAAATCTGACATGACCTAATGACTAAAATTGCCTGAATGAGCTGAAATATTTGTTGTGGGTCCAAAGCACTCACCATCTACCTTTCCAGGTGGAATAACTGTATTGCTCAGATTGGAAGGAGATACTTTCAACTGCTCATGGGTATTGATAATATCTTCATAGGCATTAACATCCCAGACCCTCACAGTGTTGTCTGCAGACCCTGACACAATCCTCCTACCATCAGGGGATAATGCAACTGAAAGGACTGCATGTGCATGCCCTTCAAGATGGCCACCAATCTGGACTCCTCTTTCAGCATCCCAGACCCTCACAGTCTTGTCCAAAGAGCCTGACACAATCCTCTTGCCATCAGGGGAGAATGCAACTGAAGTGACTGTATCTGTATGCCCCTCAAGATGGCTGCCAATCTGGACTCCTCTTTCAGCATCCCAGACCCTCACAGTCTTGTCCTTTGAGCCTGACACAATCCTCTTGCCATCAGGGGAGAATGCAACTGACCAGACTGCATCTGTATGCCCCTCAAGATGGCTGCCAATCTGGACTCCTCTTTCAGCATCCCAGACCCTCACAGTCTTGTCCTTTGAGCCTGACACAATCCTCTTCCCATCAGGGGAGAATGCAACTGACCAGACTGCATATGTATGCCCCTCAAGATGGCTGCCAATCTGGACTCCTCTTTCAGCATCCCAGACCCTCACAGTCTTGTCCCAGGAGCCTGACACAATCCTCCTGCCATCAGGGGAGAATGCAACTGACCAGACTGCATCTGTATGCCCCTCAAGATGACTGCCAATCTGGACTCCTCTTTCAGCATCCCAGACCCTCACAGTCTTGTCTGCAGAGCCTGACACAATCCTCTTGCCATCAGGAGAGAATGCAACTGATCTCACTTTATCTGTGTGCCCCTCTAAGCCAAGCAACTGGGCTGCTTTCCAGTATTCCTGAATTCCTACAACTCCAGGAAGGGAACAAAATTTTGGCATGACTATCCTTGATAGCATTGTTTTCACAGGAAGAAATGCCAGTGCAGACATATACACATGTGGGGCACTGTGAGAGATTGCCACATTGAAGATGTCAATAAACCTGATTCCTTCTTCTACCACTGTTAATGCATTCTCAAAGGCATCTTGGTTCTGTAATGTTAAATTAGACCAGAATCAACTCCACATACATAGCTGTATGAAGCTCACCAAAAGCCACCTTGCAGCAGAGATAAGAGCAGTGGCAGCACTTCCAACTTTCCCCAAAAGACTCATAGCCTCAAGCCAAAATAGAATTCTTTCACTTCCTACAAAGCCCTCCACCAACTGTGCAACAGCAGCATTGAATGTGGTCTTCTGTAGATGTTGGGACCAAAATTGACAGGAGTATGATAAATGAGAGGAAATGCTCCTGCTGATTCTGGCTGGTAAATCAGCAACCTCTGCATTGCTCAAGTAGGAACTTTCCAGTCCACAGATGTTGAACCGGAGTTCATCATGAAGGGTCTTCAGGGTGGCAATGGCTAAGTTATCCACACAAGAAGTGTCAATGAAGTAGATCCCACTCCGTGATCGGTCGGTTAGGAAGTCATAGAAGGATGCGTGCAGAGGTCGGACAGGAGCAGTGTGGTCAAGGATACCACCCAATACTGGGGACATGAGCTTGAGGATGACAACAACATCACAGTGATCCTGCTCGTTTGGGAAGTATTTACGCATGTCATTCAAGGCCGCCATGGGCAGAGGCGAAAGCGTCGTAATGACTTGGCACATTACGGACTGGTATCGTTCAAAGCCTTGCCGAGATCTCGGGACAGCACTCTCCAGGACCGAAAAGTAAGTTGTGTCCAAGAGTGATCTTCCCTCTTTGGCCTTCAGACTGATAACATTATCATAGCACTCCTTCACGGTTGCTCCCGTTGTGTTCGACCGGATGTAATCACAGGCCAGACGTGCCCATTCAAATAGGCAGTCCGCCTTCTGGGAAATCTTCTGGACTTCGGTGTCCCCAATGTCTGGCAGATGTCGAAGTTGTTTGTAAACATAGAGCTGGATATCGCGTTCTGTCGACTGCGTAGAAACGTCATCCAGGCAAGTTGCCTTCACATGTAGAGCGCCGCTCAACACATGTTGAATATCAGGTAATGGGCGGGATGTTACCAAGATTCGGACGTTACGGGGAAGATCGCTGCCTTCAGAGGCAATCACCGACAAGATCTGCTCCCGAGATCCTTCCAGACCACTCTCGTCCAGCGCGTCGACCACTACGACCACGTGTCCAATCATAGTACTAGATGCCTGCGACAACGGCTCTAAAATGAGCTTCTCCCACTGTATTGTGACGTCAGATGTTGTCTTGAGGGAATGGTCTTTTGCAAGCACATCAACCAGAGCTCTTCGGAACGCTGGATCGTAGTCCGCCAGATCACGTGCGATGGTGGCAAATATCTTTTCCTCGCGATGCTCGGCCTGCCTATCCCGGGCGAAACAAAAGCAAGACCCCAACCCCCCGGCATCCTTTAGCCACAGAGCGATAGTGTGTGCGATAGCAGACTTCCCCCTACCGGCCTGACCGTGCAGCCAGAGAATGGGCGGAACGTTTCCATCAGTGTTTTGGATCCAGCCGATGATCTCCGCGAGGACCTCAGTCCTGGTACCGTCTAGGCACTTCTTCGTCTTATTGACACCCGCCCCTCCTGCGTAAGCCATGCCTTCCAGGCCCAAATCCCCATAGATGAGATCCAGTTTCCCGCGCGCGAGGTTCAGATCTTCAACTATGTGATGCACGTTAGCGTGAATATCCCGGACCGCATGATCCCGGTACTGTTGCATCAAGTCATTCAGCATCTTGTTGTAGCCATCCGTCCTGGTGCGCGTCTCGGACCTGATATCCATGATATTCTTTCCAAGTCTCTTCCCTGAAAATCATTCTAATCAGCTATTCAATGCAAAATGTAACCGACACACAGAACTTTGTCGTCTCTGAGTAATTCTTGATGAACCGGGCCGCATCGTTTATCACCTGTGCAATCTTCCCCAGAGTTTCTTTCATACTATTGATATTCTGGATGATATCGTCTTCCAGAAGAAAGTTATAAACCGTTCTGAGTGTATCAAAAAGGTCGAACATGTCGTCGTCTATCTTAGCTTGTTTGATAAGCGACTGAAGAGGGCTGTGTGAAATGAGCCGCACGTATAACCGGAGCGTGAACTTACCTGAGCAGCAGCATTTAAGATCCCCAGCGCAAGCGTGGCATAGGGATGAACCTGCACGCTTACATCAGCGCTGCTGGGTGACAGGAGGACGGAGCCCATACCTGGGCGATAGTAGCAACGGTAGAACTAAAGGTTATGAAAGGCTGAAGGTATGTGTCGTTCAAGTTTTGGATGACTGTTTGGCCGACGCGTGGCATGACCGTCATGCGCTCCAGGCCCTGTTGAGCAGCGTCGAGTTCACTGCCTACCAATGCCGGGACCGGAGTGAGTGTGGCGTTAGTGCCACTGTTAGGATCAGCTGCGTCGTTTCTGGTGTAGCCAATTGGCCCGACTGCAGCATTGACATTGCCGTGGGGCACGGCTGGTACGGCTCCCATTTCTGAGCTGGTGGTCGGCCCTTGAGTCTGCCCAACATGGTTACTCAACGTCATCCCAACGACGGGATAAGGCTGATTACATACATCCTGAATCAGAGCCACCTGATCTTCTTCTCGTTGCTCTTGCCCACCCCTAGCGGCACCTTTGACGGAACCCTGGTTCGACCGGTGGAAGAAGTGCCTTGCCCGTGCAAACACCCCTTGGGAGACATTGCCCGATGTTCCGGTAATCGAGGCTACGTCATGAGTGGGAGCTTGAGATGACCCTTTTGACTGTTCCTATGTGAATCAGTAACTGTGATCGCTTATGAGCGGACTAATGACTCACAGGAACAGAGTTGGACGCCGAGCCAGATGGGTTTCTAAATGCAAAGAGACGGCATTTCCTTGAGCGCGTACGAGCCATTGAGAAATCAGCAATTCGTTCAAAGTTTCAGTATAAGGCCTGCGTTCAAGAAGTCGACGTGGGTACAGGAAAAGCTTGAAGCTGCAATAAGCGCCCACTTGCCGTAAACACGTTGCAAAGGGCCGCTGACGCGCAGGCCACCCACACACTTGTAGTACAAATCACGGAGTCCATAGATCCCAAACCCGGTTAATATATACATTGAATTGTTGACTTCGTAGTCAGAGTCCGCTCCGCTTTGGGACTCAAGAACGAACAGTAACAAGACTCCCCCTGACGCCGATAGCAGTGACGGACGAAGGCAACCAGGTATAACAACGATAGCTTCCATCGGGCGAAGACGCGGTGGGCAGTTTGAGAAACCCATCTGTCGTGTCGAACAGACAAACATTCGATAAGTCGTCATAATCTTGGTCCCAAACGCCATGCGAAGCCGCAATCTGTTGTAAGACATCTACGGAACCAAGTCTGGGAGTCAAGAGGGAAAACGAGGTTATCTTCTTTGAATCAGAACATCTGCAGTGGAGGTGCGTGTAAGCTAGGGGTAGACATACCCATCAATCATTCTTGCCATGGTTGTTCCAATGACTCGCCTCGGCTTGCTCCTGGAATTTCATGCGGAGGGATATACAGAAGGCATAACCAAGGACATGCCAAAACACCACCCAAGTCCATCTATTCCCTGGCCAGACGCTGCCACCAGCAGAGAGGGTCCGCTTGAGAGCTTTGACAAGTGAACGGGTTAATCGTCGCTGCACTAAGCACTTGAAGTTCCCTCACTGAGAGCGGCGATTCACATCTCGTCCGCTTTCCGTCTGCGAGTAGAGGGTGAGGGTGGAGGAGTGGTCCAATAATGTTCTGCAACAGAGTTAGGTTGGTGGCATAGTACGGAATCTCCCTCCCAGTGTTCACTTGCATCGGTGGTCGATAATGACATTGAGACTACTCGCCTTGCGTTGTTATACCACGGCCATTACATGGAGTGTGTCGTGTCGACGACCGGCATAGACATGAGTTCGTGCTTTCTCTCCTCGTCGTTCCACCCACCAATCGGATCCGCGTCGCTATTCTGTCCCGTCAACGCCATTGCCCTTTCGGGACATTCCCACGGGCACCACCACCTGCAAATGTCTCTCTGCTGGTTGTTGCATAGGAGGGGCACTCACTGCGGAAACGAGATTTTAGCAGGGGGGATCTTCGGATGCTGTCACGGAAGCCTTCCGAGGTGCGCAATAACGAGTCTGTATTGATCGCTAGCCTAACTACGGAGGCTGGGAAAGATAAATATTGTATGTCGACGACAGCGAAGGAGCATACCTGGGAAAGATAAAAGGTCGAAACTAGGGGAAAGGAAAGCGACAGCAAGAATATAACTAAAGAGAAAATGAAATAGAAATAAGAATATGTCAGAGTGTTGTCAGCAATTATCAGGAAATGACAAAGACGGGCTACTGGGGATCTGGGCACAGTCGCGGAAGCAGATGCGAACCGTCACATCACCCCCCCGCAAGCCCCCTCTGGCGAGAGAGGTACTCCTGCAGCTTAATGTTAATGCCATTTTCATCGTCCAAATGAGCCCGGGGTTCCCAGGTGTTTTCTTCACAAGGGAGGCCCTTCCATTTAACAAGGTACTCAACCTGTCCATGACGAGTGCGTTCATCGAGGACAGCTTCTACCTCAAGTTCATAGTGGTCATCAACGAGGATGGGAGGCGGTAGTGGAGGTAGCCTCTGAAGAGAAGAGGTAGGAGGGTGATAGGGATGAAGCAAGGTCATGTGGAAGACGGGATGAACCTGGGACCATGAGATGGGGAGGGCAAGACGAAAGGCACATGAACCGACCTTCTCCAGGACCCGGAAAGGACCAAAGCAGCAGTCATCTAGCTTCCTACAAGGCCAGTCAGAGTGTAGATGGGTGGCATCTAGATAAACAAGGTCGCCAGTCTTGTAGTCAGGAGAAGGAGAATGATGACGATCATAGAAGCGTTTCAAAGTGCTTGCAGCCTTGTGAAGGGCAGAAACCGCATCCTCACGGAGATGCTTCATACGGGTAATGAAGGTCTCGGCGCTCTCAGTAGCAACGGTAGAGCGAGGGGTTGGGTCCTTCCGGGGGTGCCAGCCATAATTAAGATAAAAGGGAGAATAATTGGTAGATGAGTGAACGTGATCATTGTAGCAAAATTCAGCAAGTGGAAGCCACTCAGACCAGTCATCCTGTCAATGGTTGACAAAGAGGCGAAGATACTGTTCAATTTCTTGATTAATACGCTCCGTCTGCCCATCCGTCTGGGGATGATAAGCCGTAGACATGTTGGTAGACATACCCAACAGATGATTGAGATCCCTCATGAAGTTTGACGTGAATTGAGTACCCCGGTCACTGATAATACAGTCAGGAAGACCAAAATCCTTCCAAACACAATCGTGATATATTCGAGCGAGACCTTCAGAGGTAAGTTCACCATTTGCTGGTACCAGACGAATCATTTTTGAGAGACAGTCCACAATTACAACAATAGCATTATGGCCAAGGCTATGCGGTAGCTGAGTCACGAGGTCGACAGATACTATCTCCCAGTTACGACTTGGTACGAGATTGGGAGAGAGGGTACCTGTTGGTTTGGCAGGAAAAGTCTTGGTACACTGGCAGGCCTCGCAACCATGTACGTAAGTGCCTACTGATCTGTGAATGCCTGGCCACCAATACGAGCGAAGAATCAGCTCAGCAGTTTTGAACTGGCCAGGATGCCCTGTCATGGGGGTATCATGGTGTAGATGGATGATTTCCTCACGAAGGGCCTTGTCAGGGGGAACGTATATTCTCCCCTTCCACAGGATTAAACCATTGTCGTGGGACCAGCCCTCTGCACCAGTATGGAGGTAAGTGCGAACTTGCCTCTCGACACGTTTACTGCGGCAAATATGTTCACAGAGTATATCCCCCTGCGATTGGACCTCAAGGGAGGTTAGCGAGTGGAACCATTGAGGCTTGAGAAGCACGATGTCATCATTATCTCCTACACCGGAGTCATAGTTGGGTCGACAGGATAAAGTGTCAGGACGGCAATGGTCATGACCTGGTCTATGAAAGAGAGAGAAGTCATATTCCGAGAGCTCGAGAGCCCATTGAGCCTGGCGACGGTTTAGATGTCGAGCTGAGCGGAAATATTCAATGTTTTTATGGTCTGTCCAGATCTCGAACGTTCCCCTGGCTCCAAGAAGGTAGTGACGCCACTCCAACAGAGCCCGCATGATTGCCAACATTTCACAGTCAAAGATATCATAGTTACACTCGACCTCGCTGAGTGACTTGGAATAAAAGGTGATAGGACGCCAGGATCCGTTTTGCTGAAATTGAGACAGGACTGCACCTGTGGCAAAGCCAGAACTGTCTGCCTCAATGCGGTACCTTCCATGGTCAGATGGAATCGCTAGAGTAGGTGCTGTAGCTACAGCATGTTTCAATGCCTCGAAGGCTGTTCGTTCTGGGGCAGACCACTTCCAAGGTACATTGCCAGTAAGGGAGTGTAGCGGGTGACAAATCTGAGCAAAGTCAGCGATAAAATGATGATAAAAATTGGCAAAGCCCAAGAATTGTTGAAGTTCCATGCGGTTAGAGGGGGAGGGCCAGTTTAAAATAGCAGCCACCCTCTTCGGATCCATAGCTACATTCCCTCCTTTTATTACAAGGCCGAGGTACTTGATCTCTGAACGTTCGAATTCACATTTTTCCAGTTTAAGACACAGCCTGTTATCCTTTAGGATTTGTAAGACTTCCCGAACGACATGACGATGCTCGGAGAGGGTTCTAGTGAATATAAGGATGTCGTTGATATAAACGATGACCACCCCTCGCTGAACAAGATCCTGGAAAAGCTCGTTCATCATTGTTTGGAAGGTAGCGGGAGAGTTTGTAAGGCCAAAGAACATTACTAATGGTTCAAATAAGCCACGGTTAGTAGTAAAGGCGGCCTTCCACTCGTCTCCAGCATGCAAGTGAATATTGTTGTAACCCCAGCGCACATCAAGTTTGGTAAAATGACGAGTGCCACGTAGCTTGTGTACAACCTCAGAGATAAGGGGGAGGGGGTAGTGGTTCTTAATGGTGATGTCGTTAAGTTTCCTATAGTCCTGAACGGGGCGAAGTGAACTGTCTTTCTTCTTCATGAAGAAGAATGGCAAGGCGATGGGGGATTTTGATGAGCGGATTCGCCCTGTACGCAAATGTTCCTCCAAGAACTTATCCAACTCTGCCTGCTCCACAAGGCTAAGAGGGTAGATTTTACTATTGAATGGTTCCATGCCAGGTTTCAGTTCGATGGCATGATCCCATTTGCAACAGTCCAGGAGGCGATCAAATTCAGCCTTCTCAAACACTTGAGCAAAGTCAGACAAATAACATGGCGGAACCTGAGAGGGAGTACGATCATCAGGCTCACGGGGACAATCCTGGTCTGAGGAGAGTGCCACATGCAATTCGGCATGCCATTCATTAAAGAAATGCCACTGCTGACAGGTAGGATGAGAGGATCTGGTGGCCTGTCCAACTGGCAATGGTGCGTCAGGGTAAATTTTGGTAACCCACAGCCTATCACCTTCCTCCAAGGACAGAGCGGTTGATGATAAGGTCGAGGAGGACCCATCCTCCGGATCAGCAAGAGGAGGAGTCTGATGATAGCAAGATGGAGGGCAACAATCAAAAGAGATCTTACCCGTGCGCCAATCGACAGATGGATTATGTTTGTGTAGCCAGTCAAAACCCACGATCAAAGGGGACTTGCCTGTGTTGGTGACAGCACAAGTGAACAGCTCCGAGTGATCTGGATAGAAAGGCGAAGGTTCACAGTGGAACGTACTGGGCCCGCCTCATTGACGGTGCCGTCTGCATTATAAACCGGAAGGGGGCGGGCAAGAGGGGAGAAGTTAAGTGACCTAGCACGTACAAATCCTTCGTCAATGTAACAGCCGCTTGCACCACTATCAAGGAGGGCATCGAGCTGAAAAGAGCACTGGTCATCGAGGGTCCTGATGACCACTGGTAAGAGGACAGAACTCTGCCCCAAGCGGTGGATCCAACATGGAGGGTATCAAAGATCTTGGAGGATGGCATGGCAAGTCGCTTCATCAGAAGATCATAGCAAGGATACGAGAGTAGGATCAACTTCACTGAGATGCTGACGATGAGCCCATCGACGAAGAGTACAAAGTGCAATAGGCATAGCACCATTCACACACATACGGGAAAGAACCCATTCTAGGGAGCCACGCAAAGGCTTATTATCACTTGTGGACAGAGACGCTGAGGGCACGGAAGAGTCGTCTTTCATATCAGCAGATACTAATACACGAGATTCAGAAGTACCAAGAGATATGCCCTGAGTCGGTAACGCCGATGTAGTCATGTCATCCTTCACCAGTGTAGCTAAAAATTTGCTTGATTGGCCTCATCCTGGCCCTTATTCTGAGCTCCCTTAATGGGCTCAGCTCCCTGCTTTTCTTCAACAACATTTGTACTGGACATTATCTGACAGACTTCCTGGCGAGTAGCACTGTCCAAGGACGTCCACATGGTTCGTACCTGATCTGCCAGAGCTAAAGGACAGTTTCGAGCAATATGACCAGGCTGGCGGCAACGATAGCAGACAAGGGGCGAACGTGGGGCAGGCTGACGACGTGATGCTTGATCAATATCCATTGGCTCACCCATGTTAGGTGGGCAAGAAGTAGTCGGTGGAGTTTGAGGAAGAGGCGGGAGAGGTGCCGAGGGAGGCATAGGTCGGTTCAGAGGAGCCTGGGGAGGTCGATAGGGGGGATGGGACAAAGGACGAACCCCAAATGAAACATTAGTACGAGCGTTGGCACGGGCATGCATATCAGCATGACGAGCGAAGTCCTTCCAGGCTGCAAGCACATTAGGGCTGGTGTCGTCAAGGTCTGCCTTTTGGACGCACTGGTTAAAGATACGTGGGTTAAGTCCAGCCTTAAAAAGATTCAATAAGGCCTCATCGTTAAATTGAGTCTCGACCGCAAGAAGGTCAAACTCAATCAAATAGTCGTCAACAGTTTGGTCATCGCGCTGTCTCAGATTTAATAGCTTGTTCTGTGCATGCACTTTCTTTTGGGGGTCGGAGAATACACATTTGAGCGCATCCACGAAGCTAGACCAACTTTGTAATTCCAGACACTGCTCCCCGTTGTCCTGGCGAGTACGAACATGATTCACCCACCGCTGCGCATGCCCCAATTTCATAAATGACATAGCGTAGTTAATTTTGACGGAGTCAGAAACAAATAAGGCTGGATTGGTAGAGAAATTGAGTGTAAGCTGGTTAATAAAGGCATCGTACTTTTCGTACGACCCGTCGTAGGAATCAGGTGGGGCAACCTTGACCTTGGGTGGGGCAGCAGATGAGGTTTGTGCAGCAACGGGGGCGGAGTGAGACGGGAGCTGAGCGACTGTCTGTAAAAAGGCCTCCTGGAATTCCCGCTGGCCCTGGAGAATGGCCTGGAAGATCCGCTCTAGACCTCCATTACTTGAACTGGGGGGAGAGGACATAGGATCGTCAGAGTCGACAGTGTAAGAGCTGTGAGACATTTGGTAGTTTCGACCTAATGTCACGGAAGCCTTCCAAGGTGCGCAATAACGAGTCTGTATTGATCGCTAGCCTAACTACGGAGGCTGGGAAAGATAAATATTGTATGTCGACGACAGCGAAGGAGCATACCTGGGAAAGATAAAAGGTCGAAACTAGGGGAAAGGAAAGTGACAGCAAGAATATAACTAAAGAGAAAATGAAATAGAAATAAGAATATGTCAGAGTGTCATCAGCAATTATCAGGAAATGACAAAGACAGGCTACTGGGGATCTGGGCACAGTTGCGGAAGCAGATGCAAACCGTCACAGATGCTCAAAATGCAGATAATCCAACCTTAGATATTTCTTGTAGGATATAGTTGTTAGTCTGGGCAAAAGCTGACTTGTAGATTTCTGAGCATCATGTCCAAATAATCACATTGTAATTCAAGGTTGGTTTATTCACAACAATGGTAAACCAACCACAATCAGGCTTATGCAAAGTATCTTTCCCTACCCCAATGATGCTCGACTCTATTGGTCATAATCCATGCATACTGCTGTTGAAAATGCACCTTCCCCAACCCCTGGAAAAAAAGAATGGACTTTGCAAAATTTTCTGTTGCTCTCCAAGTTTGCCAGTTCACCATGTCCCCCATGAACCAACACAAGGTAGTGCATCTGCTCATCCTGAACACCACCTGCCTACTCACTCATGATTACAAGATCTGTTGTAATGCTAATGAAATGGTCCCCACCTCTCAAGCTGACAAGATCAAGCTTATTGATACAGTATCCACTGTCAGAAAGCCCCATGTACTTTGACTTCATATCCCAACCAGCATCCAAAATGTTAAACTGTCTTTCAAGCTGAATTCCCAAGGTCCTGTGGTAAGTACCACTTGATTTTTCTTCATTTCTACTATCTTACTGACTTGTTCATGGCCATGTGCCAGACCATAGAAATTGCCTTGATGATGATGTCACCAGAACTCATGTCTGACAATAGTAGTGGCCTTGTCAACTGCAATACTAGTATTAGTGGGGTTAAATTCAGGTCTGTGGATACTGCCTGCATGGTAAGCTCTCACTTAGTACATTATACATGTTTCTTCATGGCAACAGCAATACATATAACTTAAAAATCCCCAGAACTCTGTGCTGGCCACACAAGGACCCTTCGTCTATGTTCCAGACCCTCTCCTGCTCACTGACAATGGCTACACAGACCCTGAAAGTGATGGTGCTCTACAGATTAATATGCCTGATGTTCCTGCTGTTGATGACAGTCAAACTGAGCCTGAAAGTCTAGAGGCAATGCCTACTGCCATTAAGGTGGGTGGTAATAATATTCAAATGATCCCATATTTGTTAACAACTCTATGTAGAAAACTACTTCAGACACACCAATCTTTTCTCTTCAAACACAGGTTCCTGGTCCCTCCCTCAGGTGTACTTTCACCCTGGACAGTTTTGCAGGATCAGAGACATTTGACACTGTGAATACACAGCTGTTATGTGTTAGTCCACCTCACATTAATGTGCTGCCACACACTCATGTCATCCCTTAGGAAAGATGGGCCCAGATTTGAGAGAGACCCTTTGCTGGGCAGGAAAATAATAAAAGATGTTGCAAGCCCATATTCTCTGAAGCTAGTACCCCCACACCTCCCTCTAAATGCTTTTGCAAGTAGTACTTGTTTTTTTATAGCTAATCAGTACACCATGTGATCGCATTTTTCCTGCAACATCTTGTCATCTGCACACCTACCTCCTACCCACCTTCTTCAACCTGTTCAATCCATTAAGAACTCGCTTCTAATGGGGTTTCAGCAATGCCACTGCAAGACTCATCAATGCCATGGAGTGCTTGTACCTGTGCATGTGGCTGCTGCTCATGTGTGGGTTGACTTACATGAAAGGACAAAGGCATTGCAGTTGCAGCTGTGTGTATCAGGCCACAGATTTATACCCTTGGCCATTAAGGATGTTGGACCAGTCTCACAAACATTTCCACACCCTATATGCATACCATTACTGCCATCCTCACTAGACATTGCCTCCCTTGATCTTCCTCAGTCTTCAGCCATCCCTATCAAACAAGAACTGCTGGAACATACAAAAGAGTTTTATGCCAAAAGCAACCTTTTAGCTGATGCTCCACTGCCAGATCATGATGAACCATCTTATGTTGATGGATTCTGGTCTTATCCTAATTTCAAGATCAATGAACCCTGTGAAGCAGAAGTACCAGAAGGCATTTCCCACTCCAGATTTGATGAAGATGATCCTGACCTGTTCTTTGTTGATGAAGAGGTATGATCAGACAACCTGGGCCTTGCTGACATCCCAGAGCATGTTGCAGTTGTCCATGCTGCTGTATCTTGGCTGCATCTCCAGTTCTGCCTCCCATGCATTGCCTGCAATGCACTGCTGGTCATTCTTGCACTTCTTGTAGCATTCCTCAGCCCATCTGCCACCATGCCATTCATCACTCTGCAGTCCAGAAACCACCTTCTTGGGGTCAATAAGCCTGTGCATACCTTACCAGTCTGTCCAAAGTGTTGCAATTTATATCCTCCAGCCACATCATCACTTTGTCATGATACTTGCATGTCCTGCCACATTGATCTTTTTCTTCCAGGGTGGACAACACAAGGTAATACCCATGTACAGAAAACACCTGTTGTTAAATATCCTTACCTCCCTCTCTCTGAGCAAATCACATTGATCCTCAAGATCCCTGGCATAGAGGCTGCTCTTGATTAGTGGTGAGATAAGCCTTGTATACCTGGCATGTATACTGATATATTTGATGGTGCCATCTGCTGCACCAAGCTCAAGGGACCAGACAGCAAGTTATTCTTCTCAAACAACATAGATGAATGTTGTGGTCCAAATGGAGAGCTTCATTTGGGCATAAACCTAGGAGTGGACTGGTATGCTTTTCCTTGTCATGTTGCAACTGAGGGTTGATCACAGCAGGTTTTCATATATCTGGAGTAACATTGCACTGTCTCACCCATCAGCACCAACCTCATTCTCAATCTGCAATCTGCCTCCAGAGTATAAGTAAGCACATAGTTCTATTTTTTTCCCCAGGTCATTTGGAATTTCTTTGCAGATATCAGACAGCAAATTTGATGTGTACAAGTATCATGCCTGGCCCCAAAGAACAATCTCCTGATGAGGTGCAATGCTACCTTTGGCCTATTGTTTCTGATTTACTGTGGCTTTGGATGCATGGCATCAAAGTGCCAACTGAATCTCAGCCTGAAGGTATGTCTGTATTGTTTCTTGCACATACCTGCTCAGCTACCACAGGGCAACTTGTTTGTGTCATCCTTGTTGCAGTTGTGTGTGACAAACCTGCCACACACAAGATAGGAGGGTTTGCATCTCACTCACACACTCATTACTGTACTGAATGTTGGATATCTGTGACAGACAAAGGAACCATAAGTGCTTTCCAAAAAGGAGGTATGTATTCATGTATCACATTCACTGTACTCGGCTCACTACATACACACAAGCATATCGACCTCAGACTAATGCAGAATAGCATCGATTAGGCAATGAATATCGCAATCTTGGGACCCCACATGCACAAAGAACTTTGTTAAACAGTTTGCCACATGATATTCCCAACTTTCACACCTCCCATACTTTGATTTGGTACACCAGATCATCATAGATCTGATGCACAATTTGTTTCTAGGTGAGTCTTGTTCATCCCAAACACCTCAGGTTTATCTTATGTGCTCAGGTCTAGTCAAGATGCACTTTTATGGCATATGGGTTCAAGGCAAGATATTATGGCCAAACCATGAGCTAGCCATGCTACACAACATGCTTTCAGATGTGTGTCCTTGGTTCATCATCACATATGGGCACTAACCATAATATTCAGTTTGTCATCCCAGGCTCATGTGGCAGATTACCCACAGACATTGGAGTACCAGCAGGTGGATCTCTCACAGCCAACCAGTGGCTGCTTCTTGCAACCATATATGGCCCCATTGTTGTGCATTGTCTAATGATGGCCATCAGAGACATACTTACAGTAGCTTAGGTTCCACAGATTTGGAATGTATATTTACCATACAGCACCTCTGAAGATGTGTTCTCTCACTGCCTCTCTGCAGCTGGGAAGGCTGTCATGGAAAAACAACAGGAGGCTACTCAAAAGGCTAACAACAAGATCTCACTCACTGAAGCCAAGAAACACAGAAAAGAAGCCTATATGACAGAGAAGACTTGCATTGCCCAAGAAAATTTTGCCATTGCCAAGACAAAAAAGCAGGAAAGACTTCAGCAGATGGCAGCAGTTCAAGTAGGGAAGGCACAGCAAGTTGAGGCAAAGAAAGTGTGTATATATCCCCTCTCCATCTCTCTTATCTCAGACCATCTCCTTTTCAGCTGTTGAAAAAGCAGAAAGCAATATCCCAAAATGTTGAGGATGTACCAGAAGGTCAACTGCAAGGACTGCCTCCCACACCTGGCATTTCCTTGGGCATTTTACCAGAGAATCCTGAGACCCCAGTGATGTCCAAGAAACCCCAGGTACCCAATGATGGCAGTGACCATCTCAATCTTCATCCAAGTGACCTTGGAAATTTTCTCAAGCTTTCCCTTGCCATCCGTACCCTCATCAAGCACACAATAACTGACCATGATATCGATGAGGCTGATCACTTACTATGTGAATATAACACAGAGTTGATTAAGGTATGTCTCTGTCTACAATGAATTCACTTATTCCTAATGCACTAACACCTCTAGCTATATGGGTCAAGTGTTATAAAGCTGAATCACCACTATTCTACACATGTTGGTGACTGCACCCACAATTTTGGACCCTTGCATGATTTCTGGACATTCCTATGTGAGCATCTCAACAAGGTTCTGAAGTCATACAAAGCAAACAACCATGCAAATGGTGAACTCAAGACAACATTTTTTAAGGAGTTTCACTGTACTTGTTAGACATCTCAGGTTGTAAGTTGAGCATTATCAGGTTCTTGGTATTATACACTAACTACAAAAACAGATATGTGCCTTGTATTCCAACCCTACAAAGCTGCTTGGCTCAGGTGCCACCCAAATCATGCAGAAGGCCACACATGAGGAGCAAGGGACCATTGCAGGGCTGGCATCTCTTTGCCAGGATCTTGATGAGATCAGTGCAGATGGTAGTGTTCCTCAGTATGACAACCAGTCACAATCTGATGAACCCTGTAGCCAGGGTGGCCTATGCCCTAAGTCCACATCATCATGAAAATGCTCTCTTGATGGAAACCTACCACTTACTTGCTTGGACACTCAATGCATGCTTTCCTTCTTCACCTGTTCATTGCCAACATGAATGACCCACTATGTCTCACAGCATTCCCCTCATCAACAAAGCCACATTCTTTGAATGTGTTCTGATTGATGGAAAGTGGTTTCATGCATCGAGAGCAGTTGGGATGTGATGGTCTTCACTTGTTCATGTCCAAATCCCAGGTCAAGCAACTGCAGATGCCTATGGTGAAGTACTCAAGATATTCCAGATCAATCAATACCTGTGCAATAGAAAGCAAATGCTGTGGTTTGCTCATATGCGATGGTTTAAGCCATATGAGGGGAGTCAGAGGACCATTTGGGATGAGTGGTATGTGTCATTGCAGATGTTTTAATTGCTGACTTTGACTGTTAGCCTGCAGGACTGCATTGGGTATCCATTTATGGGAGCTTGAGGAGTATCAAACACCAGAATCACAACAACCTACTCTCATAGACTTGGACTGGATCAAGAACTCATTAGCATTAACAGTTGTATCAGTTGGGGAGGATCACCACAAGGTCTGGGCAACAATAGACCTTGCAAAGGTTTGTAATGTTAATACACTAGCTTACTGCCTACACCATCTAACTCCACATATTCAGTGACACATGTTCAGCACATAATGAGTTTCAGACTACATATTTAGCCTGAAGAAGATTTCCTCAGATTTCCTCATCTGATGACTGACCCAACATTGACATCTTGAGATACTCATCCAGCTCCTTCAGGTAGATGGCATCTGCCTCTAAGAGGTCCTCAGGGGTCAAACATGAATAGAAACCTTTCAACCAGTCAATACCTTCTTGAACACTCACTGCCTCTGGATTTTCCTTGTACCACCTTCCATCCACCATTGTCTTGAAGATCATGGTCTTTGATAGTGGTGGGTTGTGGTTCATGTGTCTTGGAGCAATGTCAAATACCTGTTTGTGCAGTTTTTTTGTTGTCCTATGCCACTTGTGCAGTGGGCCTTGATTGGCACCTCCCTGATTAGGTTCATTGGGTGTATCTTGCTGCAACTTCATTGCATGAAGACTGAGCCAGCAAAGAAAAGCAACATACTAGGATGATGTTAATCATCTTTAGGGAGAATTTAAAGTGACAACTTACATCCATGGCTCACCAGGCGTGACCTACTACCTTGTTTGCAGACTGCCCAACCAATGCATCCTTTCTTCACTGGAGTGTATCTTCACTGACTTCATTATCATTGCAGGTGAGAATGTCAAATCCAAGATCAGTATCAATGAGTGCTGCAGCACCCAGATTACTGCTCTCTTTCTCATATTGCAATGCTGCTTTACATTGAGCGGCAGCAATCTAGGACATGAGAGGTGGGTTTAGATGACTGCTTGTCAGACATATGAATACTTACTGTGACATGTCAGGCTCATTGTCAAATATGTTCAAGCCTCACTTCAAACCTACAAGTGCCTTGGTCACTACACAGTTCCTTAACCCTCTTATACATGCTTCAGAAGTAGGTCTTGGCACATTCCAAAATTATTGGAATGGTGAAGGATGTGTCAGGTATGGACTTCAGTTGCATTAGTTCTCTCTGATTCTGTCATATTGCAGGTGAGTACCAGCAAATGATCTTGATGATGGCAAGGCTACCTTCTCATTGTTGAAGGCACACTCAGTTACTTCCTTGATAAACTTAGCATTAACATCATCATCAACATTGCCCAGCCAGTTTGGGTGCCAAATTTGTTTGCTGTCACTCAACAGTTCAAACAGGTCTCCATTTTCAAGTGGCTTGATGGTGGCAAGTGCTGCAACATGATTCTTCTTGCCATCACAGTCAATGCCACACAACTGGCAAAAGAGATGTTGAAGCATGGACTGGTAAATGGTATCTGGTGAGTACTGATACACATCAGGATAACCAAGTGATGATACACCTTGAGGACTATGTGATTATTCAAACTTGTTTTTGATGCAGTGGGTTTGTTTTCTTGGATTTTGTTCTGAAGTTCTGCAATGATCTCTTCAACAACATCAAGATGACACATGATAGACTTGTTTTCATCTTCTAGGTTGGCATTCACTTCACTGAGATGTTTGAGATCAGCTGTTAGCTGAGCAACTGTCACATGCAGACTCTGGTCACTTGTGTGGTCATAATTGGACTGCTCCACCAGGTGAGATCCACTTCAAGTTTGAGAGTGGGAAGCCAAGTACAGAGTACTTTGATAATCTTCCATAAGAGTCTCACTGCATCCTTGGCCAACTGACTGAGCATGGGAAGATGCATCAGCATACAAGAAGGGCAGATGGCTACAGGCACTAGTACCATCACTGCCATGGTATGCTGTAAATCCAAGAGCTTGGTTTGACTGACCCCCTCCTTGGTAGCCAATGGACAATCCCTCATGTGGGATGAATGAATTGGCAGGACTTGCAGGACCCAACCCTTCATGGAGTTGATGTGAGAAGGAAAATTCAGGAAAAAAGAGCTTTGATTGACACAGGGTGAGTTGATATGTATGGTGCAATAATGGAGCCTGCTGACAGATGGACTACTATGGTCTCTTTGTTGAGCAATGGGAGCAGGTGCAAACAGGTCATCTAGTCCACTGTGTGTAGATGGTGGGGGGCCAAGGCCAAGTGAGGACTGCCCAGAAGGTGTCATTTGGACTTGCAGTATGCAAGGATACCTGCATGAAATGCCATCTTGACTCATTGAGGATTGTGATCCAGATTGCACACCTCCACTTGGTTTTCTCTGTGCTCCAAGGCCAAGCTGGGGATGCCCAGAGGGTGTCATTTGGGTTTGTGGTATGTAGGGATGCTTGTGTGTAATGCTGGGCCCTTGACTGATCGAGGACTGCAATCCAGGCTCCATACCTCCACTTGGCTGTCTCTGGGAATACATGGTGCTCTGGTACCAGTGTTAGATGGGGGGGGAGTGAGTAGGGGCACCATTGGACACCATGGAGAGTTTTTTTTTTTTTTTTTTTTCCTGCAGCACAGGGAAAGCATTTTCGAAGCACCTGTAGCAGGCAGAATTCCGAATATAATATGATCCTACTAATCTAAAAAACACGACTGAAAGTGAGAGGATCATTGGTATTAATCTGATGCGACTCAGTGCAATAGCCTGTAGTCACACTCGGATCCGATCTGAATTTTAACTATATTGTTGAGATTTCCATGGCAATAAGTTGGTGAATCCAGTTGGGCTATGCTTGGGTAAACAAACACTTAGCTATCATAATCAGATATATTATCGACGTTGGCTCCTCTCCGCATATAGTACAGCTATACTACCTAACCTGACTATCCCAGGACCTGATTAAAAACCCGTTTCCGCAGTGACTGATAGTTTCTACTCAGCACGCGACCAGGAGAAAGGATGCGTCACTTGTCGATTACTCTGCATGGAATGCCGCCTCGCTGGCAACACACGCTGCTTTTGTTTTCCTCACTGTCGCATTCCCCGTCACCACCATCACAGGGAGTAGAAGATCTTGTCCGTTCCTCTAGACCGTCGTGCTTGCTCAAATTCCATGGCGATACAAGCTACAGACTGAAGCACTCGGTGAGTTCTCATGCGTATCAGCGAAAGGCATTTGCCTCGTTCCATGGGCCGGCCCATCGCGTCTGCATTGTCTGATCCTGTGAATGCACCTTGTATGCTGCGATGGCCGTCGCGCACTCATCTCCACTGAGTGCAGGACGCGCGACGACACTTGCAAAGGATGTGCCTCGAAGGATGCTGTTGACACGGCCACAGATGTACCCGACTCGGACTCCCATTGCTCGCACGTGTCTGATCCATTGTCGCTGTCCACGGCGGTGAGCAAAACAATTATTCATTTATTGTGGTTATCAGGTCGGTAACGCCTTTCCCCGGCTATGGTTAGGGTCGATTATCTGACCCGCCGATACAATGATGACTTGGAATGGCCGCGCAAGGCAAAAGACTATCGTACCTTGTCCTTTCTCTTTCGACCCCCACTCACGAGCTCAAAAAATGGCCGCCATAGGAAAGCTATATATACTGTCCCTGGCGTGGGTCAGACCATCGTCGTACGTGCTCCTCGCGTCGTGCTGTATTCAACTCCAACCTTTGCCTCACTCATCAACGCCGCTGCTGCCACAGCTGGAGTGGAACTAGAGCAACCCATATACAACCAGCATTACGAAGATGACGAAATGCCGGAATTCCCTGCTAAGGTACCCTGTGGAAGGGTTCCCGCTTTTGAGGGCGCCGACGGCTTCAACCTGATGGAAGGCACTGCCATCGCTCGGTATAGTACGTACCATTCTCGTATTTGCGATTCTTCTGAGATCGTGGGGTGGATGGAAGAAAATATCCCGATGGTTATCCCTGTCAGAATTTGATGTCGACAGAAAGTGGTATTTCTGACGCTACCATCCTTGTCGCTGAAAACATGTAGGCGAGTGGTGCTTACAGACAACCTTTAGCTGCTTCGGTTGCTCCAAACTCTGGCCTTCCCGGTGACACGGTTGAGGGCACCGCACTCATCGCCAATACGTTGGAGTAGCGAGTCCGCCCTCCTAGCCTGCTCAGTGCCAACATGGCTCGATGAACAACTATGTCTATGACACCTCGGCTCCTACTCCGCTACATTCCCGCTGACTAAGCTCTCCCTGCATCTGACTCCTCCCCTCTCCCCTACTACATGTGGCCCCCTAAAACAGACCCAGCGGCGTCCTCGTCGCTGTTCCTGCCGGCCTGCTCCTGGTCTTTTTCATGCTCCACATGTTCTCCCTCCACTTCCCTTCTGCTCTGACCATTGTTCTTGTCATGACTGTTCTTCATATATGCTTCTTGGTCTTTGTACAATTTCGTGCCCGGTCTCGGTTCGAATATGCGTAACCTTCGTGCGCTAAAGTCTCCTGGGAGTTGCATGCCTTGTAATGTCTCTAGTTTGTAGGTGTTTCGTATCCGGTCCGTTATGCGGTGTGGTACTGACCATTTTGGTATTAGCTTCTGATCTGTTTTGAACGTGTAGTCAGTATCACTGCGGTGGATCTGTACTAGTTGTCCTTTGGAAAAAACTACTTCTCCTGGTCGTTTGTTTAAGACCCTTTTGTTGAATGTGTTCTTGCATTTGAGTGTGTGTCATACTGCCTCGTCATATCCATCCAGATGTTGTTGTTCTGTGTATGCCATGTGTGCCAATGCTTGTATGGCATCTATAGGTGCAATGCAGTCCTCTGGTCTGGTGTGTTTTGTGTCTATTACTAGCCCTAGTAGCAGTTCTTTTGGGGTGTGCTTGAGGGCTGGTAGTAGGCAGTTGTTTAGTGCTCTGACTGCATTGTCTAGGCAGTCTGTCCATGTTCATGGTAGGTTCACCCAGGTTGCCAGCTCGTCATTGTCTTCTCCCACTTCCAGTGTGCACACCCTTTTCAGTATGTGGAGTAGTAGTTTGTTCATGCCTTCTACTAGGCCATTGACCCATGGTGAGTACACTGCTACTATGTAGTGTTTGCAGGACCACTTAGCACAGAATTCTTTTACCACATGGTTGTCAAAATGTTTCCCTCTGTCCATCATGAACATTTCTGGTGCCATATATGTGTTGAATATTGCTGCTAGGCTGTCTGTTGTTGTTTTCGCTGTGCCTGCCATTTTGAATTTTGTGACCCACAGGTGTTGTGAGAACATGTCTAGGAACAGTCCTAACGTGTGATAGCCACCCTTTCCCTGTGGCATGCTGAGATAGTCACCTACCAATAGTTCAAATGGATGTCTGTGTGTGATTGGTTCAAGGAGTGAGGGTATATGTGGCAACCCAAAGTTTTTACACTTAGCACATTTTGTTATTGTGTTCATGATCAAGATGTGCAGTTTGGGCAAGAAATACTTGTCCATCAGCGCTATTTTCAGCGCATCACATCCCCAGTGTCCTCCCATACAACATAGTGTGTATGCATGCTGTTCTGCTTCTTTGTGCATTATGTTCGACTTTGGGGTTGTATGCTCATTTTCCCATATATTCTCCACAGGTGTCCACCTTCTATGATGTACTGGGATGCACAGTGTCTTGCCCTACTGTGGTCTCTTGGATTTGCCATAGTGTCTATGTTTAACATTGCATCAATGACTTCTAGGAACATTGGTTCATTTGTGAACTGCTCTTGTAGTTTCTGTTGCTCCTCATCTACTTGGTCAATTGTGAAGATGTCGTTGACTATGTCTGTTAGTGCTTTTGGTTCAGGGTTTACTGACCAGTCACTGCCATTGTTGCCCCTGTGTTCTGTGTTGTCCCATTGCTGGCTGAGTCCATCTGCTACAACATTTAGTTTGCCCAGTATATGTCTCACTGCTATGATGTTGTGGGCCAATATGCCATCTCTCCACCATGTGTGGGCTGCTGTCAGGTTATCATTTGTTAGTACATCTTTTAGTGCTTGGCAGTCAGTTTCAACTTCTACTGGGTAGCCCCATATGATGTCTGAGAAATGGTTGAGTCTGTACTTGAGCACTGCAAGCTCCAGCAAGAATGGTTTGTACTTGTGTTCTGCTGCTGAGGTTCTTTTTGATGCAAATGCAATTGGGACTG
The DNA here is from genome assembly GCA_024663475.1 of Pisolithus thermaeus. Taxonomy (NCBI): domain Eukaryota; kingdom Fungi; phylum Basidiomycota; class Agaricomycetes; order Boletales; family Pisolithaceae; genus Pisolithus; species Pisolithus thermaeus. Next base: position 498,524 of record JANFAF010000005.1, read on the forward strand.
TTTTGTTAACCATTTTGCCACCAGGTGTTTGGATCTGCACTCGTTGTGTTAGTACTGCCCCAAAACCTTCTAGGCACCTGTCTGTTGTAACTATGAACAGACTGCTGTCATATTTTGGTGCATGTAGCATTGGTTTGCTTGTTAGGGCTGTTTTGAGTTGCATAAATGCTCTTGTATGCTCCATTGTCCACTTGTCTGCTAACTTATAGTTGGTCATCGCCCTTCTGTATGTTGATTTAGTTATGGGTTGTGGGACTTCAACTTGTTTGACCAGGTTGCATAGTGGTCCTTCAACTTTTGTGTAGCCCTTGATTAGGTCCCTGAAGTGGCCTGTAAGTCCTAAAAATGAACACAGATTTAGTGTGTCCTCTGGTTGTTTCCAGTTGATAATGGCCATTAACTTAGCTAAGTCTAGTTGTACTCCTTTCTTACTCACTGCTGCACCTGCAAATGTTGTTTCCATCATGAACAGTCAGCATTTCATGGGTGAGAGCGATAGGTTGTGGTCATGGATGTGTTGGAATGTTTGTTGTAGTGTTGTTAGCATTCCTCTGAACATGTCATCTCCACATCCACTGTTGTCCATGAACAGTTCTATTGTGTTGTTTGCAAGTAAATCATGTAGTTTCTCTGTTACTACTGCAGAGAATGTTGTCAGTGCTCTGGTGAGGCCCATTGGCATTCTTTTGTACCAGAAATATCCCCTGCCTTCCATGAAGAAGGCAAGGTATGGTTTCCATTTGTCTGGTACTGTGATAGCATAGAAGCCCAATGCGAAGTCAAATACTGACATGTACTTATGTCCACTTAACTGTTGTTGCTTTGCACATATGTCCCCTTGGTGCAGCAGTGGTATTTGAGTGACTTTGTTGAGCTCACTGAAGTTTTGTGTGACCCTCCACTTCACATCTTTGGGGATCATGCTTGCTTCATTTGTTGTCTCTTGTTTGATGATGTTGACATTTGGGAACAGTGGCTCAATCCCCACTTGCTCGCATTGTTCATTCAACATGTGCTGTAGGTCCTCTAGCATTAGTCCGATTTTGTTGTCATGGGTTTTTTGTGTGAGCACTGTGGGTGTGACATGTTTGATGTGTGCTATGTCTGCTGGCTCTATCATGTTAGTGTCTAACATTTGCTGTACCCACTTGTGCATGAACACTTTTTGTGGTGGTGTTAGCAGCCATTGTCTTACTGTTGTTGAGAACAATGCATTTGCTGGCACATTGAGGTCAATTTTTGCTCCTGGTATTGGCAGCACCTCTTTTATTGAGCATGCAAAAACATCAGCATACTCTGCAATGAACACTTTGACTTGCTCTTTTTCCATTTCTGTGAGGTCATGTCTGATAGTGACTGCATTAAGAATATATTCTACTTGCTGTGGGTTGAACAGATCTGTTTGCCTTGTGAATATATTGTCTGCCAGTGGTGATATTGCATATGTTTCTGCTGCTCTTGGTTGTTCTTGTGGCCTTTGTTTGATGTCTAGGGTTCTTTGCTTAGTTCCCATGATTTGTTCATGTGTTGCATCATAGTACTTGTTGTCCAACACTGTTGTGTTGTTTCCATCTGTGACAGTCAGCTTATCTGTAGTGTATTCATGTATTGCTCTTAGCATGTGTAGTAGGGGCTTCCCCACTAGGAATGCCCATCCTCCCCTGCTGTTGAATATGATGAACATTGTCTGTACCTTGGTTGTTCCGATGCAAACTGTTCCCATCCATTGGGCCATTGCTGGAATTATAGTGCCATTAGCCATTCATACTGTTTGGGAGCTATGTGTCCACCCCCTTAGTCTGTGCTTGATGGTGTTAAGACTGTCATACACATAGCATTTACCATTGCTCCATTGTCGAAGAGAGCTCATGTTCATATTAGTTCACTGTTGCTGCTTTTTATCACAATGTTGTTTACGAATGGGATGGTTTTGTTCTTGATGCATGCCAAGTTTCCAGTCTGTGTGAGGGTGGTGTATATATCGAACTGGCTTGCTTGCGATACTTGAGATACATCTGGCAGTGTGTGGGTCGTCATTCCATCCATTACAATGACCAATCCTCTTTTCCCTGTTCTGTAGTTTCCACCAGCCTAACATCTGCTGCTGTAGCTCTGTTATATGCTCCCAACACTCTACTGCATAGTGCTCTCCATGCTCTTTTGCATGCATCTAGCCATATTGGATCTCCTTGGGGAACTGGGCAGTCTCTGCTAGTGTGGCCATGCATCCCACATCTGTAGCACTTGCCTGAGCAGATAGTTGCCATGCCTGGCTTGAGGGGGAAAGATGTGTTTTCTGATATGTGCATGTTTTCCCCATGCATTTTTCCCCACTGAACTACTTGTGTGTGGTATGCCCTCCATCCTGTTGTGTCTGCCAGGTGATGTGGTAGTACATTGAGGTTGTGGTGTATGATTTCTTTCTGGGCATCTGTGAGTGAGCTTTGTGTTCTTGGCATGCCTGATTACTGCTGGACTGCGAACCATGGTGAGGCAGTACTTGTCTGTTGTACCAGGCCTCACAGTTGGTAGGGCTGTGCTTGCATCATGAGCCATTGCAGGCATGTTGCGATATCTGCAAGTGACATTTTCTGCTGCTGCAGGATGTGCTTCTCCCTCTCCATCTCTTCCCTTTTCCTTTCATCCACATCCTCTTTCTCCCCCATCACATCATCTATATCTAGACCCTTTATAGCATTTGTGAGATCTTCAAATGTCACATACTTTCTTGTCATGAGTTTGTGTATGATCTTTGGCAGGTTCTTGTGGACTATCCTGACTAGGCCCACATTACTTTCCACACCTGCTGACCTTGCAAGTCATAATGCCTCTTTTGCCCACATGATGTGTGTCCATGCCTTTGTTCTGTTTATCTCTCTCATTGTCCTGACTTCACTCTCCTCCAGTTTTCCATGAGTTCCTCCTGGTACTTCTCTGGGGTTTTCTCTGCTTGTGGTAGCAGTTCCCAGTGTTTGTTGAATGCCTTACTAAGTTCCAACCACAATGCTTGCTGTGATCCCATTAAGTTGTCATACCATTTCTGTGCTTCCAACCATGGCACTATGTAGTCTTGCAGCGCCTCTATCTTATCTCCCTTGTCCACTATGCCTGCCAGCCTCATGATGCAGTTGAACATGTGGAGGAACATTTGCAGGTCTTGTACTTCATCTTTGTCCCCTTTGAATGGCTTGAGTGTTTCCATTGTGGCTGTGTGCAGCATACTAGGCTGTGGTCTGTTTTGTGTTGCTATGGGTGGTGCTGCTTGTGTATGATGTGTAGCAGGTGTGTTAGGTGGGGCATACAGTAGTCATTGTGTTATTGCTGTGGTTGGGTTGTACAATGTCAGTGCTGTAGGGACTATTGGCCTGTGTATCCCAATCCCATGTTGTGCATTGTCATCCGAGTCAGGACTTTGGGGTCTGGACAGGGGAATTGCTCTAGTTGATGCATATTCTGGTGGCAAGTCTAGCACCAGGTCTCTGTCTGACATTAGACCAAAGTTGCTATTGTTGATTGGTGTGCTGAGTGGGGATGGGGTCTGTGATGTAGCTATGGGTGGTACATGTGTGGCGAAGCGTCCCCACCCATCCCTTGGTTGGTCTCTTTGTTGGTGGTTGGTTCATGGGCAGTCTGCAGTGTGCAGGTTGGAACAGAACAGTTTCAGTGGTGCAAGTTCATTCAGTGTTAGCTCAGTGTGGTTAAACAGTTCTGCCTGTTTGTGTGACTTCACTGCGATGGGTTTGGCACACTCTTGTCACCATGTTGGAGTAGTGAGTCCACCCTCCTAGCCTGCTCAGTGCCAACATGGCTCGATGAACAACTATGTCTATGACACCTTGGCTCCTACTCCGCTACATTCCTGCTGACTAAGCTCTCCCTGCATCTGACTCCTCCCCTCTCCCCTACTACAATGTGTGCTTTGCAGAGATGGAAATACAAATGTCTCTTCAGTTCATTTATATGTTGTAAAATGGATGTATCCCTTATAACAAGGCCATAAGTCTAGTGACCCTCCACTTCCATCGCTCTGACGATCAGTGTCCAATAGATCCATGCAGCACTTGCTGAGAGTCAACTCCATGGGTTTAGAACCCCCAGGGCCATTCTTCTTGTACCTACCTTGTTGACGAGCACCTCACCCTTGCTGACATCACCATTGCTTGTGTCATTTTCCTTTCTGTCTCATATACCCTCGATGCCCTGCTGTGCAACAGGTATCCAAATGTCCTCTGCCACCTTGACCTCATCATCAATCAACCAAAACTCAAGGACATCTCTGGGCAACCCATGTTTGTTGAGAAGGCCATGCAGTACACCCCTCCTGCAAAGGAGAAGGAGGAAAAAGAACCTAAGCAACCTGCTCCTGTGCTGGCTCTTAAGAAGGAGAAACCCAAGAAGGCAGAGGAAGATGATGAGGAGGATGAGAACCCAAACCCAAAAATCCCCTTGATCTCCTACCAAAATTGATGTTCAATCCCGAGAGCTGGAAATGCACTTATTCCAACAAGAACACATGTGGGTCCAGTGGCTCTTGAGTGTTTCTGTGAGAAGTGTACAAAAATTGTCTTCCTCTTTGTGGAGTTGACTCCTGCTCCAGTAGCTTCGACAAAGAAGGTTTCTCAATTTTTATCATGTTGACTTCAAATACAACAAAGAGGTGACCATCATCTTCATGTCCTCCAGCCAGACTAGTGGTTTCTTCAACTGTCTGGAGGCTTCATGTAAATACCTTTTTGAATCTGTGGGTATCACCAGAGCAGCCAATGATTTGATTATCACTGGTATTCTGATCCTGTGGGTCAAGATGTCCAAGCCCATTGTCAAGATAGCATCCAACTATGAGAGTTGCGACTGCAAGAAACTGGGCATGGAGAATACCAAAGACAAGGCCTTCTTCGAGGGTGGTCTGACCTGGGACTTGGAAATTGACAATGAGAAGTGGCAGGATGGAAAGAATGTGAGTCCGCATTTTTGACATGTTTATGTGAGATACCCATCATGGACATGTTCTTCTCTCATTACAGTTTAAGTAAAGGAAGCAAGTTGGTTTGTTGTATCCTTGTGATTCACATGCATTGCACACTGGTGCTGTATAGATTTTTTTAATGAAGTTGTGATACTGAGTTTACTGATGGGAGGTGAAACTTTGCATGACATAGAGATCAGAGGTTTTCAACACCATGGCGGTGACTGATAACTCCTGTGCAGAGATGTAATACCCCACCCAGGCACTTAGACTTTCTGACCATATCATGTCTGTCACCTCCATCCCCAACACTTGTCAATGACCCTCAGGATGCTTGATGGAGAAGTTGGTGTCCCCAATGAAGGATCTACCCCACACCTAGCTCTGAATATTAGGGTTCACAGTATGATAGTCATGTGGCCCTTCTTCGAGTGATTGTAAAGTCCTCAGATGGAACTCATGATTTAAGTATGAACTCTGGTTATCCAACACAACAGATGTAACCATGAGCCAACCTTGGTTGGTCTCAATGCTTGGTGCATCTTGGATTAGTGAATCCTATTGTGATACATATTTGAAAGAAACTACACTTGTTCCTGGAGAATTTACATGTGCTGTGGGCTGTCCATTTCTTGGTGAGTCATGTGAAGTGGGAGGTGTTATACCCACATACATCTACCTCCACTAAATTCTTTTGATATTGACAAGGTTCCTTTTAGATTCCTGGGAATTATCAACTACACCCACTGCAGGAAAAACTCACTGCATTGCAAAAGTACTCCTAACACTCTGAAGCACAGTACAAAATACCCAGTATGGTGTCAAATGCATATTGTGGGGAGTTTTTTTTTTGGATATGAACTGCCTTCATATCACCTATGGATCAAGCACAGAATGTGAGAAAAGATTGAACCTGTTTCAACTTATCCACTATTCAACATAGTTCATAATAAGCATGTGAATGAGCAACATCCAGACTATGGAATTGGTTTGTAGCATGTATGCCATTCACCCCCATGAACCATTTCACTCAGATCCAACTCTATACAACAGCCTTTGGGGATGACCACTTTGGTCCACATTGAATACAATGGAAACCTCACTGATACAGGTATCCAGAGCAGTAGCCTGCCTTTTGGACCCCTGATCCAGCCATCACAGTGAAGTTTGACTAATTGAGTTTGTGGTTCCTCATCCCCCCCATGAGAGTCCATCAAGCAGTTGTTCACCATCACAGAGTGCATGTGATAGATTGGATGAAAAGCAAATCTGACATGGTCTAATGACTAAAATTGTCTTAATGAGCCAAAATATTCACTGTAGGTGCAAAGCACTCACCATCTACCTTGCCAAGTGGAACAGCTGTATTGCTCAGATTGGAAGGAGACAATTTCAACTGCTCATGGGTATTGATAATATCTTCATAGGTGTTACATCCCAGACCCTCACAGTCTGGTCCCAAGAGCCTGACACAATCCTCCTACCATCAGGTGATAATGCAACTGAAAGGACTGCATTTGTATGTCCCTCAAGATGGCTGCCAATCTGGATTCCTCTTTCAGCATCCCAGACCCTCACAGTCTTGTCAAAAGAGCCTGAAACAATTCTCTTTCCATCAGAGGAGAATGCAACTGACCACACTTGATATGTATGCCCCTCAAGATGGCTGCCAATTTGGACTCCTCTTTCAGCATCCCAGACCCTCACAGTCTTGTCCCAAGAGCCTGACACAATCCTCTTTCCATCAGGGGAGAATACAACTGAAAAGACTGCATCTGTATGCCCCTCAAGATGGCTGCCAATCTGGACTCCTCTTCCAGCATCCCAGACCCTCACAGTCTTGTCCCTTGAGCCTGACACAATCCTTTTTCCATCAGGGGAGAATGCAACTGAACAGACTGCACCTACATGCCCCTCAAGATGGCCACTGATCCAGACTTCTCTTTCAGCATCCCAGACCCTCACAGTCTTGTCCCTTGAGCCTGACACAATCCTCTTGCCATCAAGGGAGAATGCAACTGAACAGACTGCATGTGTATGCCCCTCAAGATGACTGCCAATCTGGACTCCTCTTATAGCATCCCAGCCCCTCACAGTCTTGTCCTTTGAGCCTGACACAATCCTCTTTCCATCAGGGGAGAATGCAACCGACCAGACTTGATCTGTATGCCCCTCAAGATGGCTGCCAATCTGGACTCCTCTTTCAGCATCCCAGACCCTCACAGTCTTGTCTCTTGAGCCTGATACAATCCTCTTGCCATCAGGGGAGAATGCTACTGAAAAGACTGCATCCATGTGTCCCTCTAAGCCAAGTAGTTGAGCTGCTTCCCAGTATTCCAGACTTTCCACAACCCCAGGAAGGGCACAAAATTTTAGTTTGACTATGCTTGACAGCATTGTTTTCACAGGAAGAAATGCCAGTGCAGAGATATACACACATGGTGCACTGTGAGAGATTGCCCCATTGAAGATGTCAAGAAACCTGATTCCCTCTTCTACTACTGTGTCACATCCATGATGCATGTGTAAGGTCTGGACCACAGTCCAACCATCTGAGGTGTTGTTCTAGCCCTATGGGCTTCCATTGAGAAACTCTGTTCTGTCTCTGATTTGACTTATGATCTATTTCTGTTTCTGTTTCCATATTTAGTATGTTTTTCTCGTGCTTCTAACTGATTCACTACACTACCATACCTGTATGCCTTACTAATCCCCATACTATCCAGCTATCTGGCAACTACCAACTTACCTTGCTAATAGCTCATTAATATTGTTATTCATCCATACTGCATTCTGGTAGTCACTACACCCTGGACATTGCATTGGACTTTCCTCTGTACTATAAAAGCCCTGTACATATGTCATAGCACATCAGTTCAAATATTGAATAAGATACTCATCAATCTCACTTGACTCCAGACAGTTTCTGGATAGTTCCAACCTCTGGGACTTGGCAGGAAATAGTGTATTAAGTTGTATGCTAAACTCCAACTACCCAGACTTTCACTCTAGCCTTCCTCTGCCCTCAGACCCTCTCAGAGACGGTTGAGAACCAATCTTGACAGTATATTTGAACTCAAACCCTCACATGAGTCCACCAAACCCCCTATACCAATGACTATGACTACCTGACTCCATTCTCACTCCATGGCTGTTGAAGCTTTGGAACAAGCTGCAATTGACAATATGCATGAGTCTAGTGCACATATTGCATTAGCAAGCCACTGACATCCTCCACTGTTGGTTATTCGGAGTTTTTCCACCAGGGGTGAACCCCTTGCTACCCTGACTCCTAGAACTGGCTCCTCCAATAGATGTTCCTCATCCATGGCATGACCAACCCCAGACCTCTTCAGAGACAATGACCCCAGAGATGATGGTCTGGGAGACAACAGTCCTGGAGACAATGACAACAATGACAATGACAATGATGATGATGGAAACCCTTTTGTCAATGCCCCAGAACAGCTAGACCCCCAACTGGTGGTCTTGCAGAACTTGGCAATGGCCATTGACTGTCTGTCATGCTCAACCCATCACTCTGATGACACTTCATCCTCACACACCAAAGTCCAAGAGCCAGACACTTTTGATGGAACTGACCCAAAGAAACTCTGGACATTCCTGGTTCAATGCGAACTATGTTTCCAAGGTTGTCCCAAGGCATTTCATCTTGATAGAAACAAGGTTATGTTCACCCAGTCATACCTCAAATGGATGGCTCTCAAATGGTTTGAGCCAGACCTTTTAAACTCCAGAGACCTGGCAGATTGTCCACTTTGGATGGACAGCTGGCTGGATTTCATAGCAGATCTCCAGACAACCTTCAGACCCCACAACCCAGTCGCAGATGCCAAACATCAGCTTGACCACCTCCACATGAAAGAAATGCATTGTGTAAATTGTTACATGGTCAACTTTAACAGACTGGCATCACAAGTCTGGGGTTACAGAGATGGTGCTCTCCACCACCTGTTCTACACTGGGCTCCCAGATCATATCAAAGATGAAATCAGTAGGGTTGGAAAGCCCACTACACTATATGGACTGTGTGCACTAGCCCAAGAAATTGATGTGCACTACTGGGAGCACAAGGACAAGATCTCTTGTCAAGCAAAGTCCTCCAGCAATAACTCCAGAAACAACTCTGGAGGTAAGGCCAACTCAAACAAGGGGGACAAGCAGAAATCTGGCAACACCAACCCCCAGTCTGGTAGTAACCAGCAAACTCTGTCTACCTCAAACCCCAAGCCTCTGAATAATCAGAACTCTGGAGCACTGTCCATGTTATCCAACAAGCTCAGTAAAGACAGCAAGTTGACACCTGCCAAGCAAAAGAGACATTTTGAGCAGAATTTGTGTATGTTCTGTGGAAACCCTGGGCACAAGGCCAAGGAGTGCCCTAAGTCTACATCTCACACAGCTAGGGCTTGTGCAACCACAGTTACTGAGTTGGAAGCCAAACTGACTGCCTCCACTGAGGCAAAAAAATAGAGTGCAACTCTCAGAACTCTGCACAGCCTGGGAGTTGTGTTGATACCAACTGTGCACCCTCAGAGGCATGCCTCAATGCATCTGCTCTTTTAAATCCTAATTCATTAAAGCCTTCTGTCACCCTCAACTCACATAATATTCTGGACTTTCCAGCATTAATAGATTTGGGCTCAACCCATTGTTTTGTAGACTCTACTTTCATCAATAATCATGGTCTTTCAACCTACTCTGTCCCACCTCTTGTCCTCCATCTGTTCAACAGTGTGACAATGACATCAATCACTAAAGCCTCAAACCTCTCAGTCTGTTTCCCCTCCAGAGATATCACTGACATGATCTTCTATGTAACTCTGTTGGATTCTGAGTGTAAGATAGTTCTTGGACATAACTGGCTCACCCATTACAATCCATTGATTGATTGGGTACTGAGCAGTATTAAATTCTGAAACCTTACATCTCATTTGCCAGTGCCAACATTGCCCTCTGACTTGGAGTCAATTTGGAGAACCCCTGTAGATGCCCCTCTGGGCTCTCCAGACATCACCCTTCCCAAGTCAGTTGATAACTCCTCTCCACCCAGCACTTGAGCACTGAACATCTCCCTTGTCAATGCAGTGGCCTTCATCTGCACTTGCAAGCTAGATGGCTCAACCCAGTTCTCCCTCCAGGTCCAACCTCAGGATGGTACCAAACTCTGGGCTGCCACTGTACAGGATACCCCAGACTTGTCATCGGTACCCCCAGACTATCATGACTTTGCTGATGTGTTCAGCAAGGCCAAGGCAGCTACACTTGTGCCTCACCAGGAGTTTGACCTCAAGATAGAATTGGAGGAAGGAACTACTCTGCCATTGGGAACCCTCTACTTGCTTTTGTCCATTGAGCTTTCCACTCTCTGGACCTTCATCAATGAAAATCTCACTACTGGCTTTATTCATCCAACATCATCCCCATATGCTGCACCTGTCCTTTTTGTCAAAAAGAAGGACAGATCACTTTGCCTTTGTGTTGACTTTAGGGGCCTCAACAAGATCACCAAGAAGGACTGTTACCCATTGCCTCTCACTTTGGACTTACTTGACTCGCCTAGTCAGGCTAAGGTATACACTAAAATTGATCTGTGCCATGCTTACCACCTGGTGCACATTGCCAAAGGAGATGAATGGAAAATGGCTTTCAGAACCTGTTACAGATCTTATGAGTGGCTTGTGATGCCATTTGGACTTACCAATGCCCCTGCAGCATTCCAACACTTCATCAACTCTGTCTTCACAGACCTACTGGATGTATGCATCATTGTCTACCTAGATGACATCCTTATTTATTCCAATAACATTGAAAACCACAAAAAACATGTCTGTGAGGTACTCTGCAGACTCCAGGAGCATGGCTTGTATGCCACACCAGAGAAATGTGAATTCCACTCCAAGTCCATGGAATACCTCAGTTTCTTTTTGTCCCCTGATGGTTTGTCAATGTCTGAGGATAAGGTAAAGGCTGTCTGTGACTGGCCTGAACCTTGCAAGGTGAAGGACATTCAGTCCTTCCTTGGCTTTGCAAACTTCTACCATCATTTCATCTTCAATTACTTGGACATCATGGTCCCACTGACATGTCTCACATGGAAGGGGGCACCTTGGAATTTCTCCAAGGATTGTCACCAGTCTTTTAATCATCTCAAGGAAGCTTTCTCCACAGCTCCACTATTGACTCACTTCCAACCCAGACTTCCCATCATGGTAGAAACAGATGCTTTGGACTATGCCATCGCTGGCATTCTGTCTGTCGCTTGCCTGGATGGTGAGGTACAACTGGTAGCATTCTACTCCTGGACTTTGACTGCCCCAGAGTTGAACTACAACACACATAACAAAGAGCTGTTGGCAATTCATGAAGCCTTCTGGACCTGGCACCATTACCTCAAAGGCCCTGCACACCCCATTGATGTCATTACCAACCACAAGAACCTTGAGTATTTCTCTACCTCAAAAGTGCTCACCAGGCACCAAGCATACAGTGAGTGAAAAAACATGTGCAATGTTTGGCTGTTTTGTACTAAGTCCAGTGTAGCGCCATGAGGCGTGGGAATCATGCTTAGCCTTGGTGAGGTGGGTGGTAGTACTCGCTCTTGGATACAAAATGGTCCCAGGGTCATGTGATTTGGTGCAGTAGTCATTGAGATATGTCCATTATAAAACAGCTACACCATTGCACATGTTTATTCACTTTTGGGCTGGAAGTAAAATCTGAGTCAAATGAAGAGATAATTGTGGTTGTTTGGTCCTACAAACAAAGATACACATATAAACATTGTGTCTGAGTTTGAACAAGTTCACATGCTTCTTTATTTCCAACCTTTACCACCATGAGATCCATCTCCTCCACCCAAAGGAATACTATCCTCACTATGCTTGATTCTGGTCATTCTCCTTCCTCTATTGCCTCCAGTACTGGCCTACATCACTCTACCATCTCTAGACTTCGTTCCAAGGAGCGTTCCAGCCTGCAGAAGTCCACTGGAGGTCATCCATCCAAGCTTTCCCCTGCTAATGTCCACCATGCCATCCACCTCATCTCAACTCAGAAGGCAGACAATGCTGTGCAGGTGACCAAAACTCTCACCAATGTCATCAACCAGCCCCTCCACCCAAATACTGTTCACCAGCACCTGAAGAAGACTGGTATGAAGGCTGTGGTAAAGTGAAAATGACCTATCCTCTCTGCCAAGCATCGCAAGGCAAGGTTGGACTTTGCCTATGCCCATAAAGATTGGACTTTGGAGGACTGGAAGAGGGTGGTATGGTCTGATGAGACTAAAATTAATCACCTGGGGTCAGATGGGTGCAAATGGGCATGGAAAAAGCCAGGGGAGAAGCTGAATGATAGGCTAGTAGAGGGGACACTGAAGTTTGGAGGAGGGTCTCTCATGATGTGGGGCTGTATGACCTGGGAGGGTGTTGGGTATGGCACCAAGATTGATGGTAGGATGGATGGAGACCTCTACCTCCAAATTTTGAAGGATGAACTACAAGATTCCCTTGAGTATTATGGTCTCCATCCTCCTGACATCATCTTCCAGCAGGACAATGACCCCAAGCACACCTGCAAACAGGTCAAGGAGTGGCTAGAGGAGCAGGATTTTAGGACTATGGTATGGCCTGCACAGTCCCCTGACCTCAACCCCATAGAACATGCCTGGGGTTACCTCAAGAGGAGGCTTGCAGAGTATGAGCATCCTCCCAAGGGAATACTGGAGTTGTGGGAGAGGACTCAGGTGGAGTGGAACAATATACCAGCTGAAGAGTGTCAGAAGTTGATTGAAAGCATGCCTAGGAGGGTGGAGGCAGTGATTAAAGCAAAAGGAGGCTATACCAAGTACTGATATTCCCCAAATACCCCTCACTTTTCAAAAGTGAATAAACGTGTGCAATGGTGTAGCTGTTTTATAATGGACATATCTCAATGACTACTGCACCAAATCACATGACCCTGGGACCAATTTGTAGCCAAGAGCGAGTCCTACCACCCACCTCACCAAGGCTAAGCAGGATTCCCACGCCTCATGGCGCTACACCGGACTTAGTACAAAACAGCCAAACATTGCACACGTTTTTTCACTCACTGTATTGGTCTGAGTATCTTTCTCAATTCAATATGGTCATTTGTTTCTGCCCCAGTAAGCTCAGAGCAAAGCCTGACACCTTGACTAGACAATGGGATGTCTACCCCAAAGAGGGGGATAGGGGCTATTCCCAAGCTAACCCACAGAACCTCTGACCAGTGTTTACCACTGAACAACTATCCAATTCATTATGGGTGACCTACTTAGAAAGCCCAGTACTACATGCCAGTATAATCATGGATGTTGAGAAACTCCATGAAGACATCAAGTCCACCTTGATGTCCAATCCACTCAGTCAACTCCACCTCTCTGACCCATCTAACCCTTGTTGGTGGGTAGATGAATCCAGACTTCTATGTCTGGATGGTCACATATATGTTCCTGACTCAAATGACCTCAGGCTTCATGTACTCTGCTACAAGCATGACCACCACTTGGCCAGTCACTTCAGACAAAACAGAACACTCAAACTTGTCCATCATGAGTACATCTGGCCAAATGTTCAGACTTATATCAAAGACTATGTCAAGTCTTGCACTGCCTGTGCACATGCTAAAACCCCAAGACACAAACCATATGGTATGTTGAAACAGTTACCAATACCAGAGAGACCTTGGAACTCCATCTCAATGGATTTCATCAAACAACTACCAAACTCCAGAACTCATACCACTATACTGGTCATTGTAGACCATCTCTTGAAACAAGCTGTATTCATCCCCACTGAAGATACAATCACATCTCCACAACTTGCTAAACTGTTCCTACTCCATGTCTTCTCCAAGCATGGAGTTCCCTCACACATAACCTCCAACAGAGGCACAGAGTTCATGTCTCACTTCTTCTGGTTGCTAGGCAAGGCACTGGATATGAAGCTCCATTTCACTTCCAGATATCACCCTGAAGGCAATGGTCAAACTGAATGAACTAACCAGATGTTGGAGCAGTACCTATGGGTCTACTGTAATTACCAACAAGACAACTGGTCCAAGTTGCTACCCCTCACAGAGTTTGCATACAACAATGCTCCCAGTGCTACAACTGGAGTTTCACCATTCTTCACCAATAAGGGTTATCATCCCAATGTTACCATACACCCAGAAAGAGAATTAACATCTTCTCAAGCTAGAGACTATGCAGTGGACTTAGACTCCCTGCATACATTCCTACAAGAAGAAATGAAGGAAGCTCAGCAGAGGTACCAAGGTCCAGCAGATGCTAAAAGATCTCTGCCTCCAGACTTTCAGATTGGAGATTTGGTATACATCAAAGCTATGTCATGCCACTACTGCCTTTCTGCCATATTCACCATCACTGCCACCTTGTGTCCCCACACCCACTGTGTTGTTCCCCTTCCCATGCCTTTGAAAGGTGCCTCACTTGTTGACCTCTGTCCAAAAGACAAGTCAATGGACTTTACTGTACAATGTGTCAGTATGCTTATGTCATGTTTCCTTTTACATTTTACCTTTGTTCTGTTTTCCTTCATGAAGTGAGATCCCCATCAGGATCATTGCCTTCTTTACCTTAGCCTTTTTTACTTCTCACACACATGACCCAACATGTCATGTTGCACCTGCAGGATGGAAGATGGAGTCTGTCTTTACTACATGCTCAGTCATCATGACTTGACATGTCAAAGACTACTTCCATCACTAAGGCATCCTTTGTTTACATGTATGGTATAACAATGTCTCTCTACCTCTACTGTGTATAGTAGTATTGTACTTACATGAGCTGCCTGCCTGTGAGGTATAAAAACCCCTCAGATGCAGGACAGGCTCTTTGTACTTTACTCTACCTACTACCCTCCCTGGTAAAGGTTGAGAATCTACTCTCTGTAAATCTCCTTTACCTCTGCTCAATCGCTCGATCCCTTGGTGAGATTCTGGTTGTACCTCTGGTACATAATTCCACCCTCACATACAAGCTTTCGACCTTTGACTGTCAAGGATAGAAAGGGTGTCCCTGACGACCCTTGCTTCGATTAACTTCATGTCAAGGCTTGTTATACTTGGAAGAGGCCTGCTGCTACTAGCTTGCCTATTCCCTCCCTTAGGTTCAGGTTAGCCATAAGGTGATCTATAAGTGCATGTTGACCCATGCCTTGGAACAGCACATTACCAGTCATCACCACATGACAAAAGAGTAAAGTACCCCTCTTTGTTCCCTGTCTGACCCAAATGTCCAGGTAGCCATTCGCTTGTGGTACCAGCAGGTGACATTCATGAAAGTCGACATACCTGAAGAGCACTCTCATCTCATTCCATATCAGTGAAGCGAGATACAGCTCCCCTTGTGGTAGCAGCTGAAAATCCACTGCACCTGATATTGTTCCACCATGAGAAATCTCAAACAAACCATCATTCCCCTATTGCAAGTGTCAGCCAATTAGAAGTATAAGACCTAAGAGCAGAGGAGTAACTTGTGTTGTGAGCAGGTCTGCTACCTGTGTCTAGAGACCAAGTGAATACCTGTGAAGGCATCTCATTGGTAGCTCTTGATAAAGGCTGTGCTGGAGAAATAGTCTCTGGAAAGCCTGTAACCAGTCGAGGTCACAGCAAGATCAAGAGCCCCTGTGAAAAGCAAGTATTCTTCAAAGGCCTCACAACCCTTGAAGTGTATACTCGTGACTCATATTAAAGAAGTCTGGAGAAACAAGAATCTGCAGCCATGTCTTCCAAAGCAGGATCCTCAAAGTTTCATCCTTGCAGACAACCACCAAAAGTTCCCCTGCATTTGTCAAACACCACCGCAGCCCCAGAAAAACTTGAGCAAACATCCTCAGCTCAACGTTTCCAACCCTATCTGGTAACGAGTCCAACTAAATCAGAAGGAGGAGAGGGCAGCCAGGCCCAGACCTCAAAAGTAACAGTTGAACAAGTCCCAAGCTCCTTTACCCAAGCCAGAGATCCAGAACCTCTCACAGGATGAAGGACTGATGAAGAAGAAACACATACAGCCCCAGTAACAAACACATCAACCTCACTAGATCTCGGAATGGCAGGAGTTGGAGAACAAGAACAAATCGCTGCCCTAGCCGAACAGCTACAGCAATTTGCCAGGACCACAGACCCCTTTGCTGGTCACACTATGGGAAACATCAAAGAATTGGTACAATGGTATGAAAGTCTAACAGGTCATGCCAGCCTAGCCTTTCCTGCCTATACCATCCCCAAATCCATGGTGGCTGAAGAAAAACAATGCAAAGGAAGAGGAGTTGATTGAAAGGAATTAGGCTTAGGAAAGCTGCTCCCATTTGATGGCACAAGTGGCAAGTTTGAAGCATGGATCGTGTCCATCAACAATTACCTTAATCTCAATTGCCATGTCTATGACACCGATGAACGAAAGATAGGGTTTGCCCTTTCTTTCATGAGCCAAGGATCTGCTGTACATTTTGCTGAGAATTATCTCAAAGAACACACAACAACTGCTGGTGAAGTCTACCTCTATGACAGCTGGACCACCTTTCTCATCAAACTTAGAAAGATATTCAAAGTCAGTGACATAGAAGCCTTAGCTTTCCTTAAAATGGCCAAGATTAAACAAGGTGACACCCCACTTGCTAAATATATCAGCGAGTTCTTGGACCTTATCACTCATGCATCTATATCATGCAATGATCGACAAGCTGGAGTCTATTTTGGGAAAGGTCTCAACAATAAAACCACTGAATGGATTCTTCAGTCCAGTAAGATCCCACAAACAGTTCAAGAATGGATCAATGCTGCCATCGATGCACAAACTGCTAAGGCCAGTCTTGGCATGTACAATGAGTGTCTAACCAAGGACGACAAAGAAGTTCTCCACATGTATCAAAATGAAGGACCCTTGCAGGGTAGGCATCATACAAGAGACCCTTACACAATGGATGTTGATTGGCAATCAAAGAAGCCAGTGTATCAACCTCCCCAAAAGAGGAAACCAGACCCATATAGGTTTCAAGAATTGTGACAAGAATCCAAAGGAGAATGCTACCACTGCAGAAGAAAGGGACACTACATCAAAGACCGTACCCTAACAGACAGACAAAAGCTAGTCCATGAAGTCAAGTCCTTCTACAATGCCGAGGAGTTTGAGAAGCTCAGAGAGGTGTTGAGTGAGAAGAAGGATTTTTAGAGTCCTCTCCATGTTCGTCCCCAATGGAGGAGAGTAGAAGTACATTCCATTTGTTCAGTGCTCCAGAATTGATGTCTCTAGTACACATAAATGAATATCCCTCTGTGAGGGCTATCACTGGCACTCTCTTTTTGATGGAACAGAACAAAGGGGGAATCAGAGCAGTCATTGACAGCAGTGCAGAGTGCAATGCTATCAGTTGAGAGGCAGTTGAAAGATACTGTCTGGAGACTAAGAAGATCAAGCAACCATGGTCCCCAAGGAGCTTTGAAGGCTCGTCCAAGCAAGTTATCGATGCAGTGGCCCTGTTCACTGGGTGTGTACATGGATGACACTTCAAACTTTCTGCATATGTCATGGACCTGAAAAACAAAAGCATGCTCCTAGGCATGCCTTGGCTTCAACAAGCCCAGCCAGTCATTGATTGGATTGCCAGGAAAATAGTAGGATGGGGAACCCCAGAAGTCGTGATGATCTCAATAAACTGAACCTTGATCTCGACCCAACTGGAAGTGCAAATAAAACATGAAGAGGCTGTTCTGCCACCAGAATACAATTCCTATCATGAAGTTTTCTCAGAAAACTGTCCCCTACCCCTGCACCGACCTGGCTATGATCATACTATCAAACTCGACCCTTCTAAAGACCTAAAGATGTTTAAACCTGCAAAGATCTACCCACTATCTCGAGATGAGATGCAACTACTCAATGAGTTTCTCGAAGAAAATTTACAAACTGGGAAGATTGAAAAGGTGCAAAATGCAGATGTATTGCATGTGCCCCCTGCACCCATCTTTTTCATCAGAAAGAAGGATGGCAAGAAAAGACTCATACAAGACTACTGGCAACTAAATTTGTTCACTATCCCCAACTGGTACCCCTTGCCACTTGTCAAGCCAATCTTAGATGAGCTGGTGGAGTCCAAATTTTTCACCAAGTTCAATGTTAGATGGGGCTTTACAAATATTCGAGTCAAGAAAGAAGAAGATGCATTGCTCAGATCTTTCGTGACACCCCAAGGTGTCTTCAAGCCCACCATGATGTTTTTTGGCCAGAATAATGTGCCTCCAACCTTCCAACGATACATGGATGGCAAATTCAGTCAACTATGAACCGACAAGAAAAGTGTCATATATCTAGATGATGTTACCATCCATTCCAAGATGCATGAAGGCCTGAAGAAAAACATAAAAGAGTTCTTGGAGATCACAAAGAAGGAAAATCTACACCTCAAGCTTTCAAAATGTGTATTTGAGGCCAAAGAAATCAAATTCCTGGGATATACCATCTGCCATGGACAATATGAGACTGCTCCTGTAAAGGTTGAAGCAGTCAAAAACTGGAAAACCCTGGCCAACATCCATGATGTCTGCCAATTCCTTGGGTTCTGCAATTTCTATTGACAATTTATTCCCTCCTTCACAATGATCTCCAAACCATTACATGAGTTGACAAAAAAGGACTTCCCATGGAAATGGGGGGAGACTCAAGAAGAAGCCTTCCAAAAACTCAAAATGTTTATGTGCTCCACCCCAGTTCTTTACCTACCTGATTTTGACAAGCCGTTCGAGGTGTATACCGATGCCTCCAAGCTCAGGACCAGCACAGTGTTATGTCAAAAATTCAATGATGAGCTCCACCCTATCGCATATCTGTCACAGTCGCTACAAGGCGCTGAACAGAACTACCAGGTCTATGACCTAGAAATGCTGGCCATTGTCTGTGCCCTTAAAGCATGGAAACATTACCTGCTGTCGCCTCCCAAAGACACTATCATTCACACTGACCATGAGAACTTGATGTATTACTGAGAACCACAAAATCTCATGGGAAGGCAAGCTCATTGGCTTGCCTACATTCAAGGTTTTCCCCTCAAGTTCAAGCATGATCCTGGACATCAAATGATAATCCCTGACACGTTGTCACAAAACCTGGCTTTTACTCAAGCTGCCCCAGTGGAGACTATGGTACTTCCACCATCGATTTGGCTTGAGGGGGGGGGGTGAATCTGTCCAAAACATCCCCACTCTGGTTGAAACATCGTCAAAACTGGCTGTTGACCTGCACAAAAACAAGCCCTCAACTGTGAAAGTCCCAAAAGTGAACAAGATCTCCATGACCAAACAGCCTAAACAACCAAGGAAGGCAGCAATCTGTCGAGTGTCACAAGATGTCTTCGAAGAAATCAAAAATTCATCAAAAGAAGATACAAGTTATGTCATTATGAATGATGGATCACAAGAAGAAGTTGTCAAAGACCCAACAACCAATATTAAGACCAAAAACAGAAGGATTTACATCCCACCAAAGGCTCGAAGGAAAACCCTATCCAACTTCCACAACCATCCTTCTGCTGGCCACCCTGGCATCTGAGCAATGTGCTCTGCCATGAACAAACAGTGTTTCTGGCCCAGAATGTGGAAAAGCATCAGGGAATATGTAAAAGGCTGTCCTACATGTCAAGCCTCAAAGGTTGTCCATAGGGACCACCCCCCACCACATCAACCCATCGAGTCAAACACACCCTTGCCTTTTAAACAAGTCTCAATGGACTTTGTTACTGACCTTCCCCAGTCTTGCAGACATGATTCTATCCTCACAATTGTTGATCATGGCCTCACAAAGGTTGTGAAGTTACTTGCATGCAACAAGACTATTGATTCAGAAGGACTCGCAGACCTCTGACTCTAACATGTCTACCCCCATTATGGAATCCCAGAGTCAATCATATCAGACCATGGCCCACAGTTCATGAGTGCATTCACCCAAAATCTCTATAAAGCACTTCGCATCAAACTGTGGTACTCCTCTGGATACCATCCCCAGACCAATGGAGAAGCCAAGTGCATCAATCAAGAGGTTGAAACCTACCTGCAAATGTACTGTGTGGAAAGGCCTAATGAATGGAGCAAGTACCTTGCTCTGGCAGAGTTTGCCCACAACTTGAGGGTACATTCGACTCATGGCCAGACCCTGTACTATTTGCTCTATGGCTATGACCCCAACCCATATCCATCAGTTCACATGTCAAAGGCACCCCAGGTCGAAGAACAGCTGGAGGCTTTAGCACTCACAAGAGATGCTGCCCTCATAGCTCACAAGAAGGCTGTGGAAAAGATGGTCTCCCATGGCCTAGACCCTCTGTCCTATCAGCCTCTGACCAAAGGAGACCTTGTTTGGCTGGACATGCATGACCTAAAATGCGACTTACAGTCAACAAAGCTTGCCCCAAGACACGTTGGACTGTTCAGGATCAAGGAAGTTCCATCAGAAATCACCATGTGCTTAGATCTGCCTGATCATTGGCAGGTGCATCCAGTATTTCACATGTCACAGATCTTCCCATACCACAAAACTCCTGAATATGGACCAGCACTGCCCCCTCTGCTTCTGGATCTGATTGATGATGTCCCAGAATGGGAAGTAGAAGTGATCTTGAACCATAAGGAAGTGAAAACAAGCTGTGGTATGCATATGCATTATTTGGTAAAGTGGAGTGGATACAGACATGCAAGCAATACATGGGAGCCAGAAACCAATCTCACAAATGTGGAAGAGCTGGTGGAAGCATATAAAAGAAGTCATCGTAAACCCCCAGAAGTCCAATGACCCACTCGAGCCCCCACTCGTCGAAGGAAACCCACTTGTAAAAACTAAATGTCCTACTCCGATGATGAACATAACTCCAAGTCATGTCAATACCTCTTGGACTCTTACATCTCCTATGATGACACCAACTATGACTTCTTCCCATGCCTCTCGTCACCTGTCTCCCAGATATCCACACCACCTGTCAACTCCCTCACAGCCTCCATCCAATCCCTTTTTGACCCCAACCTTGATGCTCCCCAGAACCCCCACTCCAGCATCACAGTACACTCCATCTCAAAGGGAAAGTGTCACACACCTCCCAAGACCCCCAGAACTCACCCATACCCAGAGCCAGTCTACTGACAGGCATGCAACACACCACCCCCTGAAAACACTCCAACCCCTCATGCCTCTGCATCTGATGACAAGACAGACAACAACCAAACAGCCATGTCTGAGGTCCCCCATGTGCCTACAAGGAGACATGCCCCTGCATCTCTCCTCTGCAAACCAGAGGATTATGAGAGCTACATACAGATCCTTGAGAAATATGATGAATGGATCATCTATGGATGGGACATCAGCGACAACAGTGACTATCTCAGGATGCTGTCTCAAGTCTATGGAAGCATCGAAATCACCGTACACCATGCCACCAACATCTTAAAGACTGGAGACATGGTTATCAATGAAGATTCCCAAGGAACTGCCTTCATGGAGTGTGAAGGAATGAAAGTGGTTGAAGAAACTCAGAACCTCCTCATATCCTTAATCAATATCATGCATGTGCATTTCAGACCCTCACTCACTTGGTCCTTTTGGTCATTTCATAACATGCTCCCCAAATGTATCCCACCTCCTGGAAGTTCCTGCAACTCTACCAATGGATGGGCCAATGCAGTTGGTCCAGACACTACAGAAGGAGAGGGACTTTCTGGACAGAACATTGCACCGACCTCTGGAGGTTGTAAAGTTCAGAATGACCCAAGAAGGTCTGGTAACAGACAACCAGAAGAAATATCAAAACCCGAGGTACCATCCATCCAAATGGGCACACCTGCAATATCTCACAGCAATAGGAAAGAGGAGAGCTGTTCGACAACTCCAGAAGGGGTCGTACCAGTCAAAGAAGAATCTATTCTCCCTGGAATATGCTGGCTCACAGCTGATAAAAGAAGAGAGGAAGAAGAGGCAGCCAGTAGAAAGTTCTTATGGCTCACCACCCAGGTTCTTGGAGAAAGATGTGACAACCCATGGACTGAAGAAGAGGAAAGAGTGGAAAAGTGGCACAAGTTCCTCCTCGAAGTCTATGACAACAGAGGCTACTGGAAGAATGATTTATTCAATGCGACCTTCTCCACCCAAGCAATTCCCACAAAGCCCTTCTTGCCCATTGAACAAACCAACCAGCTCCACCTTGAGCTGGGGGGACAGGTCGTCCTCGATCCCTTCCACCCCTTCTACCAACACACTTGCCTCAACTGCCGCTGGCTTGGACATTGGTCCTGCAGAAATGGAAAAGGTTCTAAGTGGACTGACCCTAATGGATGTCCTATTGGACCTTCCAAGACCAATACCTCTTCTCAATGACCTTGAATGGTCAATCTTCAACAACTTCAACTAGGTGGTTGGTGAGGCCACCTTTAAAGGGGGGGGTGATGTTGTGCTGCTACTGCCTTTCTGCCATATTCACCATCACCACTGCCTTGTGTCCCCATGCCCACCATGTCATTCCCCTTCCTGTGCCTTTGAAAGGCACCTTGCTTGTTGACCTCTGTCCAAAAGACAAGTCAATGGACTTTACTGTATGACATGTTGGTACACTTATGTCATGTTTCCTTTTACATTTTACCTTTGTTCCATTTTCCTTTGCGAAGCAAGATCCCCATTGGGATCATTGTCTTCTTTACCTTAGCCTTTTTTACTTCTCACACACATGACCCAACATGTCATGTCATGCCTGCAGGATGGAAGATGGAGTCTGTCTTTACTACATGCTCAGTCATCATGACTCAATGCATCAAAGACTACTTCCATCACTAAGGCATCCTTTGTTTATGTGTATGGTATAACAATGTCTCTCTACCTCTACTGCATATAGTAGTATTGTACTTATGCAAGCTGCCTGCCTGTGAGGTATAAAAACCCCTCAGATGCAGGACAGGCTCTTTGTACTTTACTCTACCTACTACCCTCCCTGGTAAAGGTTGAGAATCTACTCTCTGTAAATCTCCTTTACCTCTGCTCAATCGCTTGATCCCTTGGCAAGATTCTGGTTGTACCTCTGGTACATAATTCCACCCTCATGTACAAGCTTTCAACCTTCGACTGTCAAGGATAGAAAGGGTGTCCCTGATGACCCTTGCTTCGATTAACTTTGTGTCAAGGCTTGTTATACTTGGAAGAGGCCTGCTGCTACTAGCTTGCCTATTCCCTCCCTTAGGTTCAGGTTAGCTGTAAGGCGATCTATAAGCACACATCGACCCACACCTTGGAACAGTGCATTACCAGTCATCGCCACACAACAAGCTAAGTACTTCAGGTCCACTTGACCCTCAAAGAAACTCTTGGAAAAGAATCTGGGACCCTACCCTATTATCACCCATGTTGGATCATTATCCTTCACTATCTGACTACCTGATGCTATGAAATCCATACACCCTGTGTTCCACATCTCACAGTTAGAACTGGCAACTCCAAATACTATCCCCAACCATGTCCAACCTCCACCTCCACCTGTTGAAATCAATGGAGAACCAGAGTATGAGATAGAACAAATCCTAGACTCTAAAGTGGACTACCATAGGTGATGTCTGCTGCAGTATCTAGTCAAGTGGGCTGGCTACAAAGGCATGGACAAGGAAACATCCTGGCTCATAGCTACCAAATTAGGCAACACCCCTGACTTAGTCATGGACTTCCACAGAGTGTACCCCCACAAGGATGGTCCATTGAGTGCTGTCCCACCCCAGAAATAAATGGACCTTTTGGAGTTTACTCCATCTATGCTATGAGGACTCATGCTCACTCAGTTCTAAGACAGACATGACAGAAAATATATTTCAAAAAAAAAAAAGAGAAAAAAAGAGAGGAGGGGGGGGACAGGAAACTCGAAGTATGCTACAGACACAGATAAACTAAGAAAAAATAACAACTAAATGTCATCATCATTCATTGCCTGGTTGACAAGGCTGGTCATCACGGTCTTGAGAATCTTGAATGACTCCTCCAGAACTCTGGACAAGTCCTTGACCTCCTTCGACATGGACTCCACTGCCGCAGTGTTCCTCTGGATTGCATTGACAATCTCTCCAAGCTGATGGTCCAGGACCTCTGCCAACAGGTCTGGACACAGAGCTTGCACACAGGGTGGGCAAGGCTTCGAGATGACCTCAACATCTGGCATGTCATCCACATCTTCATCATCAGCTGGCTCTCCAAAGTGGGCAGACTTCCTCCATTTCCTTTTTTCTCCACCTCAGGGAGACATTGTGGTCAATGCCAGCTTCTCGGACTCCAGAGCCTTCAGGTTCAAGTCACACTTGCCCTTAGTTTTTTGGCACCAGACACATGACTTGCTGTGACCTGTGCCCAGCACACACAGTTCCCCAGCCTTGATACAGGCAGAGCAAGCCTTAGCCTGCTCTGCAGGCCTTCCACCAACCAACATGACACACTGAGACTAGTATGGACTTGTCAGCATGGATTTTTGAAAGATAAATATTGTTATGCACTGTTGAGCTCTCCACCTGCTGTGCCCAACATGTCTCCTCCTCAAGATGTCTCTTCTCCACTTCCAACTCACAGAGTTTCCTCTCCTCAGCTGCCTTCCTCTGTGCAGCCTCCTCAGCTTTCCTATGCTCCTTGGCCTTTCAATGTTCCTCAGCCTCCTTCACTTTCTGGACCTCCTCAGCTTGCTGGCATTCTTCTTCTTGAATTGCTGCCTGCATGGCAGCACACTGACACTGTTGTCACTCATTGAACTTCACCATTTTCATAGTTGGCAGGTCATCCAGATACTCTTGAAGCAAATTGTCGTTGAGGACTTCCCAGGCAATGCCTGTGGGGTTGAGGGAAGATTTGAGTCAGGGAGTGGGAGCCATAGTGTTTAGGAGTTTAGGAATGGGCATCTGGACTTTGACAAAACCCCATTGAGCTCTTTTTACTGTGAAACTCTTTGGACTCTGACAATGTGGACTTCAAAACTCCAAAGTGATGCTTGAGCACAACAAGTGCCTCAAGGGCTTATTGTGCAGAGGATCTGGGGTTAAAGAAAGGGTGAAGGCTGAGCACTTGCCTTAGTGATTCAGTTGGTCTTGGTCTTGAAAGTACTTAGAGAGTAGTTCTGAGGTGAGAATGATATAAGAGATGAGCTCGTTACATCCTGTGGTCTATCCTACAGGGTATATATATGTGAGTGGTGCACACAGACCAGGTAGACTAGCACCACAATAAGAACTACCATAATTGTAAGTAAGAGGACCTTCCATATAGGTACTACTCTGTCTTTCTACTAGGAATGTGTCATCTGGTAACCGGGTAGAAGAGAACACCATAGAATAGTATGGAACAACTATTCTTAGAATAACAATCACATGTAAGTGATAACAGCCAGTGATATTTTCAACACTCCCCCTTGCTCTAATTTGGTTGGTTAACCAGACCTAATGACAAGTGATTTTCTTCAAACTTCTGCCAGGTTAAGGACTTGGTTAATCCATCAGCCCTTTGTCTTGTTGTATTGACATATTCTATGGCAAATAAGCCTTCTTCTACACATTCATGAACAAAGTGCCATTGAATGTTGATATGCTTGGAACGACCATCAGAAACTGGGTTTTCTGCAATAAAATGTGCACCCATATTATCACAGTATAGAATGGTCTTGTCTGTTTTGAATGACAATTCTTTGAAGAGCATATCAAGCCATTTGATTTGCCTGGCTGAATCGCACATTGCTATATATTCTGCTTTGGTTGAAGAGAGAGTGATAGTTTTCTGTTTTCAGGATCTCCACAAAATAAGGGAGTTGCCATAATACATGGCATAGCTGGTGGTGGAATGATGAGTGTCTTTATTGGAGGCCCAATCAGAATCAGCAAAACCATAAATTCAAGCTTCATTTCCATAATAATGAAGGCTTAAGTTCAGAGTGGATGCCACATAACAAACTATATAAAGAGCCTGTTTAAGATGGAGATCAGTAGGATTTGACATATATTGTGACATTCAGATGACTGAATATGCAATGTCAGGTCTGGTTCCCAGAGCCATATATAAAAGTGATCCTATCACCAATTGATATCTTGATCAAAGCTGAGAATTTGATTGGTAATTTTCAGGAGCTTTCTCTGGAATATAACCAGCAGGTAAAGGTGTGTGGACAGATGTCACATGCTCCATTCCAAATCATTTGATGACCTTTTGAACATAGGGAATTTGATCTAACCAAAGTTCATTGGTTTGGCAATTACAAGTTATTTGGATTCCAAGATATTCTTTAACTTTGCCTAGATCTCTTGATTCCCATTTCTTCATGAACTTGTCTTTCTTCCTTCAAAGTAGATTCTTGTGTGAGGCAAGGAAAAGTCCATCATCAACATAAACCAAGAATATAACTGTCCCAGCTTTAGATTGATAATAATAAACTCCAGCATCAACTTTCGATCAGAGGAAACCCATCTGAAGGAGTGATTGGTGTAGCTCTTTGTTCCATGAAAGTGCTGCTTGCTTTAGTCCATAGAGTGCTCGCAGCAACCAATAGACTTTGTGCTCTTGACCTTTGACTTTAAAACCATCCAGTTGTTCCATATATATTTCCTCATCTAGCTTGCCATAAAGAAAGGCAGTTTTCACATCTAATGCTTCCATGTCCCAATTGTGCTGCGCTGCATGAGCTAGGAGGATTTGCACAGTTTCAAAGCATGCGACCGGGGAAAAGGTATCTTTGAAGTCTATCCCATACTCTTGAGTAAAGCCTTTTGCTACTAGTCTGGCTTTGTGATGACCATCACTTTTAATAGCATAGACCCATCTTGATTTGACCAATTTACGTCCTGGAGGAGGATCCACAAGTGTCCAAACTCTTCTTTCTTTGATTGATTTTAATTCATCCTTCATTGTGTCAAACCAAATGATTTGTTCAGCTTTTGGGAGTTTTAGAATATCCCTAAACTGTTCTGGTGCTTGTTTAATTTGTGCAGCAAGTAAAGTCATGAATGAGGCATCAGTGCTCTCATTGGTTTGTGCTCCCAGAAAATGTGAAGGTCCTGCTTCAGGTTGTTGTTCTGGTTGTGGTTCTGGTGCTTCCTTTTGTTTACCCTTATCTTGTGATGGTTGTGGATACTGCTCAGGGTATTTTTCTCTCATGAAGTGTTCAGTGTCTTGAACCATTTTATGAACCGCATCCCTTTTCCCTTGAATTTCCTTCTCTATTTTGACTGGATCTCTTCTCTCTCCATAAACATTTCCAGGTCAAAGAGGAGGGAATCTAAGTTGAGGTCATTTAGGGTGGTCTCTAGCAATAAGAACTGGTCTTTCAGGTTCAGCAGGAACATTGAAAGGTTTATGAGGATGTTGCAACCACTCTTCTCTAACTTGTGGTGCAGTTCAATTGGTATGTGGGTTTGCCCTTGATTGAGGGATATCCCTTGGCAGTATATGTGGAGGTCCAGCATCCTGGTCATCATCACCATAATCCTGCAGTGGGTCTTGTTGTAGTTGTGGACTTTGTGGTCAAGATTGGGGTCTCTCATCCATTGGCTGATCAGGCCCATTATCCATCCAATCATCATTGGTAGGCATGTTAGTTTCCTTTGGTCATTGGTCTGTCACAGGGATAAGGTCAGAGTCATTGGATTTGTTCTCCTTTCCTAAATTTGTACTACAAAAAGGAAAAACTTCTTTGGCAAACTTTGCAGTTCTTGCAATAACTATTTTCTGGCCATTCAGGAACCAATAACCTTTGGTATTGGGTTCATAGCCCAAGAAAACCATTTCAACAGCATGAGGTTCCAGTTTATCTTTTTGTTGATCTTTTGGTATCCAGACATAAGCTAGACATCCAAAGACTTGGAAATATGAAATGTCAGGCATTTTGCCTAAGAACAATTCACAAGGGGTGTTCCAAAGGGATCTCTGCAATGGAGTGCAATTGTATACATGTAGGGCAGCATCAAAAGCAAAATTCCAGAAATGTTTAGGTACACAAGTGTGATGGTGGATAGAGCCAGCCTTTTCAAGAATGGTGCAGTTAAAATGTTCTGCTTGTCCATTTTGTTGAGGTTGGTCTCCAATAGATAACTCATGAACTATTCCCTTGGAGTTGAGGAGCATTTTAAACTTGGTACCCATGAACTCTCCCCCTCAATCCAAATGGAAGGTCTTTAAGAAACAACCAGTCTGCCATTCAACGATGGATAACCAATCGGAAAAGCAAGACAAAGTGTCAGACTTGAGTCGGAGATAAAGACAAAACCCAAAGGAGGAATAGTCATCAAGTAGAGTAAAACAATATCTGGCTCGATAATAAGACTCAACAGGAAGCTCAAGTAGATCAGCATGGACCAATTCAAGAGGCTTAGAAGCTCTCTTGGACAATGCATGGAATGGATCAGATGCCATTTTGCCAGAGGCACATCCATGACAAGTGGGTAAGGATTTCACAATTAGCTCAGCAGGAAATCCAGAAACATGGCGAGAACAGTTTTTAATGACAGAAATGCCTGGATGTCCAAGGCAATTATGCCAAAGAATATATTTGTCCAATTCGATAGTCCCTAGGTTTACGGTCTTGATGGCACTGGAGGAATGGACAGGAACTCCATAGAACCAGTGCAACTGCAAAGTAGACAAGCATGTTGCCTTGAGGACTTCACAACCATCGGGAGTACGAGTCACCTTGTGCAATCTTGTAGCATAGCTCTTGTAACCATCTTTTAAGAGCTGATTGCAAGAACATAGGCATTTGGAGAAGTCTCCATGGATTACATCATGTAATGTCAGGTAGTTGTTGGATTCCAACTTGAGAATGACAGTTCCTTTTCCATATAACTTAACAGGTTCATGTCTGGTGGTATGTCCAAAAGCCAGTTTAGGAAATGGTCTATACATCATGAAATCAGCTCGACAAGGGGTCACATGATTTGTGCATCCCGAGTCTAACATCCACATACAATTCTTACTTGCCTCTTTAGTTATGATGTGATTGGTTTCCAAATCACAAGGATAAGTGTCATAATCATAATCATTAGAAATGCCATAAGAAAAACCAGATGCACCCTCTATAGCAGGGTCAGGATCATAATCATCGGGTAAGCATACATATTTTATGGGTTTAGGATATTTATGCTTGGATACCAAAGCATGAAACTCTTGTAAGGATACCATTACTCAAGGACAGTTATGCCTAGATCCTTTAACCTTTTTATGAATGCATGGTACGTGTTCCTCTCTCTCATCACTAGTGCCATGTGTGGGGGCATCCTCCACTCTACTTCCAGATTGATCAGCACATGGATCAGAGTTGGATGGGTCATGTTCTGAGTCCTGTATGTCAGCAGACATCCATCTCCTCCTCTCCAGAGCTGGAATACCACATGATTTGACCAGATCTGGTAGTACCCATAGATGTAGTCAGGATACTGTTCATAGGCACATAGAACATTGACAGGGAAGGTCAATGGTGGAACCTGGAAGGGCATCATCAACATACTCAACTGTTTTTGGTTTGTCTTTTGACAGAACTGGGACTGGAGTAATTTAATCATTAAACTCCTCAAAATGAGAAGCATCATCAGCAGAAGCAGTTTGCAGATTTATATGATACGACTCATATCCTTGGTCGTATTCCTTGTTGTACTGGTCATATGATTCTTCGTAATCCTGGGATTCCTCATGATTTTCATCATTATAGTCAACAGCAGAGAACCATCCGTGACCATGACCACGAGACCGACGTGCTCTCTGCTTGCCTTTTCCTTGTCCCTGTTGTTGCTGTTGTTGATTTGAGGGAGGATATGGTGCTCCCCCTCAGGAAGGACCGCCTTGACCTCTAAAAGTGCCTCTTCCTCTGTTTGACTGTGGCCTGTCAATATGTTGTTCTGTCGGATGATTTCCACAGCATTTGTGACAATGTGGAGGCTTTGAGAGACAATTGATCAAGGGTTGTGCCATAACATGAGAAGGTCCAGCTTCAGCATTGTTGACTTCTAATTTGGGCAAATTGGATTGCCCAGTATGATGTGACACTAACTCTTTTAGATGTGGAACAACATCTGCCATTTTCAGATCTGCTGTTTTAACAGAAGATAAAATATTTGTGGGACCAGCTCCCCATTTGTCTGTGAAGGCTCCACACAGCATCATGCATTGGACTGGTTCAGATAAAGTTATATTTTGAGTTGCAAGCGACCCAAGAATCATGTTTACTTCCACTAGTTTGGATCCCAAATCATCAGAAGGATTAATCTGAATCTTGAGAAGTCTCAAGAAGTCCATATAGGCTGATACAGCCATTGGAGCTCTGTATGAAGCCTGGAGGGTGGTCCACATTTCATATGCGGTATCTTTGGATTCCAAAGAAATGGCTATGACTGGGTCACAATAAAGAAGAATGGTTCCCATTCCTTGATTATTCTTGGTGTCCCAGGCTTTTACAGCAGCGGCATTTGTTGCAACAGTCCAATCAGGACATGTTTCTGTTCCATTCACAACACTCCACACGTCAAGAGTCATAAAGTATCCTTTTATCATAGCTTTCCATGAGGCATAGTTAGAACCATTAAGATGTGGAATGTTCTTGGAGGCTGAAGTTTCCTTTTGGTCAGCCATGATGAAACTAGAAGTGTTCTAGAATCAGCATGTCATCAAGAACCTGATCGCTGTCAGTGGATTTCCAGACTGCGTGATGGAAGGAACGTCTTTGTCATTGCGAGGGTCTTTTCTTGCAGGTCTTCAGGATTCCTGAAGATTGTGGTTTATACTTTTGCAGTGGAGTTGAATTGCCTTTTGCAGAGTAATGTCACCAACCTAAATGTAATTTTTCGAATTCATGGAAGTCCAGATCTTCGAAATAATGGTACACCAATAAATGTGGATAGCCAAGTTCACAAAGTGAATAAGTTCGATATTCATCCCTTAATGTAACACCTCCATGGATTCCAATGGAGTATGGGAGAATGAACTGTGAACATCTTTGTGATTTATGGCACATAAGTTGAAAAATGTTTATCCTATCAGTGTAGCTAATGTCCCCATAATATCCTTCATGTCCATAACCAGCATATGGCTCAGGAAAATTTCTGGGAAGCAGATAATTCCTTGGCAGCTTGGTTAGCATGTGCTCTTTGATGATGTCTGGAATAGATTCCTCTGGAGGGCCAAGAGAACAAATCTTTTCCATCACCCTTGTCCATTTCACATTGAAGGTCAAGTAAAACCATTGACTTGCTGGGCCATAAGACCCATCATGTAATTCTCCCAATAGATCACCAACAGAGATGTTGCAATTCTTCTTCATACCACATTCTCCACTCCAAATCAATACTGTACTTGAGATCCTGCAATGATGTAGGGAACCTAGGCTCCCTGGGACTGTGAGGCGCCCTTGGCAGCAATCCCAACTCTCCCAACCTGCCAGATCACATGCCTGTCATGGTCACAGGATTGTGTCGCCGCCTACACTACACTTCCTCTCGGTCACATGCCTATTACCACCAGCAATGTCATCACCTGTCACATGTCACTGTGCCTCCCCACAGACCTCCCTTTTAGCTATACCACCCCCTTCACCCCCTGTCAGCTTCCAGGGTGTGATCCCATTGCTCAGACGTGTAGTTATGCTGCCTTGTCTTGGTTCATGTTTATCTTCTCCACTTTTGTTTGTTTTCCTTTCGCCACTGTCACTGCCATGCACATGCCTGTTCCAGCATCAGACTTTGCTTTGTCTGTTATTACTTTTGACATATGACAGATCTGAAATATGCTGGATTTTACCTTAGATACCACTGTCCTTACAATATAAAAGCCTGGTCTACTTAGGAAAATATACCACCCACCTTTTTGGCATCACACTGCGAGTTTCTGAGAGTTCCCTTGAGTCTAGAGAGCCTTCCCAGGACATCTTTGAGTTTTCAAGAGTACCCTGAGTCCCAGAATTGCCTTTGCCACCACTTCACTGCCATCAAGTCCCATACATCCCGAAAACCATCCTACAAGCCAACTATTGCTGCCTACCAAGTTCCAATGAGCTCTCAAGTTCCCCCTTCGCATATTTCCTGCTTTACCGCCTAGCATCCCCCTCCTCTGTCTCCTTCTGACTCAAGACCCCTTGGGATGAGCCTAGGACTTACCTACAGCTTTCCCTCTCTTATTTCCCTTAGCACTCTTGCAAGAAGAGTTGCCCACATCATTTTGGAGCCCACCATGAGGGGTCTGTAGATCTGGAAAGGAGATCCCTATGACCTACCTGCCACAGAACAGAACTCGAAGAGCTCTTAGAGCCCTTCTGCCATCTTTCTATATCTTCCTCTGATATTTTCATACCCACCTCTAACTCTTGTAATATCCCAGAGCCTAGTTCTCCAGGCATAGAGCTTTCTGCCATCGGATCCCCTCATCATCCAGAATCTCCCTCTCTTTCAATAGTCAATATACCCAGTGCCTTCAAGCTTGACAAGTCCTTTGCACCACCACCTGATCGTCAAGAATTATCACTGCTTACCGACCTATCCCCTCCAGTTTCCCCATCAGCTTCGACCTTTGCCACAGAACAATTTCTCCTCCCATCGACATCCTTCACTGCCTCACAGAATCTCATTTTACCACTAGCCCATACTTCCCTGCCAATACTTCAGTACCCCCTTCCACTCTCATCATCATTTCCCACAGCCATGTCCACTACTACCAATCATCATGAAATGCCTCTTAGAGGTTCTAACAAAGCCCCCAGGTTTTCAGGAAAAACAGAAGACATTTGTGCCTACTTTGAAGATGTCGACCAGATCTGCACTGACACAGGAATCACCAATGACGGAGTTAAGATTAAGTGGGCTATTTGCTATGCCAACAGAAATGAGTTGGAGCTATGGTCCTCCCTCGACTCCACTATGGGTGATGATTGGGAAGACTTTACTAGAGAAGTCACCAGTTTCTACCCTGGTGCCAATGTCAAAGGGTGGCAGTATACTAAAGCCAACCTCAAGACTCTCCTCCACCACCAGGTCCAGAAACCCATGTCATCTCTCAAGGACCTCAGCAAATACGTGTGGGAATTCCACTGAGTGGTAGCCCTAATTAACAAGAAGAAGAGACTTACTGATGACTATGTTAATGAGAAGTTCCTCAAAGGATTTCCCCAAAAATTCCATAGCAGCCTTGCCACTTGCCTCCAACTCAAAGATCTAGACCATGATGTCGATGACCCATGGCCATTTGATGAAGTCTACAAGCACATGACCTACCTCCTTAGTGGGGCCTGCCAAAATGCTGTTCAAATCGATAGTTCGGCCTTATTCCCAGAATCCTACTCCCAACTGACTTTGCTGCCCACCATTCTTAAAAGGGAATATGTCCAAGCCACTGACCCCACCTCAGGCAGCTGCCAGACTCAACCCACAGATCAGCAGTTTTGCTGCTCTTTCGACCCTCACTGCTTCTTCTGTGGAGGAACCGATGGCCATAGAACAGCTGAGTGTGAGCTCTGCAAAGAATATGTTCACCAAGGGAAATGTGCACTTATAGGTGGTAAAGTCTTTATGAAAGATGGTTCTGACATTCCTAGGTCAGCAGCAGGGCAGAACTTCAAAGAGAAAATCGATAACTTCCTGGCTCTCAGAGAGTCTATTATGGTGTCAGCTAATCTCATCTCTATTCAGTCTCTCAGTACTGCCTCTTCAGCTAGAGGGCATGATACCCTGCCCCACCTCATCAATACCATGTTCTTTGGCTCAGAAGACACTGCCAAGTTCCAGGTCAAGGTCTGCCCCTCGTCATACCTTGTCAACCAAGAAATAGAAGATAATGCCAATGATGAAGATAAGCATGCCCTTGCCAGAGCCTATGCTCAGGTAGAGGAGCTCAAGAATGCTATCAAAAGGAAGAAACCAGCCCACTTTGATGGCATGGAAATCCCTGCTCGTCACCCTCGAAATGCTGCTATGGCCAACCCTCCCCCTTCCAACAACCCTGTACCTACCACAACTTCAAACACCCAGCCAGCATGTAACGAGACACAAGCTAAATCTAATGCTGCTGAGCCTTCGACCTCTAAACCTCCATCCAACCTTACCCCTCAGTTTCATTACCAGAGTGGCTTTGACGAAGCTGCTGCCACTAAATGACTCATGTCCCAAGTTTTAGAGGCCAAGGTCGAAATCTTGACCCAAGATCTTTTGGCAGTCAGCCTTGAAATCCACAAACAGATAAAAGAGATGGCTATGACAAAGAAAGTAGTGATTGGTAGCCTCAAGACCACATCAGAATCATCCTCATCATCTACCTGGGCCTCATATGAACAATACCTCATTAAGGATACCAATGGCAAGTGTGTCAGTCTCACCACTGCCCCTCTCTGTGCAGTAGATGGCATCCTTATGGACAAGCTTTGGGTCAAGCATATCCTCAACAGCGGCTGTCAGGTAGTTGCCCTCTGGTGCAAATTGTGGGAAGCCTTAGGGGCCCCCCTCCATTCAGACATGTGTATGATGTTAGAAGCCACTAACCAGTCTAAAGAGAGCACTCTAGGAGTCATCGAAAATGCCTCTCTTTGAATTGGACTGGTTGAAGCTCACCTACAGATTCAAGTTGTCAATAAAGCCCCCTTCAACCTCTTATTAGGCCACCTGTTCTTCTGCCTCCTCAGCAGCATTCTTCAAGACTTCCCCAATGGTGAACAATCTCTAGAAATCCATGACCCCAATTCAGGCTGCCAGTTACTTATCCCCACCCACCCTCAACATCGTCTATACCCATATCCCCGATTCATGAACCCAGATGACAAGGCAGAATACTTCGCCCACCAGAATCATTGCCACCAACTCCAAGAGAGCAAACAGGGTTTTTAACAATGGTTGATGACTCGATAGGGTTATGAGGAGACCAAGATAATATAGTATCCGTGTGTTCCCTTTATGTTTCAGATTCACTTTCTGCCTTGAGACATTCCACTTCCCCTCTTTCTATGGACTTTAAAGAAAATGCCGCAGCAGTGCTGTTGTTCAGTTATACCCCAGATATTGCACCTCCTGATCCATTCAATTCCAGTTTCATTTTGCCTAAAGACCCCTTCCTGTTTACCACCAGTACTATGGTTTCTCCACTGACACTTTCTGCCCTACAGTCTACCTTTCACTATGACCTGGTTTTCCACATGTTAAAATACAAGCCTGTAGCAAAGAAGGTAAAGCCCATCCCGACTGCAATGCCTGTTGAATTCAGGGTAGAGCATCAGGAGGTCAGCAATCCTCTCACAGGTTTACCTGTATTACTGTACCACCCTCCTTTATTTGTTCCAGGATCCAGATTTACCACTCAAAGGGCAGAAGAGCTCAACCTCAATCCTACCAAGTTCCTTTGGCCAGCAGAGTTGGATCTCATTCATTGGCTTGTTCGAACACACAAAGCTGCCTTTGCTTGGGAGACCTCAGAAAGGGGAACCTTTCACGAAGACATGTTCCCCCCCCTAAAAATCCCAACTTTACCTCACAAACCCTGGGCCAAATGTAACATCCCTATCTTGCCTGCCATCTTTTGAGAT
This sequence comes from Pisolithus thermaeus, assembly GCA_024663475.1. Lineage (NCBI taxonomy): Eukaryota > Fungi > Basidiomycota > Agaricomycetes > Boletales > Pisolithaceae > Pisolithus > Pisolithus thermaeus. Next base: position 534,074 of record JANFAF010000005.1, read on the forward strand.
GTCATCCAAATAATTAAAGAGAAGATTGCTGCTGGTGTTTATGAGCCCTCAACCTCGTCATATCGGTCTAAGTGGTTCTGCATTGTCAAGAAAGACAGGAAACCTCTGTGCCTTGTTCATGACCTACAGCCCTTAAATGCCATCTCTATCCAAGATTCAGCCATCCCTCCTTTCGTCGACTCAATTGCCAAAGCTTTTGCCTGTCACTCAGTGTATGGGATCCTGGACCTAATGGTTGGCTATGACCACTGAGCCATCCACAATGATTACTGCGACCTGACTACCTTCCAAACCCCCATCAGCACCCTTAGGCTGACAAAGTTGCCTATGGGGTACACTAATGCCATTCAAATATTCCATGGTGATGTCTGTTGGATGCTAAAGGATGAAATCCCCAAGGTCTCCATCCCATTCATCAATGACTATCCAATCAAAGGCCCTAAGTCTTGCTACCTAAATGCCAATGGGTCTTATGAAACAATACTGCAGAACCCCAGCATTCAGCACTTTATCTGGGAACACCTCAAAAATACCAATCATGTACTACACCGACTTCGCCATGCAGGAGCTACTGTCTCCACCAAGAAATGCATCATTGCTGCCCCATCTATTGTAGTGGTGGGGCATAAGGTTTCATACAACGGAAGGATCCCTGACAAAACTAAAGTCCAAAAAATTAGAGACTGGCCTTACTGTGCTAATGTCACTGAAGTTAGGGGCTTTCTAGGTCTATGCTCATATTGCTGCATCTTCATTAAAGACTTTGCCAAGCATGCACAACCTCTCATCAAGCTCACAAAGAAAGACATCTTCTTCGAGTTTCATGACGAACACCGAGTGGCAATGGATTATCTCAAAGCAGCTGTAGTCACCTCCCCAGCACTGCATCCTATTGACTATGGCTCCTCCTTTCCAGTCATCCTTGCTGTTGACACCTCCAACATTGCCATTGGTTATATCCTCATGCAAGAGGCAGAAGATTCCAGGAGGTACCCCACCCACTTCAGCTCCATCACTCTCAATGACTGAGAAAGGTGGTATAGTCAAGCCAAACTCGAACTTTTCAGTCTGTTTTGAGCACTGCATGATGTGCAGCTTTATGTTTTTGGAGTATGGAATCTAGTTGTCAAGGTTGATGCGAGGTATATCAAAGGCATGATTAACAATCCAGACTTACAGCCTAATGCCACCATCAACCAGTGGATTGCCAGTATTCTACTCTTCGATTTCAAACTGGTCCACATACCCACCACTAAGCATGCCACCCCTGATGGGTTGTCAAGGAGACCAAGAGCTGAAGAGGACCCTGAGGTAGATGAAGAAGAGTATGAAGACTGGGTAGATGAGTGTGGAGCCTTCACCATGGAACTCGTGAATTGCTGAGAGCCAAGAACTTGGATGCTACATCCTCCAGAAATTCTGCCATCCATATACTACTCATCTAAAATCTTGCCTCAGGATGTCAGAATATTTATGGCAACTGGTTCACCACCAGAAGACACTGGGACCAAAATCCTGCAAACTGAGAAGGTGAAACAGAGGGATGAGAGGCTGGAGGTTGTGAGGAGGTTCTTGGAAATGAAGAAGCCACTGGATGAGTTGGGAGAAAAGGAGCTGGAGAGTCTTGTGCAGCTAGCAACCCAGTACTTCATAAAGGGCAGAGAGCTTTGGAGGAAAGAGCCCCAAGGTCACCACCAACTCATGGTTCACTGCCACAAGCAGCTTGAAATTATTCATCAGGCCCATGATGAGTTAGGCCACAAGGGTATCTTCTCCACCCACATGCACTTGCTAACATGGTTTTGGTGGCCCGTGCTTGAGCAGGATGTTTGCTGGTACATCAAGATGTGTCACGAATGCCAGATTCACTGCCTCGATCGAATTCACATTCCCCCTGTCATGGCAATACCTGACACTTTTGTAATGCTGAAGTCCAACAGGTACCACTATGTTACTCAAGCCTGATGCTCCCTCACCAGCTACCCAGAGTGGGCCATGCTTCGATCTGAAACTGGAAAGTCAATTGGCAAATTCTTATTCAAGTAGATATTGTGCAGATGGGGGGCTGTGGCAGAGGTTGTCACTGACAATGGTGGTCCTTATGTTCTAGCACTTGACTGGCTATCAAGGATGTATGGCATTCGGCATATCCATATCTCACCTTATAACTTGCAGGCAAATGGTATTGTGGAGCAGTGGCTTTCAATGTCAGAGAAGCGATGGTTAAGAGTTGTGAGGGCGAAGCCTCAAGATGGTCAGAGGTGGCCCTGTCTGTATTTTGGGCAGAGAGGGTTACAGTTCACAAAGCTATGGGATTTTCCCCTTACTATATGGCTCACAGTGTCCATCCCAGACTCCCTTTTGACCTTGCCGAAGCAACCTTTCTCACCCCTTTCAAAGCACAGTTGTACTCTACTACCACTCTCATTGCCAATCATGCTCAGAAATTGCAGAAGTGCCCAGAAGACCTAGTGCTAATACATGATCGAGTCCTTAATTCCTGCTTCACTTTGGCAAAGGACTTTATGGCTCGATTTGAGAGGACTATCCATGACTTTGACTTCAAACCAGGTACCCTTGTCCTTGTCTGTCAAGACCGGTTCTCAACGGTCTCCGAGAGGGTCCGAGGACAGAGGATGACTAGAGAGAAAGTCCGGGTAGTCAGAGTTTAGCGTACAACCAGTACACTAGTTTCCTGCCGAGTCCCTAGAGGTCGGAGCTATCCAGAAACTTATCTGGAGTCGAGTGAGATCGATGAGTATCTTATTCGATATTCGAACTGAGGTGCTACAACGTATGTACAAGGCTTTTATAGTACAGAGGAAAGTATAAAGCAATGTCCGGGGTGTAGCGACTACCGGAACGCAGTACGGATGAGTAACAATATTAGTGAGCTTATTAGTAAGGTAAGTCGGTAGTCGCCGGATAGCCGGATGGTACGGAGATTAGTAAGACGTACGGGTACAGTAGTGTAGCAAATCACTTGGAAGCGCGAGAGAAACATACTAAATATGGCAACAGAAACAGAAATAGATCATAAGTCAAATCAGAGACGGAACGGAGTTTCACGACGGGAGCCCATAGGGCTAGAACGACACCTCAGACGGTCGGACTACGGTCCGGACCTTACACGCGCGTCACGGATGTGACAGTATCCCCCTCTTAGGGCCGAGCCCTCGAGGCACTTGTTGTGCTCAAGCGTCGCTTCGGAGTTTCGAAGTCCACATTGTCGGAGTCCGAAAAAGTTTCACGGTAAAAAGGCTCGACGGGGTTTTGTCAAAGTCCAGACGCCCATTTCCAATCTCCTAGTCGCTATGGCTCCTACTCAACGACTTAAGTCCTCCCTCAACCCCGCAGGCATCGCCTGGGAGGTCATCGTCGATGAACTGCTTCAAGAATATCCAGACGATCCGCCAGCTATGAAAATGGCGAAATTCGACGAACGACAATGTCGCCAGCGTGCTGCCTTGCAGGTGGCAGTTGAAGAAGAAGAATGCCGGCAAGCTGAGGAAGTCCGGAAAGCGAAGGAGGCCGAAGAACGTCGGAAAGCCGAGGAGCGGAGAAAGGCTGAGGAGGCTGCACAAAGGAAGGCAGCTGAGGAGAAGAAACTCCATGAGTTGGAAGCAGAGAAGAAACGGCTCGAGGAGGAGACGCGTCGGGCACAGCAGGCGGAGGGGTCATTGGTGCGTAACAATATTTATCGTTCTAAAATCTGTACTGACAAATTCACAACAGTCTCAGCGCGTCGCATCGGTCAGCGGCAGGCCTGCAGAGCAGGCCAAGGCTTGCTCTGCATGTATCAAGGCCGGAGAACCGTGTGTGCCGGGTACCGGGCGCAGCAAGTCGTGCGTCCGGTGCCAGAAGACCAAAGGGAAGTGCGACTTGAATCCGAAGGCGCCAGAACCCGAGAAACCGGTATCGACCGCGACGTCTCCCCGGGGTGGAGAAAAGAGGAAATGGAGGAAGTCAGCGCACTTCGGTGAGCCCACTGACGACGAAGACTTGGACGATACACCGGATGTCGAGGTCGTCTCGAAACCCCGTGCCCCCCACGTGCAAGCTCTGCGACAAGACCCTTTGGCGGAGGTCTTGGACAGGCGCCTCGGAGAAATCGTCAAGGTGATTGAGAAAAATACGGCGGCCGTTGAGACGATGTCGAGGGAGGTCCAGGACCTGTCCGGGGTTCTGGAGGAGTCGTTCGAGGTTCTCAAGACCGCGACGACCAATCTCGTCAACCGGGCGTTGAACGACGATGACGACATTTAGTTGTTACTTTTAGTTTATCCGTGTCTGTATCATACTTCGGATTTTCCTGTCCCCCCCCCCCTCCTCTTTCTTTTCTTCCTTTTTTTTTTTTTTGAAATATATTTTCGTTGTGTCCAACTTAGAATCGAGTGAGCGTGAGTTTTCATAGCATAGATGGAGTAAACTCCGGAAAGTCCATTTATTTCCGGGGTGGGACGGCACTCAACGGACCATCCTTGTGGGGGTACGCTTTGTGGAAATCCGTGACTAAGTCAGGGGCATTGCTTAATTCGGTAGCTATGAGCCAGGACGTTTCTTCATCCGTGCCTTCGTAGCCTGCCCACTTGACTAGGTACTGCAGCGGACATCGCCTACGGTAGTCCAGTTTAGAGTCCAGGATCTGCTCTATCTCGTACTCTGGTTCTCCGTCGATTTCAACGGGTGGAGGTGGAGGTTGGACACGATTGGGGATAGTGTTTGGAGTTGCCGGTTCTAGTTGCGAGACGTGGAAAACAGGGTGTACAGACTTCATGGCGTCAGGTAGTCGGACAGTGAAGGATAATGATCCAACACGGGCGATAATAGGGTACGGGCCTAGGTTCTTTTCCAAGAGTTTCTTTGAAGGTCGCGTGGACCTGAAGTACCTTGCTTTGACGTATACCAAATCTCCAATCTGGAAGTCCGGAGGCGGAGATCTCTTAGCATCTGCTGGACCTTGGTATCTCTGCTGAGCTTCCTTCATCTCCTCTCGTAGGAACGTATGCAGGGAGTCTAAGTCCACTGCATAGTCTCTAGCTCGAGAAGACGTTAATTCTCTTTCCGGGTGTACGGTGACATTAGGATGATAACCCTTATTGGCGAAGAACAGCGAAACTCCGGTTGTAGCACTGGGAGCATTGTTGTATGCAAACTCCACGAGTGGTAGTAGCTCGGACCAGTTATCCTGTTGGTAATTACAGTAGACCCGTAGGTACTGCTCCAATGTCTGGTTAGTTCATTCGGTTTGACCGTCGCCTTCAGGGTGATATCCGGAAGTGAAATGGAGCTTCATATCCAGTGCTTTTCCCAGCGACCGGAAGAAGTGAGACACGAACTCCGTGCCTCTGTCGGAGGTTACGTGTGAGGGGACTCCGTGCTTGGAGAAGACATGGAGTAAGAACAGTTTGGCAAGTTGTGGGGAGGTAATTGTATCTTCGGTGGGGATGAATATAGCTTGCTTCGAGAGACGGTCTACAACGACCAGTATGGCGGTATGATTTCCAGAGTTGGGTAGTTGTTCGATGAAATCCATCGAAATGGAGTTCCAGGGTCTCTCCGGTATCGGTAGTTGCTTCAACATACCATATGGTTTGTGTCTCAGGGTTTTAGCACGTGCACAGGCAGTGCAAGATTTGACATAGTCTTTGATAAAAGTCCGGGCATTTGGCCAGACATACTCACGACGGACGAGTTCGAGTGTTCTGTTTTGTCCGAAGTGACTGGCCAAAGGGTGGTCATGCTTGTAACGGAGTACGCGAAGCCTGAGGTCGTTTGCTTCGGGGACATATATACGATCATCCAGACGTAAAAGTCCGGATTCATCTACCCTCCAACGGGGGTTAGATGGGTCAGAGAGATGGAGTTGACCGAGTGGGTCGGACGTTAGGGCGGACTTGATGTCTTCATGGAGTTTCTCAACGTCCATGATTATACTAGCACGTAGTACCGGGCTTTCTAAGTAGGTCACCCGTAATGAATTGGATAGTTGTTCGGTGGTGAACACCGGTCGGAGGTTCTGTGGATTGGCTTGGGCATAGCCCCTATCCCCCTCTTTGGGGTAGACGTCCCATCGTCTAGTCAAGGCGTCGGGCTTTGCTCCGAGCTTACCGGTGCGGAAACGAATGACCATATTAAATTGAGAAAGGTACTCAGACCAACGCGCTTGGTGTCTGGTGAGCACTTTCGAGGTGGAGAAATACTCGAGGTTCTTGTGGTCGGTAACGACGTCGATGGGGTGTGCGGGGCCTTCAAGGTAATGGTGCCAGGTCCGGAAAACTTCATGGATTGCCAACAGCTCCTTGTCGTGTGTGTCATAGTTCAACTCCGGGGCAGTCAAAGTCCGGGAGTAGAAAGCTACCGGTCGTACCTCACCATCCGGGCAAGTGACGGACAGAATGCCGGCGATAGCATAGTCCGAAGCATCCGTTTCAACCGTGATGGGGAGTCCGGGCTTGAAGTGAGTCAATATTGGAGCCGTGGAGAAAGCTTCTTTGAGACGGTTAAAGGACCGGCGACAATCCTCGGAGAAATTCCAAGGTGCCCCCTTCCGTGTGAGATGTGTTAGTGGGACCACGATGTCCGAGTAATTGAAGATGAAACGACGGTAGAAGTTTGCAAAGCCGAGGAAGGACTGAATGTCCTTCACCTTGCGAGGTTCAGGCCAGTCACGGACGGCCTTTACCTTGTCCTCGGACATTGACAAACCGTCGGGGGATAAGAAGAAACCGAGGTATTCCACGGACTCGGAGTGGAATTCGCACTTCTCTGGTTTGGCATACAAGCCATGCTCCCAGAGTCTGCGGAGTACCTCACAAACATGTTTTTTGTGGTTTTCGATGTTATCAGAATAAATTAGGATGTCGTCTAGGTAGACAACAACGCATACATCCAATAGGTCCGCGAAGACAGAGTTGACGAAGCGTTGAAACGCTGCAGGGGCATTGGTAAGTCCGAATGGCATTACGAGCCACTCGTAAGATCCGTAACGGGTTCTGAAAGCCGTTTTCCATTCATCTCCTTCGGTGATCCGCACCAGGTGGTAAGTGTGGCGCAGATCGATTTTAGTATATATTTTAGCCCAACTAGGCGAGTTGAGTAAGTCCAAAATGAGAGGTAACGGGTAACGGTCCTTCTTGGTGATCTTATTGAGGCCCCTAAAGTCAACACAAAGGTGAAGTGATCCATCCTTCTTTTTAACAAAAAGGACAGGTGCGGCATACGGGGACGATGTGGGGCGAATAAAGCCGGTAGTAAGGTTTTCATCGATGAATGTCCGGAGAGCGGCAAGCTCAACGGACGAAAGCGAATAGAGGGTTCCCAACAGCGGAGTAGTTCCTTCCTCCAATTCTATCTTGAGGTCGAACTCCCAGTGAGGCGCAAGTGTAGCTGCCTTAGCCTTGCTGAACACATCTGCGAAGTCGTGATAGTCCGGGGGTACCAACGACAAGTCCGGGGTATCCTGTACGGTGGCAGCCCGGAGTTTGGTACCATCCTGAGGTCGGATCTGGAGGGAGAACTGGGTTGAGCCATCTAGCTTGCAAGCGCGGATGAAGGCCGCTGCGTTGACAAGGGAGATGTTCAGTGCTCAGGTGTTGGGTGGAGAGGAGTTATCGACCGAGTCGGGAAGTGTGGTGTCCGGAGAGCCCAAGGGGGCGTCTACGGGGTTTCTCGGAATTGACTCCGAGTCAGAGGGCGATGTCGGCGCTGGCAGACAAGATGTAAGGTTCCGGAATTTAATACTGCTCAGTACCCAATCAATTGATGGATTGTAGCGGGTGAGCCAGTTATGTCCGAGAACAATCTTACACTCAGAATCCAACGGAGTTACATAGAAGGTCATATCGGTGATATCTCCGGAAGGGAAACGGACTGAGAGATTTGAGGCTTTACTGATTGATGTCGTTGTCACACCGTCGAACAGACGGAGGACGAGAGGTGGGACGGAGTAGGTTGAAAGACCGTGATTATTGACGAAGGTAGAATCTACAAAACAGTGGGTAGAACCCAAATCTATTAACGCTGAAAAGTCCGGAATATTATACGAGTCGAGTGTGACAGAGGGTTTCAATGAATTTGGATTTGAAAGAGCGGATGCGTTGAGGCGTGCCTCTGAGGGTGCACAGTCGGTATCAACGCAACTCCCAGGCTGTGCGGAGTTCTGAGAGTTGCACTCTATTTTTTTGCCTCGGAGGAGGCAGTCGGTTTGGCTTCCGACTCAGTAACCGTGGTTGCGCGAGCCTTAGCTGCACGAGATGTAGACTTAAGGCACTCCTTGGCCTTGTGCCCGGAGTTTCCGCAGAACATACACAGGTTCTGCTCGAAACGCCTCTTTCGCTCGGCAGGTGTCAACTTGCCGTCTTTTCCGAGCTTGTTGGATAACGTGGACGCTGCTCCGGGATTCTGATTACCTGGAGGCTTGGAGTTCGAGGTAGATGGAGTTTGCTGGTTTCCACCAGACTGGGGGTTGGCGTTACCGGATTTCTGCTTGTCCCCTTTGTTCGAGTTGGCCTTGCCTCCGGAGTTATTTCCGGAGTTGTTGCTGGAGGACTTTGCTTGACGAGAGACTTCGTCCTTTCGCTCCCAATAGCGCGCGTCAATTTCTTGGGCTAACGCACGCAACCCATATAGTGTGGTGGGCTTCCCAACCCTGCTGATTTCATCCTTGATGCGATCTGGGAGTCCGGTATAGAACAGGTGGTGGAGGGCGCCATCTCCGTAACCTCGGACTTGCGATGCCAGTCTATTGAAGTCGACCACATAACGGTTTACACGATGTGTCTCCTTCATATGGAGATGGTCGAGCTGGTGCTCGGCATCTGCGACTGGGTCGTGTGGTCTGAAGGTTGTCTGGAGATCCGCTACAAAATCTAGCCAACTTTCCATCCAGAGTGGACGGTCTGCCGGATCTCCGGAGTTTAGGAGGTCTGGCTCGAACCACTCTAGAGCCATTCCTTTGAGGTAAGATTGGGCGAACGTGACTTTATTTCTGTCCAGGCGGAAGGCCTTGGGACGATCTTGGAAGCATAATTCGCATTGGACTAGGAACGTCCGGAGTTTCTTCGGATCAGTTCCGTCGAAAGTGTCCGGCTCTCGGACCTTAGCGCGTGAGGACGAGGTGTCGTCAGAGCGACGGGTGGAATGCGACAGACGGTCGACGGCCGTTGCCAAGTTTTGCAAGACTGCTAGTTGAGGGTCTAGCTGTTCTGGAGCATCGACGAAAGGGTTGCCATCATCATCATCGTTGTTGTTGTTGTTGTCATCATCTCCGGGACCGTCATCTCCCAGACCGTCATCTCCGGGGTCATTGCCTCCGAAGAGGTCTGGGGTTGGTCGCGCCGTGGATGAGGGTCGTCTATTTGAAGAGCCGGTTCTAGGGGTCGGGGTAGCAAGGGGTTCTCCCCTGGTGGAGAAACTTCGAAATTGGCTGACCGACGGTGGAGGACGTCGGCGGCTTGCTAATGCGATACGTGCACTTGATTCGTGCATATCGTCGATCGCAGCTTGTTCCGAAGCTTCAACAGCCATCGAGCAGGAACGGAGTCGGGTAGTCATGGTCATGGTGTGGGGGTTTGGTGGGCTTCGTGCAGGGATTTGAGTTCGAATATACTGTCAAGACCAGTTCTCAACGGTCTCCGAGAGGGTCCGAGGACAGAGGATGACTAGAGAGAAAGTCCGGGTAGTCGGAGTTTAGCGTACAACCAGTACACTAGTTTCCTGCCAAGTCCCTAGAGGTCGGAGCTATCCAGAAACTTATCTGGAGTCGAGTGAGATCGATGAGTATCTTATTCAATATTCAAACTGAGGTGCTACAATGTATGTACAAGGCTTTTATAGTACAGAGGAAAGTATAAAGCAATGTCTGGGGTGTAGCGACTACCGGAACGCAGTACAGATGAGTAACAATATTAGTGAGCTTATTAGTAAGGTAAGTCGGTAGTCGCCGGATAGCCGGATGGTATGGAGATTAGTAAGACGTACGGGTACAGTAGTGTAGCAAATCACTTGGAAGCGCGAGAGAAACATACTAAATATGGCAACAGAAACAGAAATAGATCGTAAGTCAAATCAGAGACGGAACGGAGTTTCACGACGGGAGCCCGTAGGGCTAGAACGACACCTCAGACGGTCGGACTACGGTCCGGACCTTACGCGCGCGTCATGGATGTGACATTGTCAGAAATTCCCACATCAAGAAAGAGCTGGACCAAAAGACCAAGCCTCATTACCTAGGTCCTATGGTGGTCATACACCACACCAAAGGCAGCTCTTATCTCCTTGCAGAGCTCAATGGCACTGTTTCATAAGTTTCGCTTTGCCATGTTTTGCTTATACCCCTATTTCCCAAGAAACAGCTCCTGTATCAAGGTCACCCATCTGGTTGGCCTTGACAGGTCTGCTATAGATCAGCTTGAAGATGACTCCCTTCCCAACCCAGAACTGGCTGGTGTCCTTGGGGACAAGTTAGATGAGTAACCTACATCCTATGTTCTTTCTTTTCTTTTCTTTTCTTTTTTTCATCCATTGTCTATCTTTTACAGACATTTACCTATACAAATTACCGACACAAAAGGCTGAACACAAAAAACCATAAAATGATATAAAAAACCAAATGCCAAATTTCCTTGTCTCCTCCTTTCCCTTGAATCATAGTTTTACTCACTGTTTACTGTCTATAGAATTCACCCAAAACTAAAATGACAACTGCTGCTACCTACCCAGTCAGGATGACAGTACTATACCACCAGTTCTTCCTTCTTTTCACTTACATCTCTTATGTATTCTGACCTTCCAATCTCACTGCCGAGGTGTGTTCTTAGGCAACACGCACATGGATGAAGTTACCGCCAGACTATGGTACAACAGCACACATGAAGTAAAAAGGGAGTGGGGAAACTAACATTTCTACACTAAGATGAAGCAGAGGGACTGGGGATGAAATGCTCCTCCCACCAGGCCTTCAGGGAATGTAGCTGGTGCCAAGACTGATGAAGCACCTTGCAAACTTGGGTCACCATCATACTAACCTGTGCCATCTGTGAAAACAAGTCCATCAAGGCATCCTCCCCCCATTTGATCAACAACTCCACATCAGCAATCTGTTTGTCCAACTCTTCGATAGGGTGGATATGACTACCATGTGTGCAGTGCTTACCTTTCACAGGCAGACAAGTTGGCCCCATAGGTGTGGCATCCTCCTTGGACTTGGTCAGATCGATTTTGACCTTCAAAGTACTGGTGTCCTTGCCACCTGTGACCTCAGGAGCCTGTTCACCCTGGCCCAACTCAACTTGTGCACTAAGGAATTCACTAGAGTCTCTTGAGGACTCTGTTGGTTGGTCAGTGGGTTTACTGGTGACACAGGGAGTAAGGGGAACTGGGGGTCTAGGAGTGGGAGTGGGGGTGGATGGGCCACTGGGGAGGAAAAGAGGGAGAGGTTGGGGTGGTGGAGGGTCTTGGGATTTGGTCACTGCTGCAGCAGATGTTGAGGCTGCAGGTTGGGTAGCCATTGAGTGGCTAATGAGACAGGGTCATGGTCATCCTGTTGTTGGGGTAGGCACTGAGGGAGGAGGGGGAGCGGGGTGCACCTTAGCCTTCTTGCTTATGGAGGCTGACTCGAGCTGGGGACCCTCTGGGTTTTTGTGCTGTGTCACATTGTCACTAGCTGAGTGCACTGTTCAACAAGCCTTACTCACCTTCCTACCTGGCTTCCCAGCCTTGTTGCATTTCTTCTTGCCATTGTGGCAAGCTTCACAGGCCATCCACTCTTTCCACACACAGATTATCCCCTGCTTTACACATCGCTCACAAGGTCCGTTACTTCCTGGCATAGGGTCAACTTCCATCACGTCGACATCCACTGCCAAGGCTTCTGGGCCAGATGACACAGTGCCTCCCACAGCCCTTGTCAGCAACCTGCCCTCACTGGTCTGGTCAGTCTCAGGTAGTTAGTGTGTTGCCCATCAAACAAGGTTGGTGCACGCACCATCACACCCTCTTGTCCCTTCTCTGCAGACTTCTCTATCTGCCTCTGCAACTGCCAAACCACCTCACCTCCTGTTTGAGGGCCACTGGAGCTGGCCATGGTCAGCTTGGCCTTAGGTTTCACTGTGTGTGGGGGGAATCAGGCTTGAAGTGCTGTCAATGCCAGGAAGGTGTTGCTTATCATGATCTTGGTTTCGTCGGGGTAGTCAGGGACCTCCATACTCATGTCCAAGGCAAACTTGTGTAGTTGCTTGATACATCCCTGTATCCAAGTGTCAGTAAGGGAATAGCATCACTAACACAATGACCACTCACCGATAGTTCCTCATATCGAGCCAACCACACGCATGCCATCTCCTCCTCCACAGACTCACCAGGTATTTCCTTCATCAGCACCTCCAACTTCTTCATTCACGAAGCCCACATGCCCGGAACAGGGTCTCTTGCGGTGTTGGGAGTAATGAAAGGTGGTATGGAAACAGAGGCACTCTGGGAGGATGACATCATGTTGGGAGGGAAGAGACTTGGTATCAACGAGTGGGCAGGAGCGAGGTTGATGGACTTAGCAGAAAAAGAACAAACACAGCAATTACACTTGGTGTGTTAAGCAAACTTTACACCACAGAAGCATTTTCCCACAGCACATGCTTGAGAACCCCGTCGCTTGTGCTTTGATCTGTGCACAGCCACTTTGGTCACAATGGTGTTCCATCTCCATTCTGTACCTAATCACATGCACTTGACCAAGGATGGTCAAAGTCTAAAGACCCTGGGAGGTGTAGGGAACCTAGGCTCCCTGGGACTGCAAGGTGCCCTTGGCAGCAATCCCAACTCTCCCAACCTGCCAGATCACACACCCATCATGGTCATGGGATTGTGTCACCACCTACACTATGCTTCCTCTCGGTCACATGCCTATTACTGCCAGCAACATCATCACCTGTCACGTGTCTCTGTGCCTCCCTGCAGACCTCCCATTTAGCTATACTGCCCCCTTCACCCCCTGTCAGCTTCCAGGGTGTGATCCCATTGCTCAGACATGTAGTTATGCCACCTTGTCTTGGTTCGTGTTTATCTTCTCCACTTTTGTTTGTTTTCCTTTCACCACTGTCACTGCCACACATGTGCCTGTTCCAGCATCGGACTTTGCTTTGTCTGTTATTACTTTTGACATATGACAGATCTGAAATATGCTGGATTTTACCTTAGATACCACTGTCCTTATGATATAAAAGCCTGGTCTACTTAGGAAAATATACCACCCACCTTTTTGGCATCACACTGTGAGTTTCTGAGAGTTCCCTTGAGTCTAGAGAGCCTTCCCAGGCCATCTTCGAGTTTTCAAGAGTACCCTGAGTCCCAGAATTGCCTTTGCCACCACTTTGCTGCCATTGAGTCCCATACATCCCAAAAACCATCCTACAAGCCAACTATTGCTGCCTACCAAGTCCCAACGAGCTCTCAAGTTCCCCCTTCACATATTTCCCACTTTACTGCCTAGCATCCCCCTCCTCTGTCTCCTTCCAACTCAAGACCCCTTGGGACAAGCCTAGGACTTACCTACAGCTTTCCCTCTCTTATTTCCCTTAGCACTCTTGCAAGAAGAGTTGCCCACAACGATAATATGACCTTAGGATCTCTTCACTGTTCACCTGACTTCGTTCTACTCCAGAGATATCCTGGTGTGCACTGGAGAGAGGTTTTGTCAGAGTTCCAAACTCCTCTGAAAGTGCTTTCCAGATGGCAGTGCCAAACCCAAAGAGAGGGGATGAATCCAGCAAATTTGATGAAGTCATAGGAAGGATGGGCTCTTCCTTTAAAGTAGAAGAAGATGTCATTTGTAAGGGTGAACACAGGGATCATATGTATGGCTGGATCTTCATAGGTAAACAATGGAATATCTACACCATTAAAATTAGTGATAGCATGTGGAGTTGATGTGGGAGAGAGTTTTGGGAGACAATCAATGAAAAAGGAATGGAAGGACATGTGAGTGCACAGGTCATAAAAAGGTGAGGAGAAGTCAATGTCGTCAGGATGTTTAAGATAAGACCAGGAAAACTCCATGGCGATTGCAGGGATAATGGAATGTTGGGTAGGCATACATAAAGAGAAGGCATGTTCATGATCTCCATAAGCAGCTTGTCTCCAGTGACTGGCCTTATCATGATAAAGTTCTTCAATATATCCAATAATGTGCTTTATGTACCGAGCATGTGAATACTCTTCCATTGTACTCACTTTCTCCAGTGCAATGGCAGTTTCCTTCTCCACTGCCACTGGGAAAGGTTGGGAAGGTAACACCAGCTTGGTAATAAGGGTGTTCTGGTTGATAACAACAGTGGACATCTGGATACCAGAATGTGCATCAGAAAATGTACTCAAGAGGAGACAATGAAAGGACACAACTACAAGAGATCAAACTCAGCTAACTGGTTCAGATCCTCATCATCCTCATCAGGAGTCAAAGGAAGAAGCTCAAGGAGGTCATTGGGATGGCCTCCGAGCAAATCTGGATCAACCAGATTATCAAGAAAAGCACCTGGCCCACTAAAACATTGGGGCCATCTCTGATAAAAGTTAGGGTCATTGAGAACAGGTCTCTGATGAACCAGTAACTCTATAAGATAAGGAGGTGGAGATAATGGATATCTAGGAACCAGGTCGAGATCAGGTTGAAAATCCAGATCCCAAAATTCATGTGCCTCATAAGAAGGTGGGGAAATCTGAGGAGGTTCCAGGTCTCTGGCCTCAACAAGGACACCTACATGAATGTGCAGCTGACGATAGCACCCCAAGAGAATACAATATTCCTGATAAGAGGAATATATGCCATGCCATGTAGGGAGACCTAAAAAAGTACCCCACATCACAGTAGATAGGACCAATGCAAGATTAAAAGGACTGCCAACTGCATTAATGACATATACTGCCTGACAAATGCCTAGAATGAACGAGAGCATCAAGGTGGCCAAGGCCCAACCTAGCGCTTCAGGTCTGTTCAATGGCATAGTCAATGACAAACATCTTCCTCAATGAACTATTGTCCATTAGATGATAAGCACCCACTACTCGGGGCTCATAACCTATTGTGCAGAGGATCTGGGGTTAAAGAAAGGGCAAAGGCTGAGCACTTGCCTTAGTGATTCAGTTGGTCTTGGTCTTGAAAGTACTTAGAGAGTAGTTCTGAGGTGAGAACAATATAAGAGACGAGCTTGTTACATCCTGTGGTCTATCCTACAGGGTATATATATGTGAGTGGTGTGCATGGACCAGGTAGACTAGCACCATGATAAGAACTACCATAATTGTAAGTAAGAGGACCTTCCATATAGGTACTACTCTGTCTTTCTACTAGGAACATGTCATCTGGTAACTGGGTAGAAGAGAACACTGTAGAATAGTATGGAACAACTATTCTTAGAATAACAATCACATGTAAGTGATAACAGCTGGTGATATTTTCAACAGGGCTTGGCCCTAAGAGGGGGATACTGTCACATCCATGATGCATGCATAAGGTATGGACCACAGTCCAACCATCTGAGGTGTTGTTCTAGCCCTATGGGCTTCCATTGAGAAACTCTGTTCCATCTCTGATTTGACTTATGATCTATTTCTGTTTCTGTTTCCATATTTAGTATGTTTTTCTCATGCTTCTAAGTGACTCACTACACTACCATACCCATATGCCTTATTAATCCCTGTACTATCTGGCTATCTGGCAACTACCAACTTACCTTACTAATAGCTCACTAATATTGTTATTCATCCATACTGCATTCTGGTAGTTGCTACACCCTGGACATTGCATTGGACTTTCCTCTGTACTATAAAAGCCCTGTACAGACACCATAGCACATCAGTTCAAATATCAAATAAGATACTCATCAATCTCACTTGACTCCAGACAGTTTCTGGATAGTTCTGACCTCTGGGACTCAGCAGGAAATAGTGTACTAAGTTGTACACTAAACTCCAACTACCCAGACTTTCACTCTAGCCTTCCTCTGCCCTTGGACCCTCTTGGAGACTGTTGAGAACCAGTCTTGACACACTGTTAATGCATTCTTGAAGGCATCTTGGTTCTATGATGTTAAATTAGACCAAAATTAATTGTGCATGCATAACTGTATCAAGCTCACCAAAAGCCACCTTGCAGCAGAGACAAGAGCAGTGGCAGCACTTCCAACTTTCCCCAAAAGACTGATAGCCTCAAGCCAAAATAGAGTTCTTTCACTTCCTACAAAGCCCTCCACCAACTGTGCAATGGCAACATTAAATGAGGTCTTCTGCAGATGCTGGGACCAGAATTGACAGGAGTATGATAAATGAGGGGAAATGCTCCTCCTGATTCTGCCTGGTAAATCAACAACCTCTGCATTGCTCAAGTAGGAACTCTCCAGTCCAAAGATGTTGAACCGGAGTTCATCATGAAGGATCTGCATGGTAGCAATGGCTAGGTCATCCACACAAGAGGTGTCAATGAAGTAGATCCGACTCCGTGATCAGTTCATTAGGAAGTCATAGAATGATGCATGGAGAGGTCGGACAGGAGAGGTGTGGTCAAGGATTCCACCCAATACTGGGGACATGAACTCGAGGATGACAAAGACATCATAGTGACCCTGCCTGTCGAGGAAGCATTTACGCATGCGATTCAAGGCTGCCACAGGCAGAGGCTCGAGTGTCATCAAGACTTGGTGCATTACGGAATGGTATCGTTCGAGGGCTCTGCTAGAGTTCGGGACAGCATTTTCCAAGATCACCCAGTACGTTGTGTCCAAGAGTGATCTTCCCTCTTCGGACTGTAGACTGACCACGCCATCGTAGCGCTCCTTCACAGTGGATCCCGCGATGTTCGGCCAGATATAATCGCAGGTCAAACGAGCCCATTCGAATAGGCAGTCCGCCTTCTGGGAAATCTTCTGGATTTCGGCATCCCCAATGTCGGGTAAGTGTCAAAGTTGGTTGAGAACGTAGAGCCGGATATCACGTTCTGTCAACTGCTTAGAAACATCATCTAGGCAAATTGCCTTCACATGTGGAGCGCCGCTTAACTCAAGCTGAATATCAGGTAAAGGGCGGGATGTTAGAAGGATTCGGATGTTACGGGGAAGATCGCGAGCCCCAGACTTAAGGACCGACAAGATGAACTTCCGCAATCCTTCCAGACCACTCTCGTCCTGCGCATCATCCACCACCACCATGTTCCCAATCATAGTACTGGATACCTGCCACAATGGCTCTAAAATGAGCTTCTCCCACTGTAGTGTGACATCAGATGTCGTCTTGAGGGAATGGTCCTTCGCAAGCACATCAGCCAAAGCTCGCCGGGACGCAGGGTCGTAGTCCGCCAGATCACGCGCAATGGTGGCAAATATCTTTTCCTCGCGACGCTTGGCCTGCCTATCTAGGGCAAAACAGAAGCACGACCCAAGACCTCCAGCATCCTTGAGCCACAGAACGATAGTATGCGCGATAGCAGATTTTCCCCTACCGGCCTGGCCATGCAGCCAAAGAATGCGTGGAACATTTTCATCATTGTTTTGGATCCAACTGACGATCTCCGTGAGGATCTCGGTTCTGGTGCCGTCTAGACACTTCTTCGTCTTATTGACACCTGCTCCTCCTGCGTAAACCATGCCTTCCAGGCTCAGATCTCCGTGTACGAAGTCCAAATCCCCACGTATGACGCCCACATCCCCATGCATGGCGTCCAGTTTCCCATGCGCGAGGTTCAGATCTTCAACTATTTGATGCACGTTGGCCTGAATATCCCGGACCGCACGGTCCCGGTACTGTTGCATCAAGTCGTTCAGCGTCTTGGTGTAGCTATCCATCCTGGACCGCGTCTCAGATTGTATATCCATGATATTCTTTCCAAGTCTCTTCCCTGACAATAATTTTAATCAGCTATTCAGCGAGAGATGCAACCGACATACAGAAGCTTGTCGTCTCCGAATAATTCTTGATGAACCTGGCCGCATCACTTGTCGCCCGTGCGATCTTCCCCAAAGTTGCTTTCATACCATTGATATTCTGAATGGTATCGTCTTCCAAAAGAAATTCATAAACCGCCCTGACTGTACCAAAGAGGTCAGACACGTCACGGTCTAGGTTAGCTTGATTGATTAGAGACTAAAGATGGCTGCATAAGGTGAGCAGCACATACAGCCAAAGCGTGAACGTACCTGGGCAGCAGCGGTTAAGATCCCTAGTGCAATCTGGGCATAAGGGTGAACCTGCACGCTTACATCAGCGCTACTGAGTGATGGGAGGATGAAACCCCTACCTGGGCGACCGTATTAACGACGGAGCTGAAGACTTTGAGAGGCTGCAGGTATGTATTGTTGAAGGTTAGGATGTTTGCAACCGCGGAATCAGCCTGTGTAACGAAATCGATGGCTGTTTGGCCGACGCGTGGTATGGTTGTCATCCGCTCGAGGGCTTCTTGAGCAGTATCAAGTTCACTGCCTATCGGTGCCGGGACCAGAATAGGTGTAGTATTAGCACCACTGTTGGGATCAGCTGCATCTTTGCCAGCGTCGCCGATGGGCCCGACTGTAGTATCGACATTGCTGTCGGGCACAGCTAGTACGCCTCCTGTTTCCGGGTTGTCGGTTGGTCCTTGAGTCTGCCCAACACGCTTACTCAAAGTCATCCCAATGACTGGATAAGGTAGATCACATACATCCTGAATCACAAGCACCTGAACTTCTTTTCCTTGCTCTTGCTCACCCCTAGCGGTACCTTTGACGGAACCCTGGCTCGACCGGTGGAAGAAGTGCCTTGCCCGTGCAAAAACCCCCTGGGAGACATTGCCCGATGTTCCAGCAATCGAAGCTACATCACAAGTGGGAGCTTGAAACGGCCCTTTTGACTGTTCCTATGTGAGTCAGTAACCGCGATCGTTTGTGAGCGAACAACTTACAGGGACTGAGCTGGACGCAGAGCCAGGCGGGTTTCTAGATGCAAAGAGAGGGAGTTTCCTTGAACGCCTACGAGCCATTGAGAAATCAGTAATTCGTTCAAAGTTTCAGTAAGAGGTCTGCGTTGAAGATGTTGACGTGGACACAGGAAAAGCTTGAAGTTGCGGTAAGCGCCCACCTGCAGTAAACACGTTTCAAAGTGCCGCTGACGCACGGGCCACCCACACGCTTGTAGTACAAATCACGGAGTCCATAGTTCTCAAGCCCCGTTAATATATACATTATATTGTTGACTAGTCAGAGCCTGGATCGCTTTGGGACTCAAGAGCAAACAGTAACGAGACTCCCCCTGACGCCGATAGCAATAACGGACGAGGGCAACGAGGTATAACGACGATAGCTTCCATCGATCGGGGGTGCGGTGGGTAGTTTGAGCAACCCATCCATTGTGTCGAAGAGACAAACATTGGATGAGTCGTCATAATCTTGGTCCCAAACGTCACGCGACAGCCGCAATCTATTGTAAGACATCTACGGGACCAAGTCTGGGAGTCAAGAGGGAAAACGAGGCTATCTTTTTTGAATCAGCACATCCACAGTGGAGATGCGTGTAAGGTAGGGTGGACACACCCATATACCATTCTTGCCATGGTTGTTCCGATGACTCGCTTCCGCTTGCTCCCAGGATTGTATCCTCAACGATACCCAGAAGGCATAACCAAGAACGCGTCCAAACACCGCTAAATTCTGCCTGTTCCCTGGGCAAACGCTGCCATGAGAGAAGATGGTCCGCTTGGCAGGTATGACGAGTGAACGGGTTAACCAGTCGCTGCACTATGCAGCTGAAGTTACCTCACTGAGAGTGGAAATTGACGTCTCATCCGCTTTCTGTACCCGAGTAGAGTGTGAGCGTAGAGGAGTTGTCCAATAATATCCTGCAACAGAGTTAGGTTGGTGGCGCAGTACAGGAATCTCCCTCCCAGTCTTAACTTGCGTCGGTGGTCGATAATGACACCGAGACTAGTCGCCTTGTGGAGTTATACCACGGCCGTTACATGGAGTGCGTCGTGTCGATGTCCGGCATAGACGTGAGTTCGTGCGCTCTCTCCTCGACGTTCCACCCACCAATCGAATCCGCGTCGCCGTTCTGTCCCGTCAACGGCATTACCTTTGTTGGGCATTCCCACGGGCACGACCACCTGCAAATGTCTCTCTGCTCGTTGTTGCATAGGAGGGGCACCGAGAGTCTCTACTCGGCACACAACCAGCAGAAAGGATGCGTCAGTTATCGATAATTCTGCACGAAAATGTGGCAAATACAGCCTTTCTGGAAACACACACTGCTTTTGCTTTCTTTACGGTCGCATACCCCATCATCACCATTGTAGGGAGCAGGAGAACTCGTCCGTTCCTCTAAATCGCAGCGCTAGTTTAAATTCCATGGCGACGCAAACTGCAGATTGAAGCACTCGGTGAGTTCTCATGCATATTGGCGAAAGGCAGTCACTGGCTTCGTTCCATGGGCCAGTCCACCACGTTTGCACTGTCTGAACCTGTGAACACACCTTACGTGGTGGCCGTCACGTACTCGTCTGCACTGGGCTGTAGGATGCGCAACGGAACCCCAAGACAATATGCCTCGAAGGACAGCACCGACATGGCCACCGGTGCACCCAACTCGGACCCCCACTGCTCACATGCGTCCGACCCGTCCTCGCTGTCTACGGCGGTGAGCAATCTGGTTGTCGAGGTTATCAGATCGATAAGGCTTGTCCTAACCTTTGATTAGGGTCGATTATCTGATCCGCCAATGCAATGATGACTTAGAACATCCGCTCAAGAAAAAAACCCATCGTACCTTGTCCTTTTTCTTCCACCTCCCACTCGCGACCTCGAAAAATGGTGGCCATAGGAAAGTTCTATTCTGTCCATGGCGTGGGTTAGACCGCTGTCGTACGTGCTTCTAGCATTACGCCGTATTTCAAATCCGATCTTTGTCTTGCAGATCAGAGTCATCGCTGTCGCAGCTGGCGTGGAGCTAGAAGAACACGAATACAAGCACTGCGAAGATAACAAACAGCTGCGATTCCTCACTATGTTTCCCCGTGGCAGGATTCCCGCTTTCGAGGGCGCTGACAACTTCATCCTGACGGAAGGTGCTGCCATCGCTCGGTATAGTACGTACGGTTTTCGTATTCGCGATGCTTGGATCGTGGGTTGGAAGGAAGGAAAGTATATCGGCTCTTATCCCTGTCGGAATTCGTTGTCGACAGATAGTGGTATTTCTGACCACTGCCATCCTTTTTGTCAAAAACGTGTAGGCGAGCGATACTTACAAATAGCCCATCGTTGCTTCGATTTCTTCAAACTCTGGCCTTCTTGATGGCACGGTCGAGGACGCCGCACCCGTCGACCAATGCGTGCATCTCGCATAGACCGAAATACAAACATCCCTTCAGTACATTTATACGATGATAAACGGACATATCCCTTATAAGAAGGGCATGGGTCTGGTAGCCCTTCTCTTTCCGTCTTTTTCTGGTGATTAGTGTTCTACAGATCCACATAGCACTGGCTGAGAGCCAACTCCGTGGGTTGAGCACTCTCAAGACAATCCTTCTCACTTGTACCTACCTTGTTGGCGAGAGCTCACCCCTGCCAGTATCATCATTGCTTAAATGGATGAGGGCAACCAGGGACAACAACGATAGCTTCCATCGGTCGGGGACGCAGCGGGTGGTTTAAGCAACACATCTATTATGTCGAATAGGCAAATATTCGATGAGTGTCATAAGCTTGGTCCCAAACGTCACGCGACAGCCGCATTCTGTTGTAAGACGTCTACAGGACCAAGTCTGGGATTTAAGAAGGGAAACGAAGCTATCTTTTTTTGATCAGCACATCTAGGGTGGAGATGAGTGTAATCTAGGGGTAGACATACCCATAAACCATTCTTGCCATGGTTGTTCCGATGACTCGCTTTCGCTTGCTCCCAGGACTTTATCCAGAAGGATACCCAGGAAGCATAGACAAGGACGCGCCCAAACACCACCCAATTCCACCTGTTCCCTGGGCAGACGCTACCGATGATCAGAAGAGACGGTCTACTTGGCGACTATAACAAGTGATCTTGTTAATCATTCGCTACACTGGGTACCCAAAGTTCACTCCATGAAAGTAGTAATTGACGTCTCGTTCGCATTCTACCTGCGAGGGGAGCGTGAAGGTAGAGGAGTCATCCAATAATGTCCTGAGACAGAGTTGGCTCGGTGGCATGCTACGAGAGTCTCCTCTCCACTCCCTCCCAGTCTTATGCATCGGCGGTCGATAATGACGTCCGAGAATGTGGGGAAGTGGGATGCAGACATGGCAGAGCGTAGATAGCATGGGCAGACGACTTTGCGGCTGGGGACTAAATCCACCTGCAAGAAAGCAGTCAGTACCATCACTGCCGAGAGAGAAGCCATCACTCGGGTATTCGTTAGTTGGCAGAAATCAAAGAGCCATTGACTACTTGCATTGCGGGGTTATACCATGGCCATTGCACAGAGTGTCATCGTTACGTCTGCTTCCCGATCGGATCCGCATCCCTATTCCGAACAGCCGGTGGCATTGCCTTTTCGAGTTATTCCCACGGGCACCGCCACCCGCTGTCTCCTCCCGACGCGTATTCGACCAGCAGAAAGCGTGCATCACTTGTCGATAACTCTGCACAGATACCGCCTTGCTTGCAACATGCATTACTTTTTGTTTTCTTCACTGTCGTATAACCCGTCATCGCCATCGTAGGGAGCGGTAGACATCGTCCATTCCTCCAAACCGCGGTGCTAGTATAAACTTCGTGACCATGCAAAATGCAGATTGAAGCTCTCGACGAGTTCTAGTGCGTATCGCCAAAGGCATATGCCTCGTTCCACGGGCCGGCCCATCACGTCTGCATCGTCTGATCTGTGAACGCACCTTGTATGCTGTGATGGCTGTCGCGTACTCATCTGCACTGAGCGCAGGACACGAGACGACACTTGCAAAGGATACGCCTCGAAGGATAGTGTCGACACGGTCACCAGTGCACCCAACTCGGACTCCCGGTGGTCGCACGCGTCTGACCCGTCGTCGCTGTCCACGGTGGTGAGCAAAATAATTATTCATTTAGTATGGTTATCAGGTCGGTATGCCTTTCCCTGACTATGATTAGGGTCGATTATCCGACCCGCCGATACAATGATGACTTGGAATGGCCATGCAAGGCAAAAGACTATCGTACCTTGTCCTCTCTCTCTCGACTCTCATTCAGGGCTCAAAAAATGACCGCCATAGGAAAGCTATATACCGTCCCTGGCGTGGGTCAGACCACTGTCGTGCATGCTTCTCGCGTCGTGCGGTATTCAAATCCAATCTTTGTCTCACAGATCAAAGCCACCACTGCCGTAGCTGGAGTGGAGCTAGAGGAACCCGTATACAAGCATTACGAATATAACAAGATGCCAGAATTCCCTGTTAAGTTTCCCTGCGGAAAGATTCCCGCTTGCGAGGGCGCCGAAGGCTTCAACCTAATGGAAGGTGCTGCCACCGCTCAGTATAGTGCGTACCATTCTCGTATTCGCGACCTTCTGAGATCGTGGGGTGGATGGGAGAAAAATATCTCGACGGTTATCCCTGTCAGAATTCGATGTCAACAGACAGTAGTATTTCTGACGCTACCATCCTTGTCGCTGAAATCATGTAGGCGAGTGGTGCTTACAGACAACCTTTAGTTCCTTCGGTTGCTCCGAATTCCAGCCTTCCTGGTGACACGGTCGAGGGCACCGCACTCATCGACCAATACGTGTGCTTCGCAGAGACGGAAATACAAGCGTCTCTTCAGTCCATTGATATATTGTAAAACGAATATATCCTTCATAACAAGGCCGTAAGTCTAGTGACCCTCCTCTCCCATCGTTCTGACGATCAGTGTCCAATAGATCCACGCAGCGCTTGCTGAGAGTCAACTCCGTGGGTTTAGCACCCCCGAGGCCATTCTTCTCACTCGTACCTACCTTGTTGACAAGCGCTCCACCCTTTCTGACATTGCCATTGCTTCTGTCATTTTCCTTTCTGTCTCGCACACCATCGATGCCCCGCTGCACAACAGGTATCCAAATGTCCTCCGCCACCTTGACCTCATCATCGATCAACCAAAACTCAAGGATGTCTTTGGGCAACCCACATTTGTCGAGAAGACCGTGCAGTACACCCCCCCTGCAAAGGAGAAGGAGGAAAAAGAACCTAAGCAACCTGCTCCTGCGCCGGCTCCTAAGAAGGAGAAACCCAAGAAGGCGGAGGAAGATGACGAGGAGGATGAGACCCAAAAACCTCTTTGATCTCCTACCAAGATCGACGTTCAGTTTCGAGGACCGGAAACGCACTTATTCCAAAAAGGACACGTGCGGGCCCGGTGGCTTTCGAGTGTTTCTGCGAGAAGTAAGTGTACGAAAAATTTCATCTTCTTTGTGGAGTTGACTCCCGCTCCGGTAGCTTCGACAAAGAAAGTTTCTCAATTTCTATCGTGTTGACTTCAAATACAACGAAGAGGTCACCATCGTCTTCATGTACTCCAACCAGATTAGTGGTTTCTTCAACCGTCTGGAGGCTTCACGTAAATACCTTTTTGGATGCGTGGGTATCAACAGAGCGGCCAATGATTCGATTATTGCCGGCGTTCTGATCCTGCGGGTCAAGATGTCCAAGCCTGTTGTCAAGATAGCATCCAACTATGAGAGTTACGACTACAAGAAACTGGACATGGAGAATTCCGAAGACAAGGCCTTCTTCGAGGGTGCTCTGACCTGGGACTTGGAAATTGACAACGAGAAGTGGCAGGATGGAAAGAATGTGAGTCCACATTTTTAACATGTTTATGTGAGATACCGATCGTGGACATGTTCTTCTCTCGTTACAGTTCAAGTAAAGGACGGAAGTTGGTTTGTTGTATCCTCATGATTCACGTGTATCACACTGGTGCTCTGTAGATTTTTTTTTTACGAAGATACTGAATCTACTGATGGGAGGTGAAACTTTGCATGACATAGAGATCAGAGGTTTTCAACACCACAGCAACAACCGATAACTCCTGTGTGGAGATGAAATACCCCACCAGGGCACTTGGACTTTCTGACGATATCATGTTTCTCACCTCCGTCTCCAACACTCGTTGATGACACTCATAGGATGCTCAACGGAGAAGTTGATGCCCCCGATGAAGGATCTACCCCTCACCAAGCTCCGAATGTTAGGGTTCACAGTATGATAGTCATGCAGGTCCTTCAAGTCATTGTAAAGTCCTCAAGTGGAACTCTTGATTCAGGTATGAACTTTGGTTATCCAACACAGCAGATGTAACCATCAGTTGACCTTGGTTGGTCTCAATGCTTGGTGCATCTTGGATTAGTGAATCCTATCATGATATTTGAAAGGAACTACACTTGTTCCCAGAGAATTTACACCAGCTGTGGGCTGTCTGTTTCCTTGTGAGTCTTGTGAAGTGGGAGGTGTTATACCCACATCTATCTACCTTCACTAAATCCTTTTATTATTGACAGGGTTCCTTTCAGATTGCAGTGAATTATCAACTACAAAAATTGTGGGAAAACTCATTGCATTGCAGAAATGCTCCTAACACTTTGAAGCACAGTACAAAATACATAGTGTGGCATCAAATGCATATTTTGGGAAGTTTTTTTTTTTTTTTTTTTTGGGGGGGGGGGGGGGGGGGGTATGAACTGCCTTCATAATACCTAGAGATCAAGCACAGAATGTGAGACAAGAATGAACCCTGTTTCTACTTATCTACTATTCAACATGGTTCATAATAAGTGTATGAATGAGAGACATCCAGACTAGGGAATTGGTTTGTAGCATTTATGCCATTTATCTCCATGAACCATTTCACTCAGATCCAACTCTATACAACAGCCTTTGGGGATGACCACTTTGGTCCACATTGAATACAATGGAAACCTCACTGATACAGGTATCCAGAGCAGTAGCCTGCCTTTTGGACCCCTGATCCAGCCATCATGGTGAAGTTTGACTAATTGAGTTTGTGGTTCCTCACCCCCCCATGAGTGTCCATGAAGCAGTTGTTCACCATCACAGAGTGCATGTGATAGAGTGGATGAAAAGCAAATCTGACATGACCTAATGACTAAAATTGCCTGAATGAGCTGAAATATTTGTTGTGGGTCCAAAGGACTCACCATCTACATTTCCAGGTGGGTTAGCTGTATTGCTCAGATTGGAAGGAGACAATTTCAACTGCTCATGGGTATTGATAATATCTTCATAGGCATTAACATCCCAGACCCTCACAGTGTTGTCTGCAGACCCTGACACAATCCTCCTACCATCAGGGGAGAATGCAACTGAAAGGACTGCATGTGCATGCCCTTCAAGATGGCTGCCAATCTGGACTCCTCTTTCAGCATCCCAGACCCTCACAGTCTTGTCCAAAGAGCCTGACACAATCCTCTTGCCATCAGGGGAGAATGTAACTGAATAGACTTGATCTGTATGCCCCTCAAGATGGCTGCCAATCTGGACTCCTCTTTCAGCATCCCAGACCCTCACAGTCTTGTCCTTTGAGCCTGACACAATCCTCTTGCCATCAGGGGAGAATGTAACTGAATAGACTGTATCTGTATGCCCCTCAAGATGGCTACCAATCTGGACTCCTCTTTCAGCATCCCAGACCCTCACAGTCTTGTCCTTTGAGCCTGACACAATCCTCTTGCCATCAGGGGAGAATGTAACTGAATAGACTGTATCTGTATGC
This sequence comes from Pisolithus thermaeus, assembly GCA_024663475.1. NCBI lineage: Eukaryota > Fungi > Basidiomycota > Agaricomycetes > Boletales > Pisolithaceae > Pisolithus > Pisolithus thermaeus. The sequence continues at coordinate 560,801 of JANFAF010000005.1, forward strand.
CCCTCAAGATGGCTACCAATCTGGACTCCTCTTTCAGCATCCCAGACCCTCACAGTCTTGTCCTTTGAGCCTGACACAATCCTCTTGCCATCAGGGGAGAATGTAACTGAATAGACTGTATCTGTATGCCCCTCAAGATGGCTACCAATCTGGACTCCTCTTTCAGCATCCCAGACCCTCACAGTCTTGTCCTTTGAGCCTGACACAATCCTCTTGCCATCAGGGGAGAATGTAACTGAATAGACTTGATCTGTATGCCCCTCAAGATGGCTACCAATCTGGACTCCTCTTTCAGCATCCCAGACCCTCACAGTCTTGTCCTTTGAGCCTGACACAATCCTCTTGCCATCAGGGGAGAATGCAACTGGACCAACTCCATCTGTATGCCCCTCAAGATGGCTGCCAATCTGGACTCCCCTTTCAGCATCCCAGACCCTCACAGTCTTGTCCAAAGAGCCTGACACAATCCTTTTGCCATCAGGGGAGAATGCAACTGAAATGACTGGATCTGTATGCCCCTCAAGATGGCTGCCAATATGGACTCCTCTTTCAGCATCCCAGACCCTCACAGTCTTGTCTCCAGAGCCTGACACAATCCTCTTGCCATCAGGGGAGAATGCAACTGAACCAACTCCATCTGTATGCCCCTCAAGATGGCTGCCAATCTGGACTCCTCTTTCAGCATCCCAGACCCTCACACTCTTGTCCATAGAGCCTGACACAATCCTCTTGCCATCAGGGGAGAATGCCACTGACCAGACTTCATCCGTATGCCCCTCAAGATGGCTACCAATCTGGACTCCTCTTTCAGCATCCCAGACCCTCACAGTCTTGTCTCCAGAGCCTGACACAATCCTCTTGCCATCAGGGGAGAATGCAACTGACCAGACTACACCTGTGTGCCCCTCAAGATGGCTGCCAATCTGGACTCCTCTTTCAGCATCCCAGACCCTCACAGTCTTGTCCCAAGAGCCTGACACAATCCTCTTGCCATCAGGGGAGAATGCAACTGACCAGACTACATCTGTGTGCCCCTCAAGATGGCTGCCAATCTGGACTCCTCTTTTAGCATCCCAGACCCTTACAGTCTTGTCCCAAGAGCCTGACACAATCCTCTTGCCATCAGGGGAGAATGCAACTGACCAGACTACACCTGTATGCCCCTCAAGATGGCTGCCAATCTGGACTCCTCTTTCAGCATCCCAGACCCTCACAGTCTCATCCCAAGAGCCTGACACAATCCTCTTTCCATCAGGGGAGAATGCAACTGAAGTGACTGCACCTGTATGCCCCCCCAGATTACTGCCAATCTGGACTCCTCTTTCAGCATCCCAGACCCTCACAGTCTCATCCCAAGAGCCTGACACAATCCTCTTGCCATCAGGGGAGAATGCAACTGAATAGACTTGATCTGTATGCCCCTCAAGATGGCTGCCAATCTGGACTCCTCTTTCAGCATCCCAGACCCTCACAGTCTTGTCTGAAGAGCCTGACACAATCCTCTTGCCATCAGGGGAGAATGCAACTGAACCAACTCTATCCATGTGCCCCTCTAAGCCAAGTAGTTGAGCTGCTTTCCAGTATTCCAGACTTCCCACAACTCCAGGAAGGGTGCAAAACTTTGGTTTGACTATGCTTGACAGCATTGTTTTCACAGGAAGAAATGCCAGTGCAGACATATACACATGTGGTGCACTGTGAGAGATTGCCCCATTGAAGACATCAATAAACCTGATTCCCTCTTCCACCACTGTTAATGCATTCTCAAAGGCATCTTGGTTCTGTAATGTTAAATTAGACCAAGATGAATTGCACATGCATAGCTGTATCAAGCTCACCAAAAGCCACCTTGCAGCAGAGACAAGAGCAGAGGCAGCACTTCCAACTTTCCCCAAAAGACTCATAGCCTCGAGCCAAAATAGAATTCTTTCACTTCCCACAAAGCCCTCCACCAACTGTGCAACAGCAACATTAAATGAGGTCTTCCGCAGATGTTGGGACCAAAATTGAGAGGAGTATGATAAATGAGGGGGAATGCTCCTGCTGATCCTGCATGGTAAATCGGCAACTTCGGCATTGCTCAAGTAGGAACTTTCCAGTCCACAAATGTTGAACTGGAGTTCATCATGAAGGATCTGCAGGGTGACAATGGCCAAGTCATCCACACAAGAGGTGTCAATGAAGTAGATCCCACTCCGTGATCGGTTAGTTAGGAAGTCATAGAAGGACGCGTGCAGAGGTCGGACAGGAAAAGTGTCGTCAAGGATACCACCCAATACTGGGGACATAAACTCGAGGATGACGAAAACATCATAGTGATCCTGTTTCTTGGGGAAATGTTTACGCATGCGATTCAAGGCCGCCATAGGCAGAGGCTCAAGGGTCATCAAGACTTGGTGCATTACGGAACGGTATCGTTCAAGGGCTTTCCCAGCTTCTGGGACAGTACTCTTCAGGATCGCCAAGTACGTTGTGTCCAAGAGTGATTGTCCCGGTCCAGACTGTAGACTGACCACGTCATCATAGCGTTCCTTCACAGTAGATCCTGCAGCTTTCTGGCTGATGTAGTCGCAGGCCAGACGAGCCCACTCAAACAGGCAGTCTGCCTTCCCGTAAATCTTCTGGATTTCGGCATCCCCGATGTCTGACAGATGTCCAAGTTGTTTGTAAACGTAGAGACGGATATCGCGCTCTGTCAACTCCGTAGAAACATCATCCAGGCAAGTTGCCTTCACATGTGGAGCGCCGCTCAACACATGTTGAATATCGGGTAAAGGGCGAGATGTTACAAAGATTCGGATGTTACGGGGAAGATCGTTGGCCTGAGATGCAAGGACCGACAAGATGTGCTTCCGGGATCCTTCCAGACCACTCTCGTCCAGTGCGTCGACCACCACGACCACGTTTCCAATCATGGTACTAGATGCCTGCGACAACGGCTCTAAAATGAGCTTCTCCCACTGTATTGTGACGTCAGATGTTGTCTTGAGGGAATGGTCCTTTGCGAGCACATCAGCCAGAGCTCGTCGGAACGCTGGGTCGTGGTCTGCCAGATCACGCGCAATGGTGGCAAATATCTTTTCCTCGCGATGCTCGGCCTGCCTGTCGCGGGCAAAACAGAAGCACGACCCAAGCCCTCCGGCATCCTTCAGCCACAGAGCGATAGTATGTGCGATAGCAGATTTTCCCCTACCGGCCTGGCCATGCAGCCAAAGAACGCGCGGAACGTTTTCATCATCGGTTTGGGTCCAGCTGACGATCTCCGTGAGGATCTCGGTTCTGGTACCGTCTAGACACTTCTTCGTTGTATTGACACCCGCACCCCCTGCGTAAACCATGCCTTCCAGGCTCAGATCCCCACGTACGAAGCCTAAATCCCCACGTATGACGCTCAAATCTCCATGCATGACGTCCAGTTTCCCACGCGCAAGGTTCAAGTCTTCAACCATGTGGTACACGTTGGTCTGAATATCCCGAAGCGCACAATCCCGGTACTGTTGCATCAAGTCATTCAACGTCTTGGTGTAGCCATCCGTCCTAGCGCGTGTCTCGGACTTTATATCCATTATATTCTTTCCATATCTCCTCCCTGGAAACTAACTTCAGTCAGCCGTTCAGTGGAAAGCGCAACCGACATACAGAAGCTTGTCGTCTGCGAGTAATCCTTGATGAACCTGGCCGCATCACTTGTCACCTGTGCGATCTTCCCCAAAGTTGCTTTCATACTATTGATATTCCGAATGGTATCGTCTTCCAAAAGAAATTCATAGACCGCCCCGACTGTACCAAAGAGGTCAGACACGTCGCGGTCTAGGTTAGCTTGATTGATGAGAGACTAAAGATGGTTGCATAAGGTGAGCGGCACATACAGCCAAAGCGTGAATGTACCTGGGCAGCAGCGGTTAAGATCCCTAGTGCAATCTGGGCATAAGGGTGAACCTGCACGCTTACATCAGCGCTGCTGCGTGTTGGGAGGATGAAACCCCTACCTGGGCGACTGTATTAACGACGGAGCTAAAGACTTTGAGAGGCTGCAGGTATGTATTGTCGAAGGTTAGGATGTTTGCAACCGCAGAATCAGCCTGTGTAACGAGATCGATGGCTGTTTGGCCGACGTGTGGAATGGTTGTCATCTGCTTGAGGGCTTCTTGAGCAGTATCAAGTTCACTGCCTACCGGTGCCGGGATCGGAATAGGTGTAGTATTAGCACCACTGTTGGGATCAGCTACATCTCTGCCGGCGTCGCCGATTGGCCCGACTGTAGTATTGACATTGCTGTCAGGCACAGCTGGTACGACTCCCGTTTGAGGGCTGTCGGTTGGTCCTTGAGTCTGCCCAACACGCTTACTCAATGTCGTCCCAATGACTGGATAAGGAAGATCACATACATCCTGAATCAGAGCCGCCTGAGCTTCTTCTCCTCGCTGTTGTCCGCTCCTAACGGCACCTGCGACGGAATCCCTGTTCGACCGGTGGAAGAAGTACCTTGCCCGTGCGAACACGCCCTGGGAGACATTGCCCGATGTTCCAGCAATCGCAGCTACATCACGAGTGGGAACTTGAGACGGCCCTTTTGACTGTTCCTAAGTGTGTCAAAAGCTGAGATCGCTTGCGAGCGAGCAAACAACTTACAGGGACGGAGTTGGACACAGAGCCAGACGGGTTTCTAGATGCAAATAGACGGCATTTCCTTGAGCGCCTACGAGCCATTGAGAAATCAGCAATTCGTTCAGAGTTGTGTAAGGGCTGCGTTGAAGATGTCGACGTGGATACAGGGAAAGCTTGAAGTTGCAGTAAGCGCCCGCCTGCCGTAAACACGTTGCAAAGTGCCGCTGACGCACGGGCCACCCACACACTTGTAGTACAAATCACAGAGCCCATAGTTCCAAAGCCCAGTTAATATATACATTACATTGTTGACTAGTCAGAGCCTGGATCGCTTTGGGACTGAAGAGCAAGCAGTAACAAGGCTCCCACTGATGCCGATAGCAGTAACGGACGCGGGCAACCAGGTATATCAACGATAGCTCTCATCGGTGGGGTGGCTTGAACAACACACTATTACATCAAAGATACGAATATTCAATGAGTCGTCATCGGCTTGGTCCCAAACGCCGTGCGACAGCTGCAATCTGTTGTAAGACACCTACAGGTCAGGTCAGAGATGTAAGAGGGAAGACGAAACTATCTTTCTTTGGTCAACAAGATGCGTATAAGCTATGGGTACACATACTTACCCGTATATCATTCTCGCCATGGTCGTTCCGATCACTCGCTTCTGCTCGATCTTGGGATCGTATCCGGAACGATACCCAGTAGGCATAACTGACAAGAACGCGTCCAAACACCGCTCAATTCCACCTGTTCCTTGGGCAATACAATTGCATGAGAAGAGAAGGGTCCGCTTGGCGACTATGACGAGTGAATGGGCTAATCAGTCGCTACACTAAGCACCCAAAGTTCCTCTCACTGATCGGAGCGTAAAGGCGGAGGAGTTGTCCAGTAACGTCCTGAAACAGAGTCGGCCTAGTGGCATAGTACGGGAGTCTCCTCTTTACTCCCCCCAGTCTTAACTTGCATCGGCGAAGGATAATGTCACCTAAGAATGAGGAGAGGTGCAGACGTTGCACAGCGTAGATAGCATAGGCAGACGACGTTGCAGCCAAGGACTAAATCCACCTGCAAGAAAGCAGTCAGTACCATCACTGCCGAGAGGGAAGCCATCACACTGGTGTTCGTGTAGTTTCTACATGACAGTTGACTACTGGCATTGCGGGGTTATACCACGGCCATTGCACAGAGTGCGTCGTGTCGTGGTTCCATATCCATCCACTTCCCAATCGGATCCGCGTCGCTATGCCGGCGGCATGGCCTTTTCGGGTCATTCTCACGGGCACTGCCACCTGCACATGCCTCCGCACGTCTCCGACCAGTACAAAGGATGCGTCACTTGTCGACGACTCTACGCGGAATACCGCCTTGCTGGCAACACACGCTGCTTTTGTTTTCTTCACTGTTCCCTTCATCGCCGTCGTAGGGAGTAGAAGATCTGTTCCGTTCTTCTAGACCGTCGTGCTTGCTCAAATCCCATGGCGATACAAGCTGCAGATTGAAGCACTCGGCGAGTTCTCGTGCGTATCGGCGAAAGGCGGGGCTTCGTTCCATGGGCCGGTCCATCAAGTCTGCACCGTCCGGTCCCGTAAACGTTCCTTGTATGCTGCGATGGCCATTGCGTACTGGTCTGTACAGAGCGCAGGACACGCGACGACACTTGCAAAGGATGTGCCTCGAAGGATGCCGTCGACACGGCCACAGGTGTACCCAACTCGGACTCCCACTGCTCGCACGCGTCTGACCTGTCATTGCTGCCCACAGTGGTGAGCTAAATAATTATTCATTTATTGTGGCTATCAGACCGGTAACGCCTTCCCCCGGCTATGGTTAGGGTCGATTATCTGACCCGCCGATACAGCGATGACTTGGAATGGCTGCGTAAGGCAAAAGACTATCGTACCTTGTCCTTTCTCTCTCGACTCCCACTCACGAGCTCAAAAAATGGTCGCCATAGGAAAGCTATATACCGTCCCTGGCGTGGGTCAGATCACTGTCGTACGTGCTTCTCGCGTTGCGCCGTATTCAAATCCAACCTTTGTCTCACAGATCAAAGCCACCGCTGCCGTAGCTGGAGTGAAGCTAGAGGAACCCGTATACAAGCATTACGAAGATGACGAGATGCCCGAATTCCCCGCTAAGTTTCCCTGTGGAAGGATTCCCGCTTTCGAGGGCGCCGAAGGCTTCAACCTAACGGAAGGCGCTGCCATCGCTCGGTATAGTACGTACCATTCTCGTATTTGCGACCCTTCTGAGATCGTGGGGTGGATGGAAGAAAAATATCTTGACGGTTATCCCTGTCAGAATTCGATGTCGACAGACAGTAGTATTCCTGACGCTACCATCCTTGTCGCTGAAAACGTGTAGGCCGGTGGTGCTTACGGACGACCTTTAGTTGCTTCGGTTGCTACAAACTCCGGCCTTCCCGGTGACACGGTCGAGGGCACCGTACTCATCAACCAATACGTGCACTTTGCAGAGACGGAAATATAGGCGTCTCTTCAGTTCATTGATATATTATAAAACGGATATATCCCTCATAACAAGGCCGTAAGTCTAGTGACCCTCCTCTTCCATCGTTCTGACGATCAGTGTCCAATAGATCCATGCAGCACTTGGTGAGAGTCAACTCCACGGGTTTAGCACCCCCGAAGCCATTCTTCTCACTCGTATCTACCTTGTTGACGAGCGCCTCACCCTTGCCGACATCGCTGTTGCTTCTGTCATTTTCCTTTCTGTCTCACACACCCTCGATGCCCTGCTGCACAACATGTATCCAAATGTCCTCCGCCACCTTGACCTCATCATCGATCAACCAAAACTCAAGGACGTCTTTGGGCATCCCATGTTCGTCGAGAAGGCCGTGCAGTACACCCCTCCTGCAAAGGAGAAGAAGGAAAAAGAACTTAAGCAACCTGCTCCTGCGCCGGCTCTTAAGAAGGAGAAGCCCAAGAAGGCGGAGGAAGATGATGTGGAGGATGAGAACCCAAACCCAAAAATCCCCTTGATCTCCTACCAAATCGACGCTCAATCTCGAGGACTGGAAACGCACTTCAACAAGAACATGCGTGGGCTCGGTGGCTCTCTTGAGTCTTTCTACGAGAAGTAAGTGTACGAAAATGTATTTCTCTCCGTGGACCTCAGTCCTGTTCCGTGTAACTTCGACAAAGTATCGTGTTGACTTCAAATACAACGAGGAGTCGACCCTCATCTCCATGTCTTCCAACCAGGTTAGTGGATTCTTTATCTGTCTGGAGGCTTCATTTACCTAACTTTTCAGATCCATGGGGTCCATGGAGCTGCCAATTACTCGATTATCACTGGTGTTCTGATCCTGCGGAGTCAGGACATCAAGCCCGTTGACTGAGAGCTATGACTACAAGAAACTGGACCTGGAGAATTCCGAGGACAAGGCCTTTTGCGGGGGTGCTCTGGCCTGGGACTTGGAAATTGATGGCAAGAAGTGGCGGGATAGAAGGAATGTGAGTTCGCATTTTTGGCTTGTTTATGTGGGATACTGATCGTGACATGTTCTTCTCTCGTTACAGTTCAAGTAAGCGAAGGAAGGTGGTTTTGTTGTATCCTCACGATTCTCGTGTATCACGCCGTCGCTCTGTAGATTTTTTTCATGAGGTTAAGATACTGAGTTTACTCATTGGAGGTGAAACTTTGCATGACACACAACTAAGGGGTCATCAACACCTCAGTGGCGACTGTTGTGCAACTCCCATGTGGAGATGAGATGCCCCACCCGGGCGCTTGGACTTTCTCACTGTATCATTCCTTTCACTGCACCTCCAACACTTGTCGACGATGCTCATAGGATGCTTGACGAAGAAGTCAATGGCCCCATTGAAGGTTCTGTCCCCCGCCTAGTTCCGAATATTAGAGATCACGGTATGATAATCATTTGTTCCCTGTTCAAGTCATCGTATCCCGAAATAGAACCCTCCATTCAAATACGACTTTGGCTTATCCGATACAGCAGATGTGATCATCAGTCAACCTGGCTGGTCTCTTATGCTTGATGCCCCTTGAATTAGTGAATCCTATTGTCATTTTTGAGAGGAGCCACACTTGTTCCTCAAGAATTTGAGTATGCTGTTGCCCATCCATTCCCCCATGAGTCATGAAGTATGTAGGTGTGGACAGGTCAGTCACACTCACATACATTTACCTCCACTAAACTCCTTTGTCATTGACAGTGCAGGTTCCATACAGATTCCTGTGGAGTACCAACTACAAAAACTGCAAGGCAAACTCATTGTATTGCAGGAATGTTCCTAACACTCTGAGCCAGAGTGCCAAATAGCTGATGTGGCATTAAATACATATAATTAGAGGTGTTTTCTTTTTTTTTTTTTTTTGACTGTTTTCATAATGTGAAAGGATGAAGATCAAGCACAGAAACTGACAAATAAATGAGCCCTCTTTTGACTTTTCCACTATTGTACATAGTTCATACTCATGTACATAAATGAGAGACATCCAGACTAGGGAATTGGCTTGTAACATTTATGCCATTTATGCCCATGAACCATTGCACTCAAGTCCAACTCTATATAGCAACCTTTGGGGATGACTGCAGTGGTGCACATTGAATACAAGGGGTACCTCACTGATACAGGTATCCAAAGCAGCAATCTGCCTTTTGGACCCTTGATCCAGCCATCATGGTGAAGTTTAACTAGTTGAGCCTGTGGTTCCTCACCCCCCTATGAAAGTCCATCAAGAAGTTGTTCACCATCACAAAGTGCATGGGATGGGATGGATGAAAAGCAGATTGGATATGGTCTAATGACTCAATTTGCTTTAATAAGCCAAATACTCATTAAAGGTCTACAACACTTACCATCTACTTTGTCAAGTGGAGCAGGAACATTGCTCGGAATGGATGCAGACAACTTCAACTGCTCATGGGTATGTATAATGTCTTCATAGGCATTAACATCCCAGACCCTCACAGACTTGTCTGAAGAGCCTGATACAATCCTCTTGCTATCAGGGGAGAATGCAACTGACCAGACTCCATCTGTATGCCCCTCAAGATAGCTGCCAATCTGAACTCCTCTCTCAGCATCCCAGACCCTCACAGTCTTGTCCCAAGAGCCTGACACAATTCTCTTGCCATCGGGGGAGAATGCAACTGAACAGACTGGACCTGTATGTCCCACAAGATTGCTGCCAATTTGGACTCCTCTTTCAGCATCCCAGACCCTCACACTCTGCTCAAAAGAGCCAGACACAATCCTCTTGCCATCAGGGGAGAATGCAACTGAATAGACTGGATCTGTATGCCCCTCAAAGTTGCTGCCAATCTGGACTCCTCTTTCAGCATCCCACACCCTCACAGTTTTATCCAAAGATCCTGACACAATCCTCTTGCCATCAGGGGAGAATGCAACTGACCAGACTTGATTTGTATGCCCCTCCAGATGTCTGCCAATTTGGACTCCACTTTTGGCATCCCAGACTCTCACAGTATTGTCATAAGAGCCTGACACAATACTATTGCCATCAGGGGAGAATGCAACTGAATTGACTGGACCTGTATGCCCCTCAAGATGGCTGCCAATCTGGACTCCAGTTTCAGCATCCCAGACCCTCACAGTCTTGTCCTCTGAGCTTGAAACAATCCTCTTGCCATCAGGGGAGAATGCAACTGAATAAACTGTACTTGTATGCCCCTCAAGATTGCTGCCAATCTGGACTCCTCTTTCAGCATCCCAGACCCTCAAAGTCCTGTCCTTAGAGCCTGACAAGATCCTCTTGCCATCAGGGGAGAATGCAACTGAAAAGACTTCATTTGTATGCCCCTCAAGATGGCTGCTAATCTGGGCTCCTCTTTCAGCATCCCAGATCCTCACAGTCTTGTCCAAAGAGCCTGATGCAATCCTCTTGCCATCAGGGGAGAATGCAACTGAAAAGACTCCATCTGCATGCCCCTCAAGATGGCTGCCAATCTGAACTCCTCTTTCAGCATCCCAGACCCTCATGGTCTTGTCCCAAGAGCCTGAGACAATCCTCCTGCCATCAGGGGAGAATGCAACTGAGTTGACTTCACGTGTATGCCCCTCAAGATGCCTGCCAATCTGGACTCTTCTTTCAACATCCCAGACCCTCACAGTCTGGTCATGAGAGCCTGACACAATCCTCTTGCCATCAGGGGAGAATGCTACTGAATAGACTGTATTTGTATGCCCCTCAAGACTGTTGCCAATCTGAACTCCTCTTTCAGCATCCCAGACCCTTATAGTCTTGTCATCAGAGCCTGACACAATCCTCTTGCCATTATGGGAGAATGCAACTGAATTGACTGCATCTATATGTCCCTCAAGGTGGCTGCCAATCTGAACTCCTCTTTCAGCATCCCAGACTCTCACAGTTTTGTCCACAGAACCTGACACAATCCACTTGCCATCATGGGAGAATGCAACTGAAACAACTGGATCTGTATGCCCCTCAAGATGGCTGCCAATTTGGACTCCACTTTCAGCATCCCAAACCCTCACAGTCTTATCCTCTGAGCCTGACACAATCCTCTTGCCATCAGCAGAGAATGCAACTGATGAGACTACACCTCTATGTCCCATGAGATGATTGCCAATCTGGACTCCTCTTTCAGCATCCCACACCCTCACAGTCCTGTCCCCTGAGCCTGACACAATCCTCTTGCCATCAGGGGAGAATGCAACAGACCAGACTTCACTTGTGTGCCCCTCCAAGCCAAGCAATTGAGCAGATTTCCAGTATTCCCAACTTCCTACAACTCCAGTGAGGGAACAGAATTTTGGCATGACCATCCTTGCCAGCCTGGTTTCCATAGGAAGAAATGCCAGCATAGAGATATACACATGTGGTGCACTGTGAGAGATTGCACCATTGAAGATGTCAATAAACCTGATTCCATCTTCTACCACTTCTAGTGCATCCTTGAAAGCATCATGGTTCTTCAATGTAAAGTTAGACCAAATTAGCTGCACATACAGAGCTGTAGCAAGCTCACCAAAAGCCAATTTGCAGTGGAAACAAGACCAGTGGCAGCATTTCCAACTCTTCCCAGAAGACTCACAGCTTCAAGCCAAAATAGAATTCTTTCACTTCCCACAAAGCCCTCCACCAGCTGTGCAAGCAGTACATTAAATGGGGTCTTCTCCAGATGTTGGGACCAGAATTGACAAGAGTAGGATAAATGGGGGGAAATGCTTCTGCTAATTCTGTCTGGTAAATCAGCCACCTCTGCATTGCTAAAGTAGGAACTTTCCAGTTCACAAATGTTGAACCGAAGTTCACCATGAAGGATCTGCTGGGTGGCAATGGCTAAGTCACCTGCAGAAGAGGTGTCAATGAAGTACATCCCACTCCGTGATCAGTCAGTTAGGAAGTCATAGAAGGATGCATGGAGAGGTCTGACAGGAGAGGTCTGATCAAGGATGCCACCCAATACTGGAGACATGAACTCGAGGATGAGAAAGACATCATAGTGATCCTGCTTGTTGAGGAAGTATTTACGCATGCGATTCAAGGCCGCCATAGGCACAGGCTCAAGCGTCATCAAGACTTGGTGCATTACGGAACAGTATCGTTCAAGGGCTTTCCTAGATTTCGGGACAGCGCCTTCCACGATTGCCAAGTACGTTGTGTCCAAGAGCGATCGTCCCTCTTCGGACTGTAGACTAACCACGTCATCATAGCGTTCCTTCACTGTTGCTCCCGCAGTGTTTGGCTGGATATAATCGCAGGCCAGACAAGCCCATTCAAATAAGCAATCTGCCTTCTGGGAAATCCTCTGGACTTCGGTATCGCCAATGTCTGGTAGATGTCCAAGTTGGCTGCAAACATAGAGCCGGATATCGCGTTCTGTCGACTCTGTAGAAACATCGTCCAAGCAAATTGTCTTTACATGTGGAGCGCAGCTCAACACACGTTGAATATCAGGTAAAGGGCGGGACGTTACAAAGATTCGGATGTTACGGGGAAGATCGTTGGCTTGAGATGCAAGCACCGATAAGATGTGCTTCCGAGATCCTTCCAGACCGCTCTCGTCCAGCGCATCCAGCAACACGACCATACTTCCAATCGTAGAGCCCGATACCTTCAGCAACGGCACCAAAATGAGTTTTTCCCACTGCTCCGTGACATCAGATGTTGTTTTGAGGGAATGGTCCTTCGCAACTACGTCAGCCAATGCTCGCCGGAACGCAGGGTCGTAGTCCGCTAGATCACGTGCAATGGTAGTGAAGATCTTTTCCTCGCGATGCTCGGCCTGCCTATCCCGGGCGAAGCAAAAGCATGACCCAAACCCTCCAGTATCCTTGAGCCACAGAGCGATGGTATGCGCGATAGCAGACTTTCCCCTGCCGGCCTGCCCATGCAGCCAGAGAATACGTGGAACATTTTCATCAGTGTTTTGAATCCAGTTGATGATCTCCGTGAGGATCTCGGTTCTAGTGCCGTCCAAACACTTCTTCGTCTTATTCACGCTCGCCCCCCCTGCGTGAGCCATGCCTTCCAGGCTCAAGTCGTCCAATTTCCCGCGAGCGAGGCTCAGATCTTCAAGTAAGTGACGCACGCTGGCATGAATATCCCGGACCGCGCGATCTCGGTACTGTTGCATCAGGACATTCAGCATCTTGGCGTAACCATCCGTCCTGGTCCGCGACTCGGACCTTATATCCATGATATTCTTTCCCAGTCTCTTCCCTAAAAATAAATTTAATTAGCTATTCAATGCCAGATGCAACCAGCGTACAGAAGCTTGTCGTATCCGAATAATTCTTGATGAATCGGGCTGCATCGTTTATCACCTGTGCAATCTTTCCCAAAGTTTCTTTCATGCTATTGATATTCTGGATGGTATCGTCTTCCAGAAGAAATTCATAAACCGCTCTGACTGTATCAAAAAGGTCGAGCATGTCGCCATCTATCTTAGTCTGATTGATAAGCGACTAAAGAGGGCTCTGTGAGGCGAGCAACACGTATAGCCGGAGCGTGAACTTGCCTGAGCAGCGGTGTTTAAGATCCCCAGTGCAAGCGTGGCATAGGGATGAACCTGCACGCTTACATCAGCGCTGCTGGGTGACAGGAGAGCGGAGCCCCTACCTGGGCGATAGTAGCAACGGTGGAACTAAAGGTCATCAAAGGCTGAAGGTATGTGTCGCTCGAGTTTTGGATGACTGTTTGGCCGACGCGAGGCATGACCGTCATGCGCTCCAGTCCCTGTCGAGCAGCATCGAGTCCACTGCCTACCAATGCCGCGACCGGAGTGAGTGTGGCACTAGCGCCACTGTGGGGATCAGCTGCATCGTTGCTGGTGTCACCGACTGGCCCGACTGTAGCATTGATATTACTGTCAGGTGCAGCTGGTGTGGTTCCTGTTTCCGTGTTGTCGGCTGGTCTTTGAGTCTGCCCAACATGATTACTCAGCGTCATCCCAAGGACGGGATAAGGCAGATCACATACATCCTGGATTAGAGCTGCTTGAACTTCTTCTCGTTGCTCTTGCCCACCACTAGCGGCACCTGCGACGGAACCTTGACTTGACCTGTGGAAGAAGTGCCTTGCTCGTGCAAATACCCTCTGGGATATATTACCCGGTGTTCCAGAGTTCGAGGCTACATACTGAGCGGGAGCTTTTCCTATGTGAATCAGTAACTGTAATCGCTTGTAACCGAGTTAAGGCTTACAGAGACAGAGTTGGACGCATGGCCAGACGAGTTTCTAGAACCAAAGAGGTGGTGTTTCTTCAGCTGCTTGCGAGCCATTGAGAAATTGGTATCTCGCTTGAAGTTTCAGTATGAGGTCTACGTTGAAGAATGACGAAGTGGGCACAGGAAGAGATTGAAGTTACAGTAAGTGCCTACTTGCCGTAAACACGTTGCAAAGTGTTGCTAACGCACTAAGGCCACCCACACACTCGCAGTGTACATCATGTCCGTGGTTCCCAATCATAGTCAATATGTACATTTATTGGTATTGGTGACGAGTCAGAGCCGGGATCGCTTTGGGACTCAAAGGCAAATGGTAACAAGACTCCCCCTGACGCCGATAGCAGTAAATGGATGAGGGCAACCAGGGATAACAACGATAGCTTCCATCGGTCGGGGGGTAGTTTGAGCAACACACTACTGTGTCGAAGAGACACGTATTCGTCGTCATAAGCTCGGTCCCATACGCCACGCGACAGCCGCGATTGGTTGCATGACATTAATAGGACCATGTCTGAGATTTAAGAGGGAAAACGAAGTTATTTTTATCTGCGGTGGAGATGTGTGTAAGCTAGAGGTAGACACACCTATAAACCATTCTTGCGAAGTTGTTCCGATGACTCTCTTCCGCTGGCTGCCGGGAACTTGTCCAGAGAAGTACGCAGAACCCAAACACCACCCAATTCTACCTGTTCCCTGGGCAGACGCTACCGATGATCAGAAGAGATGGTCCGCTTGGCGACTGTGACAAGTGATCCTGTGAATCATTCGCTACACTAGGCACCCAAAGTTCGCTCCCTGGAAGTGGTGATTGAAGTCTCGTTCGCATTCTATCTGCGAGGCGAGCGTGAAGGTAGAGGAGTTGTCCTGAAACAGTAAACTCGGTGGCATATTACGGGAGTCTCCTATTTACTTCCTCCAAGTCTTAGCTTGCATCGGCGGTTGATAATGACAGGCAAAATGCGGAGAGGTTGGATGCAGACGTTGCACAGCGTAGATAGTGTAGACAGACGACGCAGCCAGTACCATGCCTCACCGGCACCTGACAACACTGCCGAGAGAGAGCGGCCATCACACTGGTGTTCGTTAGTTGACAGAAATCAAAGAGCCATTGACTACTCGCACTGCGGGGTTATACCACGGCCATTGCACAGAGTGCGTCGTGTCGTCGTTCCATATCCATCCGCTTCCCAATCGGATCCGCGTCCCTATGCCGGTGGCATTGCCTTTTCGGGTCATTCTCACGGGCACTGCCACCTGCACATGCCTCCGCACGTCTCCGACCAGCACAAAGGATGCGTCACTTGTCGACGACTCTACGCGGAATACCGCCTTGCTGGCAATACACACTGCTATTGTTTTCTTCACTGTTCCCTTCATCGCCGTCGTAGGGAGTAGAAGATTTCTTCCGTTCTTCTAGACCGTCGTGCTTGCTCAAATCCCATGGCGATACAAGCTGCAGATTGAAGCACTCGGCGAGTTCTCGTGCGTATCGGCGAAAGGCGGGGCTTCGTTCCATGGGCCGGTCCATCAAGTCTGCACCGTCCAGTCCCGTAAACGTTCCTTGTATGCTGCGATGGCCATTGTGTACTGGTCTGTACAGAGCGCAGGACGCGCGACGACACTTGCAAAGGATGTGCCTCAAAGGATGCCGTCGACATGGCCACAGGTGTACCCAACTCGGACTCCCACTGCTCACACGCGTCTGACCTGTCATTGCTGCCCACAGTGGTGAGCAAATAATTATTCATTTATTGTGGCTATCAGATCGGTAACGCCTTCCCCCGGCTATGGTTAGGGTCTATTATCTGACCCGCCGATACAGCGATGACTTGGAATGGCCGTGCAAGGCAAAAGACTATCGTACCTCATCCTTTCTCTCTCGACTCCCACTCACGAGCTCAAAGAATGGCTGCCATAGGGAAGCTATATACCCTCCCTGGCGTGGGTAGACCACTGTCGTACGTGCTTCTCGCATTGCGCTGTATTCAAATCCAACCCTTGTCTCACAGATCAAAGCCACCAATGCCATAGCTGGAGTGAAGCTAGAGGAACCCGTATACAAGCATTACGAAGATGATGAGATGCCAGAATTCCCCTCTAAGTTTCCCTGTGGAAGGATTCCCGCTTTCGAGGTCGCCGAAGGCTTCAACCTAACGGAAAGCGCTGCCATCGCTCGGTATAGTACGTACCATTCTCGTATTTGCGACCCTTCTGAGATCGTGGGGTGGATGGAAGAAGAATATCTCGACGGTTATCCCTGTCAGAATTCGATGTCGACAGACAGTAGTATTCGACGCTACCATCCTTGTCGCTGAAAACGTGTAGGCCGGTGGTGCTTACGGACAACCTTTAGTTGCTTCGGTTGCTACAAACTCCGGCCTTCCCGGTGGCACGGTCGAGGGCACCGCGCTCATCAACCAATATGTGCGCTTCGCAGAGACGGAAATATAAGCGTCTCTTCAGTTCATTGATATATTATAAAACGGATATATCCCTCATAACAAGGCCGTAAGTCTAGTGACCCTCCTCTTCCATCGTTCTGACGATCAGTGTCCAAATAGATCCATGCAGCACTTGGTGAGAGTCAACTCCATGGGTTTAGCACCCCCGAGGCCATTCTTCTCACTCGTATCTACCTTGTTGACGAGCGCCTAACCCTTGCCAACATCGCTGTTGCTTCTGTCATTTTCCTTTCTGTCTCACACACCCTCGATGCCCTGCTGCACAACATGTATCCAAATGTCCTCCGCCACCTTGACCTCATCATCGATCAACCAAAACTCAAGGACGTCTTTGGGCATCCCACGTTCGTCGAGAAGGCCGTGCAGTACACCCCTCCTGCAAAGGAGAAGAAGGAAAAAGAACTTAAGCAACCTGCTCCTGCGCCAGCTCTTAAGAAGGAGAAGCCCAAGAAGGCGGAGGAAGATGATGAGGAGGATGAGAACCCAAACCCAAAAATCCCCTTGATCTCCTACCAAATCGACGCTCAATCTCGAGGACTGGAAACGCACTTCAACAAGAACATGCGTGGGCTCGGTGACTCTCTCGAGTCTTTCTACGAGAAGTAAGTGTACGAAAATGTATTTCTCTCCGTGGACCTGAGTCCTGTTCCGTGTAACTTCGACAAAGTATCGTGTTGACTTCAAATACAATGAGGAGTCGACCCTCATCTCCATGTCTTCCAACCAGGTTAGTGGATTCTTTATCCGTCTGGAGGCTTCATTTACCTAACTTTTCAGATCCATGGGGTCCACGGAGCTGCCAATTACTCGATTATCGCTGGTGTTCTGATCCTGCGGAGTCAGGACGTCAAGCCCGTTGACTGAGAGCTACGACTACAAGAAACTGGACCTGGAGAATTCCGAGGACAAGGCCTTTTGCAGGGGTGCTCTGGCCTGGGACTTGGAAATTGATGGCAAGAAGTGGCGGGATAGAAGGAATGTGAGTTCGCATTTTTGGCTTGTGTATGTGGGATACTGATCGTGACATGTTCTTCTCTCGTTACAGTTCAAGTAAACGAAGGAAGGTGGTTTTGTTGTATCCTCACGATTCTCGTGTATCACGCCGTCGCTCTGTAGATTTTTTTCACGAGGTTAAGATACTGAGTTTACTCATTGGAGGTGAAACTTTGCATGACACACAACTGAGGGGTCATCAACACCTCAGTGGCGACTGTTGTGCAACTCCCATGTGGAGATGAGATGCCCCACCTGGGTGATTGGACTTTCTCACTGTATCATTCCTTTCACTGCACCTCCAACACTTGTCGACGATGCTCATAGGATGCTTGACGAAGAAGTCAATGGCCCCATTGAAGGTTCTGTCCCCCGCCTAGTTCCGAATATTAGAGATCACGGTATGATAGTCATTTGTTCCTTGTTCAAGTCATCGTATCCCGAAATAGAACCCTCCATTCAAATACGACTTTGGCTTATCCGATACAGCAGATGTGATCATCAGTCAACCTGGCTGGTCTCTTATGCTTGATGCCCCTTGAATTGGTGAATCCTATTGTCATTTTTGAAAGGAGCCACACTTGTTCCTCAAGAATTTGAGTATGCTGTTGCCCATCCATTCCCTCATGAGTCATGAAGTAGGAGGCATGGGCAGGTTAGTCATACTCACATACATTTACCTCCACTAAACTCCTTTGTCATTGACAGTGCAGGTTCCATACAGATTCCTGTGGAGTATCAACTACAAAAACTGCAGGGCAAACTCATTGTATTGCAGAAATGTTCCTAACACTCTGAGCCAGAGTGCCAAATACCTGGTGTGGCAATAAATACATATAATTAGAGGTGTTTTCTTTTTTTTTTTTGACTGTTTTCATAATGTGAAAGGATGAAGATGAAGCACAGAAACTGACAAATAAATGAGCCCTCTTTTGACTTTTCCACTATTGTACATAGTTCATACTCATGTACATAAATGAGAGACATCCAGACTAGGGAATTGGCTTGTAACATTTATGCCATTTATGCCCATGAACCATTGCACTCAAGTCCAACTCTATACAGCAACCTTTGGGGATGACTACAGTGGTGCACATTGAATACAAGGGGTACCTCACTGATACAGGTATCCAAAGCAGCAATCTGCCTTTTGGACCCTTGATCCAGCCATCATGGTGAAGTTTAACTAGTTGAGCCTGTGGTTCCTCACCCCCCCATGAAAGTCCATCAAGAAGTTGTTCACCATCACAAAGTGCATGGGATGGGATGGATGAAAAGCAGATTGGATATGGTCTAATGACTAAATTTGCTTTAATAAGCCAAATACTCATTAAAGGTCCACAACACTTACCATCTACTTTGTCAAGTGGAGCAGGAACATTGCTCAGAATGGATGCAGATAACTTCAACTGCTCATGGGTATGTATAATGTCTTCATAGGCATTAACATCCCAGACCCTCACAGACTTGTCTAAAGAGCCTGACACAATCCTCTTGCTATCAGGGGAGAATGCAACTGACCAGACTCCATCTGTATGCCCCTCAAGATAGCTGCCAATCTGAACTCCTCTTTCAGCATCCCAGACCCTCACAGTCTTGTCCCAAGAGCCTGACACAATCCTCTTGCCATCAGGGGAGAATGCAACTGAACAAACTACACCTATATGTCCCACAAGATTGCTGCCAATCTGGACTCCTCTTTCAGCATCCCAGATCCTCACAGTTTTATCCAAAGAGCCTGACACAATCCTCTTCCCATCAGGGGAGAATGCAACTGACCAGACTTGATCTGTATGCCCCTCCAGATGTCTGCCAATTTGGACTCCTCTTTCAGCATCCCAGGCCCTCAAAGTATTGTCACAAGAGCCTGACACAATACTATTGCCATCAAGGGAGAATGCAACTGAATTGACTGGACCTGTATGCCCCTCAAGATGGCTGCCAATCTGGACTCCTCTTTCAGCATCCTAGACCCTCACAGTCTTGTCCCTTGCACCTGACACAATCCTCTTGCCATCAGGGGAGAATGCAACTGACCAGACTGCATCTGTATGCCCCTCAAGATGGCTGCCAATCTGGACTCCTCTTTCAGCATCCCAGACCCTCAAAGTCTTGTCCTTAGAGCCTGACAAGATCCTCTTGCTATCAGGGGAGAATGCAACTGAAAAGACTTCATTTGCATGCCCTTCAAGAGGGCTGCCAATCTGGGCTCCTCTTTCAGCATCCCAGATCCTCACAGTCTTGTCCCTTGAGCCTGATGCAATCCTCTTGCCATCAGGGGAGAATGCAACTGAAAAGACTCCATCTGCATGCCCCTCAAGATGACTGCCAATCTGGACCCCCCTTTCAGCATCCCAGACCCTCATGGTCTTGTCCCAAGAGCCTGAGACAATCCTCTTACCATCAGGGGAGAATGCAACTGAAAAGACTCCATCTGCATGCCCCTCAAGATGGCTGCCAATCTGGACACCCCTTTCAGCATCCCAGACCCTCATGGTCTTGTCCCAAGAGCCTGACACAATCCTCCTGCCATCAGGGGAGAATGCAACTGAGTTGACTCCACGTGTATGCCCCTCAAGATGCCTGCCAATCTGGACTCTTCTTTCAACATCCCAGACCCTCACAGTCTGGTCATGAGAGCCTGACACAATCCTCTTGCCATCAGGGGAGAATGCTACTGAATAGACTGTATTTGTATGCCCCTCAAGACTGTTGCCAATCTGAACTCCTCTTTCAGCATCCCAGACCCTTATAGTCTTGTCATCAGAGCCTGACACAATCCTCTTGCCATCATGGGAGAATGCAACTGAATTGACTGCATCTATATGCCCCTCAAGGTGGCTGCCAATCTGAACTCCTCTTTCAGCATCCCAGACTCTCACAGTTTTGTCCACAGAACCTGACACAATCCACTTGCCATCATGGGAGAATGCAACTGAAACAACTGGATCTGTATGCCCCTCAAGATGGCTGCCAATTGGGACTCCACTTTCAGCATCCCAAACCCTCACAGTCTTATCCTCTGAGCCTGACACAATCCTCTTGCCATCAGCAGAGAATGCAACTGATGAGACTACACCTCTATGTCCCATGGGATAATTGCCAATCCAGACTCCTCTTTCAGCATCCCACACCCTCACAGTCCCGTCCCCTGAGCCCAACACAATCCTCTTGCCATCAGGGGAGAATGCAACAGACCAGACTTCACTTGTGTGCCCCTCCAAGCCAAGCAATTGAGCAGATTTCCAGTATTCCCAACTTCCTACAACTCCAGTGAGGGAACAGAATTTTGGCATGACCATCCTTGCCAGCCTGGTTTCCATAGGAAGAAATGCCAGCATAGAGATATACACATGTGGTGCACTGTGAGAGATTGCACCATCGAAGATGTCAATAAACCTGATTCCATCTTCTACCACTTCTAGTGCATCCTTGAAAGCATCATGGTTCTTCAATGTAAAGTTAGACCAAATTAGCTGCACATACAGAGCTGTAGCAAGCTCACCAAAAGCCAATTTGCAGTGGAAACAAGACCAGTGGCAGCATTTCCAACTCTTCCCAGAAGACTCACAGCTTCAAGCCAAAATAGAATTCTTTCACTTCCCACAAAGCCCTCCATCAGCTGTGCAAGGGGTACATTAAATGGGGTCTTCTCCAGATGTTGGGACCAGAATTGACAAGAGTAGGATAAATGGGGGGAAATGCTTCTGCTGATTCTGTCTGGTAAATCAGCCACCTCTGCATTGCTCAAGTAGGAACTTTCCAGTTCACAAATGTTGAATCGAAGTTCACCATGAAGGATCTGCTGGGTAGCAATGGCTAAGTCACCTGCAGAAGAGGTGTCAATGAAGTACATCCCACTCCATGATTGGTCAGTTAGGAAGTCATAGAAGGACACATGGAGAGGTCTGACAGGAGAGGTCTGATCAAGGATGCCACCCAATACTGGAGACATGAACTCGAGGATGAGAAAGACATCATAGTGATCCTGCTTGTTGGGGAAGTATTTACGCATGCGATTCAAGGCTGCCATAGGCACAGGCTCAAGCGTCATCAAGACTTGGTGCATTACGGAACAGTATCGTTCAAGGGCTTTCCTAGATTTCGGGACAGCGCCTTCCACGATTGCCAAGTACGTTGTGTCCAAGAGCGATCGTCCCTCTTCGGACTGTAGACTAACCACGTCATCATAGCATTCCTTCACCGTTGCTCCCGCAGTGTTTGGCTGGATATAATCGCAGGCCAGACGAGCCCATTCAAATAAGTAATCCGCCTTCTGGGAAATCCTCAGGACTTCGGTATCGCCAATGTCTGGTAGATGTCCAAGTTGGCTGCAAACATAGAGCCGGATATCGCGTTCTGTCGACTCTGTAGAAACATCGTCCAAGCAAATTGTCTTTACATGTGGAGCGCCGCTCAACACACGTTGAATATCAGGTAAAGGGCAGGACGTTACAAAGATTCGGATGTTACGGGGAAGATCGTTGGCTTGAGATGCAAGCACCGATAAGATGTGCTTCCGCGATCCTTCCAGACCGCTCTCGTCCAGCGCATCCAGCAACACGACCATACTTCCAATCGTAGAGCCCGATACCTTCAGCAACGGCACCAAAATGAGTTTTTCCCACTGCTCCGTGACATCAGATGTTGTTTTGAGGGAATGGTCCTTCGCAACTATGTCAGCCAATGCTCGCCGGAACACAGGGTTGTAGTCGGCTAGATCACGTGCAATGGTAGTGAAGATCTTTTCCTCGCGATGCTCGGCCTGCCTATCCCGGGCGAAGCAAAAGCATGACCCAAACCCTCCAGTATCCTTGAGCCACAGAGCGATGGTATGCGCGATAGCAGACTTTCCCCTGCCGGCCTGCCCATGCAGCCAGAGAATGCATGGAACATTTTCATCAGTGTTTTGAATCCAGTTGATGATCTCCGTGAGGATCTCGGTTCTAGTGCCGTCTAAACACTTCTTCGTCAAATTCACACTCGCCCCCCCTGCGTAAGCCATGCCTTCCAGGCTCAAGTCGTCCAATTTCCCGCGAGCGAGGCTCAGATCTTCAAGTAAGTGATGCACGCTGGCGTGAATATCCCGGACCGCGCGATCTCGGTACTGTTGCATCAAGACATTCAGCATCTTGGCGTAACCATCCGTCCTGGTCCGCGTCTCGGACCTTATATCCATGATATTCTTTCCAAGTCTCTTCCCTAAAAATAAATTTAATTAGCTATTCAATGCCAGATGCAACCAGCGTACAGAAGCTTGTCGTATCCGAATAATTCTTGATGAATCGGGCCGCATCGTTTATCACCTGTGCAATCTTTCCCAAAGTTTCTTTCATGCTATTGATATTCTGGATGGTATCGTCTTCCAGAAGAAATTCATAAACCGCTCTGACAGTATCAAAAATGTCGAGCATGTCGCCATCTATCTTAGTCTGATTGATAAGCGACTAAAGAGGGCTCTGTGAGGCGAGCAACACGTATAGCCGGAGCGTGAACTTACCTGAGCAGCGGTGTTTAAGATCCCCAGTGCAAGCGTGGCATAGGGATGAACCTGCACGCTTACATCAGCACTGCTGGGTGACAGGAGAGAGGAGCCCCTACCTGGGCGATAGTGGCAACGGTGGAACTAAAGGTCATGATAGGCTGAAGGTATGTGTCGCTCAAGTTTTGGATAACTGTTTGGTCGACGCGAGGCATGACCGTCATGCGCTCCAGTCCCTGTCGAGCAGCATCGAGTTCACTGCCTACCAATGCCGGGACCGGAGTGAGTGTGGCACTAGCGCCACCGTGGGGATCAGCTGCACCGTTGTTGGTGTCACCGACTGGCCCGACTGTAGCATTGATATTACTGTCAGGTGCAGCTGGTGCGGTTCCTGTTTCCGTGTTGTCGGCTGGTCTTTGAGTCTGCCCAACATGATTACTCAGCGTCATCCCAAGGGCGGGATAAGACAGATCACATACATCCTGGATTAGAGCTGCTTGAACTTCTTCTCGTTGCTCTTGCCCACCACTAGCGGCACCTGCGACGGAACCTTGAGTCGACCTGTGGAAGAAGTGCCTTGCTCGTGCAAATACCCCCTGGGATATATTACCCGGTGTTGCAGAGTTCAAGGCTACATCCTGAACGGGAGCTTGAGACGGCCCTTCCGACTGTTCCTATGTGAATCAGTAACTGTAATCGCTTGCAACCGAGTTAACCGCTTACACAGACAGAGTTGGACGCACGGCCAGATGGGTTTCTAGAACCAAAGAGGCGGTGTTTCTTTAGCTGCTTGCGAGCCATTAATGAATCGGTGTCTCGCTCGAAGTTACAGTTTGAGGTCTGCGTTGAAGAATGACGAAGTGGGTACAGGAAGAGATAGAAGTTACAGTAAGCGCCTACTTGCCGTAAACACGTTGCAAATTGCTGCTAACGCACTGAGGCCACCCACACACTTGTAGTGCACATCATGTCCGTAGTTCCCATTCATAGTCAATATGTACATTATATTGGTATTGGTGACTAGTCAGAGCCGGGATCGCTTTGGGACTCAAAGGCAAATGGTAACGACTCCCCTTGACGCCGATAGCAGTAAATGGAAGAGGGCGACCAGGGATAACAACGATAGCTTCCATCGGTTGGGGACGCGGTGGGTTGTTTGAGCAACACACTACTGTGTGGAAGGGATATATATTCGTCGTCATAAGATCGGTCCCAAACGCCGTGCGACAGACGTGATTTGTTGCATGACATTAATAGGACCAAGTCTGAGATTTAAGAGGGAAAACGAACTTATTTTTTTGTAATCAGCACATCTGCGGTGGAGATGCGTGCAAGCTAGAGGTAGACGCACCTATAAACCATTCTTGCGAAGTTGTTCCGATGACTCGCTTCCGCCGGCTGCTGGGAATTTGTCCAGAGAAATACGCAGAACCCAAGCACCACCCAATTCCGCCTGTTCCCCGGGCAGACGCTACCGATGATCAGAAGAGACGGTCCGCTTGGCGACTGTGACAAGTATCCTGTGAATCATTCTCTACACTGGGCACCCGAAGTTCGCTCCCTGGAAGTGGTAATCAAAGTCTCGTTCGCATTCTATCCGCGAGGGGTGCGTGAAGGTAGAGGAGTTTTCCTGAAACAGTTAACTCGGTGGCATAGTACGGGGGTCTCCTATTTACTCCTTCCAAGTCTTAGCTTGCATCGGCGGTTGATAATGACGTGCAAAATGCGGAGAGGTTGGATGCAGACGTTGCACGGCGAAGATAGTGTAGACAGACGACGCAGCCAGTACCATACCTCAGGCCTCACCTGACAACACTGCCGAGAGAGAGAGGCCATCATACTGGTGTCCGTGTAGTATCACGCACAGGCAGAATGCAGGGTTATACTAGTGTCATCTTTCCATCCGCTTCCCAATCGGATCCGCGACACTCTTTTTGGACTGCCGGCGGCTTTGCCTTTTGGGACCATTCTCACGGGCACTGCCACCTGCGAATGTCTCCACACGTATCCGACCAGCAGAAAGGGTGCGGCACTCATCGATAACTCTGCACGGAATACTGCCTTGCTGGCAACACATACTGCTTTTTTCCCCCTCACTGTCGCACTCCCTGTCACCGCCGTCGTAGGCAGCAGTAGACATCGTTCGTTCCTCTAAACCGCACTAGTATGAACTTGGTGGCCATGCAAAATGCAGATTGAAGCTCTCGGCGGGTTCTCGAGTGTATCGGCGAAAGGTATTCGCCTCGTTCCATGGGCCGGCCCATCACGTCTGCATCGTCTGATCCTGTGAACGCACCTTGCATGCTGCGATGGCCATCGCGTACTCATCTGCACTGAGCGCAGGACAGGAGATGACACTTGCAAAGGATGTGCCTCGAAGGATAGTATTGACGCGGCCACCGGTGCACTTAACTCGGACTCCCAGTGGTCGCACGCGTCTGACCGACCCTCGCTGTCCATGGCGGTGAGCAAAATAATTATTCATTTATTATGGTTATCAGGTCGGTAACGCCTCTCCCTGGCTATGACTAGGGTTGATTATCTGACCCGCCGATACAGCGATGACTTGGAATGGCCGTGCAAGGCAAAAGACGGTCGTACCTCGTCCTTTCTCTCTCGACCCCCACCCACGAGCTCAAAAAATGGCCGCCATAGGGAAGCTATATACCCTCCCTGGCGTGAGTAGACCACTGTCGTACGTGCTTCTCGCGTTGTGCTGTATTCAAATCCAACCTTTGTCTCACAGTTCAAAACCACCGCTGCCGTAGCTGGAGTGGAGCCAGAGGAACCCATATACAAGCATTACGAAGATGGCGAGATGCCAGAATTCCTTGCTAAGTTTCCCTGTGGAAGGATTCCCACTTTCGAGGGCACCAACGGCTTCAACCTAACGGAAGGCGCTGCCATCGCTCGGTATAGTATGTACCACTGTCGTATTCGCGACTCTTCTGAGATCGTGGGGTGGATGGAAGGAAAATATCTCGATGGTTATCCCTGTCAGAATTCGATGTCGACAAACAGTGGTATTTCTGACGATACCGTCCTTGTTGCTGAAATCATGCAGGCGAGTGGTGCTTACAGACAACCTTTAGTTGCTTCGGTTGCTCCAAACTCTGGCCTTCCTGGTGACACGGTCGAGGGCACCGCACTCATCGACCAATACGTGCGCTTCGCAGAGACGGAATACAAGTGTCTCTTCAGTTAATCCATATATTGTAAAACGGATATATCCCTTATAACAAGGCCGTAAGTCTAGTGACCCTCCTCTTCTCTCGCTCTGACGATCAGTGTCCAATAGATTCACGCAGCACTTGCTGAGAGTCAACCCCGAGGTCATTCTTCTCACTCGTGCCTACCTTGTTGACGAGCGCCTCACCCTTGCTGACATCGCCGTTGCTTCTGTCATTCTCCTTTCTGTCTCGTACATCCTCGATGCCCCGCTGCGCAACAGGTATCCAGATGTCCTTCGCCACCTTGACCTCATCATCGATCAACCAAAACTCAAGGACGTCTTTGGGCAACCCACGTTCGTCGAGAAGGCCATGCAGTACACCCTTCCTACAAAGGAGAAGAAGGAAAAAGAGCCTAAGCAGCCTGCTCCTGCGTCAGCTCCTAACAAGGAGAAGCCCAAGAAGGCGGAGGAAGATGACGAGGAGGATGAGAACCCAAGCCTTAAAACCCCCCTGATCTCCTACCAAAATCGACATTCGGTTTCGAGGACTGGAAATGCACATATTCCAGCAAGAATACGTGCGGGCCTGGTGGCTCACGAGTGTTTCTGCGAGAAGTAAGTGTACGAAAAACTTCTTCCTCTTTGTGGAGTTGACTTCCACTCCGGTAACTTCGACAAAGAAGGTTTCTCAATTTTTATCATGTTGACTTCAAATACAACGAAGAGGTGACCGTCGGCTTCATGTCCTCGAACCAGATTAGTGGTTTCTTCAACCGTCTGGAGGCTTCACGTAAATACCTTTTCGGGTCCGTGGGTATCACCAGAGCGGCCAATGATTCGATTATCGCCGGTGTTGTGATCCTGTGGGTCAAGATGTCCAAGCCCGTTGTCGAGATAGCATCCAACTATGAGAGTTACGACTACAAGAAACTGGGCATGGAGAATTCCGAAGACAAGGCCTTCTTCGATGGTGCTCTGACCTGGGACTTGGAAATTGACAACGAGAAGTGGCAGGATGGAAAGAATGTGAGTTCGCATTTTTTGACATGTCTATGTGAGATACCGACCATGGACATGTTCTTCTCTCGTTACAGTTCAAGTAAAGGAAGGAAGTTGGTTTGTTGTATCCTGGTGATTCACGTGTATCGCACTGGTGCTCTATGAAGTTATGATACTGAGTTTACTGATGGGAGGTGAAACTTTGCATGACGTAGAGATCAGAGGTTTCAACATCACAGCGGTGACCGATAACACCTGTGCGGAGATGTAATACCCCACCCGGGCACTTAAACTTTCTGACCATATCATGTCTCTCACCTCCATCTCCAACACTTGTCAATGACACTCAGGATGCTTGATGGAGAAGTTGGTGCCCCCAATGAAGGATCTACCCCTCACCTAGCTCTGAATGGGGTTCATAGTATGATAGTTATGTAGTCCCTCTTCAAGTCATTGTAAAGTCCTCAGATGGAACTCTTGATTTGAGTATGAACTCTGGTTATCCAACACAACAGATGTAATCATCAGTCAACCTTGGCTAGTCTCAATGCTTGGTGCATCTGGGATTAGTGAATCCTATCATGATATTTGAAAGGAACTACACTTGTTCCTGGATAATTTACATGAGCTGTGGGCTGACTATTTCTTTGTGAGTCATGTGAAGTGGGAGGTGTTATACCCATGTACATCTACCTCAACTAAATTGTTGTAACATTGACAGGGTTGCTTTCAGATTCCTGTGAATTATCAACTACAAACACTGCAGGGAAAACTTGCTGCATTGCAGAAGTACTCCTAACACTCTGAAGCACAGTCATAATAAGCATGTGAATGAGAGACATCCAGACTAGGGAATTGGTTTGTAACATTTATGCCATTTATCCCCATGAACCATTTCACTCAGATCCAACTCTATACAACAGCCTTTGGGGATAACTGTTGTGGTCCACATTGAGTACAATGGATACCTCACTGCTACAGGTATCCAGAGCATTAATCTGCCTTTTGGACCCCTGATCCAGCCATCATGGTGAAGTTTGACCAATTGAGTCTGTGGTTCCTCACCTCCCCATGATTGTCCATTGAGCAGTTGTTCACCATCACAGAGTGCATGTGATGGAGTAGATGAAAAGCAAATCTGGCATGACCTAATGACTAAAATTGCCTTAATGGGCTGAAATATTCATTGCATGTCCAAAGCACTCACCATCTACCTTGCCAGGTGGAACAGCTGTATTGTTCAGGTTGGAAGGAGACAATTCCCACTGCTCATGGGTATAGGCAATATCTTCATAGGCATTAACATCCCAGACCCTTACAGTGTTGTCACAAGAGCCTGACATGATCCTCCTACCATCAGGAGATGATGCAACTGGAAGGACTGCATGTGCATGCCCCTCAAGATGGCTGCCAATCTGGACTCCTCTTTCAGCATCCCAGATCCTCACAGTCTTGTCAAAAGAGCCTGACACAATTCTCTTGCCATCAGGGGAGAATGCAACTGAAAAGACTCCATCTGTATGCCCCTCAAGATGGCTGCCAATCTGGACTCCTCTTTCAGCATCCCAGATCCTCACAGTCTTGTCAAAAGAGCCTGACACAATCCTCTTGCCATCAGGGGAGAATGCAACAGACCAGACCCAATCTGTATGCCCCTCAAGATGGCTGCCAATCTGGACCCCTCTTTCAGCATCCCAGACCCTTACAGTCTTATCCTCTGAGCCTGACACAATCCTCTTTCCATCAGGGGAGAATGCAACTGAAATGACACCATCTGTATGCCTCTCAAGATGGCTGCCAATTTGGACTCTTCTTTCAGCATCCCAGACCCTCACAGTCTTGTCCTCTGAGCCTGACACAATCCTCTTTCCATCAGGGGAGAATGCAACTGAAATGACACCATCTGTATTCCCCTCAAGATTGCTGCCAATCTGGACTCCTCTTTCAGCATCCCAAACCCTCACAGTCTTGTCCCTTGAGCCTGACACAATCCTCTTGCCATCAGGGGAGAATGCAACTGACCAGACCAAATCTGTATGCCCCTCAAGATGGCTGCCAATCTGAACTCCTCTTTCAGCATCCCAGACCCTCACAGTCTTGTCTCCAGAGCCTGACACAATCCTCTTGCCATCAGGGGGGAGAATGCAACTGAAGTGACTCCATCTGTATGCCCCTCAAGATGGCTGCCAATCTGGACTCCTCTTTCAGCATCCCACATCCTCACAGTCTTGTCCCAAGAGCCTGACACAATCTTCTTGCCATCAGGGGAGAATGCAACTGAAAAGACTGCATGTGCATGCCCCTCAAGATGGCTGCCAATTTGGACTCCTCCTTCAGCATCCCAGACCCTTGCAGTCTTGTTCTCTGAGCCTGACACAACCCTCTTGCCATCAGGGGAGAATGCAACTGAAAAGACTGCATCTGTATGCCCCTCAAGATGGTTGTCAATCTGGACTCTATCTTCAGCATCCCAGACCCTCACAGTCTTGTCCAAAGAGCCTGACACAATCCTCTTTCCATCAGGGGAGAATGCAACTGAACTAACTGGAGCAGTGTGCCCATCAAAATGGTTGCCAATCTGGACTCCTCTTTCAGCATCCCAGACCCTCACAGTCTTGTCCTCTGAGCCTGATACAATCCTCTTGCCATCAGGGGAGAATGCAACTGAAGAGACTTGATCTGTATGCCCCTCAAGATGGCAGCCAATCCATACTCCTCTTTCAGCATCCCAAACCCTCACAGTCTTGTCCCTTGAGCCTGACACAATCCTCTTGCCATCAGAGGAGAACACAACTGAATAGACTGCATCTGTATGCCCCTCAAGATGGCTCCCAATCTGGACTCCTCTTTCAGCATCCCAGATCCTCACAGTCTTGTCCAAAGAGCCTGACACAATCCTCTTGCCATCATGGGAGAATGCAACTGAAGAGACTCCATCTGTATGCCCCTCAAGATGGCTGCCAATCTGGACTCCTCTTTCAGCATCCCAGACCCTCACAGTCTTGTCCCAAGAACCTGACACAATCCTCTTGCCATCAGGGGAGAATGCAACTGAAATGACTCCATCTGTATGCCCCTCAAGATTGTTGCCAATCTGGACTCCTCTTTCAGCATCCCAGACTCTCACAGTCTTGTCCCAAGAGCCTGACACAATCCCCCTGCCATCAGGAGAGAATGTAACTGACCAGACTCCATCTGTGTGCCCTTCTAAGCCAAGCATTTGAGTTGCTTTCCAGTATTCCAGAGTTCCTACAACTCCAGGTAGGGCACAAAATTTTGGTTTGACTATGCTTGACAGCATTGTTTTCACAGGAAGAAATGCCAGTGCAGACATATACACATGTGGTGCACTGTGAGAGATTGCCCCATTGAAGACATCAATAAACCTGATCCCCTCTTCTACCACTGTTAATGCATTCTTGAAGGCATCTTGGTTCTATGATGTTAAATTAGACCAAAATTAATTGTGCATGCATAACTGTATCAAGCTCACCAAAAGCCACCTTGCAGCAGAGACAAGAGCAGTGGCAGCACTTCCAACTTTCTCCAAAAGACTCATAGCCTCAAGCCAAAATAGAATTCTTTCACTTCTCACAAAGCCCTCCACCAACTGTGCAGTAGCAGCATTAAATGAGGTCTTCTGCAGATGTTGGGACCAAAATTGACAGGAGTATGATAAATGAGGGGAAATGCTCCTGCTGATTCTGCTTGGTAAATCAGCCACTTCTGCATTGCTTAAGTAGGAACTCTCCAGTCTACAGATGTTGAACCGAAGTTCATCATGAAGGATCTTCAGGGTGGCAATGGCTAGGTCATCCATGCAAGAGGTGTCAATGAAGTAGATCCCACTCCGTGATCGGTCGGTTAGGAAGTCATAGAAGGATGAGTGCAGAGGTCGGACAGGAGAAGTGTGGTCAAAGATGCCGCCCAATACGGGGGACATGAGCTTAAGGATGACAACAACATCGCAGTGATCCTGCTCGTTTGGGAAGTGTTTACGCATGTCATTCAAGGCCACCATGGGCAGAGGCGAAAGCGTCATCAAGACTTGGCGCATTACGGACTTGTATCGTTCAAAACCTTGCCGAGATCTCGGAACAGCACTTTCCAGAATCGAAAAGTAAGTTGCGTCCAGGAGTGATCTTCCCTCTTCGGACTGCAGACTGACAACATTACCATAGCACTCCTTCACGGTCGCTCCTGTTGTGTTCGACCGGACGTAATCACAGGCCAGACGAGCCCATTCAAATAGGCAGTCCGCCTTCTGGGAAATCTTCTGGACTTCGGTGTCCCCAATGTCTGGCAGATGTCCAAGTTGTTTATAAACGTAGAGACGGATATCGTGTTCTGTAGACTCGGTAGAAATATCATCAAGGGAAGTTGCCTTCACATGTGGAGGGCCGCTCAACACATGTTGAATATCGGGTAAAGGGCGAGATGTTACGAAGATTCGGAGGTTACGTGGAAGATCGCTGACTTGAGATGCAAGGACCCACAAGATGTGCTCCCGGGATACTTCCGGACCACTCTCGTCCAGCGCGTCGACCACCACGACCACGTTTCCGATCATAGTACTAGATACTTGCGACAACGGCTCTAAAATGAGCTTCTCCCACTGTAGTGTGACGTCAGATGTCGTCTTGAGGGAATGGTCCTTCGCAAGCACATCAACCAGAGCTCGTCGGAACGCTGGGTCGTGGTCTGCCAGATCACGCGCAATAGTGGCAAATATTTTTTCCTCGCGATGTTCGGCCTGCCTATCCCGGGCGAAACAGAAGCACGACCCAAGCCCTCCAGCATCCTTGAGCCACAGAGCAATAGTATGCGCGATAGCAGATTTTCCCCTACCGGCCTGGCCATGCAGCCAAAGAATGCGTGGAACATTTTCATCATTGTTTTGGATCCAACTGACGATCTCCGTGAGGATCTCCGTTCTGGTGCCGTCTACGCACTTCTTCGTCTTATTGACACCCGCTCCTCCTGCGTAAGCCATGCCTTCCAGGCTCAAATCTCCGCGCACGAAGTCCAAATCCCCACGTATGATGCCCACATCCCCATGCATGGCGTCCAGTTTCCCGCGCGCGAGGTTCAGATCTTCAACTATTTGATGCACGTTTGCCTGAATATCCCGGACCGCACGATCCCGGTACTGTTGCATCAAGTCGTTCAGCGTCTTAGTGTAGCTATCCATCCTGGACCGCGTCTCAGACTGTATATCCATGATATTCTTTCCAAGTCTCTTCCCTAAAAATAATTTTAATCAGCTATTCAGTGAGAGATGCAACTGACATACAGAAGCTTGTCGCCTCCGAGTAATTCTTGATGAACCTGGCCGCATCACTTGTCGCCCGTGCGATCTTCCCCAAAGTTGCTGTCATACTATTGATATTCCGAATGGTATCATCTTCCAGAAGAAATTCATAAACCGCCCTGACTGTACCAAAGAGGTCAGACACGTCGCGGTCTAGGTTAGCTTGATTGATGAGAGACTAAAGACGGCTGCATAAGGTGACCAGCACATACAGCCAAAGCGTGAACGTACCTGGGCAGCAGCGGTCAAGATCCCTAGTGCAATCTGGGCATAAGGGTGAACCTGCATGCTTACATCAGCGCTGCTGAGTGATGGGAGGATGAAACCCCTACCTGGGCGACCGTATTAACGACAGAGCTGAAGACTTTGAGAGGCTGCAGGTATGTATTGTTGAAGGTTAGGATGTTTGCAACCGCGGAATCAGCCTGTGTAACGAAATCGATGGCTGTTTGGCCGACGTGTGGTATGGTCGTCATCCGCTCGAGGGCTTCTTGAGCAGTATCAAGTTCACTGCCTATCGGTGCCGGGACCAGAATAGGTGTAGTATTAGCACCACTGTTGGGATCAGCTGCATCTTTGCTGGCGTCGCCGATGGGCCCAACTGTAGTATCGACATTGCTGTCGGGCACAGCTAGTACGCCTCCTGTTTCCGGGTTGTCGGTTGGTCCTTGAGTCTGCCCAACACGCTTACTCAAAGTCATCCCAATGACTGGATAAGGTAGATCACATACATCCTGAATCACAAGCGCCTGAACTTCTTTTCCTTGCTCTTGCTCACCCCTAGCGGTACCTTTGACGGAACCCTGGCTCGACCAGTGGAAGAAGTGCCTTGCCCGTGCAAAAACCCCCTGGGAGACATTGCCCGATGTTCCAGCAATCGAAGCTACATCACAAGTGGGAGCTTGAAACGGCCCTTTTGACTGTTCCTATGTGAGTCAGTAACTGCGATCGTTTGTGAGCGAACAACTTACAGGGACTGAGCTGGACGCAGAGCCAGACGGGTTTCTAGATGCAAAGAGAGGGAGTTTCCTTGAACGCCTACGAGCCATTGAGAAATCAGTAATTCGTTCAAAGTTTCAGTAAAAGGTCTGCGTTGAAGATGTTGACGTGGATACAGGAAAAGCTTGAAGTTGCGGTAAGCGCCCACCTGCCGTAAACACGTTTCAAAGTGCCGCTGACGCACGGGCCACCCACACACTTGTAGTACAAATCACGGAGTGCATAGTTCCCAAGCCCAGTTAATATATACATTATATTGTTGACTTCGTAGTCAGAGTCCGCACCGCTTTGGGACTCGAGAATGAACAGTAACAAGACTCCCCCTGATGCCAATAGAAGTAACAAACGGGGGCAACCGGGTATAACAACGATAGCTTCCATCGGGCGAAGACACGGTGGGTAGTCTGAGAAACCCATCTGTTGTGTCGAACAGACAAGCGTTCGATAAGTCGTCATAATCTTGGTGTCAAACGCCATGCGACAGCCGCAATCTGTTGTAAGACATCTACGAGACCAAGTCTGGGAGTCAAGAGGGAAAACGAGGTTATCTTTTTTGAATCAGAACATCTGCAGTGGAGATGCATGTAAGCTAGGGGTAGACATACCCATCAATCATTCTTGCCATGGTTGTTCCGATGACTCGCCTCGGCTTGCTCCTGGAATTTCATGCGGAGGGATATCCAGAAGGCATAACCAAGGACATTCCAACACACCACCCAAGTCCATCTATTCCCTGGCCAGACGCTGCCACCAGCAGAGAGGGTCCGCTTGAGAGTTTTGACAAGTGAACGGGTTAATCGTCGCTGCACTAAGCACTTGAAGTTCCCTCACTGAGAGTGGCGATTCACGTCTCGTCCGCTTTTCGTCTGCGAGTAGAGGGTGAGGGTGGAGGAGTGGTCCAATAATGTTCTGCAACAGAGTTAGGTTGGTGGCATAGTACGGAATCTCCCTCCCGGTGTTAACTTGCATCGGTGGTCGATAATGACATTGGGACTACTCGCCCTGCGGGGTTATACCACGGCCATTACATGGAGTGCGTCGTGTCAATGTCCGGCATAGACATGAGTTCGTGCACTCTCTCCTCGTCGTTCCACGCTCTAAACGGATCCATGTCGCCATTTTGTCCCGTCGACAGCATTGCCTTTTGGGGATATTCCCACGGGCACCGCCACCTGCAAATGTCTCTCTGCTCGTTGTTGCATAGGAGGGGCACTGAGAGTCTCTACTTGGCACACGACCAGGAGAAAGGATGCGTCAATTATCGATAATTCTGCACGAAAATGTGGCAAATACAGCCTTTCTGGAAACACACACTGCTTTTGCTTTCTTCACGGTCGCATACCCCGTCATCACCATTGTAGGGAGCAGGAGAACTCGTCCGTTCCTCTAAATCGCAGCGCTAGCTTAAATTCCATGGCGACGCAAACTGCAGATTGAAGCACTCGGTGAGTTCTCGTGCGTATTGGCGAAAGGCAGTCACTGGCTTCGTTCCATGGGCCAGTCCACCACGTTTGCACTGTCTGAACCTGTGAACACACCTTACATGGTGGCCGTCGCGTACTCGTCTGCACTGAGCTGTAGGACGCGCGACGGAACCCCAAGACAATACGCCTCGAAGGACAGCGCCGACGTGGCCGCCGGTGCACCCAACTCGGACTCCCACTGCTCACATGCGTCCGACTCGTCCTCGCTGTCCACGGCGGTGAGCACTCTGGTTGTCGAGGTTATCAGATCGATAATGCCTGCCCTAACCTTTGATTAGAGTCGATTATCTGATCGGCCAATGCGATGATGACTTAGAACATCCGCTCAAGAAAAAAAACCATCGTACCTTGTCCTTTTTCTTCCACCTCCCACTCCCAACCTCGAAAAATGGCGGCCATAGGAGAGTCTTATTCTGTCCGTGGCATGGGTTAGACCTCTGTCATGCGTGCTTCTAGCATTGCGCCGTATTCAAATCCGATCTTTGTCTCGCAGATCAGAGTCACCGCTGTCGCAGCTGGCGAAGAACACGAATACAGGCACTGTGAAGATAACAAAAAGCTGAGATTCCTCACTAAGTTTCCCCATGGCAGTATTCCCGCTTTCGAGGGCGCCGACCATTTCAACCTGACGGAAGGTGCTACCATCGCTCGGTATAGTACGTACCATTCTCGTATTCGCGATGCTTGTCAGATCGTGGGGCGGAAGGAAGAAAAATATATTGGCTCTTATCCCTGTCAGAATTCGTTGTCGACAGAAAGTGGTATTTCTGAGCGCTGCAATCCTTTTCGTTGAAAACGTGTAGGCGAGCAATACTTACGGATAGCCCATCGTTGCTTCGATTTCTCCAAACTCTGGTCTTCTCGATGACACGGTCGATGACGCCGCACCCGTCGACCAATGAGTACATTTCGCATAGACGGATATACAAACGTCTCTGCAGTGCATTTATACGATGATAAACGGATATATCCCTTATAACAAGGGCGTAAATCTGGTAACCCTTCCCTTTCCATTTTTTCCTGACGATTAGCGTTCAACAGAACCACACAGCACCGGCTGAGAGTCAACTCCGTGGGTCCAGCACTCTCGAGACAATCCTTCTCACTTGTACCTACGTTGTTGGCGAGCACCTCACCCCCGCTGATATCACCGTCACTTAAATGGAAGAGGGCAACCAGGGATAACAATGATAGCTTCCATCGGTCGGGGACGCGGCGGGTGGTTTAAGCAACACATCTATTATTTCCAATTGGCAAATATTCGATGAGTGTCATAAGCTTGGTCCCAAACGCCACACGACAGCCGCATTCTGTTGTAAGACGTCTACAGGACCAAGTCTGGGATTTAAGAAGGGAAACGAAGCTATCTTTTTTTGATCAGCACATCTAGGGTGGAGATGAGTGTAATCTAGGGGTAGTCATACCCATAAACCATTCTTGCCATGGTTGTTCCGATGACTCGCTTTCGCTTGCTCCCAGGACTTTATCCAGAAGGATACCCAGGAAGCATTGACAAGGACGTACCCAAACACCACCCAATTCCACCTGTTCCCTGGGCAGACGCTACCGATGATCAGAAGAGACGGTCTACTTGGCGACTATAACAAGTGATCTTGTTAATCATTCGCTACACTGGGTACCCAAAGTTCGCTCCGTGAAAGTAGTAATTGACGTCTCGTTCGCATTCTACCTGCGAGGGGAGCGTGAAGGTAGAGGAGTCGTCCAATGATGTCCTGAGACAGAGTTGGCTCGGTGGCATGCTACGAGAGTCTCCTCTCCACTCCCTCCCAGTCTTATGCATCGGCGGTCGATAATGACGTCCAAGAATGCAGAGAAGTCAGATGCAGACATGGCAGAGCGTAGATAGCGTGGGCAGACGACTTTGCGGCTGGGGACTAAATCCACCTGCGAGAAAGCAGTCAGAACCATCACTGCCGAGAGAGAAGCCATCACTCGGGTATTCGTTAGTTGGCAGAAATCAAAGAGCCATTGACTACTTGCATTGCGGGGTTATACCATGGCCATTGCACAGAGTGTCATCGTTACGTCTGCTTCCCGATCGGATCCGCATCGCTGTTCCGAACTGCCGGCGGCATTGCCTTTTCGAGTTATTCCCACGGGCACCGCCACCCGCTGTCTCCTCCCGACGTGTATTCGACCAGCAGAAAGCATGCGTCACTTGTCGATAACTCTGCACAGATACCGCCTTGCTTGCAACACGCATTACTTTTTGTTTTCTTCACTGTCGTATAACCCGTCATCGCCATCGTAGGGAGCAGTAGACATCGTCCATTCCTCCAAACTGTGGTGCTAGTATAAACTCTGTGACCATGCAAAATGCAGATTGAAGCTCTCGACGAGTTCTAGTGCGTATCGCCAAAGGCATATGCCTCGTTCCACGGGCCGGCCCATCACGTCTGCATCGTCTGATCTGTGAACGCACCTTGTATGCTGCGATGGCCGTCGCGTACTCATCTGCACTGAGCACAGGACACGAGACGACACTTGCAAAGGATACGCCTCGAAGGATAGCGTCGACACGGCCACCAGTGCACCCAACTCGGACTCACAGTGGTCGCATGCGTCTGACCCGTCGTCGCTGTCCACGGTGGTGAGCAAAATAATTATTCATTTAGTATGGTTATCAGGTCGGTAATGCCTTTCCCTGACTATGATTAGGGTCAATTATCCGACCCGCCGATACAGTGATGACTTGGAATGGCCACGCAAGGCAAAAGACTATCGTACCTTGTCCTCTCTCTCTCGACTCTCACTCACGAGCTCAAAAAATGACCGCCATAGGAAAGCTATATACCGTCCCTGGCGTGGGTCAGACCACTATCGTACGTGCTTCTCGCGTCGTGCTGTATTCAAATCCAATCTTTGTCTCACAGATCAAAGCCACCACTGCCGTAGCTGGAGTGGAGCTAGAGGAACCCATATACAAGCATTACAAATATAACAAGATGCCAGAATTCCCGCTTGCGAGGGCGCCGAAGGCTTCAACCTAATGGAAGGTGCCGCCACCGCTCGGTATAGTACGTACCATTCTCGTATTCACGACCTTCTGAGATCGTGGGGTGGATGGGAGAAATATATCTCGACGGTTATCCCTGTCAGAATTCGATGTCAACAGACAGTAGTATTTCTGACGCTACCATCCTTGTCGCTGAAATCATGTAGGCGAGTGGTGCTTACAGACAACCTTTAGTTCCTTCGGTTGCTTTAAATTCCAGCCTTCCCGGTGACATGGTCGAGGGCACCGCACTCATCGACCAATACGTGTGCTTCGCAGAGACGGAAATACAAGCGTCTCTTCAGTCCATTGATATATTGTAAAATGAATATATCGCTCATAACAAGGCCGTAAGTCTAGTGACCCTCCTCTCCCATCGTTCTGACGATCAGTGTCCAATAGATCCATGCAGCGCTTGCTGAGAGTCAACTCCGTGGGTTTAGCACCCCCGAGGCCATTCTTCTGACTCGTACCTACCTTGTTGACGAGCGCCCCACCCCTTCTGACATTTCCATTGCTTCTGTCACTTTCCTTTCTGTCTCGCACACCATCGATGCCCCGCTGCACAACAGGTATCCAAATGTCCTCCACCACCTTGACCTCATCATCGATCAACCAAAACTCAAGGATGTCTTTGGGCAACCCACGTTTGTCGAGAAGGCCGTACGGTACACCCCCCCTGCAAAGGAGAAGGAGGAAAAAGAACCTAAGCAACCTGCTCCTGCGCCAGCTCCTAAGAAGGAGAAACCCAAGAAGGCGGAGGAAGATGATGAGGAGGATGAGAACCCAAATCCAAAAACCCCCTTGATCTCCTACCAAGATCGACGTTCAGTTTCGAGGACCGGAAACATACTTATTCCAACAAGAACACGTGCGGGCCTGGTGGCTCTGGAGTGTTTCTGCCAGAAGTAAGTGTGCGAAAAATTTCATCCTCTTCGTGGAGTTGACTCCCGCTCCGGTAGCTTCGACAAAGAAAGTTTCTCAATTTTTATCGTGTTGACTTCAAATACAACGAAGAGGTGACCATCGTCTTCATGTCTTTTAGCCAGATGAGTGGTCTCTTCAACCGCCTGGAGGCTGGACGTAAATACCTTTTTGGATCCGTGGGTATCACCAGAGCGGTCAAAGATTCAATTATCGCCAGTGGTTTGATCTTGCGGGTCAAGATGACCAAGCCCGTTGTCAAGATAGCATCCAACTATGTGAGTTACGACTACAAGAAATTGGACATGGAGAATTCCGAAGACAAGGCCTTCTGCGAGGGTGCTCTGACCTGGGACTTGGAAATTGACAACGAGAAGTGGCAGGATGGAAAGAATGTGAGTCCGCATTTTTGACATGTTTATGTGGGATGCTGATCGTGGACATGTTCTTCTCTTGTTACAGTTCAAGTAAAGGAAGTTGGTTTGTTGTATCCTCATAGTACGCGTGTATCTCGGCAGTGCTCTGTAGATTTTGTTTGCGAAGTTATGATACTGAGTTGACTGATGGGAGGTGAAACTTTTCCATGACATAGATATCAGAGGTTTTCAACACCAACACCACGGCGGCGACCGATAACTCCTGTGCGGAGATGAAATACCCCACCAAGGCACCTGGACTTTCTGATCGTATCATGGCTCTCACCTCCATCTCCAACACTTGTCGATGACATAGGATGCTAGTTGATGCCCCCCAATGAAGGATCTACCCCTCACCAAGCTCCGAATGTTAGGGTTCACAACATGATAATCATGCAGTCCTTCAAGTCATTGTGAAGTCCTCAAAAGGAACTCTTGATTCAAGTGTGAACTCTGGTTATCCAAAACAGCAGATGTAACCATCAGTTGACTTAGTTGGTCTCAATACTTGGTGCATCCTGGATTAGTGAATCCTATCATGATATTTGAAAGGAACCACACTTCTCCCTGGAGAATTTACACAAGCTGGGGGCTGTGCATTTCTTTGTGAGTCATGTGAAGTGGGAGGTGTTACACCCACATACATCTACCTTCACTAAATTCTTTTGTTATTGACAGGGTTCCTTTCAGATTCCTGTCAATGATCAACTACCAAAATTGTGGGGAAAACTCATTGCATTGCAGAAATGCTCCTAACACTTTGAAGCACAGTACAAAATACATAGTGTGGCATCAAATGCATATTTTGGGAAGTCTTTTTTTGGGTATGAACTGCTTTTATGATGCCTATGGATCAAGCACAGAATGTGAGACAAGTATGAACTCTGTTTTTACTTATCTACTATTCAACATAGTTCATAATAAGCATGCAATTGAGAGACATCCAGACTAGGGAATTGGTCTGTAGCATGTATGCCATTTATCCCCATGAACCATTTCATGCAGATCCAACTCTATACAACAGCCTTTGGGAATAACTGCTATGGTACACATGGAGTACAGTGGATACCTCACTGATACAGGTATCCACAGCAGTAATCTGCCTTTTGGACCCCTAATCCAGCCATCATGGTGAAGTTTGAACTCGGTCACCAAAAGCGTGGCCACCAATTGAGTCTGTGGTTCCTCACCCCCCCATGAGTGTCCATCAAGCAATTGTTCACCATCACAGAGTGCATGAGATGGAGTGGATGAAAAGCAAATCTGACATGACCTAATGACTAAAATTGCCTGAATGAGCCAAAATATTCATTGTAGGTCCAAAGCACTCACCATCTACCATGCCAGGTGAAACAGCTGTATTGCCCAAATTGGAAGGAGACAATTTCAACTGGTCATGGGTATTGATAATGTCTTCATAGGCATTAACATCCCACACCCTCACAGTCTTGTCCAAAGAGCCTGACATAATCTTCCTACCATCAGGGGATAATGCAACTGAAAGGACTGCATGTGCATGCCCTTCAAGATGGCTGCCAATCTGGACTCCTCTTTCAGCATCCCAGACCCTCACAGTCTTGTCTGAAGAGCCAGACACAATCCTCTTGCCATCACAGGAGAATGCAACTGAAATGACTTGATCTGTATGCCCCTCAAGATTACTGCCAATCTGGACTCCTCTTTCAGCATCCCAGACCCTCACAGTCTTGTCCTTTGAGCCTGACACAATCCTCTTGCCATCAGAGGAGAATGCAACTGAAACAACTCCATCCATGTGCCCCTCTATGCCAAGTAGTTGAGCTGCTTTCCAGTATTCCAGAGTTCCCACAACTCCAGGAAGGGTGCAAAACTTTGGTTTGACTATGCTTGACAGCATTGTTTTCACATGAAGAAATGCCAGTGCAGACATATACACATGTGGTGCACTGTGAGGGATTGCCCCATTGAAGACATCAATAAACCTGATTCCCTCTTCTACCACTGTTAATGCATTCTCAAAGGCATCTTGGTTCTGTAATGTTAAATTAGACCAAGATTAATTGCACATACATAGCTGTATCAAGCTCACCAAAAGCCACCTTGCAGCAGAGACAAGAGCAGTGGCAGCACTTCTAACTTTCCCCAAAAGACTCATAGCCTCAAGCCAAAATAGAGTTCTTTCACTTCTCACAAAGCCCTCCACCAACTGTGCAATAGCAACACTAAATGAGGTCTTCTCCAGATGTTGGGACCAAAATTGACAGGAGTATGATAAATGAGGGGGAATGTTCCTGCTGATTCTTCCTGGTAAATCAGCAACCTCTGCATTACTCAAGTAGGAACTCTCCAGTCCACAGATGTTGAACTGGAGTTCATCTTGAAGGACCTGCAGGGCAGCAACAGCTAGGTCATCTGTGCGTGAAGTGTTAATGAAGTAGATCCCACTCTGTGATTTGTCAGTTAGGAAGTCATAAAAGGATGCATGCAGAGGTTGGACAGGAGAGGTGTGGTCAAGGATGCCTCCCAATGCTGGGGACATGAACTCGAGGATGACGAAGACATCATAGTGATCCTGTGTGTTGGGGAAGCATTTACACATGTGATTCAAGGCCGCCATAGGCAGAGGCTCAAGTGTCACCAAGACTTGGTGCATCACAGAATGGTATCGTTCAAGGGCATTCCTAGATTTTGGGGCAGCACTCTCCAGGATCACCAAGTACATTGTGTCCAAGAGTGACCTTCCCTCTTTGGACTGTAGACTACACTGCAAGCATTTCACAATTTTTCTTCAAAAAACATGTTGAAAAAATAGAGAGAAGAGATACTCTTTTATTTTGGATGATGTGTCAGAAAAAATGCAAATATAATATTATCTTCTCTGTGCAGAAACATAGATTGATGGTAATGACCATTAGCTTCTACCCTAATGGTCATTACCATCAATTCATGTTTTCTGGCAGAAAATAGAATATATTTTCTGCATTTTTTCTTTCCCAACATCTAAGATAAAAGAGTATCTCTTTCCTCTATTTTTTCAGTATATTTTCTGGAGAAACATTGTGAAATGCTTGCAGTGCTAACCATGTCCTTGAAGCGCTCCTTCACAATTGCTCCCACAGTATTTGGCTGGATATAATCACAGGCCAGATGAGCCCATTCAAATAGGCAGTCTGCCTTCTGAGAAATCTCCTGGATTTCAGCATCCCCAATGTCTGGTAAATGTCCAAGTTGGTTGCAAATGTAGAGCCGGATATCAAGTTCTGTCAACACCATAGAAGCATCATCCAGGCAAGTTGCCTTCACATGTGCAGCACCACTTAACACATGCTGAATGTCAGGTAAAGGGCAGGATGTTACAATGATTCGGATGTTATGGGGAAGATTGCCAGCCCGAGGCCCAGGGACCGACAAGATGTGCTTCTGCGATCCTTCCAGACCACTCTCGTCCAGTGCGTCGACCACCACGACCACGTTTCCAATCATGGTACTAGATACCTGCGACAATGGCTCCAAAATGAGCTTCTCCCATTGTAGCATGATGTCAGATGTTGTCTTGAGGGAGTAGTCCTTTGATAGCACATCAGCCAGAGCTCGTCGGAATGCTGGGTCGTTGTCTGCCAGATCACAGGTGATGGTGGC
Organism: Pisolithus thermaeus; assembly: GCA_024663475.1. Taxonomy (NCBI): domain Eukaryota; kingdom Fungi; phylum Basidiomycota; class Agaricomycetes; order Boletales; family Pisolithaceae; genus Pisolithus; species Pisolithus thermaeus. The sequence goes on from JANFAF010000005.1 coordinate 603,998, forward strand.
AAATATCTTTTCCTCGTGATGCTCGGCCTGCCTATCCCAGGTAAAGCAAAAGCATGACCCCAACCCTCCGGTATCCTTTAGCCACAGAGCGATGGTATGTGCAATAGCTGACTTTCCCCTACTGGCCTGACCATGCAGCCAGAGAATGGGCGGAACATTTCCATCAGTGTTTTGGATCCAGCTGATGATCTCTGTGAGAACCTCAGTCCTGGTACCGTCTGGGCACTTCTTCGTCTTATTGACACCCGCCCCTCCTGTGTAAGCCATGCCTTCCAGGCTCAAATCCCCATAGATGAGATACAGTTTCCCATGTGCAAGGTTCAGATCTTCAACTACGTGATGCATGTTAGCGTGGATATCCCGGACCACATGATCCTGGTACTGTTGCATCAAGTCATTCAGCATCTTGGTGTAGCCATCCATCCTGGCCCACGTCTCAGACTTTATATCCATCATGTTCTTTCCGACTCTCCTCCCTGAAAACAATTTCGATCAGCCATTGGATGAAAGGTGCAACCAACATACAAAAGCTTGTTGTCTCCAAGTAATTCTTGATGAACCAGGCCACATCGCTTATCACCTGTGCAACCTTCCCTAAAGTTGCTTTCACACTATTCATACTCCGGATGGTATCGTCTTGCAGAAGAAATTCATAAACCATTCTGACTGTAGCAAGGAGGTCAGACACGTCATGGTCTAGGTTAGCTTGATTGACAAGGGACTAAAGAGGGCTCTGTGAGGTGAGCGGCACAGATGGCCAGAGTGTGAATGTACCTGAGCAGCAGTGGTCAAGATCCCCAGTGCAATCTGGGTATAAGGATGGACCTGCACGCTTACATCAGCGCTGCTGAGTGATGGGAGGATGGAACCCCTACCTGGGCAACCGTATTAACGACAGAGCTAAAGACTTTGAGAGGCTGAAGGTATGTATTGTTGAAAGTTTGGATGTTTGCAACTGCGGAATCAGCCTGTGTAACGAGATCGATGGCTGTTTGGCCGATGTGTGGTATGGTCGTCACCCACTCGAGGGCTTCTTGAGCAGTGTCAAGTTCACTGCCTACCGATGCCAGGATCAGAATAGGTGTAGTATTAGCACCACTATTGGGATCAGCTACATCTCTGCCAGCGTCACCGATTGGCCCGACTGTAGTATTGACATTGCTGTCAGGCACAGCTGGTACGACTCCTGTTTGAGGGCTGTCAGTTGGTCTTTGAGTCTGCCCAACATGCTTGCTCAAAGTCATCCCAATGACTGGATAAGGAAGATCACATACACCCTGAATCAGAGCCACCTGAGCTTCTTCTCCTCGCTGTTGCCCACCCCTAACGGCACCTATGACAGAATCCCTGTTCGACCGGTGGAAGAAGTACCTTGCCCGTGCGAACACGCCCTGGGAGACATTGCCCGATGTTCCAGCAATCGCAGCTACATCATGAATGGAAGCTTGAGATGGCCCTTTTGACTGTTCCTAAGAGGTGTGCTCAATTCTAAAATGAGTTCGCAGTTCGCCAGTTCGCCAGGTCTGACAACCGGCTAATGAGTGATGTGTTACATTGCTGTGACATGATTACCTAAGAGGCTCCACACTTTGGTGCTCAGTGGCTGACCGCAGTTGTCGTGCTGACCACCATGCTGATTTCCACTGATGTTGTGTGCGGAGGATGCTAACCTACTGATAATGAGTGCAGTCACCTACCAGACCCTCGCGCTATCTTCTTCTGGCCAGTGCAGGGACATCAATGAGCCCTGGGAGGATGACTTGGATGAAGATGGTGCCAGTGCCTCAGCTTGAGCTCGCTTCTTCACTACTGCCAGTGCAGCCTTCCTTGGACTCTCAAGCTTGGTATCAGATGGCCTACAGGGGCCCTACAATCAGTGGAAGAAGTGTGATGTGTTCTTTGAAATTGCCTTGAGCTGGCCAGATAGGGATTTTCGCAGCAAGTTCAGGTACAGTGTCCCCAGTCAGCAATGCAAGCTAACATGCACTCCACCTCTTACAGGGTCTCGCATGTTACATTTGACCGGCTCGTATGCTTACTGGAACAAGACCCCATCTTCTACTCAACTGGAAAGAAGCCACAGCATCCTGTCCACTACCAGCTTGCATGCTTCCTCATGTGCTATGGAACATGTGGAGCTGATTCACTCCAGGTTGCTCATAAACTTGGTATTGGATTCAGATCAGTTTTTACTTATTGCCATCGTGTTGTCCAGGCACTACATACCATTGGTTTGCAGGTTGTTTCTTGGGGTGATAATGAGCAGTGGAAGGTGGTCTCTGACTATATATTTGATCATTATGGCTTTCCACAATGTGTCGGGATCCTGGATGGTTCTTTAATACGTCTGACACAAATGCCTGAGAAGGCTAGTTTCACATTCATATGCCACAAGAAATATCCTGCAGTATGTGCATTTTTCAACCATGATTCCTTAGCTGACCTATGTCCTTTACTGGAGATCAATATACAGGCAATTGTTGATCATCAAAAGCACTTTATTTCATTCGATTTGGGATGGCCGGGATCAGTAGCAGATGTGATGGTTTGGAAGAAGTCACAAGTTTGGCAATGGCAGCTTGAATACTTTTCAGGGAACTCACAGGTCTTGGCAGACAAAGGTGAGCTCCCTGTCCTGCTGACATGCAATTTAATAAATGTGTTGCAGGTTATCCCTCGTCACCATATGTTCTATGCCCATTCACTGAGCCAGAGGTGGGTTCTCAGCCACTGCATGAAAAATTACAGTGCCGTAAATTCAACAAGCGCCTGTCATCCATACAAATCTATGTTGAACATGCATTTGGTATGCTCAAAGGGCACTTTCCAGCTCTAAAGGACCTGCCACCAGAACAAGACATTCAAGACACATACCGATTGATGGAGGCTCTCCTTGCACTTCATAACATATGCATTGACTTTGAAGATCTCCCAGAGCACATCCCATTTTATGATCCAGCCGATCATGATAATGGAACTGCAGAAGATGATGAGGGGTTTGACATTAGTTTGTCATCTTACGGTGGAGTCTCAGAAGGTGATGTTCTATGTCCAGCTTGGGAAACAGATGAATGGCTCAAGGAAGCTGGCCATTGGCATCGCCTTCAAATACTAGATGACTTGTTTCCATTAAACTAAGTACCAGTCCAAGTAACTGACTATGAACAAGTTTGAGTATGTGCCACAAGAAACAGATTATTAGCCTGTAAGGTATTTCATTAAGACCTGCCTCGCTGCTGCCTTGAGGTCCTCTGGCATTTCTTTCATTACCAAAATCTCACGTGCATTCCTCACCTTTGCATCAATCTCCACAAGCTCCACTTCCCACTGCTCCTTCCCAAGCCTGAACTCTTGATTTTGACCCTCACGTTCTTCTCGCCTCTTCAGCAATCCAAGATGTTCATTTTCTGCCTTGGCTGTGGACTCCAGGTAGCTGACATTTGTTGTGAGAAAGTGGGCCACTTCAGATCCCAGACTACTCCGAGATGAAGATTTCTTGTGTTGTGGCTCTGGGACACCTGTTGATGCCTTCTGAGTCATAGCTCCCTTGCCTTTCAACTTTGTAGGTAATGCTGCTTTCTCTAATTTGAGTTTCTTCATAGGTGGGGCTTTACTTGGGTTGTTCTCGCCACTTTCCGTCCCACTCTCACTCGAAAGGCTAACATCTTCATCAGATATATGCCCTGAGTAACGCTCCTGCTCATGGGAAAGACCTGGGTGGTTTCCAAGCCTGTTCCCACTTTGAGTCACTGATGGATTCTCACTGATTTTAGATGTCTCATACCTGTCATTGAATAATGTGTACCATCCTTTATCATACCATCCCTTGAGAACAGTCCCATTTAGATCACCAATGGCCTTTCCAGCTTTCCTTGCTTTCTCGATCCTCCCATCAAAGTCCTCTGTATCAGCATCCCCATCTCCATTTCCAGTGAATGATTCATAAGCAAGGATTTGAGTAAATACTTGGCACAGCCACTCATATCATCCCTTCACAGACTCTGCTGTGTGATGGCCATCAAATGTTTTCTTTGCAACCTAGTACAAGAAAATCAGTCACTCTATGGCAACTTGTTGCTCTCCATACTTACCTTCTTAAATGCAGCCTTTGGGTAGGTCACTAGTAAGTCATACAATGTACTGTCTGGGCTCAACAACGCATCCAGGAGGCCCATTGTGTTGTTATCAGACCACTTTCCAGCTGTATCCAACAAGCTTTCAAGAGCCTGTTCTCCCTCAGCTTTTGCCACTTTCTTGGTGTGTTTATGGCCTATTACTGGCTTGCTCCCCTCCAAGTTTGACATGGGTGCAGTGTTCTCCTTGAGGGTGCTCCTTTGTTGCTGGTTAGTAGTGGCTTGTGGGGGAGCCATGACAGTGCCCCACTGGGCAGGATAGAGTTGTGGCATGTAGCTCAGAGCATCTGGAATGACAACACCTTCTGTGTTGCCATGAGGTCCAGTAAGGTAGCTGCCCCCTGGGCCACTGAGGATGCTAATTTCATTTGAGTTGCATGGTGAAAAAAAAAAAAAAGATTGTGCACCTTTGTTGTGACCAACAGCTTTCACCATTGTCATCTGAGCTGTGAATGTTATCCACATGCCCCACTGGTAGGTTATATGGAGACTGATTTGACCAGACTTCGCTGGGACTGGTATGTTGGTAGTATGCATTCTCATCAAGAATGTTCCATCCATGAAATGATGGCAAAGAGGTAGGGTGAGAAGTTGAATGATGATTTGCACTGGGTTCAGTCTGGTTGGGCTGCCCAAGTGCAGTGGTATGATGGCCATGTAGTCCATCTTGACCATAGTAATCCAACATTTAAATAATGCTGTATGTTGGATTTAAAACATCTGTGACATTTTCTACCTACTACTTGCTTCCCTGTGTCATGTCAGGGTAGTACAGAGGTTAGTCCAAATTTGGATCTGACTAATCCATTCTCCTGTCAGTTATTTAGAGTTTCAAACCTGGCGAACTGGTGAACTGCGAACTCATTTTAGAATTGAGCACACCTAAGTGTGTCAATAGCTGAGATCGCTTGTGAGCGAGTGAACAACTTACAGGGACGGTGTTGGACGCAGAGCCAGACAGGTTTCTAGATGCAAATAGATGGCATTTCCTTGAGTGCCTACAAGCCATTGAGAAATCAGCAATTCGTTCAGAGTTGTGTAAGGGCTGCGTTGAAGATGTCGACATGGATACAGGGAAAGCTTGAAGTTGCAGTAAGTGCCCACCTGCCGTAAACACGTTGCAAAGTGCTGCTGATGCAGGGGCCACCCACACACTTGTAGTACAAACCACAGAGTGCATAGTTCCAAAGCCCAGTTAATATATACATTACATTGTTGACTAGTCAGAGCCTGGATCGCTTTGGGACTGAAGAGCAAGTAGTAACAAGGCTCCCACTGATGCCGATAGCAGTAATGGACACGGGCAACCAGGTATATCAACGATAGCTCTCATCAGTGGGGTGGCTTGAACAACACACTATTACATCGAAGATACAAATATTCAATGAGTCATGTTGAGACAGAAGTCTCAAACAAGCCAGCTTCACATGATGACTAGGTATGATCAATTGAGACCATACATAGTCTAAGAAAAATAGTGAAACCCCATGACAGGGAAATGACATCAATTGCAGGCATGAGGACAGACAAAGTGTCTTGTCTGCCCCCATGGTAACAGATATCAAATACTACGAGCGTATAACAAGGTAGCTACAAACAGAGTGAAATGACAAGAGAGACGAGACAGCCACTTGTCACCCCACACCTATGCTTGATACTAAGCCCCTCAAAACTAAGTGTCCACTTGCGATCAACTTACCATTCACCTAATAAAACTTGCTCACTGCTGTGCTGTAGGGAGTGAGTACTCCCCATTATGATATTCTTTTGGTTTTATAGCTTTTGGTTTTACTTTTACTTTACTCTTTTATTTTCTTTTCTTTTGTTTTTGTTCTTTTACCTTAGACTTCTCTTAGCTTCGAGTTTAGGCACGTGAGGTAGCTTACATAAGCCTGTGCGCACCTACACTCCTCTGTAACTACTTACAGAAATAACATCGAAGTACCGAGTTACAAGTTCGAGTTCGAGTTAGTGAAGGCCATTGCGAGTGCCTTCAGCCTCAGACAGATCCTAGACTGCCCCAGACGTCTTCTCTCAGACAGTACTCTCCCTCTTACAGGCTATAGAAGCCCCTTAGGAAGATCTCACCCCTTCAGTCTCCTTTGCCCATCTTCGGTCGCACTTTATCAGTCTCTTCAGTGCTCACAAAAAGTTGTCATTGGCTTGGTCCCAAATGCCATGCGACAGCTGCAATCTGTTGTAAGACACTTACAGGTCAGGTCAGAGATGTAAGAGGGAAAACGAAACTATCTTTCTCTGGTCAACAAGATGTGTATAAGCTATGGGTACACATACTTACCTGTATATCATTCTTGCCATGGTCATTCTGATCACTCGCTTCTGCTTGCTCCTGGGATTGTATCTGGAACAATACCCAGAAGGCATAATTGGCAAGAACCCATCCAAACACCACTCAATTCCACCTGTTCCCTGGGCAAATGATTGCATGAGAAGAGAAGGGTCCACTTGGCAACTATGACGAGTGAACAGGCTAATCAGTCGCTACACTAAGCACCTAACGTTCCACCCACTGATCGGAGCATAAAGGCGGAGGAGTTGTCCAGTAATGTCCTGAAACAGAGTTGGCCCAGTGGCATAGTATGGGAGTCTCCTCTTTACTCCTCCCAGTCTTAACCTGCATCAGCGAAGGATAATGTCATCTAAGAATGCGGAGAGGTGCACACATTGCACAGCATAGATAGCATAGGCAGATGTCATTGTGGCCAAGGACTAAATCCACCTGCGAGAAAACAGTCAGTACCATCACCACCGAGAGAGAGAGGCCATCATACTGGTGTTCGTGTAGTTTCATGTATGTACATGACAGAACCATTGACTACTTGCATTGGGGGGGTTATGATACCACAGCCATCACACAGTGTCATCTTCCCATCTGCTTCCAAATCAGATCCACATCACCATCCTGGACTGCCGGCAGAATTGCCTTTTGGGGCCATTCACACAGGCACCTGTGAATGTCTCCACACATATCCAACCAGCAGAAAGGGTGTGTCACTTATCGACAACTCTGCATGGAAGGGCTATTTGCTAGAAACAGAAGAACGTCTCAGTCGTTGGATAATGAACTAAGTAATCTACACGAGAACTGTGAACCTAGAAACAGAAGAATGTCTACTGATGCCAAGTTAGTCCTTGTGTAACATATAACATATCGTAAGCATACCTCAGTTGTTGGATAACGAACTGAGGGAAGAAAGAAAGCATACTGCTGTAGCATCTATTTGTACATGTGTCATGTGATGATCTTGGTGTCCACACTGTAAAAGTACAGTAAACAAGTACAAAGGTCAGTCCAGAGAGAAAGTTCCAACACACCCCCTCAGCACAGCACCAGCAATAAACCCATGCAATGAACCTGGAAGGACAAACAAGCAAGAGGCTTGGTGAGAAGGTCAGTGACATTCTGATGAGTGGGGATCCACTTGGGCATGAACACCCCCTTGCTGATGTGTTCATGAAGGAAGTGATAGCATACATCCATGTGCTCAGTGCAAGAATGATTTAGTGGGTTAGAGGACAGTGATATCACTCCCATATTGTCTGCATATATGATAAATGGAAGGGTGATCTGTTGAATTAATGAGTTAAATGCTGAATGTATCCAAAGTCCCTCCTGAATGCAGGCTGCAAGCACCACATCAGGAAAAAAAATTTGATAGGTAGCATAGCCATCAGGTACAATGTGATGTATAGACACTGGAGTGCTATGTAATTTCAGGTACATCCTCCATATTGACATATTGTTGTCACTGTGTGACATCAAGTGCCACATAGTTCTGATAGCATTGCAGACAGTTTAGTAGCACATTGTAGACATTGTAGTGTCCTACTATGTTATGTCATGCTCTCAGTCCACCTCAGCATATGTAGATAATCATTTGTTCACATCCATCTCTGCTAATTGCTCCTCAGCTTGCATCAAAAAAAAAAGACACATGATACATGTTAAAAAAGATGGACTATTCTAAGGACAAAAACATATCTACAGTGAGTGAAAAAACCCTTGCAATGTTTCGCTATTTTGCACTAAGTGCAGTGTAGCACTGGAGGGCATGGGAATCTCGCTTGGCAGTAGTGGGATGGATTGTAGTGACTCTTGGCTACCAAGGGGTCACTGTATCATGTGATTCCATCCAGTAGTCATCAAGATATGCTGGTTTTAAAACAGGTACACCATTGCAAGGGTTTATTCACTTTTGGTAATGGAAGGGTATATGGGGATATCAGTACTTGGTATAGCCTCCTTTTGCTTTAAGCACTGCCTCAACCCTCCTAGGCATGCTTTCAATCAACTTCTGACACTCTTCAGCTGGTATATTATTCCACTCCACCTGAGTCCTCTCCCACAACTCCAGTATTCCCTTGGGTGGATGCTCATACTCTGCAAGCCTCCTCTTGAGGTAACCCCAGGCATGTTCTATGGGGTTGAGGTCAGGGGACTGTGCAGGCCATACCACAGTCCTAAAATCCTGCTCCTCCAGCCACTCCTTGACCTGCTTGCAGGTGTGCTTGGGGTCATTGTCCTGCTGGAAGATGATGTCAGGAGGATGAAGACCATAATACTCAAGGGAATCTTGTAGTTCATCCTTCAAAATTTGGAGGTAAAGTTCTCCATCCATCCTCCCATCAATCTTGGTGGCATATCCAACACCCTCCCAAGTCATACAGCCCCACATCATGAGAGAACCTCCTCCAAACTTCAGAGTCCCCTCCACTAGCCTATCATTCAGCTTCTCCCCTGGCTTTTTCCAAACCCATTTGTGACCATCTGAGCCCAGGTGGTTGATTTTAGTCTCATCAGACCATACCACCCTCTTCCAGTCCTCCAGAGTCCAATCCTTGTGAGCATAGGCAAAATCAAGTCTTGCCTTGTGATGCTTGGCAGAGAGGATAGGACATTTATGCTTGACCACAGCCTTCATACCAGTCTTCTTTAGGTGCTGCTGGACAGTGTTTGGGTGGAGGGGCTGGTTGATGATATTGGTAAGAGTTTTGGTCACCTGGACAGCATTTTCTGCCTTGTGAGTGGAGATGAGGTGGATGGCATGGCAGACATTGGCAGGGGAAAGCTTGGATGGACAACCTCCAGTGGACTTTTGCAGGGTGGAACACTCCTTGGAATGAAGCCTAGAGATGGTAGAGAGATGGAGGCCAGTACTAGAGGCAATAGAGGAAGCAGAGTGACCAGCATCAAGCATAGTCAGGATAGTATTCCTTTGGGTGGCAGAGATGGATCCCATGGTGGTAGAGGTTGGAAACAAAGAAGCATGGGAACTTTTTGGAACTCAGACACATTGTTGATATGTGTATCTTTGTTTGTAGGACCAAACAACCACAACTACCCCTTCATTTGAGTGAGATTCCACCACCCTGGCCAAAAGTGAATAAACCCTTGCAATGGTGTACCTGTTTTAAAACCAGCATATCTCAACAAACACTGGACAGAATCACGTGATAAAGTGACCCCTTGGTAGCCAAGAGTCAGTACTACAATCCATCCCACTACTGCCAAGCGAGATTCCCACGCCCTCCGGTGCTACACTGCACTTAGTGCAAAATAGCAAAACATTGCAAGGGTTTTTTCACTCACTGTACTTCTTGCAAAGCCTGAAGCAGCTGATTAGCCAGAAATTCAGAACTGAAGTCTGATTACATAACAAAATGGACTCATGATTGGAATCAACTCTTGATGGGTTTGATGAAGACAGATGGGTATTGGGCATACAGCTGCCAGATATGCAGATCATGATTGTGTGTGAAGACAGCATCTGCAACTTGCTGGAAGTACACTTCCTTTTGAGCACTCATCTGTTGATGCCATCGCCCTTCATTTACCACCTCTTGATGAGAGTCCAAGAACAACTTGATGCGACTATCTGGATAGGTCTTGCACCAACAAATGAGGTGAGTGGTATGGGCCTGGATGTTAGGATCCTTATTGTCCCATCGAATCTTGGGGATCCTCTCTACAGGAGTCACGGATGAGTGACCATGACCATGACCATGACCATGGGTAGACAACGATGACACTAACTCCTGGGCAGCTAGCTGGTCGACCAGCATAGGATTAGCCATGAAGAATGGAGAAGAGCCTAGTACTACTAGACTTGCAGTCATGGCTCACTTCAGAATTCGAATGTTGCTGCACAGCATACTAACTGCAGTGTAATGACTTTTGCTTTTTTTGTTTTTTGCATACAAATACAAATTAATGGTACATTCATTCCATCCAGACTTCTGTTTCCCATCTTTCAAAATGTTGAGTATGGCTTGGAGCAGATCTGTCTGTTTGTTAAATGACTGCTGAACCTCGCTTTGTAACTTCTTAACAGCCTCTTCAATTGTTTCTGTGCAAGATCTCATCTCAACATCAAATGATTGGAGAAGTTGGGGATGTTTGTTGACTGGTTGTAAAGGTGGAGTAGACTTTTGTCCCTTGTGTGTTCATAAGACAATCCCCCGACTGCCAGGGAGTCTTGTAAATATTTAGTATCTCATCTGAGTAAACAAAGGGTTGCCTTACCTGCGGCTGAGGGTCAGCTTCCTCTTCTTCTCATTGCCTTTTCAAACTGGCTGTCATTTTTCCACTTGTATTTGCCTCTGTGTCTGGGTGGTTCTGCACCCCACACCAATCAGTACACATTATTTGATTTCAAGGTTCTTACTGATATTGGGCTATGCTCACTTGAAGGCAGCAGTGGGGGTGGAAGTTGAGTGTATATAAATCTTGGGGTAGAAGGTCATCTTGACTATTCAGAGGCAGAAATGGGTCTTTGCAGAGTATCACTAAACTGTCATCACTATGAGGACTGTGAGGACTATGAGGACTGCTGAACGCGACGGTTTTGAGAGGACAGCAGGACATTGTGAAGGTTGAGTGGCCAGGTAGGTACTAGGTGACTTCAATTTGAACTCGAACACATGTTGCGGGTGATTTTTACAGAGTCGGATCAAGTGACCAACAACATCCTCCATCTTCCCTGCTGACAGACTCCATGTTAGTGACCAGTGCCACTGATCACCACGACTGAATTGTATAGTAATACTATGTCAGTTTATTCTTGAAAATTGTCAGGTATGTACAATAAACTTTGCTGACTCCCATGATTGCATCATGAATTCCGGACACGTGACTTTGTTTACTTCGACATTTGTACCTGGTTTAGTAAGTGGCATCAACAATGTTCCATTCACCTTCATCCCTGTCACCAGTGGTGGCCACCATGGTTCTCTACACACTTACCAGTGCTCCCCCTCAATCCCAGACTTGGCAGCACGATCATCAGATGTTCTAATTCCATTTCAATCACATGGAATCGACCTTGTCATACTCTCATAGCTCATGTGAGTAGTTGTGATATTTGGTGCCCTGCTGATGTTTCTAGTTTGCTTCTAGTTTTGTTTTCAATGCATCCACATTGATGTCTGGATCTATTTCCCCCAAAGGTGCCTTTTGAAGGGTTTCTGGATGGCTTCACACCACTCATGTCCTGTTGACAATTTCCATCTTCTCAAGCTTCGTTGACAGTTATGGATTCGACTTTAATTCTGCCATTTCATCATCTATGTTTGATGATGATACATGGACACTCCAAACATTTGATAGGTAGTCCAGGTGATGCAGGTATGCTGTCATCTCTTGATTGTTTTTCCCTACTGATGTACAGATTCTCCATTGCTACCAACTCATCCTCAACTCACTTCAAGTTGATGGTCTTAATGCCTGATGAGCTATCTCTGTCAGGGTTTGGATTACCATCATTGTTACCATCACCATTGTTCACAATATGTCTCACAGTGTCACCATCTATCCTCTCAAGCACATGCCAAGCATGTCTGAACACAAACATTTGGTTACCATGTCTTACTAACAGCCTTGACTGGAGTGCTCTGTTTTATATATATATTGATGTCTTTGATGCCAACTCTTCTTCTGAACCCAGTGGGTGCTACTCACCAGATCATGTAAGGATACTTATCATGGTTCATGGCCCAGATCCATTGTTTCCATACAATATCATCTCAACCTTGGTGAGAACTTCAATGAACAATATCACATGTACAGCATTTAATTCTATTGCTTGATTATCATAACAAGGTGGGCACCAGGATTTTACTCCGAGAATGCAGATTTAATTCAAGATTATATGCTGATCAGGGTGATAGCCATTGATTAGATAGTAGAGTTTCAGGGTTGGCATCGCCATCCATTGACACTCTATCCCGCTGTTTCAATTGCTGTTGTATGGAGGTACACCATCTCTTCATTCAATCACATCAACACACTTATGAATTCAAAAGCCTTGGGCTGCCCAACACCAATTGAGTTAGTGTCATGTTTGCTTCCATTTCCTGTCTGAAATAATTTGACTGCAGCAATACAGCAGATGTTCCATGGAAATCTGGAAAAACTCTGACCCTGCTGCTTGTGAACAGAAGATCCACTGTCCTTGTCACAAGGTATGATATGGTCAGATGATCCTGGAGCTTTCATGCTGATGTACTTGAATCCACCAGATGTAGAATAGGAGTATCAATGAAGAAAATAAGTATTTAAGTGCCACTCTGCCATTTGCATGTGCCATGGCCGATTTATTCTCTTCTGCTGACCAGTCTAATGATGGTGATGACATGGCTACTGCAGCATGGAAGCGGCGGATTTCTCAACTTGAGGAAGAAGTTGAAGCCCTTCAAACCTCTCAGCAGAAGAAATTGTAAGTTTTCAACAATCTGGGTGGTATAAGCTGACTATTCCACCTCAGAGGTTTCGCAGTAGCTGGACATTGCATCAGGAGACTTGTATCTCTAACTGCTCGGGTTGAAGACCTGGTTGGTGAATCTGATTGGCACATGTGCCTTGATGACTTTGAGGGTCAGCACACAAAAGAGTATGTTATATGCTGAGTTGTATTTCTTTTCTTGACAAGGTGTATAGACAGGACTGCTTGTTCAAGGCATACAACAAACTGCTCAATCACTGACCCTCCCTAAGGAGGGTGTTGGAGTCCAGGGATGCACCCAAACTTGCAAACATCTTCAAGGAGGTGACACTGTCTTCAAGATCTCTGTCTGACTGCATTGACATTTCATACAGCTTAACAAAGGTGCTGATTCTGCTCGTGGTGATGATGCAGCTAGCCTCAAGTCAGTGGTTGTGCAGTGGCTTATGTCTGCAGACCCAGAGGAGCCTGCACTTCGACCAGATGAGAATGATGGGCGAGGGTTTGACCATGAGCTAACTGGACATTTACTCTGCCTGGTTGATTATGACTGGTGGAGGGCTGAGTAAGCTATTGTCCACTTCATATTATTTTCAATATCAGTAACCTGAGCTGTCTGGATAGTCATCATGCAGCAATTCATGACTGCCACCCTGACTTCCTTGTAACCACATATTCCTGGCCAACATTCCTGTATGAAAATGAACTTTTTGATCCAAACAATCCTGCAGATGGATTGTTCAATGGTAAACTGCTGGTTGAGGTATGTCGGACAAGGTATCATGTTCATCACGATAGTAAATTAATTATTTCTCATGGAAAGGCATTTAAGCAAATCTTCACATCCCCAACCTTAGTACTGAAGATGGATGATGAACCTTCTCCAAGGAAATGCCAAAGACGTGACAAACGGTGCACACACTCTCATGTGGCTTCTCTACTTGGCATGAAATCTGTCTGTCCCCATGCAGTTGCCTATGCTGCAGTTCAGGTATGCTGGTTATCTCTCATTGAGGACTTGTTTTACATGAACACTCACTTCGCTTACTAGCTTCGTTTTGCTCTGTGAAGCTGTGGTGCTTGGCAGGTTGTTGATGGCGAATTCAACTATGAAGATTTCTATAACAATATCATTGATTTCTTCGAAGATGCTGAAACTCCAGATGACAAAAATACTATTTGAGAATTACTACTGTGGTGGAATTGGTGAGTTGTCTAGGTGATCGCAAGCATATATTTCTAACTTAGCTGTGAACTCAGAAAAATATTTGGATGCTCAAAGGTGTTAGAATATTCTCCTCAGCAGACTGACAAGCTGTCTGTTGCTATGTCACTCAAGCATTCTGCAGCGATGAGCCGGCCTCTTAGACCTACCACAAGTGGCTCTCGTACATAGGAACATCCCATGTTGTACAATAGATTTAGCATATCATGTAACCACATAGCATGACTATCCAATAAAGCATTCATTATCATTTTGTCTGCAGTTGAGTTCGATGTAGCTATACATCTGATGTGCTAAGTCTAGGCCTTTATTCTTCATGAAGGCAAACATTGCCCTTCACTCAAAACTTGCTGCAAATCAATCATTAGTGTAGATGAGTGACAGAAGAAGAATACACAAAATTGTATATAATAATGCTCATTGAGCACATTTCTTTGTTTTAGCAGGAGAACAATATTTTGTAACTATTTTACACGATGGAAAAGTCAGTGGACGCATCGAGCGATAAAGATACATTTGTGACTGTTGTACAATGTCTGACTTCCATACATTTGTACTGTGGAATGCTTCTAGATTATGACTATCCTTAAACTCACACAGGATTATGTTCATGCAACATGATAGCTATAGGTACAGGAGTTCATACTAGCTTCAGTGATGCCAGAAGATGTGAATTAGCTCCAGGCCCAGAGCTCTGTCCAATGGAAGTTGTACTCATTCAATTGTTCAACCTTACCAATGTTGTCTGTGGGTGGCAAATTATGGGCTGTTGTCATTGGTTGGCATGAATTGATATCACAATCTATATGTGCCTCTGGCTTCTACATCTCTGCAAAGATGTGCATCAACCAGTGTGAGAAATTGCATTCATGTTTAAGTTCATGGTGTTATGCCTCGACCTGGCTCCTGCTGTTTCTGGGCTTGAGCTCTGGCTATGGGCATTTGGCCCTGCCATCTTTGTCATTGTTGGCTGCAGTATCATTGCGTTCCTTATTGGGACACCAGTTATTCTCAAGAACCAGCCCACCGGCCTCTACCTTTGGTAGCTGATCTCTGATCAGCTACTGTGCACTTCCTCCGTTGGGCGTAACCCCAACTCCTTATCAGGATATGTCGTGTGCCCTTCAATGGGCCTGTATGCTCACTCTGTGTTCGTGTCCCATTTCCTTCCTTTGACTCATCTTTTGCCTCGGTGCCCATTTGTACTATAGCTGTGCATTGCTGCGCATTGTTGCCCTTCTGTCATGAGCCCATCTCATGTGCTTGCTCTCATTGGTTCCAAGATCCATATGCACCTTACATCTCTGCTCCTCTTACCTTAATCGTGATGTGCCCGTGTCCCACCTTACTGTATATGTTACAAGCCCATTCTCAGTGGGCCATGGACACTCTTTCATTTGGGCCTACTGCCCAGTACCATTACAGTATATGTATAGAGATACTGTACCACTGTACTTCCTTAACTTTTCACTACCTTGCAACTCATCTCATTTATTTCCATTCTGTGGGGATATGAGTGAGCCAACCAAGGGTGCTCAAAGTCACTATGCACCAAGGTACCCCTTAGGTCGCTACACCATTTCTTTGGTGCTATGAGCGACTCTTTGATTATACCGCTCTTTGTGTTCCTACACCTTTCTTAGGTGCTTTGAGGAACCCATGGCATAACAAAAGCAAAAAGTTTCACTTGCAGCTGTGACCATTTTTCGGACACAATGCCTGCTATCTCCTCTCCATCTCAGAACTGCATCTTTGCTAGTCTGGCTATTATTTAGCCTGAAGGACTAGTGTGTTACATCATTCCATTTATAAACAAACTAACCTTTTTTAGGTTTGCCAACTTGTTGGAACCTGTAGCCTCTTGCACTTCTGCTTCTCTGCTGGATTACCACATCTGTGGCTTAATATCTGGCAACCCTACCTTGTCCTAGGTCAATTGCTTTTCCTTAGGCAATTTGTTGACCTATCCCTCTACCTTTTCTGCCGTGCCTTACCATTTGCCCAAGGTGTTGTCAAGACTGCCACCTCCACTGCCTCCTGAGTCGCTGAGTGCTTGGTCCCTAAGCAAAGGCAAAGCTGTGCTCCCCCACAACCACTACCCTGCAAATACACTCCACATAAGCCAACCGGGAGTGAATTTGAGTACTGTTACCCCGATCAACCTCGTTCATCGACTCCTCTGTCCTCCCTTTGCAACCCAGCCATCTTGGGTGCTTACCGAGAAAACAAGCTGGAGTCTGAAACAGACATTGAACCACTGACCCTCGATGATAAGTCCGAATTAGGATCTATTGTCAGAGACACTCACATTCCAGACATTGACAAAGAGAATCTTATCCATGTCATGTCTCATGCTACTGAAGGATTGAATCTCAGATCAGGATCTGGATCTGGGCAGGAAGCTGCGAAGCCCTCTTCCGATCAAACTCCACTGTTTAATCGAGAACCAACCACTAAAGAAATCGAAGAACTTTGTGCTAAGTTTGCCAACTCCACATTTATTGATGTACATGTGACAAAACCTAATGGAGGTCGCAAGTTCAACCTAAACAAGCCACATACCTATAATGGCAATCATGATCTGTTCTTTACCTGGATCATGCAGGTCAAAGGCTATCTCCAAATTAACCAGCACGTGTACACCTCCAATCATCTTCGGATCGGGTTGATGATGTCTTTTATGACAGAAGGATCTGCTGCAGCCTTTGCTGAGGTTTATATTAACGAACACAACTGAAGTGGATGGCTCAAATACAAGGATGACTGGGAACAATTTGAAGCTTGACTTCGTGCAATGTTCGTATCCAGCAATCTGGAACATAAAGCCCAGATCAAACTCGTAACGCTAACTCAAGGAAGTGATCCATTCGAAACATACATATCCCGATTCCTTTCCATTTTTAACTGCACTGGCTACAACGACAATAATTTTAACAGTGCTATTTTCTTTGGACAAGGTTTACAAAAGGAAATCTGTGATTGGGTTCTCGATCACAAAGAACCATGAACTGTTTCTGACTGGATCACCTACGCTGGACAAGCCGTTAGCAAGATTGAACAGAAGAAGACTCTCGACAAAAGGAAAGCTGGGGAAACTCACCCATCCCCATGGTATCACTTCCTGTCTTGACCCTCAAGGGATCCTAATGCTATGGACATCAACAAGAGACATCAAAATAACAAGACTGGCAGGAGCCATGTTCGATTGGTGCACTGTTTTAATTGTGCTGAAGAAGGCCATTTCAGCAAGGACTGCCTGAAGCCTAGGAAGAAGAGTGTCAAGGAAGTGGACATGGAAGAAGAAGAAGTCGAGAAAGGGTCGAAACCTTCTAAAGAGAAGGGTTTTTAAAGGGGTGTTCTGAATTTTCCTCGTGCAGTTCACCCAGATCTAAAAATATCTTGAGTGCTCATGTTTCCTGTAATAGTATCATGGATGAATCTGAAATGTGCGCCTGATCTATCTACAGAACACTTGAGCTTCTCAACTATGGAAATGCAAGGATACCTGCCACAATCGACAGTGGCGCAGAAGTTAATCTCATAGGAGCCTGGCTTGTCGCCCAGTTAAAACTGCGAACTTATCCAGTCAAAAAGACTTGGGAAATAACAGCCTTCGATGGTCATGTCCGCTATACAGTGCAGAAGAAGGTCTTTTTGAAATGCTGAAATATAGTCAAACCCATTCACAAGTTTCAAATACTCTGTTATGTCAGCCTGATGGAAAAAGACCATTTAATCCTGGGAATGCCATGGCTCAAGAAGGAAATGCCAATTGTAAATTGGCGAACCCATAGGGTGGTTGGATGGGGTGGTTCCCTGGATGAGCGACTGCTGAAGAAGACCAAAGACGATGAACATGAGGTCAAGAATGCCTCTGTAAATCACACAACCATTTCCACTCAATTGGAAATGAATGTGGGACTGCACGAGGTCCCAGATCTCCCACAAGAATATGCTGATTTTGCCAAGGTGTTTTCCAAAACTGATATTCCTCTACCCCATTTTCATAAAGGGTTAGACCATGAAATTAAAACCAAAGAAGGTTTTCAGAGAGATGACAAGAAACTGATGAAGAAGGCAACACTTTACTCGATGTCACCTGAAGAACTCAAGATTCTTGACGAGTTCATCAACGAAAATTTACAGTGCAGCAAGATAATACCTTCAGATTCACCAGTCTCAGCCCCAGTGTTGTTCATAGCAAAAAAGGATGGCAAAAAATGTTTGGTACAAGACTACTGGTACCTCAACTCCCACATGATCCACGATTCGTATCCCCTACCTAACATCCCACAAATGGTGGATGAGTTATGTGAATCAAAATACTTTGCCAAGTTCAATATTCGATGGGGATTCACCAACGTGAGGGTAAAGCCAGAAGATCAATGGAAGGCTGCGTTCCTGATGCCATGAGGTCTCTTTGAGCCCACAGTGATGTTTTTCAGCCAATGCAACTTGCCGCCAACATTTCAACAGTTTATGGATACCACCTTTGCTGATCAACTTCATAAACGACAGCAATGTGGGTATATGGACAATGTTGTAGTCCATGCGAAGACTATCCCCAAGCTATGGAAGTATGTAAAGGAGTTTCTCAAAATATGCAAGAAGGAACGGCTCCACCTGAAGATATCAAAGTGTGTCTTCGAAGCCAAAGAAATTGAGTTCTTGGGGATGAAAATCTCCAAAGGAAACATTCAAACCATATTGGTCAAAACCAATGCTGTCGAAAGCTGGCCAACCCCCCATAACCTTAAGGATGTACATTCATTTTTAGGGTTCTGTAACTTCTATCACAGGTTTATCCCATCTTTCTCACAACTCACAAGACTGTTACACAACCTGTTGAAGAAGGATACTAAATGGCGATGGGAAACAGAAGAAAACAGTGCCTTCGAAAAGATCAAGTCTCTACTCTGCTTGGCACCCATACTTCAAATCCCAGACCATCGCAAACCTGTCGCCCTCTTTATGGATGCCTCCAAGGTTGGAACTGGTGCCATACTGACACAAAAGGGACCTGATGATGAGTGGCACCCCTGCCACTTCCTGTCCAAGTTGTTAAAAGGAGCTGAACAATGTTAGCAGGTCTTTGACTTGGAAATGCTTGCTGTTATGCATGCGCTGGATGCCTTCCAGCATTACCTCATATTGCTGGTTGAACCAACAGTGATCTTCATGGATCACAAGAATCTTACATACTGGTGCCACCTGCAGAAACTAACCCCCAGGCAAGCTCGCTGGCTCGATATGCTGCAAGGATACCCAGTCCTCTTTTTGCACAAACCCAGCAAACTTATGGGCATCCTGGATGCCCTATCTCGACGACCCAATTATGGTGAAGAACCTGCTGTCACAGCTGCTGCCCTGCCTGATGCCATGTGGCTTGAAGGGGGGGTGAATTCTGACAAATCCCATTCTGAACATTCCAATCAAGTTCAAAATGCCGACATGACATCAGATCAATGCCACAAGGTGGAAATGAAAAAGGTTGACTGATGCCAAAAGGGGATCTACTTAATATCTAAAGAGGTGTACAATCACACCATGAGTGAGATGCCAAAGGATATGACCCTCTCCGAAGAAAACCCCGAAGTACAAAAGGTGTCAGATGGAACAAAATGGTACAAACAAAGGCTCTACGTCCTGCCTAAAACCAGAAAACAGTGCTTACATGATTACCACGACCACCCAGCTGCTGGGCACCCCGGAATAAAAGTGATGTCAAGAAAGATGGTGAAGGAAGTCTGGTGGCCTGGCATGTGGAAATCAATTTGTGAATACATCAAAGGCTGCCCAGTGTGCCAGGCAAACAAGGTCATAACCCATCCAATCATGCCACCCATTACACCAAATGATATGCCCAAGAACCCCCTCCCATTCCAACAAATATCAATGGACCTCATTACCAACCTTCCAGAATCGGAAGGCTATGACTTGGTCTTAACAGTAGTGGATCAAGGGCTTACAAAGGTGGCAGTGTTTGTCCCAACTAATAAAACCGTTGATTCAGTGGGCCTCACCCACTTGTTCCAACAATATGTCTATCAACGGTATGGACTTCCTGAAGCAGTCATATCTGATTGTGGTCCACAGTTCACCTCAGCCTTTATGAAAGAGCTGTACAAGTCACTCGGAATCAGATCGAAGCTGTCCTCCATGTATCACCCTCAAACTAACAGAGAAAGTGAATGCATCAACCAAGAACTTGAAATGTACTTGTGCTGTTATTGCACTGAATTGCCCAACTCGTGGGCTTGCAAACTCCTGGATGCAGAGTTTGCCCATAACTCTCATGTCCATTCGGTACATGGGCAGACCCCATTTTCACTGCTATATGGTTTCGACCCCTCTCCCTATCTGGTTGCTCGTACCACCACTGCTCTGTTGGTTGATGATTGGCTCCAGTCCCTTGTGATCAATTGCAACATCGCCCAGCTTAGCCATGAACGGGCACAGGACGTGATGAGATCAAGGTCAAAAGGAACCTACACCAAGCCCAAAGAAGGCGACCAAGTATGGTTAGATTCAGGCAACTTACATACTCAGGGCCAGTCTTCAAAAATAGAACCAAGACCCTTGGGTCTGTTCCCCATCGTTGAGGTAATTTCACCTGTGGCTGTTAAGTTGGGTCTCCTGCCCACTTGGAAAGTACACCCAGTCTTCCATACCTCTCGGATCTACCCATTCACTGAAACCGCTGAATATGGCAGTACACCTCCACCTCCTCTTCCTGATCTGGTAGACGATGAAGTTGAATGGGAAGTGGAGACAATACTCAACCATAGGATCAAGGGGCACAGAAAGGGCTGCGAGTACCTTGTTAAATGGGTTGGTTTCCCTCATTCCTCTAACATGTGGGAGCCAGAGGAGAATATAAAAGAGCATGCTGAAGAAGTGCTCGAACAATACAAACTTGCTCGTTGTCTCAATTAAATGGCAAGCCCCCACTCCATCAATACTGAGAACCCCAGTTCAGACTACTTCGACTATGATGATGCTACCCTTGCCTCCGACTTCACCAATGACTACATGGAGGTCTCCACAACCTCTCCCATGCACTCCCCCTCCGGTTCATTTCCCCTCCCATGTGAACTACTCAGCTGTCTGCTCACCGGAGTGCCACCATCCACTGACAACAAGACTTCCACATCACACGAACCCCTTTCTGACACCTCCAGCTTCTGCCTGCTCAGAAGCCTCACGTTATGCCATACCAAGCCCAACAAGGGCAAGGCCCAACACTGACCACCAACACCAATGCCATTGGTCCCCCTCATTGATCGACTCTCAGCCACACCCTATGATGATGAACCTTTTGGTGCCCAAGCCGAGTCTTCCTCCCAACTGCTACCTGCTTTACCTGTCTCTGGAACCATACCATGCCAGCACTTATCAGAAGGTTCCAGATCTTCCTTCCCTACCAACGAGCCCAATGAGCCAACACCTCCCACCACTGTTGTGGAACCCACAACAGCACAGTTCTTCGACTATTGTTGGCTGCTTACAAAGTACAACCCAGGGGACCCACTTGTTGGGGTCACACAAGAACAGGAGCAACATTTATGGTTGCTGTGTCAGATCTTCTGAGGATCAGACGTAGTAGCTTCATATGTCCCAAGGTTCCTTGACATCACCCTTAAAACCCCCGATTCTACCAGCAATGCCACCTTCTTAGAAAACACCCTTCATGCAGCAATCTCCACAATGGGCAAGGTACAGTTTGACGCCATCCAGATCCTTCATCAAGATCTCAGCCCTGCCATCGCTAACTCCTTTCATTGTGCTATGGCTGATTGACCCAGAAGATCCAGTCTGGACATGCTATGCCAAGTGGCTGCTGCTGCAGAGAGAGGAGGATTGAGCCTTCATAGGGTATACTTGCCACTGCCCAATGAGTGGAGGTCCTTCCAGACATCACCATGGAATGCTGCTAACTCAGCAGGAGAGTGATTGACTGATGGAATTGACCCGTCAAGGCTATCCGTCCCTAACATTAAGGTCAAAACACCTCCTCTGGCCCCGGAATTGGAAGAATGAATGAGGTCAAGGATCTTCCAACAGGCTGCTACCATCTTAGCATGATATTCAACCACCACCACTACCATCTTAGACTGGGAAGCATTTCTTGATAAGGCATGCAAAAGTGCCTGGGGAATCACCAATCAGAAGCCATATAATGCAATTCACACACTAAATCCGTTCCCTGCCACTCTGTTTATTGTCCTGGAGCCCGAGGATAAATTGCATTTCTACCTCAGTGGTCGTATCCAGGTCCCCTCTGACCATCCTCTTTGTGTGTACACCTGCTACAACTGTGGTTACATTGGCCACTGGTCATGTGGTCATGGGGCAGGTTCTTGCTGGATGGATCCTCAACATGCAGCCACTGTCTGCCTGTTTGGACCTCCCCTCTCCCAATCATCATCTTCCCCTCCCTCGTCTACTGTTGCATCCAGCTCCGGCTGTCATTTGACCTCACTGTGTACCCTCAGATCTCATTGACCAGGAGCTTGCTGCCCTTGAAGGGGGGGTGATGTTATGCCTCGACCTGGCTCCTTCTGTTGCAAGCCCATCTCATGTGCTTGCTCTCATTGGTTCCAAGATCTGTATGTACCTTATGTCTCTGCTCCTCTTACCTTAATCATGATGTGCCCATGTCCCACCTTACTGTATATGTTATGAGCCCATTCTTAGTGGGCCATGGACACTCTTTCATTTGGGCCTACTGCCCAGTACTGTTACAGTATATATAGAGATACTGTACTGCTGTACTTCCTTAACTTTTTGCTACCTTGCAACTTGTCTCATTTATTTCCATTCTTTGGGGATATGAGTGAGCCAACCAAGGGTGTGTTGGATATTTAGGTTTACCTTAGTAGAGACTATGGACATCTGCTTATATAATCACCCTAGTAAATTTTTGTATGCACTCCTTCACACCTCAGTGACTTCCTATATCACTGAGGTGAGCTACACTATCCTTACCCTTCATTACTACCTACTGATGTGCTGTAGACTCATAGCTCATTAGGTGGATAATCAATAGTGACTTCCTATATCACTGAGACTCATAGCTCATTAGGTTATGAGCCCCGCTCCCACACTCTAATACCAGAAGAATTCTCGGACAGAAGCATTACCTTACTATGGCAAAAGAAGACTACCTACAAGTCCCTACCCTCAATGTGGATGGTAGTAATTGGCTCTATTACAAGGCTCGAGTTGAGTCGGCTGTTGGCTCGAAAGGCCTAACAGATCACCTAAGTGGCTTGGATGCAAAGCCAGAGGATCCCTCGAAAGGGAAGGATTCCAGCTGGAAGCCCACAGCTGCTGAGCAAAAACTTGTCAGCGAGTACCCTGCCAAGTTTAAGGAATGGTCCAAAGACGATGGTGCTGTGAAACAGGTCATCGCAGCATCACTCCCGGAATCTCTGTTCCTCCAAGTTCAGAAAGAAGAGACTGCGAAAAACGTATGGGACACACTCACAAACCTCTTCCAGAATCGCTCTCGTGTTGTTGCAATTGACCTTTGCCGCAAGCTGCAGGAAACCCGCTGCAATGAGAAGGGGGTCCTTCATGCTCACTTTGACAAACTGCATTTGCTGCGTGAACAACTCGCTGCACTCGGACAGTCAATTGGTGATGAAGACTTCACAGCCATCATACTTAGCTCCCTCCTGACTTCATACGACTCCAACATCGCTGCAATGACATCCTCAGCTCTCGTCTCTCAGAAGGACCTCGAGTCTGACTTCATTATGAAGATTCTACTCGATGAGTATGATTGACGCAAGATCTGCTCAAAGAAAACTACCTCGGGCACCACTGAGGATGCAGCTTACTCAGCAAAGGACAAGAAATTGACCACCTGCGAAAACTGCGGAAAGAAGGGCCATGCCAAGGACCAATGCTGGCAAGAGGGTGGTGGAAGAGCCGGAAAGGCTCCTAAATGGTTCAAAGGGAAGAAGAAAGGTAGTGAGAAGGCTGCTACTGTGGCCGCAGCAGCGAGCACAACTGCCCAGCCCAGCACAGACACTGAGCCTGATGGAGTCTGGCTCGCACAGGCAGATGATCTCGACCTCGACAAGGAGGCATTTACCAGAACCTATGACCATGCCCTCCTTGCAGGGGCAGGCCTTGACAACCATGAAGAAATGATCCTCTTCAACTCTGGTGCTTCAAGGCACATGTCCTCCTACTGCAGCCAATTCCTCGACTACAAGCCCATCGTACCTAAGCCAATCACAGCTGCTGACAACCACACCTTCCTTGCAATCAGAAAAGGGGACCTTATGATCTCCCTGCCATCCAAACAGGGTCAAACCCATATCTGCCTCAAGGATGTGCTTTACGCACCCAAAATGGGCATCACCCTTGTCTCTATAAGCAAACTTGACCTTGCAGGATATGCGGCACTCTTCCGTGACAAGCGCTGTCAGGTCTTCGATGCTCGGAAGAAGAAACTGGGTGAAATTCCCCTAAGCAAAGGTCTATACTGTCTCAAACACTCACGTCGTATTTTTGCCGGCCTCACAAAGGCCTCCAAGCCGCTCACAATGCAGGAAATTCATGCCCAACTTGGCCATATTGCCCCCACAGCCATCCGAGCCATGCTCAAGGATGGAACAATCTCTGGCATTACACTTGATGAGGCACACTCTACCATGGGCACTTGCGACTCCTGTGAGTATGCTAAAACCACCTGCAAGCCTATCGGAAAGGAACGAGACCCACCATGACGAGAAAACCTTGGAGACGAAGTCCACACAGACCTCTGGGGACCTTCCCCTGTCCAAACACCAGGTCATAACCTGTACTATACTTCATTTACGGATGACCACACTCGGTACACCACTCTATACCTACAGAAATCCAAGGCTGACACTTTCTCATCCTACAAAGCATACGAAGCTTGGTTGTCGACCCAGTTCAACACAAAGATTAAGCATTTGCATTCCGATTGTGGTGGCGAGTACCTGAGCAAAGAATTCAGTCAATACCTGCAGTCGAAGGGCACAGAAAGGCGAATCACCGTGCACGACACACCTGAACACAATGGTGTAGCTGAATGACTCAATCGTACACTGGTTGAATGTGTCCAAGCCATGATACATGCCTCTGGATTACCCAAAAACCTCTGGGGTGAGGTGATAATGCATGCGACCTGGCTGAAAAACAGATCATCAACACGTCGTCTCGGAAATAAAATGCCCTACGAAATGCTGTACAAAAAGGCGCCCGACCTATCTAATTTACCTGTCTGGGGTTGTCGAGTCAAAGTACATGACCCCAGTGGCTCGAAACTTGATGCTAGGGCTCGAGATGGACACTGGCTGGGTTTTGATGCTGAAAGCGATGGCCACAGGGTGTATTGGGTCGACTTGAAGACAGTTGGGGTCGAGAGAAGCGTTGTATTCCCCAAACAAGATGTCTCTGTGTCGCTTCAACGCCTACCGCATGAGGGGGAGAATGAGGACTTACAGGACATGCGGAATAGTCACAATCTGTCAGAAAATCATACAGAACGTCAGGAATCGCTCCCGGAAGGCCAAACGACACCAGAACGACCTGCACTCAAAGTCCAGCAGCCAACAGAACCAGAAACAATGCATCACACACCTAGAACTGACCATTTGGGACCAACCTTTGAAACTCCACCTCCACTCCGTCGTTCTGCTCGACAACGCTTCGAATCAGACTACATGCGACGTCTGAGAGCAGGAGAGGGCACTCGTGATGGCCGCATCACACTGGATTACATGAGACAACTACATGACAGTGACAGTCGTCACAACAGTCCTAAATCACCCGAGAATGTGACTCTTGCTCTAATCAAAGATGAATTAACTGCAGACGATGACTTAGAAGATATCTATGCTATGGTAGCTGGTGTAAGTGAGGCTGAAGGGCTCGATCCATCAACAGTAAATGAGGCATGGGCACGAGCAGACTGGCCAAGCTGGGAAGCTGCCATCAATACTGAACTGAAGAGCCTCGAAGCCACTCACACCTGGAATGTCGTTGAATGCCCCACTGGAGCGAACGTTGTTGGCTGTAAGTGGGTCTTCAAGATCAAACGGAATGCTTCGGGCGAAATCGAGAAGTATAAAGCATGACTTGTTGCAAAAGGTTACTCACAGGTCCAGGGGATCGATTATGAAGATACCTATGCCCCCGTTGCTCGACTGTCATCCCTACATACCATTCTTGCTATTGCTGCTCACAATGACTGGGACATCAAAGTCTTCGACTTCCACTCAGCCTTCCTTAATGGTAAACTTGGTGAGGGCGAAGATATCTACATGCAGCTCCCAGAAGGCTATGCTACGGATGGGAGGTTCACCTGACCAGTCGGAAAGCTGAACATTGCCCTGTATGGCTCCAAACAAGGAGCACTAAGGTGGTACCAGGAGCTCAGTAAGTCACTCAATGAGCTTGGACTCAGCCATGCACATGCGGACTGGGGAATCTTCTATGGCAAAATTGGGCATGACATACTCATGCTTGCCAGCCATGTCGACAACTGTACAGTCACTGGTAGCTCTCCCGAACTCATTTGTTCGTTCAAACAAGAAGTTTCGGCACGCTACAAGATCTCAGACCTAGGACCAATTAGCTGGCTACTCGGAATGCAGGTAACCTGTGATCGAGATGCTCGAACCATCTCCCTCTCGCAGCAGACATACACGGAAGCCATCCTGGCTAAGTATAACCTCGCTGACTCCAAACCGGCCGCTGTCCCAATGGATCCTGGGCTAAAACTCTCGTGTGACCAGTCTCCAAGGTCTGTCGCAGAAGCCACGCATATGAAAAATGTTCCCTACCATGCTGCTGTTGGATCCCTGATGCATCTGACAGTCGGAACCCGTCCGGACATCGCATTTGCTGTTTCCACAGTTGCACAGTTCAATAACACACCCGGAGTAGCCCATTGGGAAGCTGTAAAACAAATATATAGATACCTGGCTGGTACCAAGACCCTCGCACTGATGTTTGGCATCACTGAAAGTGGCCTCATAGGCTATACTGATGCTGACAGAGCTACACAGGAACACTGGCGTGCCATCAGTGGCTATGTGTACCTACTCGATGGTGGTGCTATCAGCTGGACATCTCGAAAACAGGAACTCGTTACGCTTTCCACTGCCGAAGCCGAGGATGTGGCCGCTACCCATGCAGCAAAAGAAGGTTTATGGCTACGGCGACTCATCGGAGAGGTCTTCCGCCCTCTCAAGCACCCACTCCCACTCCATTTGGACAGTCAAGCTGCAATTGCCCTCACAAAGGATGGTAGCTATCATGCTCGTACCAAGCATATTGACATAAGATACCATTTCATTCGTTTTGCTGTCAAAAATCACTCTTTTCATCTCATTTATTGTCCTACCTCCGAAATGATTGCTGATACCCTTACTAAGGCCTTACCTCATACTAAAGCTAAACACTTCACTTTGGCACTTGGACTTCGTCCGAAGTGAGGGGGAGTGTTGGATATTTAGGTTTACCTTAGTAGAGACTATGGACATCTGCTTATATAATCACCCTAGTAAATTTTTGTATGCACTCCTTCACACCTCAGTGACTTCCTATATCACTGAGGTGAGCTACACTATCCTTACCCTTCATTACTACCTACTGATGTGCTGTAGACTCATAGCTCATTAGGTGGATAATCAATAGTGACTTCCTATATCACTGAGACTCATAGCTCATTAGGGTGCTCAAAGTCACTATGCACCAAGGTACCCCTTAGGTCACTACACCATTTCTTTGGTGCTATGAGCGACTCTTTGATTATACTGCTCTTTGTGTTCCTACACCTTTCTTAGGTGCTTTGAGGAACCTGCAGCATAACACATGGGAGAGTTAGGAAGAAGCCTTTCCACTCACAACTAAGTGGACTTTATAACCATATGGTCGCTTTTATTCAGTGGTATGAAGCAGTATTCCATCTGTTATGTCTATCTAATTGTCCAGAGTGGCCTTTATGCTACACTCCTATAAACTTTGCCCAAGGCACAAAGCCTTATAATGCTATGTCTGACCAGTGACCATATTTTACATACTGCAGGTACTGTACTTTATCAAATTCAGGGGCATGTTCAGAGGAAAATATCTGGATTGGAAATGCATGGACTTTACAACAAATAGTTGAATGTGCTCAGAGGTATATCATTTTATGTTTGATGTCACTGTATCTACCTTTTTGATTTGAACAGCAACTGCACCATGTTCAAGAGAGTTTTGGCCAGAGGTGCAAAGCATTATAATGCTACATAGGACTATATTTGACATTTTACTTATTTTGAGTACCAGATACTCTCTGCCAAATGAATATATGACACTGGCTTAAAAGTAGAAATCCGATGATATCTGTCCCGTCGACAGCATTGCCTTTTCTGGATACTGCCACGGGCACCGCCACCTGCTAATGTCTCTCCGCTCGTTGTTGGCATCCGAGGAAGGGAACTGACAGTCTCTACTCGGCACGCGACCAGGAGAAAGGATGCGTCACTTACCGATAACTCAGCACGGAACACCGCCTTGGTGGCAACACACTGCTTTTTATATTCTTCACCGTCACATACCCCGTCATCGCCATCATAGGGAGCTTCAGATCTCGTCCGTTCCTCTAGACCATCGTGCCAACTTGAATTCCATGGCGATGCACGCTGCAGGTTGAAGCCCTCTTCGAATTCTCGTGCGTATGGCTGAGAGGCAGTGGCCTCGTTCCATGGGCCTGTTCATCATGTCTGCACTGTCTGATCCTGTGAACGCACATTGTATGCTGCGATGGCCATCGTGTACTCGTCTGCACTGAATAGCAGCACGCACGATGACACCTGCAAAAAATACGCGTCGACATGGCCACCCGCGCACCCTACTCGGACTTCCACTGCTCACACGCATCTGACTCGTCGTCGCTGTCTATGGCAGTGAGCAAAGTAATTATTCATTTATTGTGGTTATCAGGTCGATTATCTGACCCGCCAATACGGTGATGACTTGCAATGTCCGCACAAGAAAAAAAAACTATCGTTCTTTGTCCTTTTTCTTTCCACTCCCACTCCTCATCTCCAAAAATGGCAGCCGTAGGAAAGCTATATTCCGTTCCTGGTCAGACCACTGTCCTACGTGCTGCCGTAGCTGGAGTGGAACTAGCGGAACCCGTATACAAGCATTAGGAAGACCACGGGATGCCAGAATTCCTCGCTAAGTTTCCCTATGGAAGGATTCCTGCTTCGAGAGCGCCGACGGCTTCAACCTGACGGAAGATGCTGCCATCGCTCGGTATAGTACGTACCATTCTCGTTTTCATGATGCTTCTGAGATCATGGGGTAGAAGGAAGAAAAATATATCGACTGTTATCCCTGTCAGAATTCGATGTCGACAGGCAGTGGTCCTTCTGACCGCAACCATCCTTTTCGCTGAAAACGTGTAGGCTAGTGGTGCTTACGGATAACCTTTAGTTGCTTCGGTTGTTCCAAACTCTGGCCTTCCCGGTGACACGGTCGAGGGCACCGCACTCGTCGACCAATACGTACACTTCGCAGAGATGGAAATACAAGCGTCTCTTCAGTTTATTTATATGTCGTTGAACGGATATATCCCTTATAACAAGGCCGTAAGTTTGATGACCCTCCTCTTCCATCGCTCTGACGATCAGTGTTCAATGGATCCACGCAGCACTTGCCCAGGGTCAACTCCGTGGGTTTAACACCCTTGAGGCCATTCTTCTCACCCGTGCCTACCTTATTGACGAACGCCTCACCCGCGGTGATATCGCCGTTGCTTCTGTCGTTTTCCTTTCTGTCTCGTGCACCCTCGATGCCCTGCTGCGCAACAGGTATTTAAATGTCCTCCGCCACCTTGACCTCGTCATCGATCAACCGGCACTCAAGGATGTCTTTGGGCAACCTACGTTCGTTGAGAAGGCCGTGCAGTACACCCCGCCCGCAAAGGAGAAGAAGGAAAAAGAACCTGGGCAACCTGCTCACGCCGGCTCCTAAGAAGGAGAAACCCAAGAAGGCGGAGGAAAATGATGAGGAGGATGAGAACCCAAACCCAAGAACCGCCTTGATCTCCTACCAAAAGCGACGTTCACTCTCGAGGACTGAAAACGCACTTATTCCAAGAAGAACACCCGTGGGCCAGGTGGCTCCCTTGAGACTTTCTACGAGAAGTAAGTGTACGAAAATGTATTTCTCCCTGTGGACTTGAGTCCTGTCCGGTGTAACTTCGACAAAGTATCATGTTGACTTCAAAGATAATGAGGTGTTGACCCTCATCTCCATGTCCTCCAACCAGGTTGGTGGTTTTTTTAACCGTCCGGAGGCTTCACATAAATAACTTTTCAGGTCCGTGGGTGTCTACGGAGCTGCCGGCTACTCGATTATTGCTGGTGTTCTGATCCGGTAGCACCTGACTATGGCAGCTACGCCTACAAGAAACTGGGCCCGGAGAATTCCGAGAACAAGGCCTTTTTCGAGGGTGCTCTGGCCTGGGACTTGGAAAGTGATGGCTAGAAGTGGCGGGATGGAAAGAATGTGGGTTCGCATTTTTAGCTTGTTTATGGGGGATCCTGATCGTGGACATGTTCTTCTCTCGTTACAGTTCAAGTAAACGAAGGAAGGTGGTTTGTCGTATGCTCACGATTCTCATGTACCACGCAGTTGCTCTGTAGATTTTTTTCACGAGGTTAACATACCGAGTTTACTCATGGGAGGTGAAACTTTGCATGGCACACAACTGAGGGGTCTTCAACACCACGGCAGCGACTGTTGTGCAACTCCCCTGTGAGATGCCCCACCCAGGCGCTTGGACTTTCTCACTGTATCATTCGTCTCATCTCCATCTCCAACACTTGTCGATGGTGCTCATAGGATGCTCAATCAAGAAGTCAGTGGCCCATTGAAGGTTCTATCTCCCCCCTCTCTCTGAATGTTAGAGATCATGGTATGATAGTAAGGGTATTCAAAGTTGATTAAGGTACAACTTTTATGTGCCAAACCTTAACCTAACCCTAGCAGTTTGAGGTGAGAGTTTCCATCTCTGAAACAATCACTCAAATGTCCATATTTGGAAGGACACCTTTGCAGCTTTTCCAAGGTAGTTCATTTCACATGTAAACAGATAAATTAAGTGAACCTCAACATGCCCTGAACATCCATCTGCAGAGAAGTGCTGCACATTTTAGACTATATGGTGATTGCTGTTGCATGGGTGCAGAATGAAACTACTATGGGTATTGTTGATAGTAATGACTTTGATTGGAGCAATACACCATCTGACATCTCTTCTGGCACCTTGCATATCACTGTGCTTGATGATGGTGTCCCCCTTATCCCCTGCATCCTTGATGTATTTGCCAGAGGGATCAATGTCACTTGATTCTGGGACTACTACAGTAGTAGCATTGAGACCTTCTCAACAATGGAAGTGATTGTAGCACCATATGCAGAGTCTGTAGATGCAATCTGGGCACTATGTGATGAAGTAGAGGCAGTGCAAGTTCTTGAGCACCCACTAAAGCTGATGTTGAGGGTGTCCTAACTACATCTCCTCCATCACTTTACAGAATATTGCCCAGCTCTGTTTTGAAAAAGGCTGCAGGTAGATCACATTGACATTCAATGACATCCTAGGCCAGATCAGTAGTCATTCTGTTCTCCAGAACCAGTTAAACAACAAGCAATTACCTGTTGCCATCCAACTCACAGTCTTTCTCTTCCGACTGGTGTTGTGCTGCTGCTGCCTTGTTTGCCATGTTTGTCACTCTGCTGCCTTGTGTTCCCCACAACTGCCCCATCATTCCCCTTCCTGTGCTTTGATAGTGCCTCGCTTACTGGCCTCTGTCGCCCCAAGACAAGCCTGTGGACTTTACTATATGATGTGCCAGTATGCTTACTATACAGTTTCCTTTTTGAGTTTTACCTTTTGTCTCGACCTTTGCGAAGTGAGATCCCAATTGGGATCTTCATCTTCTTTACTTTACTTTGTTTGTTTCTCCCACATGTGACCTTAACACATTGCATCATGTGGTAGGACCTGAGATGGCTTTCATCTTTCATTCATGCTCAGTCATTCTGACTCGATGTGTCAATGACATCTGGGATCCTTTGTTTATGTGTCTGATGGACTACTTGTTTGTTTGCCTTCACCTTTACTGGTAGTACAGTACTTACATGAGCCAGTCGCCTGAAGGGTATAAAAGACCCTCCAGATGTGACTTGGTTCCCTTGTACTTTACTCTACCTACTATCCTCCCTGGTAAAGGTTGAGAGCTTACCTCTATAAATCTCCTTTCCTCTGTTCATCTGTCTGAAGTTCTTGGCAAAACTCTGGTTGTACCTACTGGTACATAATTCCACCTTTGCAGACAAGTCTTCAAGACTCTTGACTGTCCAGGATAGAAAGGGTGTCCCTGTCAGATTAGCTATGATTAACTTCATGTCTAGTCTGATATATTTGGAAGAGGCCTGCTGCTTCTGGCTTGCCTATCCCCTCCCTTAGGTTCTGGTTAGCCATAAGGTGATCAATAAGCACATGTCGACCTGTGCCTTGGAACAGCACATTATCAGTCATTGCTGCATGACAAAAGAGTAAAGTACCACCCTTCCCTCACTGTCTAACCCAACTGTCCCAGAAGCCATCTGCTTGTGTTCTGAAGGACTACTTGTGCAAGTTGACACAGTGGAAGGTTACTCAAATCTCATTACATATCAGTGAAGCGAGATACAGCTCCCCTTGTGGTAGTAGCTGAAAATCCACTGCACCTGATAGTGTTCCAATAACGAGAATCCCCAATCACATCACCATTTCCCTTTGCAAGCATCAGCCAGCTAGAAGTATAAGTCCTAAGAGTCAGAGGAGTAACTTGCATTGCAAACAGGTCTGCTACCTGTGTCTAGAGACCAAGTGAATACCTGTGAAGGCATCTTGCTGGTAGCTCTTGATAAAGCCATGCTGGAGAAGAAGTCTCTGGAAAGCTCAACAAGGTCACAGCAAGATCAAGAGCATCTTTAAAAGTGTGTATCTTTGGAAGACCTCACAAATCTTCAAAGCATATACATGTGGCTCGTATTAAAGAAGTCCAGATCAAGAAAAGAAGAGATCTGCAACTGTGTCTTCCAAAGTGGGATCAAGCAAGTTTCGTCCTTGAGGACAACCACCTAAAGTTCCCCCATGTTCATCAAACACTACCACAGCCCCAGAAAAGCTTGAGCAAACATCCTTGGCTCAATGCTTCCAGCCATATCCAGTAATGAGTCCTACTAAGTCAGAAGGAGGAGAGGGTACCCAGGCCCAGACCTCAAAAGAAGCAGTCATTGACACCCCAAGTTCCTTTACCCATATCCAAGAACCAGAGCCTTTAGCAGGCAGAAAGATTGATGAAGAAGAAATGCATACTGCACCAGAAACCAAGTCATCGACCACAATAGACCTCAGAATGGCAGGAATTGGAGAACAAGAGCAGATCGCCACTCTAGCTGAACAATTGCAACAGTTCACTCGCACTACTGACCCCTTCACTGGATGAACTGTTGGAAATGTCAAAGAATTGGTACAATGGTATGAAAGTCTGACTGGACACTCTGGTATAGCCTTTCCTGCCTATACCATTCCCAAGTCCATGGTAGCCAAAGAAAAACAAACCGAAGGAAGAGGAGTAGATCGAAAGGAGTTAGGCCTAGGAAAGCTGCTCCTGTTCGATGGAACTAGTGGCAAGTTTGAGGCATGGATCACATCTGTCAACAACTATCTCAATCTCAACTGCCATGTGTACAACACCGATGAGTGAAAGATAGGGTTTTCTCTTTCTTTCATGAGTCAGGGGTCAGTTGTACACTTCACCAAAAACTACCTTAAAGAACACATGACTGTTGGAGGTGAAGTCTACCTATATGACAGCTGGACCACTTTCCTCATTAAGCTCCAAAAAATCTTCAAGGTTGGCAACACAGAGGTGTTGGCCTTCCTCAAGATGGCTGAGATTAAACAAGGAGACACATCCCTTGTGACATATATCAGCAAGTTCCTTGACTTAATCACTCATGCTTCCAATCATGTGATGATTGACAAGCCAGAGTCTATTTCAGAAAAGGTCTCAATAACAAGACCACCAAATGGATCCTGTGGTCCAGCAAGATCCCCCAAACAGTCCAAGAATGGATTGATGCTGCCATCAATGCACAGACCATTAAGGCCAGTCTTGGTGTGTATAACAAGTGTCTCACCAAGGAAGACCAAAACATTCTCCATATGTATGTATCAAAATGAAAACCCATCTCACAGCAAGCACCAAACACATGATCCTTATGCAATGGATGTTGATCATCAATCAAAGAAGCCCATGTATCACATCCCTCAGAAAGGAAAGTTCGTCAAGTTCCGAGAACTACATGATGAACCAAGAAGGTGCTACCACTGTGGAGAAGAGGGGCATATACAAAGAGACTGCAAGGGATTGGAAGGACAAAGAGTCCTTCGAGAAGTAAAATCCACCTACACCACACAGGAGTTTAGTGAACTCAGGAAGGCGCTGAAGGGTGAGGAGGATTTTTGAAGTCCTCTCCACATTTGACCCCAATGGAGGAGAGTAGAAGTATGTTTCATTCATTTAGTGCCCCCAAGCTAATGTCCCTTGTACATGTAAATGAATACCCCTCTGTGAGGGCTATTACTGGCACACTTTTCTTAATGGAATGAAATGAAGGGGGAATCAGAGCAGTAATTGACAGTGGTGCCGAGTGCAATGCTATAAGTCAAGAGGTGGTTGAAAGATACTGCCTGGAGACTAAGAAGATCCAGCAGCCATGGTCCCCATGAAGTTTCAAAGGATCATCCAAACAAGTTATTGACAAAGTAGCCCTGTTCACTGGGCGAGTACATGGACGACACTTCAAACTATCCATGTATGTGATGGACCTCAAAAATGAAAGCATGCTGTTAGGCATGCCTTGGCTCCAACAAGCCCAACCAGTAGTCGATTGGACAGCCAGAAAAATAGTAGGATGGGGAACCCCTGAAGTTGCAACCCTTTCAATCAATCGAACTTTGATATCCATGCAACTTGAGGCACAACAGAAACACGAAGAGGTTACTCTGCCAAAAGAGTATAATTCCTACCAAGAAGTGTTCTCTGAAAACTGCCCCCTACCCCCACATCATCCTGGCTACGACCACATGATTAAACTCAACCCTTCTAAAGACTTGAAAATGTTTAAACCCATGAAGATCTACCTGTTGTCTCGAGATGAGATGCAGTTGCTCAATGAGTTCCTCAAAGAGAACCTGCAAACCAGGAAGATCAAGAAGGTACAAAATGCAGACATCCTGTGTGTACCACCAGCACCCATTTTCTTCGTCAGAAAGAAGGATGGCAAGAAAAGACTCATTCAAGATTATTGACAGTTGAATTTGTTCACTGTCCCTGATCAATACCCATTGCCATTCATCAAGCCAATCCTAGATGAGTTGGTGGAGTCAAGATACTTTGCCAAGTTTGATGTTTGCTGGGGCTTCACAAATATTCAAGTCAAGAAAGATGAAGATGTGCTGCTTGGATTGTTTGTGACACCTCATGGTGTCTTCAAGCCTACAGTGATGTTCTTCAGCCAGAATAACATGCCCCCAACATTCCAATGGTACATGGATGGGAAATTTGGTCAGTTGTGAACTGAAAGGAAGGGAGTCATCTACTTAGATGACATGACCATCCATTCCAAGACATGCGAAGGCCTGAAGAAGAACATAAAGGAGTTTCTAGATATTGTGAAGAAGGAAAACCTGCGACTCAAGTTGTCCAAATGTGTTTTTGAAGTGGAAGAAATCGAGTTCCTAGGATACACTATTTGACATGGGCAGTACAAGACAGCTCCAGTCAAGGTCAAAGCTGTCAAGAACTGGAAAACCCCAGAAGATGTCCATGCCATCCAACAGTTCCTCAGTTTCTGCAACTTTTATCGCCAGTTTATTCCTTCATTTGCAATGATTTCGAAACCATTACATGAGTTGACAAAGAAGGACTTCCCATGGAAGTAGGGCCCAGAACAAGATGGAGCCTTTAACAAGCTCAAAAGTCTTATGTGTCAAGCCCTGGTACTTTGTCTACCTGACTTTGACAAGCCGTTCGAGGTATACACAGATGCCTCCAAGCTGGGCATTGGTGTGGCTTTGTGCCAGAAGTTCAACAACAAACTACATCCCATCACATACCTTTCACAGTCGCTGCAAGGTGCTGAACAAAATTATCAAGTATACGATTTGGAGATGTTAGCAGTCATTTGTGCCCTCAAAGCCTGGAAACACTACCTGTTATCACCTCCCAAAGACACAATCATCCACACCAACCATGAGAACCTAACTTACTATTGGGAACCACAACCTTACAGGTAGACAAGCCTGCTGGCTGGCCTACATACAAGGTTTCCCACTGAAGTTCAAACACAACCCTGGTTGCTGTATGATTGTCCTGGATATGTTGTCAAGAAACCCAGCCTTTGTTCAGGCCACACCAGTGGAAACTATGGTACTTCCACAGTTGATTTGGCTAAAAGGGGGGGGGGGGGGTGAAACTGTTCAAGACATCCCCACTCCAGTCAAAGTGTTGTCAAAACCAAACATCGATGTCGCCGAAATCAAGCCTTCGACTGTGAAAGTCCCAAAAGTGCCAAAAGATTCCAACCATAGAACCAAAAAGCCAGGAATTTGCCATATATCACAAGAAGTCTTCGAAGAAATCAAGGCAACATCAAAAGAAGACACAAGTTATGTCATCATGAATGACAGATCACAAGAAGAAGTTGTCAGAGATCTGACAACTGACATCAAGACCAAAAATGGAAGGATCTACATTCCTCTGAAGGCTCGGAAGAAAACTCTATCAGATTTCCATGATCATCCATCTGCTGGCCACCCTGGTGTGTGAGCAATGTGCTCTTCCATGAATCGTCACTGTTTCTGGCCAGGAATGTGGAAGAGTATTAGAGAGTACATGAAGGGCTGCCCTACCTGTCAAGCCTCAAAGGTTGTTCATCATGACCACCCTCCACTGCTCCAACCTATCGAGTCAAACACACCCCTCCCATTCAAGCAAGTCTCCATGGATTTTGTTACCAACCTTCTGCAGTCACAAGGACACAATGCAATCCTTACCATTGTCAATCACAGCCTCACTAAAGCAGTGAAGCTGCTCCTGTGTAACAAGACAGTGGATTCTGAAGGACTAGCTGACTTATGGTTGCAACACATTTACCCACATTATGGCATACCTGAGTCAATAATATCTGACTGAGGCCCTCCGTTTATCAGCACTTTCACCCAAAACCTATACAAAGCGCTCCACATCAAGCCTTGTTATTTGTCCAGATACCATCCACAGACTAACAGAGAAGCTGAGCATGTCAACCAAGAGGTCGAGACCTATCTATGGATGTACTGTGCTGAAAGACCCAATGAATGGAGCAAATACCTTGCCCTCACCAAGTTTTCCCATAATTCGAGGGTGCATTCTACCCATGGCCAGACCCTGTACTATCTCCTTTATGGGTATGACCCAGATCCCTACCCATCAGTCCACATGTCAAAAGCCCTGCAAGTCGAGGAGTGCCTAGAGGCCCTAGCCCTTGCTAGAGATGCTGCACTTATCATGCACAAGAACACCACAGAAAAGATGGCAAAGAGCAGACCAGACCCGCTGTCATACAGCCCACCGATCAAAGATAGTCTTGTTTGGCTGGATGCACATGACCTAAAACATGACTTACAGTCAACAAAACTTGCCCCAAAATGCATAGGACCTTTCCAGATCAAAGAAGTCCTGTCAGCTGTCACCATGCACCTAGATCTGCCCAATCATTGGCAGGTATATCCAGTGTTTCACATGTCAAGGATCTTCCCATATCATGAAACACCCAAATATGGCCCTATGCCACCACCACCACTTCCAGATCTGATTGATGACATCCCACAATGGGAAGTCAAAGCAATCTTGAACCATAAGGAAGTGCAGACTGGACATGGTATGCATATGTGTTATTTGGTCAAGTGGAGTGGGTATGGACATGCAAGCAATACTTGGGAGCCAGAATCAAATTTAACTAATGTGGAAGACCTACTGGAGGATCTCCTACAATGTGCTTCCACTCATCACAAGAAGCCTTCTTGCAAATGAAACTCTATCTAGATGTCCTACTCGGACAATGAACATTATTCTGAGTCATGTCAATACCTCTTGGACTTGTACATCTCCTACGATGACACTGAATATGACTTCTCCCCAGGATTTTCATCACCCATCTCCCAGATATCTGCACTGCCTGTTGACTCCATTGCCATGTCCATTCAATCCCTTTTTGACCCCAACTCTGTGTTACCACAGAACCCCCACTCCAGTATCACAGTATGCACGTTGTCCAAGGGAAAGCACAGAGTGCCTCCCAAGACCCCCAGGACACACCCATACCCAGAGCCAGTCTATTGACAGACCTGTAATATGCCACCCCCTGAAGGATCTTCAGCCCCTAACACCTCTACATCCAATGACCTGGCAGGTGGAAATGCATCAGCCTCATCCCAGATCCCCCATGTGTCAGTCAAGAGATCCACCCCTGCAACCCTCTTGTGCAAACCAGAGGATTATGAAAGCTACATATGGATCCTTGAGAAATATGACGAATGGATCATCTACAGATGGGACATCAGCCATGATGGTGACTGTCTCCAGTTGCTGTCTCAAGTCTACAGAAGCATTGAGATCACCATCCACCATGCTGCCAACATCTTAAAGACCAGAGATGTGGTTGTTGATGAAGATTCCAAAGGCACCATGTTCATGGAGTCTGAAGGAATGAAAGTTGTTGAAGAAACACAGAACTTGCTCATTTCCCTGATCAACATTGTCCATGTGCACTACAGCCCTTTGTTAGCCCATTCCTTTTGGTCATTTTGCAGCATGCTCCCCACAGTTTCCCCACCTCCTGGAACATCCCATGACTCTACCAACAGAAGGGCCAATGAAGTTGGTCCAGACACTACAGAAGGAGAGGGAGTTCCTGGATGGAACAATGTGAAGACCACTGGAAGTGGTGAAGTTCAGAACAACTGAGGAAGGCCTCATGACAGACAATCAGAAGAAGTTCCAAAACCTGAGGTACCATCCATCAGAATGGGAATGCCTGCAACAACTAGCAGCAATCGGGAAGAGGAGAGCAGTTCTATGACTCCAGAAAGGTTCATATCGGTCGAAGAAGAATCTGTTTGCCCAGGAGTATGCTGGGTTACTGTGGATCGAAGAAGAGAGGAGGAAGAGATCGCCAGTCAAAAGTTTTTGCAGCTTGCCACCCAAGTTCTTGGAGAAAGATGTGACGACCCATGGGTCTTGGAAGAAGAAAGGATTGAATCGTGGAGAAGGTTCTTGCTTGAAGTCTATGACACCCGAGGACACTGGAAGAATGATCTATTCAATGCAATGTACTCCATGTGTGCTCTCCCCTCCCAACCTTTCTTCCTGCTTGAACAGTCAGACTGGCTCCATCTCGAGCTGGGAGGATGCATTCAACTTGACCCCCTGCATCCTTTCTACAAACATATGTGCCTTGACTGCAGATGACTTGGTCATTGGTCCTGCTGAAATGGAAAAGGTTCTCACTGGACTGACCCTCATGGACATCCTATTGGACCAACCAAAGCCAATACCTCTGCTTGATGATCTTGAACGGTGACAAGACTGATGATAAGAGACTAAGGGTGGACTGAGGACACTGAAGGGGGAGATCTTCCTAAGGGGCTTCTATAGCCTGGAAGAGAGTGCTGTCTGAGGAGGAGACATCTGGGGCAGTCTGAGATCTGTCTGAAGACTGAAGGCACTTGCAAATGCAGTTCAGTCAACCACCTACAGGGACCTATTAGGTCTATATATTCTTATAGATGTATTAACCTAATAGGTGTCAACTGGTTGGGAATTCCCAACCTCTGGAGATTCTCCAGCTCATGGCTGGGGAATCTCCAGGCCTGCCATGCAATAGGTGCTGGAGAAAATGGGGGAAATCCATTTCTCCAGAATAAATACATTTTGGGTGTCAATATATCGGAGTGGCTGGGGTCCAAATATGATTTTTTCCGAGATATTACCTGCATTTTCTGGGTATTACCCAGGCTGAATTGACCAACTTCCCAGTCCAATCCTGGGCATTCCCCATGGCAATTTGACCTACCAATGGTGGCAACTGGGATTTCTCCAGGCTAAATTAGCCTGATTGCCAGTTCAGTTCTGGGCATTCCCCATGCCTATTTGACCTACCAATGGTGGAAACTGGGATTTCTCCAGGCTAAATTAGCCTGATTGCCAGTTCAGTTCTGGGCATTCCCCATGCCTATTTGACCTACCAATGGTGGAAACTGGGATTTCTCCAGGCTAAATTAGCCTACTTTCCAGTTCAATTCTGGGCATTCCCCATGCCTATTTGACCTACCAATGGTGGAAACTGGGATTTCTCCAGGCTAAATTCACCTGCTTGCCAGTTCAGTTCTGGGCATTCCCCATGCTGATTTGACCTACCCAGGGTGGCAACTGGGATTTCTCCAGGCTAAATTAACCTAGTTTCCAGTCCAATTCTGGGCATTCCCCATGGTAATTTGACCTACCCAAAGTGGCAATTGGGAGTTCTCCAGACTACACCAACCTACTTTCCAGGTCAATCCTGGACATTCCCCATGCTGATTTGACCTGCCCAGGGTGGCAACTAGGATTCCTCCAGGCTATATTAACCTACTTTTCAGTCCAATGCTGGGGATTCCCCATGTTGACTTGACCTCCCCTTGGTGGCAACTGGGACTTTTCCAAGGTAAACAAACACATTTCCCAGTACAATCCTGGACATTCCCCATGCTGATTTGACCTACCCATGGTGGCAACCACAATTTCTCCAGGGTAAATTCACCACCTGCCAAAGCTAAAGTCCCTGTGTTGGGTTGACAACTCCCTAACAAAGGCATAGAGAGTGTCCAGACAGGGTTGGTGATGCCCTCTGGGGGATGGAGAATTTCCATGGGGGTGGCACATTATCCATACCAAACAGGAACTCTCCATGATGAGGGGGAATTCCCCAGGGAACATGGAGAATCTCCATACCAGGTTGGAGATTCTCATTGGGGGCATGAGAGTTCAGGGGATTCCTACTATGGTTGGAAATTCCATTAAGCCCCTTTGGTTCTTACTGATACCACTGGTGAGCAGTCCACAAATATCATTACTTCATCTCACTGCTGTGGTCCTTAGCATCTTCCATTCTCACCTGGTTTCCTGTAGTGAATTCAGTGATCATCTTCCTTGAGTCCTACATCTCTGAAGTACTCACTGACTTGCCCATCCTTCAGACCTACATCTACCTGGAAGTCTAATGTTCACCTTTGCAGTGAAGATTTGGTATGATCCTAGGGGGGGGGCATTGGGGCTCTTTATGTTAGGCTGGTCATGTTGGTCTCACTACCACTACAATGGTGCAGCCCATAAGGAGTGTGGTCCCTTACCCCTATACCTCATGCTACTCAGCCCCTCCCACAGCAACATGTGCCACTGCACTGAAGTCTGCAATCACTTTCCTTCAGCTCCACATCTCTGAGGTACTCACCTACTGGCCCATCCTTTAGCTGTGCATCTCCTCATAAGCCTATTATTCACTACCAACACATTGCTTCTGTTGTGCACAGTTGCAGTTGAGGTTTGGTGTGACCCAATGGGACATGGGGACT
Source organism: Pisolithus thermaeus (assembly GCA_024663475.1). Lineage (NCBI taxonomy): Eukaryota > Fungi > Basidiomycota > Agaricomycetes > Boletales > Pisolithaceae > Pisolithus > Pisolithus thermaeus. The sequence continues at coordinate 645,854 of JANFAF010000005.1, forward strand.
TTCTGTGTCAGGTTGGTAATTCTCCAGGGGTATGGGCATATGGGGGGATGGAGATTCTGCAGGAATGTATGGGAAATTTGCAGAGGGGATGGCTCCAGGGAGGTATGGAGATTCTCCAAGGTGGGTGGGAGATTCTCCAGGGATGGTTGGAGATTCCCCAGGGGGGGTTGGGGATTCTCCAGGGGTGGTGGGAGATTCCCCAGGGTGGTATGGAGATTCCCCTGGGGGGGTGGGAGATTCTCCAGGGTGGTGTGGGGATTCCCCAGTGATGTATGGAGATTCCCAAGAGTGGTGTGGGGATTCTCCAGTGATTTATGGAGATTCCCCAGGGTGTTATGGGGATTCTCCAGTGATGTCTGGAGACTCCCCAGAGTGGTGTGGGGATTCTCCAGTGATGTCCGGAGATTCCCCAGAGTGTTATGGTGATTCTCCAGTGATGTATGGAGATTCCCCAGAGTGTTATGGGGATTCTCCAGTGATGTATGGAGATTCCCTAGATGGAGATTCTCCAGGGTGGGTAGGAGATTCTCCAGGGGTGGTGGGAGATTCCCCAGGGGTGGTGGGAGATTCTCCAGGGGGGGTTGGAGATTCTCCAGGGCAGTATGGGGATTCTCCAGTGTGGGTGGGAGATTCCCCAGGGGTGGTGGGAGATTCCCCAGGGGGGGGTTGGAGATTCTCCAGGGTGGCATGGGGATTCTCCAGGGTGGCATGGGGATTCTCCAGGGTAGGTAGGAGATTCCCCAGGGGGGTTGGAGATTCTCCAGGGTGGTATGAGGATTCTTCAGTGATGCATGGAGATTCTCCAGGGTGGTATGAGGATTCTCCAGTGATGTATGGAGATTCTCCAGGGTGGTATGGGGATTCTCCAGGGTGGGTGGGGCATTCTCCAGGCATGGTGGGAGATTCCCCAGGGTGGTATGGGGATTCTCCAGGGTGGTATGGGGATTCTCCTGGGATGGTGGGAGAATCTCCAGGGTGGTATGGGGATTCTCCAGGGTGGTATGGGGATTCTCCAGGGATGCTTGGTGCTTCCCCAGGGGAGGTTGGAGATTCTCCAGGGGAGGTTGGAGATTCTCCACAGGAGGTTGGAGATTCTCCACAGGAGGTTGGAGATTCTCCACAGGAGGTTGGAGATTCTCCACAGGAGGTTGGAGATTCTCCACAGGAGGTTGGAGATTCTCCACAGGAGGTTGGAGATTCTCCACAGGAGGTTGGAAATTCTCCACAGGAGGTTGGAGATTCTCCAGGGTGGTATGGGGCTTCTCCATGGTGGGTGGGAGATTGCCCAGGGTGGTATGGGGAAGGGTGAGATTCCCCAGGGTAGTATCAAGATTTTCCAGTGATGTATCAAGATTCTCCAGGGTGGGTGGGAGATTCACCAGGGGGGGTGGGTGATTCTCCAGAGTGGTATGGTGATTCTCCAGGGATGGTTGGTGATTCCCCAGAGTGGTGTGAAGATTCTCCAGCAATGTATGATCATTCTCCAGGGTGCATGCGAGATCCTCTGGAGTGGTTGGAGACTCCTCATGGAGGTATGGGTTTTTTCCAGTGATGTATGGGGATTCTCCATTTGAGGTTGTTGATTCCCCAGCAATATATGCGAACTCTCAATAGTACTCACCAGCTCTCCTATCCTTTAACCCTGCATCTACTTGGAATTTAACCTTCACTATAAGCATATCACTTCTGATGGCCACCATTGCATTCCACATTTAGTCTGACCCCAGGGGGCATCAGGACTTTATGTTAGGTTGGTAGTTCTCCATGGTGCATCAGGATCCTCCATGTCAAGTTGGAGATTCTCCAGATAGCTATGCACAATCCCCATGTGGAGTGGGAGATTCCTCATGGAGGGTCACAAATTCTCTGAGAGGGCATTGGAATTGGGCTTGGGATTGTCCATGTCAAGTTATGGAGTAACTGAGTAGTATGTTGATTCTCCATATTAGATCCATGATTTTACAGGGTGGCATGGGCATTCTCATGTGGGCACTGGCAATGCCAATGTCATGCTGGATATTCTTTCAAAGGCCATGGGCATTCTCATGGAGCCATGGAGCTACCTCATTTCTGGTTTAACCATGCCCAGGTTGTGTAGATATGTATTATGCTGGCTTTGGTATTCTTTTAAACAGTGTAGACCTTCCTATATCTACTTACTAGCCCCTTGTTGTACAACTGTTGGAAAATCCTCCAAGGTATATGTACATATATGTCATGAGTACAACAACTTTAATATCTACATCTTTTTATTGGCAGCTTGACTGGTGAAGAAGGCAAATAACCATTTCCAACATCCTCCAACCATCCCTCATCATCAGTAAGCCCTTCTTCATCTGACTGACCCATATTACACCCCTCTTCAAGTGCCATCTCCTCAATCTCCAGCAATAATTCATCATCACCTTCTGATAATGCACCCACAGCATCAGACTCATAGCCTTCAGAGAAATCATCTGTTGGATACTCTGCACCATCCTCTACACTAGGGGTGTGACTTGCTGGTGCCAGATAATTAGCAACATCCTCCACTGTGGGTCCCCAATTTTCAGATGGCACCCATGCATGCGGAATATGCTGGACCTTTTCCTTCCAGTCTACATACACTGCAAGAAGGGTATGTTTGTGTGCTTTCAGGTGGTACTTGTAATTCTCAGCTACACTTTGTGTGAGTTGGCTACATGACATTGACACCTGCACTGACCTTCATTTTCCAAGGCTCTATGGAGGCTCTTCCATTCCATAGAAAACCATTCCTGCAGAACAGACCGCTCTCTTGACAATCTCCTTTCTTCTTCATTGCAATGATCAACTTCCAACATCAACCTGATTCCCTTACGCACTGCTTCATCAGCAAGCCATTGTGGAGGTTCAGAAGAACCCTCTCCTGGTTCACAATCCTGCCAAATATTACTGTCCACATCCAGTTGAAAAATGCCCTTGGTAGGTATGGGCAAATGAGGTATGGCACCTGGTGGTGCTTTTTGAAGCCATATCATTCCCAACAATTCATCACAGAGGTTGTTGTAAGTGGTGATTAACTGTGATATTGCAGGCTCTCTTCATTTTATGGCAGACTGCACATGTGACTGTAGATGATTGTCTACCACACAAGTTATTTGACAATAGAAGTTGGAAAGACCACCCTTTACTTACCATTGGCAGAATTCTGGAATGACCCTTCTAGGCGCTGCAATTCAAACTTGTGCTGCCAAAGGCGTTCCCTAATTCAAATCTTCAATGCCTGTGCATTGGTATGAGTTTGGAGCCACTTGTTATTCCTCAGGAGATAGAGATCAGTTTGTGATGAGACTCCTAGTGCACTTTTTTTCTGTTGGAGAGCCTTAGTTGCCTTTGAAAGCAAGCTTTTGGCTGCAGCACACTGTAAATCAAAATCAATGATATCATTGACATGATCATTGACAAGGTCCATTTCCAGCTGATCCACATGGCTCTGGTAGTCCTGAACAGATTTTTCCAGGGAAAGTATATGTGCCAATAAGTTAGCACCCTTGTTCTTTGACTGCCCTATGTTGTATGGTCAGTAATATGATGTCAAATTTGGGGGAAATGACTGACAGGGTAGTGGTTGAGTCTGTGAGTGTACCTGGGCAGCCCACTCCTCTTGAAGAGTCTGCATGTCAATGTGCAATGCATGGAGGGACTCCAAAGCCAACATCTTCTTGCTTTTGCAGAGGGTCCATTTCTTGTTCAACCACTGGCCAAGAGCAGCAAAAGCCTTCCTGTCAAAGTGATGTATTTGGTTGTCAAGAACAAATAGCCTCTGATGATACTAAGCCAGAATCAGCACTGGATGATAACACAGGAAGATCAAATGCTTACACCAGACACTCATAGAACAGGAATGAGCATCTTCAGAGAACTCCATAATTGCTCATGCCCCTCACCATCTGACAAGCCAAAGCCTACACATTTATGAGGGTGGTATACTATCTGGCATGGCCACTGATGACCATAAGCATGGAAAACAGAGATGCCAAACTTCAACCTGGAGAGTATCCCTTCATCAAGCAGCTTCCACTTGCGGCAACTGCATTCCAGTTGACAACCAATGTCATATAAGAGACCAACAGTTGTGGTTGTAGGGAGATGTTCAAAGAGATACTTCAATAGTACAAGGGCATAGTGCTGCTTTTCTCCTGCTGATGTCATATTGACTAGCCAGAGAACATGATCATGACGACAAAGCAAAGCCATAAGCCCTGTGTCTGCAAAAAAATTGGTGCTTGCTTTCTTCCGATTCTCATCTGCTGCATGAAAGGAATCTCCACATCCATCCAACACAGACATAGGCACTCTCATTCCATCCTCAAAGCTGTCCCCTTGCAGTTGATGTGAACAATCATGATGACCAGGTGCAAGGGATCGCTGTTTCCCAATGAACACTTCCATAGCCTTCACCTCTGATTCAGGAATGAATACAGTGCTGGTAGGATTGGGAGGGTCATGGATAGCACTATTCCGAGGATTATTTGTTCGCTTCTGGGTGAAGCATGCATCCAAACACACAATGCAGTCAAGGCTACAATTACTGAAGGTCAGAATCAATCACCAAGAAACTTGCCATTGGCTTACTCTTCCTGGTCAGTGTTAGCCTTCTGTGGCACACCACCAAAACATAGTGGACAATGGGCACATAGGTATTCACTGGGTTGAAGCCTAACTCCTTGTTGCATGGAGGCTTGGGGGGGTGAACTAGGCCAGTGATATGGTCATCTGCATATGTTGCTAACACAGTATACCAATGATATGCATTGCTGAACCACCACCGAAGGTTATCCTAATTGCATGGTAAGCATCTCTTATACTGCTAGGGATGGATACATGACTTTGTACAAATAAACTGCTAGGACATCTGTGTGCCCAAACTAGACATAGGAATGTCTAGGAAATTATAGGTGGGAGATGAATGGTACAGGAACACACATGGGGCAACAAATATTATAGTGGGACTCTCATCAATGCAACATACCTTTGACTGTAGCTGGTACCCTTGACCATCAAGGAAGCTTTCAAGTGCTTCACACCAGGCAGTTGTGTTGGGTGTCAACCGCACAAAGAGTGTCCTCATAAACTCCAATACATGAAGGTCAACTGCAAGGGTGGGAGCAACAGGGGAGCATGCAAACAAACCACTCTCCATGAGGTGAACAGGAGCTGGGGTGCATGCACAGTAGCTTATCTTAATCTCCTCCAAACCTGGTATGCATCAGCATGATATGCATGAGCACAATGGCAGGGCCACATATGATTAAAGAAGAGACAACAAATGGTAAGTGGATGTACTACACAAGTGAGGCACTGAGTCAGATGGTCAACTCGGGAGTCAACTACTACATGCAGGCTTTCTGATGCCTCAAGGTATTGCAAATAGGGATTGAGAAGTGCAGGGATGACATCTTGTGACCACCACTGCTACTGGATTTCTCGCTTCTGCAAAGCACTTTTACCTGAAGGGGAGACAACCTCATTGTTGATTTGAAACTCATCCTCATAATCAAAAATGCCAGGCCCACCAGCAGGTGGGTGGTGATGGTGGCGTGATGTAGCACTTGGATCTTGAGCAAGACATTGGTGACCTGGAAGGATGAAGACAGGTGGAGGTGCAGGGAGGTAAAGTCCTTTTGTACAAGGTGGGTGGCGGTGCCGAGCTAACGGAGGTGGAACAAACATTGGTTGAGGGCCCTAGCCACATGTGGGTATGTGCACTTTCTTTAAGAAAAATGAGACATACCAGAGGACCAGATTCTACATGAATACTGGATGATGATGAGGGGACACTTGAGGGCATGTTATGCAGCTGGCTAGTTGCAGCACAGGCAGAATCATTAAGTTGCTGAACAGAAGATAAAGTGATCTGGAATATGTTTCACAGGTCAGGTCCACATACCAGAGCACCAAGAACACACATTGATGCCTGATTATGTGATGAGGATGAGGGAGCATTTGCTGCTACATCAGGTAGCTGAGCCAGTGTGGTAGAGAGACCCTGCAGTGAAGACAAGTAAGCTAGTTTGAAAAATATTTGGCAGACAAAATGCAACATACCGAAGGGCCAGGAATGCGAACCGATGTGTGATCGTCAGATGAGATCAAGGGGGGGGGGTGTGGCTATGCTGGGAAGCCAAGCTGTTGGGGACACGATGGAAGGAGTCTGTAGGAAGATAGGATGACATGAATGCGAGGAAGTTGTCACATCTGTGACACGCGCATAAGGTCCGGACCACAGTCTGACCATCTGAGGTGTCATTCTAGCCCTACGGGCTCCTGTCATGAAACTCCATTCCGTCTCTAATTTGACTTACGATCCATTTCTGTTTCCATATTTAGTATGTTTCTCTCATGCCTCTAAGTGACTTGCTACACTTCCGTACCCGTATGTCTTACTAATCCCTGTACCATCTGGCTATCCGGCGACTACCGACTTACCTTACTAATAAGCTCACTAATATTGTTACTCATCCGTACTGCATTCTGGTAGTCGCTACACCCCAGACATTGCTTTATACTTTCCTCTGTACTATAAAAGCTTTGTACATATGTCGTAGCACATCAGTTCGAATATCGAATAAGATACTCATCAATCTCACTCAACTCCAGATAGTTTCTGGATAGCTCCGACCTCTGGGACTTGGCAGGAAGAAGTGTACTAAGTTGTACGCTAAACTCCGACTACCCAGACTTTCGCTCTAAGCCTCCTCTGCCCTCGGACCCTCTCGGAGACTGCTGAGAACTGGTCTTGACAGTATATTTGAACTCATACCCTCGCACGAGTCCACCAAAAACCCCATGCCATGACCATGACTACCTGACTCCATTCCCGCTCCATGGCTGTTGAAGCTTCGGAACAAGCTGCGATTGACGATATGCATGAATCAAGTGCACGTATCGCACTAGCAAGCCACCGACGCCCTCCACCATTGGTGAGCCAATTTCGAAGTTTCTCCGCCAGGGGAGAACCCCTTGCTACCCCGACCCCTAGAACCGGCTCCTCTAACTGACGTTCCTCATCTACGGCACGACCAACCCCAGACCCCTTCGGAGGCAATGACCCCGGAGATGACGGTCCTGGAGACGATGGTCCCAGAGATGACGATAACAATGACGATGATGACAACGACAACGAAGGAAACCCTTTCATCGATGCCCCAGAACAGCTAGACCCTCAACTAGCGGTCTTGCAAAACTTGGCAATGGCCATCGACCGTCTGTCACGCTCAACCCGTCGCTCCGACGACACTTCATCCTCATGCGCCAAAGTCCGAGAGCTGGACACTTTCGACAGAACCGACCCAAAGAAACTCCGGACGTTTCTGGTTCAATGCAAACTATGTTTCCAGGATCGTCCCAAGGTGTTTCATCTTGACAGAAACAAGGTCATGTTCGCCCAATCTTACCTTAAAGGAATGGCTCTTGAATGGTTCGAGCCGGACCTTCTGAACTCCAGAGACCCAGCAGACCGTCCACTTTGGATGGACAGCTGGCTGGACTTTGTGGTGGACCTTCAGACAACTTTCGGACCACACGACCCGGTCACAGACGCCGAGCACCAGCTTGACCACCTACACATGAAAGAGACGCATCATGTAAACCGATATGTGGTCGACTTCAACAGGTTGGCGTCGCAAGTCCGAGGTTACGGAGATGGCGCTCTCTGCCACCTGTTCTACACCGGGCTCCCAGACTGCATTAAGGATGAAATCAGTAGGGTTGGGAAGCCCACTACTCTATACAGTTTGCGCGCATTAGCCCAAGAGATCAACGCTCGCTACTGGGAGTGCAAGGATGAGATCTCTCATCAAACAAGGTCCTCCGGCAACAACTCCGGAAGTAACTCCGGAGCTAAGGCCAACTCGAACAAAGGGGACAAGCAGAAGCCTGGCAACGCCAACCCCCAATCTGGTGGAAACCAACCGACTCTGTCTACCTCGAACTCCAAGCCTCCAGGCAATCAGAACCCCGGAGCAGCATCACGTTATCCAACAAGCTCGGAAAAGATGGCAAGTTGACACCTGCCGAGTGAAAGAGGCGTTTCGAGCAGAACCTGTGTATGTTCTGTGGAAACTCTGGACACAAGGCCAAGGAGTGCCCTAGATCTACATCTCACGCAGCTAAGGCTCGCGCAACCATGGTTACTGAGTCGGAAGCCAAACTGACTGCCTCCTCTGAGGCAAAAAAATAGAGTGCAACTCTCAGAACTCCACACAGCCTGGGAGTTGTGTTGATACCGACTGTGCACCCTCGGAGGCACGCCTCAACGCATCCACTCTTTCAAATCCTAATTCATTAAAGCCCTCTGTCACACTCGACTCATATAATATTCCGGACTTTTCAGCATTAATAGATTCAGGTTCGACCCATTGTTTTGTAGATTCTACTTTCGTCAATAATCACAGTCTTTCAACCTACTCTGTCCCACCTCTCGTCCTCTGTCTGTTCAACGGTGTGACAACGACATCAATCAGTAAAGCCTCAAATCTCTCAGTCCGTTTCCCCTCCAGAGATATCACCGACATGACCTTCTATGTAACTCCATTGGATTCTGAGTGTAAGATTGTTCTCGGACATAACTGGCTCACCCACTACAATCCGTCAATTGATTGGGTACTGAGCAGTATTAAATTCCGGAACCTTACATCTCGTTTGCCAGCGCCGACGTCGCCCTCTGACTCGGAGTCAATCCCAAGAAACTCCGTAGATGCCCCCCTGGGCTCTCCAGACACCACACTCCCTGAGTTGGTCGATAACTCCTCTCCACCCAACACCTGAGCACCGAACATCTCCCTTGTCAATGCAGCGGCCTTCGTCTGCGCTTGCAAGCTAGATGGCTCAACCCAGTTCTCCCTCCAGATCCGACCTCAGGATGGTACCAAACTCTGGGCTGCTACCATACAGGATACCCCAGACTTGTCATCGGTACCCCTGGACTATCACGACTTCACTGATGTGTTCAGCAAGGCCAAGGCATCTACGCTTGCGCCTCACCGGGAGTTCGACCTCAAGATAGAATTGGAGGAAGGAACTACTCCGCCATTGGGAACCCTCTATTCGCTTTCATCCGTTGAGCTTGCCACTCTCTGGACTTTCATCGACGAAAATCTTACTACTGGCTTTATTCGCCCCACATCGTCCCCGTATGCCGCACCTGTCCTTTTTGTCAAAAAGAAGGATGGATCACTTCGCCTTTGTGTTGACTTTAGGGGCCTCAATAAGATCACTAAGAAGGACCGTTACCCGTTACCTCTCATTTCGGACTTACTCGACTCGCCTAGTCGGGCTAAGGTATATACTAAAATCGATCTGCACCACACTTACCACCTGGTACAGATCGCCGAAGGAGATGAATGGAAAATGGCTTTCAGAACCCGTTACGGATCTTACGAATGGCTCGTGATGCCATTTGGACTTACCAATGCCCCTGCAGCGTTCCAACGCTTTGTCAACTCCGTCTTCGCAGACCTACTGGATGTATGCATCGTTGTCTACCTAGACGACATCCTTATTTACTCTGATAACATCGAAAACCACAAAAAACATGTTGGTGAGGTACTCTGCAGACTCTGGGAGCATGGCTTGTATGCCAAACCAGAGAAATGTGAATTCCACTCCGAGTCCATGGAATACCTTGGCTTCTTTTTATCCCCCGACAGTTTGTCAATGTCCGAGGATAAGGTAAAGGCCGTCCGTGACTGGCCTGAACCTCGCAAGGTGAAGGACATCCAGTCCTTCCTCGGCTTTGCAAACTTTTACCATCGTTTCATCTTCAATTACTCGGACATCGTGGTCCCACTGACACGTCTCACACGGAAGGGGGCACCTTGGAATTTCTCCGAGGATTGTCACTGGTCCTTTAATCGTCTCAAAGAGGCTTTCTCCATGGCCCCAATATTGACTCACTTCAAGCCCGGACTTCCCATCACGGTCGAAACAGACGCTTCGGACTATGCTATTGCCAGCATTCTGTCCATCACCTGCCCGGATGGTGAGGTACGACCGGTAGCATTCCACTCCTGGACCTTGACCGCCCCGGAGTTGAACTATGACACACACGACAAGGAGCTGTTGGCAATCCATGAAGCCTTCCGGACCTGGCACCATTACCTTGAAGGCCCTGCACATCCCATCGACGTCGTTACCGACCACAAAAATCTCAAGTACTTCTCCACCTCGAAAGTGCTCACCAGGTGCCAAGCGCATTGGTCTGAGTACCTTTCTCAGTTCAATATGGTTATTCGTTTCCACCCCGGTAAGCTCGGAGCAAAGCCCAACGCCCTGACTAGACAATGGGACGTCTACCCCAAAGAGGGGGATAGGGGCTATGCCCAAGCCAACCCACAGAACCTCCGACCAGTGTTTACCACCGAACAACTATCCAATTCGTTATGGGCAACCTACCTAGAAAGCCCAGTACTACGTGCTAGTATAATCATGGACATTGAGAAACTCCATGAAGATATCAAGTCCGCCCTAATGTCCGACCCACTCGGTCAACTCCACCTCTCTGACCCATCTAACCCCTGTTGGAGGGTAGATGAATCCAGACTCTTATGTCTGGATGATCGTATATATGTCCCCGAAGCAAATGACCTCAGGCTTCGCGTACTCCGTTACAAGCATGACCACCCCTTGGCCAGTCATTTCAGACAAAACAGAACACTCGAACTCGTCTGTCGTGAGTATGTCTGGCCAAACGCCTGGACTTTTATCAAAGACTACATCAAATCTTGCACAGCCTGTGCGCATGCTAAAACCCCGAGGCACAAACCATATGGTATGTTGAAGCAACTACCGATACCGGAGAGACCTTGGAACTCCATCTCGATGGATTTCATCGAACAACTACCCAACTCCGGAAACCATACTGCCATACTGGTTGTTGTAGACCGCCTCTCGAAACAAGCCATATTCATCCCCACCGAAGATACAATTACCTCTCCACAGCTCGCTAGATTGTTCCTACTCCATGTCTTCTCCAAGCACGGAGTTCCCTCACACATAACCTCTGACAGAGGCACAGAGTTCGTGTCTCACTTCTTCCAGTTGCTGGGCAAGGCACTGGATATGAAGCTCCATTTCACTTCCGGATATCACCCTGAAGGCGACGGTCAAACCGAATGAACTAACCAGACGTTAGAGCAGTACCTACGGGTCTACTGTAATTACCAACAGGATAACTGGTCCGAGTTGCTACCACTCACAGAGTTTGCATACAACAACGCTCCGAGTGCTACAACCGGAGTTTCACCGTTTTTCGCCAATAAGGGTTATCACCCTAATGTTACCATACACCCAGAAAGAGAGCTAACATCTTCTCAAGCTAGAGACTACACAGTGGACTTAGACTCCCTGCATGCATTCCTACAAGAAGAAATGAAGGAAGCTCAGCAAAGATACCAAGGTCCGGCAGATGCTAAGAGATCTCTGCCTCCAGACTTCCAGATTGGAGATTTGGTATACGTCAAAGCAAAGTACTTCAGGTCCACGCAACCTTCAAAGAAGCTCTTGGAGAAGAACCTAGGCCCGTACCCTATTATCGCCCATGTTGGATCGTTATCTTTCACTATCCGACTACCTGATGCTATGAAGTCTGTACACCCTGTGTTCCACGTCTTGCAACTAGAACCAGCAACTCCGAACACTATCCCCAACCATGTCCAACCTCCACCTCCACCCATTGAAATCGATGGAGAACCAGAGTACGAAATAGAACAAATCCTAGACTCTAAACTGGACTACCGTAGGTGATGTCCACTGCAGTACCTAGTCAGATGGGCTGGCTACGAAGGCACGGACGAAGAAACGTCCTGGCTCATAGCTACCGAATTGAGCAATGCCCCTGACTTAGTTGCGGATTTCCACAGAGCATACCCCCACAAGGATGGTCTGTTGAGCACCGTCCCACCCCGGAAATAAGTGGACTTTTCAGAGTCTACTCCATGTACGCTATGAAGGCTCATGCTCACTCAATTCTAATATGGACACAACGGAAAATATATTTCAAAAAAAAAAAGAAAGGAAAGAGGTGGGGGGAGGGGGACAGGAATCTCGAAGTATGCTACAGACATGGATAAACTAAGGAAATGACTAAATGTCGTCGTCGTCATTCATTGCCCGGCTGACAAGGGAGGTAGTCGTGGTCTTGAGAATCTCAAATGACTCCTCCAAAACTCCGGATAGGTCCTTGACCTCCTTTGACATTGTCTCCACTGCTGCGGTGTTCCTCTGGATCGCGTCGACAATTTCTCCGAGTCAACGGTCCAGGACCTCCACCAGCAGGTCTTGACGCGAAGCTTGTCCACGGGGAGCACGAGGCTTCGTGACGACTTTGACATCCGGCGTATCATCCAGGTCTTCGTCATCAGCAGGCTCACCGAAGTGTGCAGACTTCCTCCATTTCCTCTTTTCTCCACCCCAGGGAGACATCGCCATCGATGCCAGCTTCTCAGACTCTGGCGCCTTCGGGTTCAAGTCGCACTTGCCTTTTGTTTTCTGGCACCAGACGCACGACTTGCTGCGCCTGGTACCCGGCATGCACGACTTGCTGTGCCCGGTACCCAGCACACACAGCTCTCTGGCCTTGACACATGCAGAGCAAGCCTTAGCCTGCTCTGCAGGCCATCCACTGACCAATGTGATGCGCTGAGACTGTTATGGACTTGTAAGCATGGAATTTAAAACAATAAGTATTGTTACACACTGTTGAACCCTCCACCTGCTGCGCCCAATGTGTCTCCTCCTCAAGATGCCTCTTCTCCGCTTCTAGCTCACGGAGTTTCTTCTCCTCAGCTGCTTTCCTCTGTGCAGCCTCCTCCGCCTTTCGACGTTCCTCGGCCTCCTTCGCTTTCCAGACCTCCTCAGCTTTCCAGCACTCCTCCTCTTCAACTGCTGCCTGCATGGCAGCATGCTGGCGACGTTGTCGCTCGTCAAATTTCGCCATTTTCATGGCCAGAGGGTCATCCAGATGTTCTTGAAGCAGTTCATTGGCGAGGAACTCCCAGGTGATGCCTGCAGGGTTGAGCGAAGACTTAAGGCGTTGGGTAGGAGCCATAGCGTAGAGAAGGTGAGAATGGGCGTCTGGACTTTGACAAAACCCTGTCAAGCCTTCTCACCGCGAAACTTTTTGGACTCTGACAATGCGGACTTCGAAACTCCGAAGCGACGCTTGAGCACAACAAGTGCCTCGAGGGCTCGGCCCTAAGAAGGGGATACTGTCACATCCGTGACACGCACGTAAGGTCCGGACCGCAGTCCGACCATCCGAGGTGTCGTTCTAGCCCTATGGGCTCCTGTCGTGAAACTCCGTTCTGTCTCTAATTTGACTTATGATCCATTTCTGTTTCCATATTTAGTATGTTTCTCTCACACCTCTAAGTGACTTGCTACACTTCCATACCCGTATGTCTTACTAATCCCTGTACCATCTGGCTATCCGGCGACTACCGACTTACCTTACTAATAAGCTCACTAATATTGTTACTCATCCGTACTGCGTTCCAGTAGTCGCTACACCCCGGACATTGCTTTATACTTTCCTCTGTACTATAAAAGCTTTGTACATACATCATAGCACATCAGTTCGAATATCGAATAAGATACTCATCGATCTCACTCAACTCCAGATAGTTTCTGGATAGCTCTGACCTCTTGGACTTGGCAGGAAGAAGTGTACTAAGTTGTACACTAAACTCCAACTACCCGGACTTTCGCTCTAAGCCTCCTCTGCCCTTGGACCCTCTTGGAGACCGCTGAGAACCGGTCTTGACAGAAGTGCTCAATGAGAAAGACTTACAATATTAGAATTATCCAATGCATGGTGCATGGAAGGGGGAGCATCACGATTCCTGTGAGGCTTCGGGTGCTGGACTGACATTCCGTAGTCGAGCACCAGGACACAAAGTCAACGGTGTATATGTGGGACTCGAAGTCACCACTGAGGATCTGAGACACGAAGTCACCAGACTACGGGTCAGTACAACAGAGGATTGGATACACACTGCGATGAAAAGTTGATGTCGGAGTAATGGGTGACACAGACAAAGCACTCAATAAGCAGTGATGAGAATGGAGGGAGATGCTGGCCCTCAGAGGTGAAAGAGTTTCTGCTATCAAAGAATTCGTGCAAGTATACCTGCGGAGTTCCGAATCATTAAGGTTCATGAACCAAAAACATGTTATAATTTTTTGGGGTCACACAGCAATGGTACTAGACGAGTCTGCAGAGAGCAAAACAAATCTAGACAAACTGAAATATGCAGGGGAGGGAGGGTTGCCATCCAAGGAAATCAAATGCTGTTTGAACATAAAAATGACATGCCAGAGAAAAAACACTGTACACCTCCGTATTGTCCTGACCTTTCAACTCAACAGGGGACTGCAAATGTGCAGGAGCTCCAGGCCACACAGACATCAACTGGCAAAACTTGCTGATGTATGGCAGCAAGTTTGGCACGTCAGTAGTGCATAAGCCTAACTTGCACGAGTAGCATGGTAAAGACTCCGACCACATCACGAGACTGGATTCACCAGGGAAGATGCCATAGAGAAGAGTCTGGCAGGTTATTCGCTCTTCATTGGATGTAGTCCAATGATCAGGGACGAGGGCCCAATCAAGCACATAAAGTTCATAGCAGAAATTGAGTTCATACAGTTCCCACAGAAGGGACCACATGAACGAGAGGGGAGGATCTGAAAGAGATGAAACTGGAACCTACATAACATATGAGTACAAAGAGATGAACCAAAACCGAGGTAATACTCCCCTGCATTCCCTGCCATGTAATTTCCTGTGGTGCCCCTGTCAAACCCTGGGCCGAGTTGATGATAGCTTCACCCAAAATATCCTGCACAGCCAATTTCATTGACACAGTCTTTGTTGAGGGGAGGGGATCAGTGTCAATGGTATTGAGAAAATCCCTCCACATCTGAGGGGATGGGAACTTTGATGGCGGGCAAATGTCAACCTGACTAATCCAAAGCGGACGAGCAGATAGCCAGTTGAGGAGGTAAGTTTTCTTTTTCTCTGGTGTAGACACATTGACAAAGAGCATTGGCTTTGGGAAGCGATAGCCAGGGTCCACGACACCAGACATAATTCTCTGTGAGTTTGTGTTAGCTTCCTGCCAGGCTGTTGCAAAGACACTGTGCGGCTTTGGAACATCTGGAAGGTTGGGTTCCTCCCATTTGGACTGCCCAGCTGCGGATGGCAATACTAAAGAATGGTCAAAAACATGAGATGAGAAATGAGATGGCCACACACCTCGAGAGGGGCCTGCAGAGGCTCTTTCCCTTGCAGTCCTGGACAGCTTTCTACTGGGTTTCTTGCCACTACTGGAAGAAGAATGCAACAAGGAAGGATGTGTGACAGGTAGGGGCTCAGGGGCATCAGCAAGAGTACCCTCATAACTACTGCACATATGATAGTGACAGAGGACATTGCTTGGCCCACACCAAATGGAAGGGAAGGGCTTGGCCACACCATTTTCTGTGTACATGGCCCTGACAACCTCATCAGGGTATGAGAGTCATACTGAATGCACTATGTTCATAGTTGGAGAGATGTATGCTTCGCTATGAACAAGCCAAACAGGTACCCCTGCAAAGTACAATGCCTTGCATACTTCCATGCTCTTAGTAAAACAACCCATCCAGTTGTCATTTGCATGTGGAGGATGTGAGGGAGGAGTCTTGAGAAGCAGGTGGACAAATTTGATGTAGTCAAGCAGAGTGTGGATGTCAAGTAGCTTGCGCTGAAGCTGTGCAACGAAAACGACAAGGTCTCGGAAAAGAAGGGGATGGTGACAGAGGTGCCTAACTTCATGATCGGCCAAACACATGAGGACATGCAACGCATCTTGACCAATGGGTCAATCCTGCAGAATGTGGTGGCAGCTGCATAAAGTCTGAAGGGCCACCTCAAAATCTGTGACCTTCGTGGCGGGGAGCATGCCTACTGCGAACCAGGAGCCAGCCAGAACAGTGAAGTTGTCAAGAGTTGGATGGTACCACGCAGTACAGAGAGTGGGGATGGAATCCTTTCAAGGAATACAAGCAGAATATTTGTATTGTCTTTCGTGCATCTGAGGCCATTGAAAACAATCTACTACTCCGAAGTGACCATCAGCATGACAGCACAAATCTTCCTCCTCAAAGATGAATGGTTCTGGTACATAGTCCATGTTAGGGGAGGTTATTATGATGTTCCCCTTGCATGCAACGGCCAGCATGTCAAGGGAGGAAAGTTTACCTGTGGATGTAAGATCCCAAAGAGAAAAGGAAAGGAAAAGAAAGAATGTACGATTGCTGGACTGAAGGAATGGCTGGAAATGGTTTGAATCGGACGCCATAGAAGAAATAAGAAGGGACATCGAAGATCAAGGTGAGGCTGGCTGGAGAAAAGTATTAGAAATAGGACGAAAGAAACGAGCACACACCAGGATTCAAATACAAAAATCGATCAAACGATGGATGGGAAGGTGGATAAGGTCCTCAAGGGGTGGAGCCACACTGAAAGAAATACTAGCAGTCAGCGACCCCAGCAACACAGAGTCAACTGAGTGGAGATCGAAGTAACACAAGTTAACTTCAAGTTGATGAGTGGCACAAAGCCAGCTCGAAAGCAAATGAGATGGCAATTCCGGAAATAGCTTGAGGATGGGCCAGAACACATTAAACATGTTGAGGGGCGACGACGACAACAGTGACAGGGCAAGAAGTGAGCAACCTGGATGATGGTCGAGTAGTGACTGTTACTTCAGATACTTCAGGTCATTGATATGTTTGTGACCTGGTGTGACACAACAGGTATATACTGGGTAGTTCACTAGTGACTGTACAACAGAGCGCCGGTATGCACCTTTGACATTCGCTCGAGTGGTCACAAATATTTGTTGACAAGCATCTTTTGTTTCTTTGTATAGTACACAATGCCCAATGATGAAACTAATGCATGAAGTATAGAAACAAGAATGATTGTATGGATGGATGCTGAGAGGTTCGAAGCAAGTGCAAATGAAGCAGAGAGGATAAGAAAGCGCAACAGGAAGCAAAACCATGCAAAGGACAAAAGAGAAAAAAGAGTTACTATCACATACCACTGCTTGTGGCCACCATCCCAGAAATGTACAGAGGAAGGGAGTGGAGAGTATAGATACAAGGATACCTTGTCTGTTAAATAGTGTATCACTGCATGGCTGGAGAGGGAATGTTGTCGTATATATACATTTTGGACCATCATTGAGACAGTTGAAAACAGTTCTACTATGAACAAAAGGAGTGTGAGTAAGCAGAGACAAGGACTGGTTACCACATGGCAGGTGATGCGAAGGCGAGCATCTTCCCCTTTGATGGGGAAATGGGTACATGCTCACCAAGGAATATCCTGGCAAAGACGATTTCCACTGATAGGTCTTCGACGCCAATGGGTGTGGGTGGAGGCGCAGAGGAAGCCGGTGATGTAGATGTAGATGAATATGATGGGAGGCCTCTGGGGTGTCTGAAGGGGGAGAATACATCGAGAGGGCTTGGGCAGTCTGCGTGGGAGAGGGATGGTGATGAGTGTGAGGGGGTGATGGTGTGAAGTTTGAACTGGGATGGGCAAAGGGATTGGCAGACGGAGGGGGCGTCGACTTTTCTGTTGACAGTAGTATGTAAGTGGGGAATGGTCCTATCCCTACAAAATCCTTCCGTACCATAGCTTCGAACTCACTTAACGTCGTCAGGTCCACGTTCAATGTTCAACTCCCACTCCAAATACTGACACATGTCTCTCTCCCACAATTGAAACATCCCTTGCATGATGATGCTCCATGACTTGTTCGAAAATGTGTCATCACAAATTACCTTGCTGGCAAGCATAAAAGTGGATATGAACAAACAGTGGCCAGATGAGTCAGGGGCAGTAGGAAACCGAGCCTTCAGTAATTCAAGCCCTCTCAATATTGTCATGTGGCTGGAGAATTCCCAGGAAAAAATACCTAAGCCATGGGAACCTCTTTGCACCATCCATGTTAACTGCACTGTTCACCTCATCCTCAGCATCATCGTCAAACCTGCCTATACCTCTCTACCGTTTCCTCTGCCATTTGCTACTGTCCATCAGTCGTGGAGCTGGAGCTGGCTTTGTGCCACTCACTGATTTGAAGTTGACTTTGGGTCACTTCAAACCTGTTGACTTTGCATCACAGAGGTTGCCTCTGATTTGGCCATCTCATGTCCTATGCTATTGTTACAGTGTCCATTCAGTCAAATGGTATGTCACCTTGCTTGCCATTGTTTTCCTGACCTCTTGTCCATTTGATAGGCGTGATCTTTCTGGCATTCCCTCATATCTAACTACGTACTCTTGTCTTCCCTTCCTCCCACCTGTACTTATATTCTCCAGATGGGCATTACCTTGTCCTGTTTGTCCAGAGTTTTCCTCTACCTTACTACTCATTATTGGGTGGCATCATTCCTATGTCGATCCAAAAGGAGTGAGTCTTTTACTCTTTTATTGCACTACCATCATCCCCATTTTCATCGCATCTAATCACACCCACACCATCTCATAACACAATCTATGATTGTGCATAGTCATACATCATTAGAACTGCATAAACTTTATATCAAGCTATGTACAATGTCATAGTCTCGTTCATCGGGTCTATGAACTAATGTTCAACAAGCCTTGACTCAACTTTTTTTTTGGGTTTAGTTTGGCAGGACGTGATGTCGCACTTACCCATACCAGCAGTCAGAAGGTCAATTCGGAAGAAGCTTTGATAATCGTTCCCCTTCCCAGCCAGCCGTACCTGCATCCCAGCAAGTCATGCAATGGTGTTCTTTGCACCCCCCCTTTTTTGTTTTCTTTTTTTTTATATATGCACAGCCTTGGGTATTCTGCTCTGGTAAGTTCTTAGACCAGATTTTCTGTTGACCCTCATTGATTCCTTAGTGCGAAATATACCTTCTACCACTGAATGTCATTCTACCCTATGTCAAATATCAATCATTAAATTTGCTCCATCGACCCTGCCTTATGTCTTCCCTGTCTTCCCTTAATGGCCATAAGGTTTCATCCGGTGAGATAGGAACAAGTAATGGAACCGATTCATACTACGAGTTATCTGGAGAGTTCATTCATTGTTCCCCTGCAATAGTCTGTTGTACCCATATCTCAGTGAGTCCCCCCAATGGAGTCCTTTGTTACTCTCTAAATCTTTTTCATGCTTTTTTTTCTTTATTTATTATATTTTACATTTCTCCAGGACCAAAGGCATACCCTACCGACTGATTGTTCGGTTCAACATTTTAAACACGTACCAATCGTTTTTTTTTTTTGCTCTCATATTCTCCACTGATCCCTTCCCCTGTCACCAAACACCAGTAATTAAACTCTTGCAGGCGAGTGAATATAACTTGATACATCTATTCAATCACTGTAAGGTTTCATCCATGGGCTACGTGGGACAAGCAGTGGCACCAGTGTAAATTAGGCATGCAACCCTGTTAGCAGAAAACATAAATAGGCCACTAGTCATGTTTCGTCCCCTTATCTCTTGTGACTCTAGTCATTCATTCACCACCCACCGTTGTCTTTCATTTTTATTAAGAACTCAGTGTGTGAACTGTTGGAATATAAACTGCCCCCTGAGTAGTCATTCTTTAGGTGCGAAGATTAGTTGCTTACATAAGCAGAAAAGCGGACTACAGTACAGTAAATTTTCCTGTAGTCTCCTCAGTAGCTTGGTGTTACTGAGGAGTAAGTC
Organism: Pisolithus thermaeus; assembly: GCA_024663475.1. Classification (NCBI taxonomy): domain Eukaryota; kingdom Fungi; phylum Basidiomycota; class Agaricomycetes; order Boletales; family Pisolithaceae; genus Pisolithus; species Pisolithus thermaeus. Next base: position 665,620 of record JANFAF010000005.1, read on the forward strand.
ACTCTTTCTATTTAGCTTTACATTTACTGACAACCTGTAGAGTAACTATCTGACAGGTACATATTAATACAGTAGCTTGGTGTTACTGAGGAAGTAACTATCTGACATGAATGTGTTGGCCAAACTCATGATGGGCCACTAACCATCCTTCATCATCTTGTGCCTTCCCACTCCAGCCAATCATTTAACCTCCCACTGTCACTCTTCATTTTGAGTGAGCTCAAGTCATGTGGGTAAACCTATTGGCTAAAAAAATGTAGTCCGCTGACCTTTATCTTTGGGAACCCTCCTAGCATATCGACCATTGTTTTCTTTCTTCCTTTCTTTTCGTTCTTGCTTGAATTTGTATCAGCAAGGAACTGGGTAACTATGTGTTCCCAAAGAAGACCCCACTGTGTGACTCCATGTCTGCTGTGGAGTTAGTATGTCCCTGTGAACATCACCCTCTGATCCCTCCATTGGGGCTAGAAGGTTGAAGAGGCTCCAGGCTGCCATGCCATCGCAGACCAAAACCCAACCCAACTATGGTGCAAAAGCCCGCCATCACGTGGTAAAACCTGGTATGTCCATCCAATTCACTGAGTTTCTCACGTACGTGCTGAGCTTCCCCCAGCAGCAGCAATTAGCAGTCGTGACACTTCTCCCAAGGTCAGACCTACATCAGGCATTCTTTTTTTTTTTGGAAGGGGGTTTGCTGACCCTTGTTTCAGGACGATGAATCTGGCTTGGTGGCTTGATGTTCAACTCTCAAGCCCTGCCCACGGTGCCCCTCACAAGGTTTAACCGGCAAAGAACGTGAGGAACAGTACTTGGATTCCTTTTGCACCAAGATAGTGGTGCTCAAGGATGGTACAAAATTGGATCACCATATGGCTCTCGAGCAGCTGCATAGGGGCACCATTACCATACAGGACGTAGAGGATGAGGACGGCTGTGACCGATGCAAGTGTCCCTTCTATTCAGCCATATTTCGTCTCATATGTTCCTAATAGCTGGTCCCCTTGAGTCGCCTTCAGATTCACACCTACCTTCTGAGTCTCAAGATGTGTTCAATGACCATGACACCTGTGAACAATGTAAGTTGCTCTCTTATGTAGACATATTCCTTCTCAAGGTCACCGGTCGTAGTCTCTCCTGTCCCTCCTTCAGAGAATGTGTTCCAGGATCAGTCTTCGCAGAGTGAAGAAGACGAGCAGGAGGTGGAAAGTGGCATGCAGAGTGAACATCCAGAAGACTTCGACCAAGTAGAGGTCAACCATACTAGTGATGCTGAGAATGGGCCTGCAGGTATGTTGTTCGATTTGACTGACCATTGGTGACAGATCTCTAACTTGTATACTCATTCAAATAGGCAGCACTGCTGACGAATCTAGTGATAGTGACTGGTCTGATACTGAGAGGCACTGACTCAAACATGAGCAGACTGCAAGAGAGATACTCACTGAAAATTATGATATTGACACTCACCCATCCACTCCCCTTGACTTTCCTATGTCTTCAGAGGATACTATGGATACCAAAGATGCTGATCAATATAGGAAGTCTAAAAAATCTAGTCGCATCCTAACTATGGCCAGCAAAGACTCTGACCTGGCCCAAGAGGATGCGCTTGGTGTGCAGAGTAAACTGCAGGCTCACAGGCATGGTAGACTGCCCTTAGCAGCCATCAAGAAGGCTCAAGCACTTGGGATGCACGCTGCTTGAGAGGCCCAAGCAATTGCAGATGAATATGGCAAAACCCTGGTGTCCATCATGGCTGCTGCTGGACTAACAACAAAGGCAACCCAGGCAGAGTCAGTTTGGAACATGCATCAGGCTTGGTATGTGGCTACTGACCCCAAACTGTCTGAGGGTGGGTAACCTCATGTTTTTGAAGGCATGCCCTTCTAGATCCTGACTCAGTTACAGAGGACATGAAGGACTACCACTGTCACCAAATGAAGCACTATGAGAGTCACAAAGACAAAGAGGAATTTCCTGACCTATGGGTGGAGATTCACAAGTTCTGGAGTGAGAGCATCAGTGGCAGTAACGATATGAGTTCGAAGGGAATGGTAGGCCAGCTAATGACCTGTAGAGACATGTTCACACAAGTGGTATGTCATCCCCCCTTTGTCATTTGTTTCTTACCTACCTCTGGCTGCAGGCACAAACCCGGTGCAATGTGGAAAATATTCATGTATTTGGATGTGTCATCTACAGTGGAAATGATGAAGCTGCATGCCAAGCTCAAGGTATCTTTGCTGGCTCTTCACTCTGCATGCAACTTGCAAGTGAGAGGCAGACGGACATTGCAAGACTGTTGGATTACCTTGCCACCATTATCAAGTAAGTATGATTACTGCGGGTGGGGTACGTACTAATAATGTCTTCTAGGTATAAAGTTCTTGACTCGAGTGTAAATGTCCCCCTACCCACCTTTAACATGCTATCAGGCATATCATATGACCACGTTCTCGCTTTAAAACCCCTTGAAGCCACATGGGACAGGAATCAGCGAGTCTTACCTTTGGTAGTCATGCACAAACTTTGTAAGCCTACTCTAGTTTCTCTAGTCATCCTTTCACACAAAGCTGTTGCAGACAAAGTCGAGATCACACATGGACAAAAGAATGTTCCATGGAAGATGTTACTGGATTTACTTTTTACTCACAAGCATACAATCATTGACTGGCCAGCTGGTGTTCCCACTATTAGTCACAACTTCAATGTTAAATGCCTTACTGCTGATGAGCTTCGTGCTCTTACTGTCCCATTCCTTAAAGAACAGATGGGCAAGGATTATGAGATGGAGGCTACGGTTGATGATGAAGATGACCATGGTGATTTTGTTGTCCCAGTGCCCACATCATCATTTCGTCTTGAGCCATGGACTGCCGGTGAGCTGTATTGATTGTGGATGGCTGTACTGGCTAGCTAAAGTGTGGTATTCAGATCAGCTTGCACTGGTGCACATGATGAACCCAAAAGCCTTTGACATTCCACTGGTGATCAATACTTTTGGTCAACCCCTTTGCCTTCTCTCGGATTCACAGGCATTGCTCAATGTGGTCCCCAGAGGTATGCACTGTGAGGACACAGATGAGGAAAGAGCATCTGCCCCAACTCCCACTCCTTCCTCACCTCCAGCTGGGACATCACAGCAGCCAGCAGCACGAGGGTGCACACCATTATGGGTTTGCCATACCAGTCATTCAGCTCTGACATCTCATAACTCACCTCTCCCTCCCTCTTCGCCACCTAATGACTCTGACCAGTCCCCTCCTCGACATATATATCATCCCTCTTCAGTGACCCACCATCCACAACATACTGCTAGTCACAGTCGCTCACCAGCCCCACACTCTCACCACCGTGACTGTCATCAGTCACAAAAGCACTGTCAGGAGTATCATGAGGATGTAAGTGAGGATAATGGACAACTCCCAGAAAGAAGGACCCACCACAGGTATGTGATTACATGGTCATTCTATGCTGTAACTAACACCACACAGTGTAGTGGAGTATGTCTATCGCAGCCCCCCTCATAAGAGACATCACTGCTACACCTCTGATGAAGAGAACCATTCCTGCAGGCGCTATGCCCACTACTGAGGTGTGTTGTGTATATTCCAACATCTGATCATCACTGACTCCATTCATGGGCACAGTGCTTCTTGGCAGTACCCCCTCCTATGTTTTTCTTCCCTCATTCCTCCAGTGACATTTTATTTCGAATCTACATTACTATCCATCACCTACTTAAGGATGGGTACTGATTCAACTCATGCTCTCCTTCGAAACTAAGTGTCTACACAGCTTGTGAGATGTGATACCCAGGTTGCTCAACCATCCTCCTTTCTTTGTTTATGGACTTTACTACTCTCATTTGATGGTCTGTCTAAGTACAACATTTGAGCTAGGATGTTGGTAGTATGGTAACCATAGTTCTACACAACGTAATTGAAGTACTTGCCTTAAAGATGTGGTGACTACTGTCACTCCCACTGTTGTGAGAATTTTTCAAGCAGGGGTTGAAGTATTATGTTACTGTTACTTGGATTATGATCTTCTGACTCAGCCATCCATTGGAGTGTGATGGTGTTTAAAGACAGATTAAGAGGATAGTAAACTATACTATTTGTAGTCAAAAAGAGGAACAGTACAATAGTTCTATTAATGAACTACACTACATTGTGGAAGTCAAAAAATGTGAATTACTATATTTTCTGACTGAATGACCCAATACCTAGGGGTTGAAAAAAATGCAGACAAGTACACATTTTCCTAATGAATTCCACTACATTGTTGACAGTCACAATAGTGGAGAATGTCCACACCTTCATTGGAATCTCCATGGCCTCCTGGGGAATCTCCAATGATGCAGGGCTAAAGGATGTGTCATAGGTTTGATGGAGAATATGTGAGAATGCCAGTGCATCACTAGGGAATGCCTGTACCACCCTGGGGAGTTGCTAACCTTCACTGGAGAAGCTCCAACCCACATGTTGGAGAATGCCATACATCACTGGAGCATCCTCATACCTCCCCTTGAAATCTCCAACCTGGCATGGAAGATCACCATATATCACTGAAGCATCACCATACCACATGGGGAAATCTCCCACTCACCCTGGACCATATATGTATCACTGGAGAATACCCATACTACCCCAGGGAATCTGCAACCATCCCAGGATAATCTCCCACCTGCCCTGGAGAATCTCCATACATCACTGGAGAATTCCCACACCGCTCTGGGGAATCTCCAACCCCCACTGGAGAATGCCCACACCACTCAGGGGAATCTCCATACATTACTGGAGAATGCCCACACCACTCTGGGGAATCTCCAGACATCACTGGAGAATGCCCACACCACCCTGGGGAATCTCCAGACATCACTGGAGAATCCCCACACCACCCTGGGGAATCTCCAGACATCACTGGAGAATCCCCACACCACCCTGGGGAATCTCCAGACATCACTGGAGAATCCCCACACCACCCTGGGGAATCTCCAGACATCACTGGAGAATCCCCACACCACTCTGGGGAATCTCCAGACATCACTGGAGAATCCCCACACCACCCTGGGGAATCTCCAGACATCACTGGAGAATCCCCACACCACTCTGGGGAATCTCCAGACATCACCGGAGAATCCCCACACCACTCTGGGGAATCTCCATACATCACTGGGGAATCCCCACACCACCCTGGGGAATCTCCAGACATCACTGGAGAATCCCCACACCACTCTGGGGAGTCTCCAGACATCACCAGAGAATCCCCATGACACCCTGGGGAATCTCCATACATCACTGGGGAATCCCCACACCACCCTGGAGAATCTCCATACCTCACTGGAGAATCCCCATACCACCCTGGAGAATCCCCATGCCACCCTGGAGAATCTCCCACCCCCCTGGAGAATCTCCAACCCCCCCTGTGGAATCTCCAACCCCCCCTGGGGAATCTCCCACCACCCCTGGGGAATCTCCCACCCACACTGGAGAATCCCCACACTGCCCTGGAGAATCTCCAACCCCCCCTGGGGAATCTGCCACCCACACTAGAGAATCCCCACACTGCCCTGGAGAATCTCCAACCCCCCCCTGGGGAATCTCCCACCCACACTGGAGAATCCCCATACTGCCCTGGAGAATCTCCACCCCCCCCTGGGGAATCTCCCACCTACCCTGGAGAATCCCCATACCACCCTGGAGAATCTCCCACCCCCCCAGGGGAATCTCCATACCACCCTGGGGAATCTCCCACCACCCCTGGAGAATCCCCAACCCCCCCTGGGGAATCTCCAACCATCCCTGGAGAATCTCCCACCCACCTTGGAGAATCTCCATACCTCCCTGGAGCCATCCCCTCTGCAAATTTCCCATACATTCCTGCAGAATCTCCATCCCCCCATATGCCCATACCCCTGGAGAATTACCAACCTGACACAGAAAGTCCCCATGTCCCATTGGGTCACACCAAACCTCAACTGCAACTGTGCACAACAGAAGCAATGTGTTGGTAGTGAATAATAGGCTTATGAGGAGATGCACAGCTAAAGGATGGGCCAGTAGGTGAGTACCTCAGAGATGTGGAGCTGAAGGAAAGTGATTGCAGACTTCAGTGCAGTGGCACATGTTGCTGTGGGAGGGGCTGAGTAGCATGAGGTATAGGGGTAAGGGACCACACTCCTTATGGGCTGCACCATTGTAGTGGTAGTGAGACCAACATGACCAGCCTAACATAAAGAGCCCCAATGCCCCCCCCCTAGGATCATACCAAATCTTCACTGCAAAGGTGAACATTAGACTTCCAGGTAGATGTAGGTCTGAAGGATGGGCAAGTCAGTGAGTACTTCAGAGATGTAGGACTCAAGGAAGATGATCACTGAATTCACTACAGGAAACCAGGTGAGAATGGAAGATGCTAAGGACCACAGCAGTGAGATGAAGTAATGATATTTGTGGACTGCTCACCAGTGGTATCAGTAAGAACCAAAGGGGCTTAATGGAATTTCCAACCATAGTAGGAATCCCCTGAACTCTCATGCCCCCAATGAGAATCTCCAACCTGGTATGGAGATTCTCCATGTTCCCTGGGGAATTCCCCCTCATCATGGAGAGTTCCTGTTTGGTATGGATAATGTGCCACCCCCATGGAAATTCTCCATCCCCCAGAGGGCATCACCAACCCTGTCTGGACACTCTCTATGCCTTTGTTAGGGAGTTGTCAACCCAACACAGGGACTTTAGCTTTGGCAGGTGGTGAATTTACCCTGGAGAAATTGTGGTTGCCACCATGGGTAGGTCAAATCAGCATGGGGAATGTCCAGGATTGTACTGGGAAATGTGTTTGTTTACCTTGGAAAAGTCCCAGTTGCCACCAAGGGGAGGTCAAGTCAACATGGGGAATCCCCAGCATTGGACTGAAAAGTAGGTTAATATAGCCTGGAGGAATCCTAGTTGCCACCCTGGGCAGGTCAAATCAGCATGGGGAATGTCCAGGATTGACCTGGAAAGTAGGTTGGTGTAGTCTGGAGAACTCCCAATTGCCACTTTGGGTAGGTCAAATTACCATGGGGAATGCCCAGAATTGGACTGGAAACTAGGTTAATTTAGCCTGGAGAAATCCCAGTTGCCACCATGGGTAGGTCAAATTTGCATGGGGCATGCACAGAATTGAGCTGGAAAGCAGGTTAATTTAGCCTTGAGAAATCCCAGTTGCCACCCTGGGTAGGTCAAATCAGCATGGGGAATGCCCAGAACTGAACTGGCAAGCAGGTGAATTTAGCCTGGAGAAATCCCAGTTTCCACCATTGGTAGGTCAAATAGGCATGGGGAATGCCCAGAATTGAACTGGAAAGTAGGCTAATTTAGCCTGGAGAAATCCCAGTTTCCACCATTGGTAGGTCAAATAGGCATGGGGAATGCCCAGAACTGAACTGGCAATCAGGCTAATTTAGCCTGGAGAAATCCCAGTTTCCACCATTGGTAGGTCAAATAGGCATGGGGAATGCCCAGAACTGAACTGGCAATCAGGCTAATTTAGCCTGGAGAAATCCCAGTTGCCACCATTGGTAGGTCAAATTGCCATGGGGAATGCCCAGGATTGGACTGGGAAGTTGGTCAATTCAGCCTGGGTAATACCCAGAAAATGCAGGTAATATCTCGGAAAAAATCATATTTGGACCCCAGCCACTCCGATATATTGACACCCAAAATGTATTTATTCTGGAGAAATGGATTTCCCCCATTTTCTCCAGCACCTATTGCATGGCAGGCCTGGAGATTCCCCAGCCATGAGCTGGAGAATCTCCAGAGGTTGGGAATTCCCAACCAGTTGACACCTATTAGGTTAATACATCTATAAGAATATATAGACCTAATAGGTCCCTGTAGGTGGTTGACTGAAGTGCACAAATGGCCTTCTTGAACTCGAACTCGAACTTGTAACTCAGTACTTCGATGTTCTATTCTGTAAGTAGTTACAGAGGAGTGTAGGTGCGCACGGGCTTATGTAAGCTACCTCACGTGCCTAAACTCGAAGCTAAGTGAAGTCTAAGGTAAAAGAATAAAAACAAAAGAAAACAAAAGAAAAGGGTAAAGTAAAGAGTAAGAGTAAAAGCTATAAAACCAAAAGAATATCATAGTGGGGAGTACTCACTCCCTACAACAGTCTATCTTTACTGACTTCGATGACTATGGTGGTGAGGCCACCAACCCTCTTTAAAAGAGGGGGGGTGATGTTGTGCTGCTGCTGCCTTGTTTGCTGTGTTTGTTGCTCTGCCGCCTTGTGTTCCCCATGACTGCCCCATCATTCCCCTTCCCATGCTTTGATAGTGCCTCGCTTACTGGCCTCTGTTGCTCCGAGACAAGCCTGTGGACTTTACTATATGATGTGCCAGTATGCTTACTATACAGTTTCCTTTTTGAGTTTTACCTTTTGTCTCAACCTTCACAAAGTGAGATCCCAATCAGGATCTTTGTCTTCTTTACTTTACTTTGTTTGTTTCTCCTGCACATGACCTTAACATGTTGTGTCATGCAGTAGGACCTGAGATGGCTTTCATCTTTCATTCATGCTCAGTCATTCTGACTCGATGCATCAATGACATCCAGGATCCTTTGTTTATGCATCTGATGGACTACTTGTTTGTTTGTCTTCACCTTTACTGGTAGTACAGTACTTACATGAGCCAGTCACCTGAAGGGTATAAAAGACCCTCCAGATGTGACTCAGTTCCCTTGTACTTTACTCTACCTACTATCCTCCCTGGTAAAGGTTGAGAGCTTACCTCTATAAATCTCCTTTCCTCTGTTCATCTGTCTGAAGTTCTTGGTGAAACTCTGGTTGTACCTACCAGTACATAATTCCACCTTCACAGACAAGTCTTCAAGACTCTTGACTGTCCAGGATAGAAAGGGTGTCCCTGTTGGACTAGCTATGATTAACTTCACATCTAGTCTGATATATTTGGAAGAGGCCCACTGCTTCTAGCTTGCCTATCCCCTCCCTTAGGTTCTGGTTAACTGTAAGGCAATCAATAAGCACACATCGACCCATGCCTTGGAACAGCACATTATCAGTCGCCACCACATGACAACTGGGGTGTTATGGTAATGCATGCACACCTGAAGGTGTTGCACAACGGGTGGGGGTTAGCATTAGAACAGTGATTAATTGCACTCACTGCATTATGGTTACACTTCTGGATCATCATGACCAATTTATTCTTATTCTGCACATCCATTCTGAGGAGATGCATCAGGCTTGAGCATTTACAGAGTCAGACATGTCATGCATGGTGAAATGGAATCTTTGCTGCTGATGGATGAATGGCAAACCTATATGAATGGCCAGGCATGTTTGGAGACAGTTTTTATGATCAAAAGTCCTGGTTCTCCTTGATGTATCCATGTATCAAAACTCACCATTAAGATTGAAGGCCATTATCATGTCTCACAATCTTATGATTGTTTACTACATCCTGGGTCAACCTGGTAGTGTACATGATGAGTACACCTTCCAAGGAACCTGAATCTTCAAAATTCCTCCAATATCCTCTTCACCACTGGATATGGACTGACTTGGCATATCTGAGTGAGACATGGTGTGCTGTGCCATTCAAAAAGCAATGAGGAGGAAGCCTAATGCACAGGCAGAATATTTACAACTGCCATGTTTTCAAGGTATGCACCTTGAAACTTTCCAGGAAGCTAGTTTTCTGAGTGACTTTGAAGATCCATGTTAGAGTAGAGCATGGGTTCACTGCCCTAGAAGGTTGATTTCAGTTGCTTCATGAGCTTTGGCTTAAAGTGACAAGAGATGAGGATGTACACATTGCAATTTACTAGATCATGTGTTACATGACATTGCACAACATGATCATCCAGCTTGAATCCAACTGTAGCAATGAGTTAGAGGGATTGATAAACTGGGTAATTTGAGAAGGTGAAGGGTGAGACCAAGATATAGACAATGGGATTGGCAAGGAAAGGATAGGAACACAGGGACAAGGGTTCTGAGGGTTGCTGATGGAGCATCTCTTTGAACAGTGGGGAATTCAGGTTTGAAAAAAAACCTAAGTATTGACTTCACACATGTCTCAGCCAAATGTAGATATCAAAAGCAATGAAATGTCTATTGAAACAACTGTATTGAAACAGATGGATCAACTACACAACTTGTAATAAGGAATTATGCTAAGGAAACAATAAGAGTTGGGGAGGCATGAGGTTTGACAGCATTCCCCTGACTGGTTTGATCCTTCTTGTTGAAGAGAATTGCATGATTGGCTGGGTTGTCCAGAAGCCATGAAAGGAGCTTCTCAGTGAGATGAGGGAGCCACTCCCACTGAATGCCTTCACTCCCAGCTGAGGGATCTTAAGCACATTTGCCCATGCACTTCACCTGGGAAGTGAGACCAGGTGGCTGCAGTGGCTGGACTGCTGGAGAATTTGATTTGGCCTTGGGTGGTGTGATAGCCTTGTTGGATCAAGAGGTGAAGGGAGGGTTTGGGTTGCTATTGCCCCACATAGAGGGGGAGACATCAGATGGCATGACAATCTTGCAGTGAACTTGAAGGTGGGCAAAGCATCATACATAAGCTTCATTGGAGGGGAGGTATGTCTTCAAGCTCTGTTTGACTCCCACCAAGTGGCTTTGCATGAATTTTCAGGGAATTCAGTTGAAGTTGGCAACTGCCTGTCAGCTTTGAACCCCACTAGTGATGTGTACCTTGTTCAAGTCATTGTATCCTCAAATAGAACACTGGATTCAAATATGAAATTGGCTTATCTGACACAGCAGAGATAATCATCAGTCAACCTGGCTGATCTCTTAAGCTTGATGCATCTGAATCAGTGAATCCTGTGTCATTTTTGAAAGGAACTACACTTGTTCCTCAAGATTTTGTATAAGCTGTTGCCTGTCCATTTCCTTGTGAGTCATATGAAGTGGGAGGTGTGGGCAGATCTGTTTTACCCACATACATTTACCTCACTAAATTCCTTTGTCTATGATGGTGTGGGTTCCTTACAGATCCCCATGGAGTATCAACTACAAGTGCTGCAGGGCAAACTCATTGCATTACAGAAGTACTCCTAACACTTTGGGCCATAGTACTGGACACCCAGTGTAGCATCAAATACATACAATAAGAGATTCATCTTTTTTGATATGAACACTCTGCATATTGCCCAAGGAGCAAACAAAGGATATAAGAACTGATTGAACATTCATTTTATGCTTCCACAATTCTGCAAAGTTCATATTCAGCAGGTGGCATGAGAGACATCCAAACTAGGGAATTGATTTGTAACATGTATGCCATTTATGCCCATGAACCATTTGACTCAAGTCCAACTCTAAATGGCAGCCTTCAGGGATGACTGCTGTGGTACACAATGAGTAACATGGATGCCTCACTGATACAGGTATCCAAATCAACAACTTGCCTTTTGGACCCTTTATCCAGCCATCATGGTGAAGCTTGACTAATTGAGACTGCATTTCCTCATTCCCCCATGAGAGTCCATTAAGAAGTTGTTCACCATCACAAAGTGCAAGAGATGGGATAGATGAAAAGCAAATGTGACATGGTCTAATGACTAAATTTTCTGTCAGTGAGGAAAAATATGCATCACAGATCAACTATGCTTACCATCTGCTTTGTCAAGTGGAACAGGTGTATTGCTCAGATTGGATGCAGAGAACATCAACTGGTCATGAGTGTTGGTAATACTTTCATAGGCATTAGCATGCCAGACTCTGACAGTCTTGTCCCAAGAGCCTGCCACAATCTTCTCACCATCAAGGGAAAATGCAACTGAACAGACTGCATTTGTATGCCCCTCAAGATGGCTGCCAATCTGGACTCCTCTTTCAGCATCCCAGACCTGCACTGTCTTGTCCCAAGAGCCTGAAACAATCCTCTTACCATCAGGGGAGAATGCAACTGAAATGACTTGATTGGAGTGCACATCAAGGTGACTACCAATCTGGACTCCTCTTTCAGCATCCCACACTCTCACAGTCTTGTCCAAAGAGCCTGACACAATCCTCTTACCATCAGGGGAGAATGCAATTGAATACACTTGACCTGTATGCCCCTCAAGAGGGCTGCCAATCTTCACCCATCTTTCTGCATCCCAGACCCTGATAGTCTTGTCCCAGGAGCCTGACACAATCATCTTGCCATCAGGGGAGAATGCAACTGAATAGACTTCATCTGCATGTGCTTCAAGGTGGTTACCAAACTGGACTTCATTTTCAGTATACCAGACCCTTACAGTATTGTCCTCTGAGCCTGACACAATCCTCTTGCCATCAGGGGAGAATGCAACTGAAAAGGCTAGATCTGTATGCCCCTCAAGATGGCTGCCAGTCTGGACTCCTCTTTCAGCATCCCAGACCCTCACAGTCTTGTCCCAAGAGCCTGACACAATCCTCTTACCATCAGGGGAGAATGCAACTGAACAGACTGCTTCTGTATGCCCCTCAAGATGGTTGCCAATCTGGACTCCTCTTTCAGCATCCCAGACCCTCACAGTCTTGTCCCAAGAGCCTGACACAATCCTCATACCATCAGGGGAGAATGCAACTGAATGGACTTCATCTGTATGCCCCTCAAGATGGGTGCCAATCTGGACTCCTCTTTCAGCATCCCACACCCTCACAGTCTTGTCCCAAGAGCCTGACACAATCCTATTGCCATCAGGGGAGAATGGAGCTGAAATGGCACCATCTGCATGCCCCTCAAGATGGTTGCCAATCTGGACTCCTCTTTCAGCATGCCAGACCCTCACAGTCTTGTCCCAAGAGCTTGACACAATCCTCTTGCCATCAGGGGAGAATGCAACTGAAGAGACCACATCTGTGTGCCCCTCAAGATGGCTCATTTGGACTCCTCTTTCAGCATCCCAGACCCTCACAGTGTTGTCTGCAGAGCCTGACACAATCTTGCCATCAGGGGAGAATGCAACAGAAATGACTCCATCTGTATGCCCCCCAAGATTGCTGCCAATCTGGACCCCTCTTTCAGCATTCCAGACCCTCACAATCCTGTCCAAGGAGCCTGACACAATCCTCATGCTGTCAGGGGAGAATGCAACTGAAAAGACTCTCTCTGTATGCCCCTCCAAGCCAAGTAATTGGGCAGCTCTCCAGTATTCTTGACCTCTTACAACTCTAGCAAGGGAAGTAAATTTTGGCATGACCATCCTTGATAGCATGGTTTTCACAGAGAGAAATGCCAGTGCAGAGATATATGCATGTGGTGCACTGTGAGTGATAGCACCATTGAAGATGTCAATGAATCTGATTCCATCTTCTACCAATGCTAATGCACCCTTGAAGGCAGCTTGGTTCTCTAATGTTAAGTTAGACCAAATTATTTGTCTATCCACAACTATAAAAAGCTCACCAAAAGCCACCTTGCAGCAGAGACAGGAGCAGTGGCAGCACTTCCAACCCTACCCAGAAGACTCATAGCCTCAAGCCAAAACAGAATTCTTCCACTTCCCACAAAACCCTTTACCAACTGTCCAAGAGGTATGTTAAATGGCAACTTCTCCAGATGTTGGGACCAAAATTGGCAGCAGTAGGATAATTGGGGGGAAATGTTCCTGCAGATTCTGCCAGGTAAATCAGTAACCTCTGCATTGCTCAAGTAGGAACTCCCCAGTCCACAAATGTTGAACCAAAGTTCATCATAAAGGATCTGCAGGGTGGCAATGGCTAAATCATCCATACAAGATGTGTCAATGAAGTAGATCCCCCTCCGTGATTTGTGAGTCAGGGAGTCATAAAAGGATGCATGGAGAGGTCGGACAGGAGAGGTGTGGTCAAGGATACCACCCAACACTGGGGACATGAACTCGAGGATGACAAAGACATCATAATGATCCAGCTTGTTGGGGAAGCATTTGCGCATGCGATTCAAGGCCGCCATAGGCAGAGGCTCGAGTGTCATCAAGACTTGGCGCATTACGGCATGGTATCGTTCGAGGGCTTTCCTAATTTCGGGACAGCATTCTCCAGGATGGCCAAATCGTGTCCAAGAGTGATTTTGCCTCTTCGGACTGTAGACTGACCACGCCGTCATAGCGCTCCTTCGCAGTTGCTCCAGCAGTGTTCGGCTGGATATAATCGCAGGCCAGACGAGCCAATTCAAATAGGCAGTCCACCTTCTGGGAAATCTTCTGGATTTCGGCATCCCCGATGTCTGGCAGACGTCCAAGTTGTTCGTAAACGTAGAGCCGGATATCGCGTTCTGTCAACTCCATAGAAACTTCATCCAGGCAAGTTGCCTTCACATGTGGAGCGCCGCTCAACACACGTTGAATATCAGGTAAAGGACGGGACATCACAGGGATTCGGATATTATGGGGCAAATCGTTGACCTGGGATGCGAGGATCGACAAGATGTGCTTCCGCGATCCTTCCAGGCTACTCTCGTCCAGGGCATCGACCACCACAATCACGTTTCCAATCCTAGTACTAGATACCTGCGACAACGGCTCCAAAATGAGCTTCGCCCACTGTAGGGTGACGTCGGATGTTGTCTTGAGGGAATGGTCCTTCGCAAGCACATCAGCCAGAGCTCGCCGGAATGCAAGGTCGTGGTCTGTCACATCACGTGCAATGGTGGTAAATATCTTTTCTTCCCGATGCTCGGCCTGCCTATCTCGGGCAAAGCAAAAGCACGACCCAAACCCTCCGGTATCCTTGAGCCACAGAGTGATGGTATGCGCGATAGCAGAATTTCCCCTGCCAGCCTGTCCATGCAGCCAAAGAATGCGCGGAACGTTTTCATCGTTGGTTTGGATCCAGCTGACGAGCTCCCTGAGCACCTCGGCTCTGGTGCCCTCTAAACACTTCTTCGTCGTATTGACTCCCACACCACCTGCATAAGCCATGCCTTCCAGGCTCCGATCCTCGCGTAGGAAATCTAACCCCCCACGTATGAGGTCCAGTTTCCCATGCGCGAGGTTCAGATCTTCAACTACGTGACGCACGTTGGTGTGAATGTCCCTGACCGCACGATCACGGTACTGTTGCATCAAGTCGTTCAACACCTTGGTATAACCATCCATTCTGGTCCGCGTCTCAGACCTTATATCCATTATATTCTTTCCAAGTCTCTTCGCTGTGAATAATTTCAATCAGCCATTCAGTCAAAAGTGCAATCGACGTACAAAAGCTTGTCGTCTCCGAGTAATTCTTGATGAACCAGGCCGCATCGTTTATCAGCTGTGCAATCTTCCCCAGAGTTGCTTTCATGCTATTGATACTCCAGATGGTATCGTCTTCCAAAAGAAATCCATAAACTGTTCTGACTGTATCAAGAAGGTCGGACACGTCGTGGTCTAGGTTAGCTTGATTGATAAGCGACTAAAAAGGTCTGTGAGGTGATCAGCACACGTAGCCGGAGCATGAACATACCTGAGCAGCAGCTGTTAAGATCCCCAGTGCAGTCTGGGCATAAGGATGAACCTGCATGCTCACATCAGTGCTACGGAGTGGTGGTAGGATGAAATCCCTACCTGGGCGATAGTATTAACGACGGAGTTAAAGACGTGGAGAGGCTGAAGGTATGTGTCGCTGAAGGTTTGGGCGTTTGCAACAGCAGCATCAGCCTGTGTAACGAGGTAGATGGCCGTTTGACCGATGCGTGGCATGAGCGCCATCCGCTTGAGGCCTTGTTGAGCAGTATTGATTTCACTGCCTACCGATGCCGGGACCGGAGTTGGTGTAGCGTGGGCGCCACTGTTGGGACCAGCTGCATCTTCGCGGGTGTCGCCGATTGGCCCGACTGTAGTATTGCCATTGCTGTCAGGTGAAGTTGGTACGACTCCTGTTTCTGAGTTCTCGAGTGGCCGTTGAGCCTGCCCGACACGGTTAATAAAGGCCGTCACAATAATGGGGTAAGGAAAGTCACACACATCCTGAGTTGGAGGCGCCTGGGTTTTCTCTCATTGCTCTTGTGCATGCCTAGCGGCACCCACGATGGCACCCTGGTTCGGCCGGTGGAAGAAGTGCTTTATCCGTGCAAGCGCCTCCTGGGAGGTGTCACCCGATGTTCCAGCAATCGAGGATACATCACGAGCGGGAGCTGGAGAGGGCCCTTTCGACTGTCCTATGTGAATAAGTAACTGCGATCGCTTGTAACCGAGTTAACCGCTCACACAGACAGGACTAGATGCATGGTCAGACAAACATCTAGTAGATCCAAAGAGGCGGTGTTTCTTTGACTGCTTGCGAGCCATTGAGGAATCGATATCTCGCTCAAAGCTTCGGTATGAGGTCTGCGTTGAAGATGTCGACGTGGATACAGAAAAAGGTTGAAGTTGTAATAAGCGCCTACCTGCCGCAAACACCTTGCAATAACCGCGGACGCACGGACCGCTCGTTCACCTATGGTAAATGTGATGCCCCAGTTTCCGAGCACGTCGATATGTACATTATACGGGTATTGGTGACTAGTCAGAGCCAGGATCGCTTTGGAAATCAAAGGCAAACGGTGACAAGACTCCCCCTGACACCGATAGCAGTAAACGGTGAGGGCAACCAGATATAACAACCGTAGCTTTCTTCGGTTGGACAAGCGGTGGGTGGTTTTGAGCAATTCACCGTTGTGTCGAAGAGACAAATACTGAATGAGTCGCCATAAGCTCAGTCCCACATGCCATGCAACAGCCGCATTCTATCGTAAGATATCTAAAGGACAGGTCTGAGATGTAAGAGGGAAAACGAAGCTATCTTGTTTTGATCAGCGCATATACGGTGGAGATGCGTGTAGGGTAGGGGTAGACATACCCGTATATCATTCTTGCCATGGTCGTTCCGATGACTCGCTTCCGCTTGCTCCTGGGATTAGTATCCAGAGCGATACTCAGAAGGAATAACCAAGGGCACGCCTAACACCATCCAAGTCCACCTGGTCCCTAGGCAGACTGTGCCATCAGAAGAGAGGGTCCGCTTGGCGAATATGACAAGTGAACAGGTTAATCATTCACTGCGCTAAGCACCTAAGGTTCCCTCACTGAAAGTGGCAGTTGATGTCGTTCGCCCTATCCGTGAGTGGAGCGTGAAGGTAGAGTTGTCCTGAAACAGAGTTAGCTCGGTAGCATAGCACGGGAATCTCCTCTTCACTCCCTCCCACTGTTAACTTGCATCGGTGGTCGATAATGACATGCAAACCTGAGAATGCGGACGTTAGCGAGCGTAGTGTAGACAGACGACGCAACCAGTACCATGCCTCACCTGACAACACTGCCGAAAGAGAGGCCATCATACCGGTGTCCGTGTAGTTTCACGTACAGACAGAACCATTGACTACTTGTATTGCGGGGTTATACTACGGCCATCAGACGGTGTCATCGTTCCATCCGCTTCCCAATCGGATCCGCGTCGCTATTCCGAACCGCCGGCGGAATTGCCTTTTCTGGCCATTCCCACAAGCACTGCTACCTGCAAACACCTGATACTCCCACTTAAATAAACTAATTAGATAATATATTGCTGTTGTGATGTATGTCTAAGGTGACATGTTTGAGGCATCTCTCCCCTCAATGAATAATTATTGAATACTGAGGGGTACTCGGGAAGTGCCACTGGGGGTGGTGCCAACCTTGCTTGCCATGAAAGACATGTAATAGTAATGCAGATGAAAAGTAGATTCATTCTAGCACAGCTGTAGGGGCACCGGTGCTTGTATTAGGAGCCCAACCATGTGCAGGAGAGATACATGAATGTCCATGAGAACCAATTACAATTACATAGCTCCATGAGTCAAAGTCATTGCCTGTTCACTAACTGTCTTACCCCAGCATCTCATCACTGCCAGAGAACATGGGATCCATCAGCAGGTACCTAGACCATTATTAGCACATCATACCAACATGGACCACATACACGTATGAGTCATCCTCAATCACATCAACATGTGAATGGCAAATTGCAGCTTCCAGGCCACACAGCATCCCACCCAGGCACCATTGCATATCCAGGACCCCAAACTGGCAGAAAACCTCCAGGCAGGTGTGTGTCACCAGCCCTGTGGTGTGGAAATTGACCCACATAGTGGAGGAATCAGTCATGGTGTGGGAAGAGATCTTGCAGGTGTTACTGATCTGGTGGGAATTAGTGTTTTGCTCGGCCCAGCCTTGAGCCCCAGGCTGGGCCAAGCCGAGCCCTCTAAGGCTGGGCCCAGGCCGAGCCCTGAGGTCAGCTTGAGGGGGCTCAGGGCCTGGCCTGGGGTTTGGCAAAGCCCGAGCCGAGCCCTCTAAAGCCAGGCTGAGCCTTCAAGCAGGGCTTCAGTGGCTGTGCAAGAAATTACCAAATTTGGTATTATAATTCCCACACTGGATGTTGCTTCCTTGCTTGCTTCAAGCTCCTATGTGTGACATCTCCCAAATTATTGGGCAGAATCTCTCATAAGTCTAACTGTAATGTACTTCTGCTTTTATTTGCTAACATTTAGTGATCTCGTACTTGTATAGCATTAGTATTCAATGTATTCAATCTTGTTGTTAATCTGTAGTCATCTTTTCCTGCTCTGACCAGTAAGCCGGGGCTCAGGCCGTCAGGCCCTGGCTTGGAGCTGGGCCGAGCCCTCATAGACAGCTTCTGGGGGCTCGGGGCCCGGCTTGGCATTTCCCCAGGCCCCGAGCCCTCAAAAGCCGGGCCCAAGCCCCAGGCTTCAGGCCAAGCTGGGCCTGAAAAACACTAGTGGGAATCCCTGCAGCATACATAGTGAAAGCCATGCATAGTGTATTTCTGCATGGCACATGACAGGTGGTTGGTGGGCACACCATTGCAGAGGGCACCCATGTTCACCAACAATAGGTGTCAAAGGGTGAGCCTGGGGTAACAGCAGAAAATTGTGTCAGTGCTGATGAAATTCATGACAGCAGTACTGTGGAAATGAAAAATGGGGCTCAGTGCAGAGGCTGTCGCTGATACCACGACATGGATCCACCTCTTCCCATTGGTAAGCAGTACAACTTGCCCCCTGTTGCAGGGAGTGTAGGGCACCTCATCATCATCACCCTCAGTGACAATGTGGTAATCCTGTGCCATCAAACAGCTCAACATAAGCATGGAGGTGACCTGCAGCATGTAGATGTCCAAGTCAGCCAGGGTCCATGGTGTCCTGAGTCTCAGCAAAAGAATATGCAGTGTGGTGGATCCTGATATAACAGCATCACAAGTGCACAGAATGTCAATGAAGATGTCAGCATTACAGAAGTATTGAGCACCCACAGAGTGTAGCCTGCCCTGTAGGTAGTCCTGAACTTGAGTGGCACACTGGTGACTGGTTGCAGCGAAGCACTGGAGGTCTGCTAGATTGCAATAGTCCATCATGTACAGCACAAGTTCAATGCATTTGCAGATCTTCAACCACCCCTGGGCAGCTCTGTGTCCTAGATCATTGGTAGCCTGCATGGTATCGAAGGCCAGGCAGCCATGCCCACCACCAGGTGCATTTTATATATGTCCCCAAACATTCGACAGGGGGACCTCGGTATGACTTATGGCAGATGTAGACTGCCATTCCGATCGCTGCTATGCCCTATTGAAGATTGATTGCCAAAGATTCGAGACCACAATAGCTTGTAGCCTCCTGTTGGATCAAGAGTGTTATCTGTGATACCCTTTGCACACAACAGGGTTGACAGTCTTTGTGAAGATGTGCATCGGTTAATCTAACTAGATGTGCATCGGCTAATCTAACTAGATGTGTGTCAGCTAATCTAACAAGGACACCCCTGCAACAGGAGTGTTGTCCGTTGTAGTACACAGGCTGCACAGAATGTCAGTAGTGGACACAACATTGCATGTAGGATGACACACAGCAGCAGAGCCTCGATGATTGTGGGCAAATCATCCTCTGGACAAATATTGATTGGCCTCCTGCTGCTAGCCAGACCTATGAACACATAGACTGCATTCACATGGTCATGCAGGTGATGTTGCTGGTCATAGTACACCTCAAAGCGAGAGGTTCTGACCTGAATCTCAGTAGAGCATACCATGGCATCACTAGCAAAGATGTTCTCATTGGGGAGGATTCAGTATCCCTGCAGTGTATCGCCACAAACATTCATTCTCCAAGGACCCGAGTTCCCCCCCATCACAAAGACAAGGACAGTGTATGTTGCAGGCATATTAATGCTGTCTTGGGCGATATGCTCAAGCACAACACATGTGAAAGAAGATGGGCAACTGACTGGAACCAGAAATGTTTGTGTCTGGGGGGGGGGGGGGGGGGGGGCAGGGGGTTTCTTCATTGATGCAACATGGCACTATATGTATGCTGTGCATTATCCCCACTGCATGCGAGCCCCCTGTACCAGCTCATGGCCTGGATGGACAGTGCAGGCACCCCTGTGCATTGATCATACAGGACAAGTGCACCAGAGCCCCAATGTAAGATTCTAATTTCCACACATCATGAAGTCGACAGAGCATTAACCCCCCCCCCCCCCCCCCCCCCCCCATCATCATTGCTTCATTCAGGTAGACAAGGAATAAGGACCTCTTTGCAGCTATCTATAACCTATGTTCATGTGTGATGTAGGTCCTTTGCCTGATCCCACAGCGTGGATAACAGGATGTCCTTGTTAGACTGTAGACAAAGCCAATGTAGAGTGGTCTCATGTGAGATGGTGGAGAGGATGTCAGATGTGAGACGACCACCAGATTGAATGACACATGCACCTATTCAGACAGCACTGCAGAGTGTAACATGTCATCCAGGGCATCTGGCTGTGATGCCATACAATAGTGGAGAGAACAGCAATCTGTATAGCATGCACTAGGTAGTGGTTGATAGTCACAGAGAGGAAGGTTATAATATGGATGACACAGGACATAAAGTTCGAGCGCTTTTAACTCCAGAACACACCCACACTAATCAGATCTTCATGAGTTTCTTGGATGGACCATCATCCATCTCCAGATGAAGGGGTATCCTCCTTTTTTTGATGGGGGACAGGGGCACAGGCAGCACAAGCAAGCGGATTTGCCAGATCTCAGCACTGTACACATCATGATGGACAGCAGCAATCCCCCAGTGGGACAACATGAAGTGAATCTCAACCAGAGCTCCCTGCAGCGAATGGCGATATGCTAAAGGACAGATGAGGTCATTATTGAGGTCATAGGCAGGGACAGGCAAAAGACGATGTGTAGATTTCAAGGACAGCAACTCAGGATGGTTGGACTCCTTCGTGAGTGGCCACATCTCGAATGAGAATGCATCTAACAGATGACCACAGTTAATGAATAGGATAGGGCATACAAGGAGAGACACACCGGTGGAAGAGGACTTCCCCACATCAGGCTCATTGCTGTCCACCCTGGTGGCATTGATGGTCTAAGAGGCAAATAGGAAAATGTCTGAGTGGACAACAATGCACACGCTGCAGTGGGCAATACCTCAAATAACTTGTGACGAAGCTTGAAATGCGAAGGACCCTGTTTGGTACTAACAAAAAAACTTGTACCAGCAGAATACCCCAGCATGACACAGTTTTTGGTGAGCTTGCACAAGATGTCAAGAACAACCATGAAGTCAGAGCTGAGGGGGTCAATGCCAGAGTCACAGGCAGTGCATGACAGTTTGACATCGACAATCTCTTTCCAAACAGTATTGGGGCCCATATAACCTCCATCAGCTGTGAGCCAGAAGTCCTCACGGTCAATGCGCACAATAGCACAGAGCTCAGCAGCACCAGACAATGGGGACACAGGACAATCGGGGGGCAAATCATGTGCAGTGGAGCTGGGAGGAGATGTACTGCTCAGAACATAGGAGAGCACGTCAGTGCGACTGTCATGCACCCAGCAAAGGTTGTCCATGATACAGGAGTCTCCCAGGTACAGACCTGAGGTGAGGAGGTGATCATGTGCAGTCATCACACGACTCAAAGAGGGAATGCTGGGTGTTGCCATTGTGTGGAAGAATGAGTGTGTGAGGGGGTGGAGGGGGGGCAGCAGAAGCAAGGACAGATGGCAGCCAATCGCACCTTTTAATGCTGCAGCATAAAGGAGGTGCATGATCCCCACAAATCATGCAGGGCACTGGTGTCCTCAGCTGGATAAGCAGCCAGGGGTGAGAGAAAACAGAGATGGCAGAGGACAGTAACCCACTGGACACACTGCCGCTGTTGCATGCCAGGAAACACACATGTCATTTACAGGCAATGCAAAATTGCACCCTACTTGTGAGAGGTCATGATGTGGACAGTTGCGAAGGCCATGAGAAAGCAAGAATGGGGGAAAATCAGTTGGATAGAGGCACAGGAGGAGATGGATAGGGGACATGCTTAGTCACACAGATAGAGGTGGGGATGACACAGGAAAAGATGGTCCTGCAGAGAACAGGGGTATAGTGATTACCCACCACCAAACAACATGGATACAGTCATAGCAGAACTTGGTCAACTGCCCATCAAAGAGATACAGCATCATCTGACAGGAGTAATGAGGATCAGCAAGGAGGAATGTAAGAAGAAGGATAAACTGCTGGCACAGATTGTTGCCGATGGGTCCATGGAGGTTATAGATATGTTATGAGCAGCTGTGATGGAATATCAGGCATGGAAAGAGGCAGCAAGATTACAGAGGCATGCAGAGAAACATAGGATGGATGAAGACATCGAGGGAGGAACCTCATACAAAATGTGGTGAATGGATGACATGGACATGAACACATCCTTTTTAAAGCTGCCATCAGCTGAAGAGGTGAGTGCATGCTACAGGGCATTTCATGCTGCAATGGATAATCAGGCTCTGCATTCAGCTCCCTGTGGTGTATGTGCAAGAGAGTGCAATGTCTGAGGAAGGGGACTGCATGGGATGAAAGTGGCAGATATTCCACACCCAGAACGATTGCAGCCTCGAAAAACCCATCCCAAGCACAAGCTGATTAATGGAATGCTGTTGCATCAGAGTGTGCTGGAAGGTATCAGTGGGGATGCGATGGTTGCAGTATGCTGGAGCTGCGAGGAAGACATGCGACAGCAATCGGATAAGCCCCTGCAGTATTCCCTGGCCAATGAACTCTGGATTGGTGACTGTCCATGGGTCTTACAGCAGTTGACATTCCCAGAACAGTTGCTGATAGCTCATCTCTATCCATGTGTGTATGTGTTCAAACTCTTTCCCAAGCATTCTGGAGGCATATGTGACATGTCAGGCCTGCAAAGTGCTATGAGGGGGAATGTAACAACCTTTGACCAGAACATGCCAGTGATTGCTAGCATGGTCAATGGAAACCTGATGCCATGATGACCTGCAATTCTGGTGTCATTGATCACAATAACCTTTATTGGAGTTGGGCACTTACCTATGAACTGGTTATGGATGACATTTCGGGTATGACGAGAGGCAGTTAGAGATGCATTACTCTGGTTGAAAAGCAACAACCCAAAATATTATGGGTCCATAGAAATCAGTCAAGAGCACCTTGCATACCTGCCAATGGATGACATGCCAATAGAGATTGTGAACATCATAAGGCAGAGTGACAACACAGGGATCATAGACCAGGAAGCAGAGGGGTACATGCCCCAGGATGACGACGAAGGTGGGCATACATTGTGGTCACAGATTACAGGAACTTGATCCATGCTTGGACAGTGCAAGTAGACAATGCAGAGGGTGCAAGTCAGATGGGAGCACGAGAACAAGAATGTATGTCGCAAGCATACCTTATGCAAGTGCCTGACACACTGCCCTAGCTCCGGATGTCATACCACTCCAGGTATCAGGAACCATTGACACAGAAATGTTGACAGTGACAGCAAATGAAATGATGACATGGGGACTAGCAAATTTATGGGAAAACAGCAAGGAGGGTGGGTATGTGGTGAGACACAGCACTCAAGCAGTGAATGATTTTGGATGTCCGAGGAAGCAAGCCACCCCGTGTACTGACAGCAATGCAGTCAACCCAACAAACTTCTTCAAGAAGGCATTTCTGTGCCTTTCCCCATATGGAGAGGGAGGAATTGAGAGACAACAGCTGGTACCACTGGATTTTGGTGAGCACATCCAGTGGTTGTTGCAGTATTGCGACTGGCGATTTTGCAGACATGAGACATTTTTGTTTGTGTGCTTCGGCATACTGCAAAGGCGACAGGCACTGGGGTCAGTGTGGATCCAGATGCAGTGGCATACATTCCAATGAGACACATGACTGTTGTCCACAATTACTGCTGAGAAGATGCAACAGGTGCAACAAGAAGAGGCATCCAATACACCAGTGAGCGACCCAGCCATCTGGCTGCTTTGCCAGCACCTGTACTCTACAGCAGGTCGTGTCATGGGGACAGATCAAAGCCACTATCAACTCCACAGTCAGATATGGGCTACATGTATCATGCTGAACCCACCCAGTCTGTGGATCACAATTAATCTGTGTGACTTACATGATCCCATCGCCCAGGTGTTTGCAGGAGAATGGATCGACATGGACAATTTCATCAGTATGTTAGGACCCAACAAGGAGATGCAAGCACACAACATTGCAGGTGATCCATACATGGCCTCCAAGTTCTTCCACTTTACAATTACCACCATTCTCGAGACACTCTTTGGTATCCACATCACACGTCATCAGGTATTGTCGCAGAAAGGTATATTTGGGCATGTGAAGGCATATTTTGGTGTGGTTGAGTCCCAGGGGCAGGGGTCATTGCATCTACATATGTTGCTGTGGTTGATGGATGCCCCAACAATGGAAGAGATGGAGGTGCTGTTAACACAAGAAAGTTTCCAAGACCAAGTCCAAGCCTTCATTCAAGCAAATATATGGGCATACCTCCCAGGTTTGGAGACAGTGGAGAGCATCAGAAACATAGCCAATGAGGTGGACATCGCATACTCACGACCACCTATGCCAGGGACATGCAGCTATGATGAGTCTCTCTCCAATTTCAAATGATGGGTCATGAGAGCCAAGCAACTACACATGTGTGATGCCAGAAGATGTCTAATTGCTGGCAAGAATGGCAAGCTGGTTTGCAAATGACATGCACCCTTCACTGTTTCTGAGAAAGACTACATGACGGAGGGAGGGGAATGGGGGATGAGACAGGAGCACCCTTACATGAATGCATGGGTTCCTGCAATAACGATCAATGCCAGGTGTAATAATGACGTGAAGTTGTTGACCAACTCACATGTGACAACCAACCTGACATTTTACATAATGATGTACCAGACGAAGAAGCAAGGCAAACACCACAATCTCTCTGCCATACTTTCCAAGGGGCTCACATACCACACAACCCAGACAGCCTATGATGATGACCTGTGGAATCAACAGTGCCTCTTGCTGTTTTGGCTGGTGCACACCATAAACTGGGAGCAGGAGTTGGCAGGACCCATGGTAATGAGCTACCTCATGGGCAGGGGTGATACGTACCAGTCGCATCATTACACCTCAATTTACTGGTTGTCATTTGTGAGCGCCTTGCTAGTGACATTCCCACTCTTGAGCGTCGAAGGCAGTGAGGATTGCATGTGAGTTGACTAGTCCAGTGTCCATGTATGCAGCTGATGTTATGAGCTAGAGTGACAGGCAACCAACATGATGCACAGGGAGATCATGGTGTGGACAGGGACACAGGGGAGGTAAGGGTCATGTGCAAGAAACACAGCACAGGACACTTATTTCATACAGACAGCCGGTGGCTCAGACACAGTCACCCTGGACGCTGATGGGACAGGCTGTATCATAGCGAAATGTCAGGTTACAGACTATGTCCAATGTGGTGAAGCGCTTTCACAACTTAATGTCATCAAGTTCTTCATGAACACCTACAAGGTAAACAAGGTAACACGGCATACAGCAGACACTACTACAGGCACCATGGCACCCACTACAGCACATCAGCGAGGTCGACCATGGCATGAATGGGTGGATTATGAACAGACACATCCTTGCTTCAAAGACAAGCACAGGGTTGTCCATCGCAAGGGTCACTACACCCTTCCAGAGACTACCCAAACCTGTCATCCTTTTATTGTGCATTGATGCTGATGTTGTTGAAACCATGGTGATGTCTTGCCACTGACTTAAAGGAGAGTTCGGATACATGGCTGTCTGTGTTCAATTCCTTCATCATACATGGCACCCCTGAAGTTCAGTGTATATTGTCAGGTATTCAGTACCTCCACCATTGCCAGGAGTCTGCGCAGATGGGCTCGACACTGTCTCACACCTTCGATGATGCTGGTGATGCAGAGCATTGTATGGAAGATGTTGCCTCAGATGAACGTGCAGTGGGGATAGCTCGCACAAACACACCAAACCTCATGGATGAATCAGTTTCACAGTTGCTAGCAGCTCAAACACCATATGCTGAACAAATCCATGTGATTCATGCCCTCAAGGCTGTGATATATGCCAGTATTTTCGAGGATAAATTGCCTTCCCAGTGCACACCATTGACAATCACTGCAGACCACACACACAGGGCTGGAGTTGACGATGTTCAAAATCTGCTGATGTGGAAAGAACAGATGCAAGGTGATGTGTATGAACAAAACTTGCTGTCTGACCCAGGAGAACATACACACTGCCAAGGCACCAATGCACTCCCAATGGTAGATGTGATAGATGAAGAGGTTATCTGAGTGGGGGAATCGAGTGAGGAGTTACCACACATTTGCCAGGTCAACCTCTCCCCCACACTGCCATCCATGTTGAATGTGGATCAGTGATGGGCATATGACATCATAACGTGGCACCTAGACCAGACGTTGAGTGGGCGGAGCCCCCCACCCCTGCGAATGCTTCTTCACAGCAAAGGTGGTACCGGAAAATCAAGAGTTATCCAAACCATAACAGAGTGTTTCACTCGCTGTGGTGCCTGGCAGCTCCTCATCAAGGCCGCATATATGGGTGTCGCTGCCTCACTTATAGATGGGAAGACTACACATACTCTTGCTATGATTACACACTCCAATGACAAGGCAATGTCTGCACAAAGCAAGGTGAAGTTGCAGCAGCAGTGGCGAACTTATGAGTACCTCATCATAGACGAGATGTCAATGTTGGGTAAGACATTTCTTGCTTGCCTGTCACACAACGTTGCCATAGGTAAAATGGCTGAAGGTAGCCCAGCCTCTAGTGAATCTTTTGGCAGCATCAGTGTCATCATGTGTAGGGATTTCCACCAGTTCCCACCGGTGGCAGTGGCAGCATCAGAAGTGCTGTACATTCCAGGGAATCCAAGAAAAGACTCAACCCTCTCCCAAGTAGGACATGCCATTTATGAAGAGTTCCAGATGGTGGTGCTACTCCAACAGCAGATGCAGGTCAGCAACAAGGTTTGGTGGGACTTTCTTCATCACTTATGCATGGGGCACATCCAATGTCATCACCTGGATATGCTATGCACCCTCATTCTCACTAGCCTGGGCACCACACATCCAGACTTTATAACAATGCCTTGGGTGCTTGCATGTCTAATGACACCACAACATGCTGTGCACCAGCAGTGGAACCATGCCACTCTAGAGAAACATGCTGGGATGATGGACACCATCATCTTCGAATGTGTAGCTGAGGATACTGTGTGAGGGGAGTCATTGACTCTGGCTGAATGTTATGCCTTTGCAATGCATGGGTCGAAGATGGGAAACCAAACCCACCAGAGCAGGCATGAATACCAAGGTCGTCGCAGAAACCATGAGCTGCTGGACACAATAGAACTCTGCCTAGGATCCTCAGTGATGGTGACTGAGAATGTTGAGACTGATTTAGATATCACAAATGGTGCCCATGGAACAATTGTTGACATCTTCCTACATCCCGATGAGCCACCTACTACATGCTGCAATGGTGTCATTCAGTTGAGACTGCTACCATCTTTTCTGCTGGTGAAGCTGGACCGGACATGCACATCTCAGCTGTGCAGTCTCGAACCCTCTGTCATACTCGTTGAACCTGTTTTGAGGAGTTATTGTATTCAGTGCCAGAGTTCAGATGGTGTTGATGTTACATGCACAGTCAAATGGCAGCAGTTTCCCATAACCAGTGCCTATGCCTTCACTGATTACTGTTCGCAAGGCCAGACCATCCCCTATGCCATTGTCGACATTGCAAAACCTCCATCAGGCACTCTAACTCTGTTCAACCTATACATTGTGCTGTCCAGGAGTTCAGGCCAGGGTAGTATCAGATTGTTGAGGGATTTCGATGAGTCAATATTTCTCTGCAGTCTGAACTTCTTGCAGAGGACGACTGACTGGTATTATTAGATAATGAGACAGCATCATGGTGGTCACGTATCAGTGTAGCAGAATGATATGCAGTGATTGTGCAGTCTAACAAGGACATTGTGTTATCTGCACTGTGGGATCAGGCAAAGGTGCAACATTGTGCATGAACGAAAATTATATGCATGCATCATGCTGTGCCAGGGGATCAGATAGCCATGAAGAGGCAGGTATGGGTTTGGGGAAGCAAGCAGCTTATTTCTCATCTACCTCTGTCGCTGTGGGAGAATAGATCTTACATTGAATACAGATCATGTCCCTTGTTCCAATGGTTCCCATGCATTTATGGGCTGGAGAAACCTTGCAAGCAAGGTAACTTAAAGGAATCTAAAGCCACCAAGCCACACCACGTGAACACAGGTTTGTCATCAATGCCTCCCCAATGATTCCCATGCCCGTGGCACATCATTCCTGACACCTCTTGTCACCATTGTTGACAGTGAGCTCATGTATCTCAACAACTACACAATGCACAAACATCAGATTTTCACAGTCACATATTAATTTTAGCTAGCTTTCATTCTGTAGCATATAACTTAGCATTTGCATTGATACAAAGGTCCATTCAACTGTCATGCCTGTGGCAGTGTTTGGCAACTTCTGGTGACTACCTATCTGCCACTGTTGATGATGATGAGCTCACATATCTTGATGACTATGCAATGTAGGGACTTTGAACTTGCACAGACATGCAGTACCTATATCTATTCTGTATTTAATAGCATATAACTTAGCATTTTACAGACACATCATTCAGAAAAGAAACTTCAACCACAATGTACCTACATGGCAGTGCCCAGGCCACCTTTAATTTGTCTGCCACTGCTGATGATAGCAAGCTCACCTATCTTGATGACTATGCAATATGTCAGATAGTTACTTCCTCAGTAACACCAAGCTACTATATTAATATCTACCTGTCAGATAGTTACTCTACAGGTCATCAGTAAATGTAAAGTTAAGTATAAAAGAGTGACTTACTCCTCAGTAACACCAAGCTACTATATTAATATCTACCTGTCAGATAGTTACTCTACAGGTCATCAGTAAATGTAAAGTTAAGTATAAAAGAGTGACTTACTCCTCAGTAACACCAAGCTACTGAGGACACTAGAGGAAAATTTACTCTACTGTAGTCCGCTTTTCTGCTTATGTAAGCAACTAGTCTTCGCACCTAAAGAATGTACTAACTAGGGGGCAGTTTATATTCCAACACAATATACATGCATCAAGCATTCAAGGCCACACAGTAACTTATCTAGCTTGCATTCCTAATACAAATATTTATATTGTCATGAAATAATCACCATGGCATCAACTGGTTCTTATGAGGCACATGGTGGTATTCAGCAATTGCCAGTGGTGTTTGGTCTGCCCCTGCTGGCCATGACTCTGT
Organism: Pisolithus thermaeus; assembly: GCA_024663475.1. Classification (NCBI taxonomy): domain Eukaryota; kingdom Fungi; phylum Basidiomycota; class Agaricomycetes; order Boletales; family Pisolithaceae; genus Pisolithus; species Pisolithus thermaeus. The sequence continues at coordinate 695,309 of JANFAF010000005.1, forward strand.
TGAAACTATTACCAGCTATTATCACTTACATGTGATTCTTATTCTAAGAATAGTTGTTCCATACTATTCTATTGTGTTCTCTTTTACTGGATGACTGGATAACACATTCCTAGTAGAAAGACAGAGTAGTACCTATATGGCAGGTCCTCTTACTTACAATTATGGTAGTTCTTATTGTGGTGCTAGCCTACCAGGTCCATGCACACCACAAACATATATATACCCTGTAGGATAGACCACAGGATGTAATGAGCTCATCTCTTATAACATTCTCATCTCAGAACTACTCTCCAAGTACTATCAAGTCCAAGTCCAACTGAATAACTAAGGCAAGTGCTCAGCCCTCACCCTTCTTTAACCCCAAATCCTCTGTGCAATAGGTTATGAGCCCTGGGTGAATGGGTGCTTATTGTCTAACAGACAATAGATCATTGAGGAAGACATTCATCATTGACTATGCTGTTGAATGGACCTGAAGCACTAAGTTGGGCCTTGGCCACCTTGATGCTTTCATTCATACTAGGTGTTTGTCAGGTGGTATATGTCATTAATGTGGTCAGTGGTCCTTTTAATCTTGCATTGGTTTTATCCACTGTTATGTGGGGTACTTTTTTAGGTCTCCCTACCTGGCATGGCATCTACTCCTCATATCAGGAGTATTGTATTCTCTTGGGGTGCTATTGTCAATTGCACATTCATGTTGGTGTCCTTGTTGAGGCTAGAGACCTAGCACCTCCTCAGATATCCCCACCTTCTTATGAGGCACATGAATTTTGGGATTTGGATTTCCAACCCAACCTAGACCCAGTTCCTTGATACCCTTTATCTCCACCTCCTTATATAGTTGAGCTTCTGGTTCATCAGAGAGAAGCTTGATGATCCAAGTTTCTACCAGAGATGGCCTCAATGTTTTTATGGGCCTAGTGCCTTTTTAGAGAATCCAGTTGATCCATATTTGCTCAGAGGTTGCCCTAATGATCTCCTTGAGCTTTCCCCTTTACTCCTGATGAGGATGATGAGGATCTGAACTGGTTAGCTGAGTTCAATCTCTTGTAGTCACATCCTTTCATCGTCTCCTCTCGAGTTCATTCACTGATGCACATCTTGGTATCCAGATGTCTGCTGTCATTATCAACTGGAATGCTCTTATTACCAAGCCTGCTTTACCTTCCTGACCCTTCCCAGTTGTGGTTGAGTGTGAAACTGCCATTGCCCTGGAGAAGGTGAGTATGACAGAAGAGTATTTGCATGCAAGGTATGTAAAGCACATAATTGGATATATCAAAGAACTGTATCATGAAAAAGCCAGCCATTGGAGACAGGCAGCATATGGAGATCACAAAAGAGCCTTCTTTTTACATATGCCATCCCAAAACTCTGTAGTCCCTGCTATTGCCATGGAATTTTCCTGGTCCTATCTGCAATGACCTGATGACATTGATTTTTCATCACTGTTTTATGATCCTTGCACACATGTGTCTTTCCATTCTTATTTTGTTGATTGCTTTCCAAAACTTTCTCCCATGTCAACTCTGCATGCCATAGCTAACTTCAAAAGTGTAGACATTCCATCATTTACCTATGAAGATCTGTCCATCCATACAGTTCCCATGTTCACCCTCACAAATGACATCTTCTACTTCAAAGGAAGAGCCCATCCATTCTACGACTTCACCAGATTTGCCAGATCCATCCCCTCTCTTTGGGATTGGCACTGCCATCTGGAAAGCACTTTCCAAGGAGTTTGGAACTCTGACAAAACAAGCCTCAAGTGCACACCCAGATACCTCCAAAGTAGAACAAAGTCAGGTGAACAGCGAAGAGAACCTAAGGTTGTACTATCATTACAAGACCTTGGGTACAGTATCGATTTGGAGCAGAGAATGTGGTATGAAGAAGAATCACACCATCTCTGTTGGTGATCTATTGGGAGAATTATGTGATGGGTCCTATGGCCCAGCAAGTTGATGATTTTATTGGACCTTCAGTGAGAAATGGACAAAGGTGATGGAAAAGATATCTTCTCTTGGCCCTCCAGAGGAATCAATTCCAGATGTCATCAAAGAGCACATGCTAACCAAGCTGCCAAGGAATTATCCACTTCCTGGAAAATTTCCTGAGCCTTATGCCAGTTATGGACATCCAGGATATTATGGGGATATTAGTTATGCTGATAGATTAAATGTTTTTCAACTTATGTGCCGTAAATCTCAGTGATACTCTCAGTTTATTCTCCCTTACTCCATTGGAATCCATGGAGGTGTTACATTACAGGATGAAAACAGACCTTATTTGCTTGTTGAAATTGGCTACCCACATTTATTGGCATATCATTATTTCGAAGATCTGGATTTCCATGATTTCAAAAAACTACATTTAGGATGGTGATGTTATTCTGCAAAAGGCAACTCTACTCTGCTGCAAAAGTATAAACCACAAGCTTCAGGAATCCTGAAGACCCACAAGAAAAGACCCTCGCAACAACAATGACAGTCTATCCATCGCACAGTTTGGAAATCCACTGATAGCAATCAGGTTCTCGACCACATGCCAATTCTAGAGCATTTCTAGTTTTAACATGGCCAATCAAAAGGAAACTTCAGCCTCTAAAAACATCCCATGACTTAATGGTTCAAACTATGCTTCCTGGAAAGCAATGATTAAAGGATATTTTATGACTCTTGATGTTTGGGGTGTTGTGAATGGAACAGAAACTTGTCCTGATTGGACAATTGCAACAAATGCTGCCACAGTGAAAGCCTGGGACACTAAAAACAATCAAGGAATGGGCACCATCCTCTTGTATTGTGACCCAGTGATTGCTGTCTCTTTGGAATCCAAAGACACTGCAAATGAAATGTGGACCACTCTTCAGGCCTCCTATGGAGCTCCTACAGTAGTTTCTGCATACACAGACTTTTTGAGACTTCTCAAAATTTGGATTAATCCTTCTGATGATTTGGGATCCAAACTCACAGAAGTGAACAGGATCCTTGGGTCGCTTGTGACTCAAAATATTACTTTATCCAAACCAGTCCAATGTATGATGCTCTGTGGGGCCTTTACAGATAAATGGGGAGCTGGTTCCACAAATATTCTATCTTTGGTCAAGATTGAAGATCTTAAAATGGCAGATGTTGTTCCACACCTAAAAGAGTTAGCATCACACCATACTGGGCAGTCAAACCTACCCAAATTAGAAACCAATAATGCAGAAGCCAGACCCTCTCATGTTATGGCACAACCACTCATAAATCACCTCTCAAAACCACTGTGTTGCCATAAATGCCATGGAAATCATCCTACCAAACAACACATTGACAGGACACAGTCAAATCGAGGAAGAGGAACTTTTAGAGGTCAAGGTGGTCCTTCACAAGGGGGAGCACCATATCCTCCCTCACATCAACAACAGCAACAATGGGGACAATCTAAAGGAAAGCAATGTGCATGTCAGTCTCATGGTTGTGGTCATGGACAGTTCTCCACTGTTGACTATAATAATGAAAATCCTGAGGAATCCCAGGATTGTGAAAATGAAAATTACGACCAGTACAATGAGGAATATGATCAGGGTTATGAATCCTATCATTGCAAACTGCATCAGCTGATGATGCTTCACATTTTGAGGAGTTTAATGATGAGATCACTCCAGTCTTGGTTCTGTCAAAAGATGAACCAGAAACAGTTGAGTATGTTGATGAAGCCTCTCCTGGTTCCACTGTTAATATTCCTTGTCAATGCTCTATGTGCCTTCACATAGTATCCCGACTATGTCTACAGGTACTACTGGATCTGGCTGAATCACATGGTATTCCAGCTCTGGAGAGGAGGAGATGGATGTCTGCTGACATACAGAACCCAGCACATGACTCATCTGACTCTGATCCACATGCTGATTGATCCAGAGGTGGGGTGGAAAATGCCTCCCCACATGGCACTAATAATGAGAGAGAGGAACATGTATCATGCATTTGTAAAAAGGTTAAGGGATCTAGGTGTAACCATCCTCAAGTAATGGTATCCTTACAAGAATTTCATGCTTCAGTATCCAAGCACAAATACCCTAAACCTATATGATACATATGCTTACCTGACAATTATGAACCTGACCCTAATATACAGGGGGCATCTGGTTTCTCTTCTGGTGTTAATGACTATGATTTTGATGCTTATCCTTGTGATTTGGAAACCAATCACACCAACCAGAAAAGTAAGAACTGTATGTGGATGTTAGACTTGGGGTGCACCAATCATGTGACCCCTTGTCAAGCTGACTTTATGACTTATAGAGCATTTCCTAAACCAGCTTTTGGACATACCACTGGTCATGAACCTGTTAAATTATATGGAAAAGGCACCATCATATTAAAATTGGAATCCAGTAACTACCTGACCCTACATGATGTTATCCATGGAGACTTCTCCAAATGCATATGTTCATGAAATCAACTCTTGAAAGATGGTTACAAGAGTTACAGTATGAACTCTGGTTATCCAACACAGCAGATGTAACCATCAGTTGACCTTGGTTGGTCTCAATGCTTGGTGCATCATGGATTAATGAATCCTATCATGATATTTGAAAGGAACTACACTTGTTCCTGGAGAATTTACACCAGCTGTGGGCTGCTTGTTTCCTTGTGAGTCTTGTGAAGTGGGAGGTGTTATACCCACATACATCTACCTTCACTAAATTCTTTTGCTATGGACAGGGTTCCCTTCAGATTCCTGTGGATTATGGGCTACAAACACTGGGGAAAACTCATTGCATTGCAGAAATACTCCTAACACTCTGACACACAGTACAAAATACCCAGTGTAGTATCAAATGCATATTTTGGCAAATGTGGTGTTGGATATGAACTGCCTTCATATTGCCAATGGATCAAGCACAGAATGTGAGAAAAGATTGAACCTGTTTCAACTTATCTACTATTCAACACAGTTCATAATGAGCATGTGAATGAGAGATGTCCAGACTAGGGAATTGGTTTGTAGCATGTATGCCATTTATCCCCATGAACCATTTCACTCAGATCCAACTCTATACAACAGCCTTTGGGAATGACTGCTGTGGTCCACATTGAGTACAATGGATACCTCACTGACACAGGTATCCAGAGCAGTAATCTGCCTTTTGGACCCCTGATCCAGCCATCATGGTGAAGTTTGACCAATTGAGTCTGTGGTTCCACACCCCCCCATGAGTGTCCATGAAGCAGTTGTTCACCATCACAGAGTGCATGTGATGGAGTGGATGAAAAGCAAATCTGACATGAGCTAATGACTAAAATTGCCTGAATGAGCTGAAATATTTGTTGTGGGTCCAAAGGGCTCACCATCTACTTTTCCAGGTGGAATAGCTGTATTGCTCAGATTGGAAGGAGACAATTTCAACTGCTCATGGGTATTGATAATATCTTCATAGGCATTAACATCCCAGACCCTCACAGTGTTGTCTGCAGACCCTGACACAATCCTCCTACCATCAGGGGATAATGCAACTGAAAGGACTGCATGTGCATGCCCTTCAAGATGGCTGCCAATCTGGACTCCTCTTTCAGCATCCCAGACCCTCACAGTCTTGTCAGAAGAGCCTGACACAACCCTCTTGCCATCAGGGGAGAATGCAACTGAACTGACTGGATGTGTATGCCCCTCAAGATGGCTACCAATCTGGACTCCCCTTTCAGCATCCCAGACCCTCACAGTCTTGTCCAAAGAGCCTGACACAATCCTCTTGCCATCAGGGGAGAATGCAATTGAAAAGACTTGATTTGTATGCCCCTCAAGATGGCTGCCAATCTGGACTCCCCTTTCAGCATCCCAGACCCTTACAGTCTTGTCCAAAGAGCCTGACACAATCCTCTTGCCATCAGGGGAGAATGCAACTGACCAGACTCCATCTGTATGCCCCTCAAGATGGCTACCAATCTGGACTCCTCTTTCAGCATCCCAGACTCTCACAGTCTTGTCAAAAGAGCCTGACACAATCCTCTTGCCATCAGGGGAGAATGCAACTGAAGTGACTGAATATGTATGCCCCTCAAGATTGCTGCCAATCTGGACTCCTCTTTCAGCATCCCAGACCCTCACAGTCTTGTCTGCTGAACCTGACACAATCCTCTTGCCATCAGGGGAGAATGCAACTGACCAGACTGCATCTGTATGCCCCTCAAGATGGCTGCCAATCTGGACTCCTCTTTCAGCATCCCAGACTCTCACAGTCTTGTCAAAAGAGCCTGACACAATCCTCTTGCCATCAGGGGAGAATGCAACTGAAGTGACTGAATATGTATGCCCCTCAAGATTGCTGCCAATCTGGACTCCTCTTTCAGCATCCCAGACCCTCACAGTCTTGTCTGCTGAGCCTGACACAATCCTCTTGCCATCAGGGGAGAATGCAACTGACCAGACTGCATCTGTATGCCCCTCAAGATGGCTGCCAATCTGGACTCCTCTTTCAGCATCCCAGACCCTCACAGTCTTGTCAAAAGAGCCTGACACAATCCTCTTGCCACCAGGGGAGAATGCAACTGAAGTGACTGCATATGTATGCCCCTCAAGATTGCTGCCAATCTGGACTCCTCTTTCAGCATCCCAGACCCTCACAGTCTTGTCAAAAGAGCCTGACACAATCCTCTTGCCATCAGGGGAGAATGCAACTGAATAGACTTGATCTGTATGCCCCTCAAGATGGCTACCAATCTGGACTCCCCTTTCAGCATCCCAGACCCTCACAGTATTGTCCAAAGAGCCTGACACAATCCTCTTGCCATCAGGGGAGAATGCAACTGAACAGACTTGATCTGTATGCCCCTCAAGATGGCTGCCAATCTGGACTCCTCTTTCAGCATCCCAGACCCTCACAGTCTTGTCCCAAGAGCCTGACACAATCCTCTTGCCATCAGGGGAGAATGCAACTGAAATGACTGTGTCTGTATGCCCCTCAAGATGGCTGCCAATCTGCATTCCACCTTCAGCATCCCAGACCCTCACAGTCTTGTCCAAAGAGCCTGACACAACCCTCTTGCTGTCAGGGGAGAATGCAACTGAAATGACTGCATCTGTATGCCCCTCAAGATTACTGCCAATCTGGACTCCCCTTTCAGCATCCCAAACCCTTACAGTCTTGTCCTCTGAGCCTGACACAATCCTCTTGCCATCAGGGGAGAATGCAACTGAAACAACTCCATCCATGTGCCCCTCTAAGCCAAGTAGTTGAGCTGCTTCCCAGTATTCCAGACTTCCCACAACTCCAGGAAGGGCACAAAACTTTGGTTTGACTATGCTTGACAGCATTGTTTTCACAGGAAGAAATGCCAGTGCAGACATATACACATGTGTTGCACTGTGAGAGATTGCCCCACTGAACATATCAATAAACCTGATTCCCTCTTCTACCACTGTTAATGCATTCTTGAAGGCATCTTGGTTCTGTAATGTTGAATTAGGCCAAATTAATTGTCCATGCATAAATGTATCAAGCTCACCCAAAGCCACCTTGCAGCAGAGACAAGAGCAGTGGCAGCACTCCCAACTTTCCCCAGAAGACTCATAGCCTCAATCCAAAATAGGATTCTTTCACTTCTCACAAAGTCCTCCACCAACTGTGCAATAGCAACATTAAATGAGGTCTTCTCCAGATGTTGGGACCAAAATTGACAGGAGTATGATAAATGAGGGGAAATGCTCCTGCTGATCCTGCCTGGTAAATCAGCAACCTCTGCATTGCTCAAGTAGGAACTCTCCTGTCCACATATGTTGAACCGAAGTTCATCATGAAGGACCCGCACGGTGGCAATGGCTAGGTCATCCACACAAGAGGTGTCAATAAAGTAGGTCCCACTCCGTGATCGGTCAGTTAGGAAGTCATAGAAGGATGCATGCAGAGGTCGGACAAGAGATGTGTGGTCAAGGATGCCACCCAATACTGGGGACATGAACTCGAGGATGACAAAGACATCATAGTGATCCTGCTTGTTGGGGAAGCATTTACGCATGCGATTCAAGGCCGCCATAGGAAGAGGCTCGAGTGTCATCAAGACTTGGCGCATTACGGAATGGTATCGTTCGAGGGCTTTCCTAGGTTTCGGGACAGCATTCTCCAGGATGGCCAAATATGTTGTGTCCAAAAGTGATTTCCCCTCTTCGGACTGTAGACTGACCACGTCGTCATAGCGCTCCTTCACAGTTGCTCCTGCAGTGTTCGGCTGGATATAATCGCAGGCCAGACGAGCCCATTCAAATAGGCAGTCCGCCTTCCGGGAAATCTCCTGGATTTCGGCATCCCCGATGTCTGGCAGATGTCCCAGTTGTTCACAAACGTAGAGCCGGATATCGCGTTCCGTCAACTCCATAGAAACATCATCCAGGCAAGTTGCCTTCACATGTGGAGCGCCGCTCAACACACGTTGAATATCAGGTAAAGGGCGGGATGTTACAAAGATTCGGACGTTACGGGGAAGATCGTCGGCCTGAGATGCAAGGACCGACAAGATGTGCTTTCGCAACCCTTCCAGACCACTCTCGTCCAGCGCGTCGACCACCATGACCACGTTTCCAATCGTAGTACTAGATACCTGCAACAACGGCTCTAGAATGAGCTTCTCCCATTGTAGCGTGACGTCAGATGTTGTCTTGAGGGAATGGTCTTTTGCAAGCACATCAGCCAGAGCTCGTCGGAACGCCGGGTCGTGGTCAGCCAGATCACGCGCAATGGTGGCAAATATCTTTTCCTCGCGATGTTCGGCCTGCCTATCCCGGGCGAAACAGAAACACGAACCAAGCCCTCCAGCATCCTTTAGCCACAGAGCGATAGTATGCGCGATAGCAGATTTTCCCCTACCGGCCTGGCCATGCAGCCAAAGAATGCGTGGAACATTTTCATCATTGTTTTGGATCCAATTGACGATCTCCGTGAGGATCTCGGTTCTGGTGTCGTCTAGACACTTCTTTGTCTTATTGACACCCGCCCCCCCTGCGTAAGCCATGCCTTCCAGGCTCAGATCTCCGCGTACAAAGTCCAAACCCCCACGTATGACGCCCAAATCCCCATGCATGGCGTCCAGTTTCCCGCGCGCGAGGTTCAGATCTTCAACTATTTGATGCACGTTTGCCTGAATATCCCGGACCGCATGATCCCGGTACTGTTGCATCAAGTCGTTCAGCGTCTTAGTGTAGCTATCCATCCTGGACCGCGTCTCAGACTGTATATCCATGATATTCTTTCCAAGTCTCTTCCCTGAAAATAATTTTAATCAGCTATTCGGTGAGAGATGCAACCGACGTACAGAAGCTTGTCGTCTCTGAGTAATTCTTGATGAACATGGCCGCATCACTTGTCACCTGTGCGATCTTCCCCAAAGTTGCTTTCATACTATTGATATTCCGAATGGTATCGTCTTCCAAAAGAAATTCATAAACCGCCCTGACTGTACCAAAGAGGTCAGACACGTCACGGTCTAGGTTAGCTTGATTGATGAGAGACTAAAGATGGCTACATAAGGTGACTAGCACATACAGCCAAAGCGTGAACGTACCTGGGCAGCAGCGGTTAAGATCCCTAGTGCAATCTGGGCATAAGGGTGAACCTGCACGCTTACATCAGCGCTGCTGAGTGATGGGAGGATGAAACCCCTACCTGGGCGACCGTATTAACGACGGAGCTGAAGGCTTTGAGAGGCTGCACATATGTATTGTTGAAGGTTAGGATGTTTGCAACCGCAGAATCAGCCTGTGTAACGAGATCGATGGCTGTTTGGCCGACGTGTGGTATGGTCGTCATCCGCTCGAGGGCTTCTTGAGCAGTATCAAGTTCACTGCCTACCGGTGCCGGGACCAGAATAGGTGTAGTATTAGCACCACCGTTGGGATCAGCTGCATCTTTGCCGGCGTCGCCGAGTGGCCGGACTGTAGTATCGACACTGCTGTCGGGCACAGCTGGTACAACTCCTGTTTCCAGGTTGTCGGTTGGTCCCTGAGTCTGCCCAACATGCTTACTCAAAGTCATCCCAATGGGTGGATAAGGTAGATCACATACATCCTGAATCAGAACCGCCTCAACCTCTTTTCCTTGCCCTTGCTCACCCCTAACGGCATCTTTGGCGGAACCCTGGCTCGACCGGTGGAAGAAGTGCCTCGCCCGTGCAAACACCCCCTGGGAGACATTGCCCGATATTCCAACAATCGAAGTTACATCACGAGCTGGAGCTTGAGACAGCCCTTTTGACTGTTCCTATGTGAGTCAGTAAGTGCGATCGTTTGTGAGCGAACAACTTACAGGGACAGAGTTGGGCGCAGAGCCAAACGGGTTTCTAGATGCAAAGAGAGGGAGTTTCCTTGAACGCCTACGAGCCATTGAGAAATCAGTAAATCGTTCAAAGTTTCAGTATAAGGCCTGCGTTCAAGAAGTCGACGTGGGTACAGGAAAAGCTTGAAGCTGCAATAAGCGCCCACCTGCCGTAAACACGTTTCAAAGTGCCGCTGACGCACGGGGCCGCTCACACGCTTGTAGTACAAATCACGGAGTCCATAGTTACCTTGCACAACGCGGTTAGCAGTCTTTAGGTCGGGTTTGAAGGTTGTGGAAAACGTGAAGGGAATATTTGAAGTTTAGTTTGACATTCGCACAGTGCTAACACATGGGAGATTTCAACATTACAGTCATGGATCGGCACTTGAGCCAGCAAAAGTTGAATGCCCCACACCACACAACAGCACAACTCTACCATAGATCACACATGTAGGATACGTTGAGGCATACCATGGCTGTATCTACAGGAATTTAAGCTTACATTGGGAATGTTTTCATATGTTAGCAGTTGAATCAATTTTTGTGACTTTTATCAGTATTCTGGGCACTTGAGCCAGCCCCAAACAAGGAAATCAATCACTTACAGATTATCTGTAATATGTAATCAATCATCTGTGCCACTCACACTCCCACCATCAGATCCGCCCTTGTCGCCTTCACCCTTGCTCCCACCCACATCCTCACCCTCGATCCTTTCAAACACAGGCTTAGGCAATGGAGGCTCAAGCTTTCTGAGCTTTGGTTGGCCCCAACGAGGTTGTCATTTCTCGAGTTTGGCTGCATCCCTTTCCACTACCCAGGCAGTAAGTTCAACCTTGTATTCCTGTCTCTGGACCTTGTTACACTCTCATCGTGCAATCTCTGCCACCTTCCATGCAGTTGTTACCTCTGCTCTTCCCTCTCTTTGTTTCTGTCACCTCTTGTGCTCAAGTTCTTCATCAGCAGCTGACTTTTCAAACTCAACAACTTGACTGTAGAATTCATCACCAGTGAGTAATCTGGGTAAACCATTTCCCACAAGCTTCCCCTTCCTCTTTTTTTGTTCCTTCTGTTTTTCTTCTTGTGCTGCGAGCTGACTTGACAATCTGCCACAGAACAAAGATTGTAAGACAACTGTTGAGTGCATTCCCACCAGTTCAGCTTTTGCTTGGTTTTCACAAGCCAATGACAGCTGTAGTGCATCCTGGTATGCATGTTCAACATCATTTTCTGGTTCTTGCTCCAATAACTTGTCAGTTTGCTTCCAAGTAGGTGTCACTGGTGTGATGATGGTTGGGAGTTTATTTGCAGAGGTAAGTGGTGTCTCGTGAACCAGGAATGATGCTGATGTTGAGGCCAGTGTCTCCACAGCTTCTTTGGCAGCAGGGTGCCATGAGGTATTTCTTTGTTCAGAGGGTGATGGAGTTAATGATGTATGTGAGTTTGAATTTGATATTTGCTTGGCTTGGAGTTCGTGAAATACTTTTGAGACTGCACGGACAGGACTAGGCTGCAAGAGTGGCAAGTGACCAACAGCTGAGGTCTCAAAGCTAGGTGCGAGCATCTCGTCTGATATGACACTGGGATTAAAAGGCCATACACCAGTCTTCCAAAATGCAGTGCACATGGACTCTGGTGTGAGGGCTTTTTTATGTGCTCTTGTATAGATGGAAACAAAGTTCGTTTTGTCAACTTTGTGCCACTTTGAGCTCTCATACTGATCATGTTCTTGAGTCCAGTCATGTTTGAGTGGTCCAAAGATAACAACGTTGAGTCCTTGGTAAATGTGTGTAGTGTGAGCTGGATAACACAATACGTGGATGTTGTTCTCTCTTGCATAGTCTAAGAACTCCTTTGTATAGTGCGAGTTGTGTCCATCCACTAGGAGAAGGCAGGCATGACCATTTGCCTTGGTACAAGTCTTCTTGTCAAAATCTTCAATCCACAGCTGTCTGATGACTCCATCTGTCCGACCCTTTGGGGAGTGGGCAATACTGGGATTCATGAGTACATCAATTGGTAACCCTTTATAACACTCCTACCTTGCTTGCAGTGTGTTATCCTGATGCCATGCAGTTGAGAACTGCTGACCTTTGTAGATCACCATGGGTGGCAAGTCCTCCCCATTGGCACAAATTGTTACCATGACTGTGATGTTCTTGCGATTCCCATTGTGCTGCTGGTATTGTATCTTTGCTTTGGCAGGGCCAAAGACATGTTCCTTGACACCCTCGCCAGGTTGGAATCCAGTTTCATCAGCAGCCCACAAGCAATCTGGATCAATCTTGAACTTGCCTATTGTATTCCCAAGTAAGTCATACCATTCCTTGTTGGTATTCCTGTTGACAGCACAGCCATGAGCAGTATCAAGGCTTGAACTCCAGAATTGGTGCAGTTGGGATGAGTGACATTCAATGAACCAATCTGTCCAATTCTTCCCCACTCCAGATTCTGGGAAATCATCTCCAAGGCAAGACTGCAAGATGGCATCATCATGGAATTTGAGTGACCAGTGATTGAGTGGGAACCCCCATGCAGCACAGTCAAGGCAAAACTTGACCACAGTCTTCTCTTCTTCTTCAGTGAGCCAGGAATTCTTCTCCATATTGAACTGATGACAGCTTCTTCCTCCCTGCAATCACCTCTGTACTGTTTCCTTATCAACCTTGACATACTGGTTCTTTCCTTTCCACTTCATCTCAACCTCCTGGCATATTATTCATAGGCCCTTCCGCTTGTCTGAGGGATTTTTTTGTTCTTCTCTGTACAGCTCTATAGCCTGAGCCAGAGCTTCTTCTTGGTACTCTGATTTGATTCACTTCCTCTTGCTTTGGGGCTTTGCACAACCAGGCATTTTTTAGTGTGGAGGTGGACATAGCTTTTTCCTTGACCCTGTGTCATACATTATGTCTCCATACTGCCTAACCATACAAGGAATATCATCATATCTTAGCATTGATAGCAGTCATGATAACTGCATGAAGGACATGAGGGACCAGCATGCTTCTGGCACATCACCTGTACATTTTGATCATAGATGCATGTTGTCTCAAGGTAGCCAATACCCATTCCAACAATGTACACTGGTTCAAATGCTCAGGGATTCTTTATTTCTTTGCTCAGTGTGGGAATGGTTATATATCTGCCCATTTTGAGGCATGAAATAAACATCAAGAGCTATTCAACAGTACTTTGTTCATTATATATTGATTCATACATTCCTATGCATATTAATTCACCTCCTGTAATGTCGTAGTTGACTGAAACTAGATAGTTTTGGAGAGAAGGGGTGGGTGGCTCAAGTGATGATGGGTGGCTCAAGTGATGATGGGTGGCTCAAGTGCTGGTCCATGACTGTACCTTGCTTGCAAGGTTTCTGTTGCAGCATAACTGCATGGGAACCGGTGACAATCTGAAAGACCTTCCTTTTTGGGTCACCATTTGCTCGCATGCCTCATCAGCCACATATGTCAAAGAGGTTGACAACACACAGAGCTCTGTGCATGCAAAGAGAATAGGCAGTGGCGGCAACAGTATACAGTAGGTGGAATAGTAATGAAGCTCTATGGCACATCTTACAAAATGCATGGCATGAGGGGAAATTGACTAGCATGGTACGATGGTCTGAGAGTAGTGCACCTTGCTGTCACTGTCAGCTCCTTCCACCAAGTCATGGTCTGTTTGTTGAGCTTCACCAGGCAATCATCCTCCACAAGGAGGTCAGCTGGATGAGCTTCCCACAGCCTATAGATGTTGCCTCCAGGGGGCTATTGCTGAGGTTCACTTTACCCTGTCACACTGGGGCATAGCTGCTGCTAAGTGTGATGTCTATGGTAGCCACATTGTCTCTATCCATGTTCTGGTCCTGCCTCCACCTCTGTCTGCTGCAAGCAAGAAAAGGAAGCTGCCCCTTCACATCGAATCCGATGAGACTCCCCCTTACAAATCTACTAGAGTTAAACTGGGTTCTTTCGTTTCGTGTAGCACATCTTCTCAGCGGTTGGCTGCTTGCCCTTGAATGCTTTTCCCTTCCTTGGTATCTCTTTGGCTGCCATGCACTGTCGCATCTTTTCTTTCCTCTCACACTCTCGTAAGCTTCCAGCATATCAGATGCTTTTCCCTTTCCTCATATCTCTTTGACCACCTGTTGTTTCATATCAGCATGCCTATTTCTCTGCAATTCTTTGGTATCTCTGTGGACAGCCATGGAGTGTGAGCAGAAGATAATTCCGAAGGTAAATGCAAAATATTATATTCTGATATTGTATTGTACAGGTGGCATAATTTTATATATGGACATGTCTCAAAATGTTAGTCAGAATATATACTTCTGACAACAATTAAGACATCCTCAAAATGGAAAAGCAGATTATATATTTGACCAGCATCAAAATGTTTGCTATAAAATTATATTCTGCCAAACATTTGACTGTACATCAGAATATGATTTTGGGCCACTGTCAAAACTGGTCAGGTAAATAATAATATATTTCAATCTTCATCAGAAAAGTTATCACCCACTGAGTGCCTGTTTGGTGTGGTCACTAAACAGACCATTTCAGACACTGTGAGCCAGGTATGGGCACTGAACAGTCTGTTTAGTGACTGCTGAGTGGATGCTCAGTGGATGATAACTTTTTGTCCAAGGTTGAAATATATATTACTTACCTGAGTGATTTTGAGCTTGGCCCAAAATCATATTCTGATGTACAGTCAAATGTTTGGCAGAATATAATTTTATAGCAAACATTTTGATGCTGGTCAAATATATAATCTGCTTTTCCATTTTGAGGATGTCTTAATTGTTGTCAAAAGTATATATTCTGACTAACATTTTGAGACATGTCCATATATAAAATTATGCCACCTGTACAATACAATATCAGAATATAATATTTTGCATTTACCTTCAGAATTATCTTCTGCTCACATCAAAATGTTGAAATTTCCCATGTGTAAGACTTGAAGTGTCACCTGTGTGTCACCATTCACATTACAAATTAGTAACAAAGATGTGACATGATCTTCATTACTGATTAGAGGGAGAATCTAATACTACGGTGCTGCAGCACTTGCTGCAGCACTCAGCACTGACTTAGTGGTGAGAAAACTACAAGCTAGATAGGGCAAGATTAGATCAGCTGATCCACTAGTAGATAAGAGCATGGCATTATATAATCATTGTGCAATCTGCTGAAACAAACTCCAGTACTGCCTCCTGACAACATTGCCTCTGCCCACTGTTTCCCATGATGTCAGGACTGTCATGCTTGCTGTTGCCCATGACGAGCAACATATCTCGCTTGATTATGGGCCAAATTTAATGCAGTTTTCTTTATATATTACTAGCACTGCACCATTAGCACAATAGAAAATGTTAATTAAGGTAAAAATGTAATATGGGGTACTATTGGGACATGGTCAAAAATCAACCACCTGGGCATTCCTGGAATTATAGTTCTGACATGGGGCTGTGTCAGGTACAGTGTCTGACTCTAAGCAGAGTTTGTACTTATCTCTTATCATCTTTCTCACTGCTTGCAACGATGAGCACAATGCTGTGGCTGTCATGCTGCTCGATGACTATGCCCCCTCATTCCAACTGGTCACCCACATCAATTTTCACACAACAGCTGGCCCCATCAATGTCATTTTCACCCATGTAGCCATGCATCAACAATCTGCAGCATAGAGCGAGTATGTGTGCTCTCGTTTCCTACGTTGCAATAGTGATACAGGTATGTCCCCTTTCATTGTGTTGTACTCCAACTCAGATTGTTCTCATGGCTGTCTCACCCGTACCCATGCAGTACAAGAGGTTGCCACCAGGTTCCTCATCACCAGTCCAACTGAAGTCACTGAGGCCATCATGTAAGTCAAGATTAGTTTTATTCCTTCCATACCCTTGCTTCAAAACTCACTGACTGTTGATAGACCTGTGTCTAGCCCCACCCTCCACTGCTACTATCGAATGATCTGTGCCACAGGTCAAGCACATTGATGACAAGGCTAGCATGTAAGTCATACGAGTTTTACTTCATGAGAAATCCCTCCATACCATTGCTTCAAACTCACTGAGTAACAGGTTTGTGTTCAGATCTCCCCCCACTCCCACTGTAGGGAGTGGGAGCTCCCTGGTAAGGGAATAGATGGATATGAGAGGTTTGAGGTGTGGAGGATTTTTATTTACTTTTCTAAGGGGCTTGATCCCCATTTTGTAAGTGGGATGGGGACTTAGTGGTGAGGTGAGAGGTTGCTTAGTAAGCACATGTGGACTTGACTTTGAATTTGTACTAGCTATGAGAACAAGAAGTGACCACTATAGAGGCTGGGGGTCACAGACTGGTGGGACCAGTCTGTGGCAGTCTCTTACTGCTACAGCCCTTGAGAGTGAGGCCTGAGCAGCCTTAGGGAAGTCCTAAGGTGGTGGTACAGTGTTTTCTGGTTCAGTTATTCAGGCTAAGTGTTCAGTTTCTTCTTCTATTCTTTTCCTCTACTAGTTCTTCTCTTCAACAGGATTCCCTTTAGGGTCTAACTAGCCCTCAGAAGCTATCCCTGAGTCCTCTCACATATTTCTCTTCATCTGGAGCCCACTGTGAGGGGAACCTGGTCTTGGGGAGGAGAACACTATTTCTACTGACAGTCTGGGTTCTTAGGAGCGATGCTAAGTATCTATTATTTCATTTTAGGAGTTAATCTACAGTTTTAGAAGTTTCAGGAACGAGTTTGGACGATTTCAAGGCACCAGAGCAACCCTCGAGGCGAGACAAGAGAAGCTGTGTGGCAAGAATAAATTTTCCGAGCACAGCTATGTCATTTTTCTTCTTCTAATTCACTTACTATGCTCTATTATAGGGATTACAAAGGCTACAAGAGTCAGTCAAGGTGCAAAAGTTCAGATCAAAGGTCAGGTTCAAGTGCCAAGGGTCAGCTGGTGGTAGAGTGGCTGTGAAGCGCCCCTCAACCCCTCGATGGAATGCCTTGAGGGAATGAAGAAGGTGTCCCAAGGTTCTCAGGGCACCCAGATGACTTAATATGGTTCCTGGAGGACATTTGAGACCTTTGCATGCAAGCCAGCTGCTTCGAAGATTGTGAATGGGCTTGATGGTCCATCTACTACCTTGGTATTGAGGAGTTCAAGTGATGGAGACACTTACTTCATGCTGAAACAGACTGGGCTGACTTTCTTAAAGATGCAACTTGACTTTTTTCTTTGTTTAGATGCCCCACAGTTTGCTACTCGAAGTGCGACCTCTACAACCTAGTTGACAAGCAAAAGAAGGTCAAGATTGACTCATACAAAGCCTTACTCAACTACCAGTTATGTTTCACTGACATTGCAGCACAACTTCAAATTTCAAGCCAGCTTTCATGGATTGAGAAGGATGGCTTATTCTTCAAAGGGTTCAATCAATAGTTTCAGGGTGAGATCCTTCGAAGGCTCAAGTGGAACAATCAAAGGCAGTATGTGGACGACCCATGGCCCACATACCAGGTCGCTCAAGAGGCTGAAAGGTTGCTCAAAGAAGGGTACCGCTTCAAGTTGAGGGAAGTGCACCTTGCAAGAGATCAGTGGAGCACTCAAGAGGCTCAGTTCAAAGCCAAGATGCAAGAGTTGAGAGCTGTGTGGACCAAGGAGCAATGTCAAGGGCTGGAGAAATGCAGTGAGAGTGCGAGGCTAGGCTTGAAAGCCTCACAACCCCTGAGTTCCACTTCGCTCGAAATTCAGTCACTTACTCGCAATTTACAGGACTCTTCAAAGCCCCTGAAAGCGCCAGGAGTAGGGTTGAGAAGTCAGGCTGTCGAGGTAGATGGTATCGAGGTAGCTGTGGCAGAGCCAAGCAGCTTGGCCCTTGTGGAAGGTCAATGCAAGTCCAGCTTCAATCAAATACAGGTCACTTCATATATTGCTGAGGAGTCACTAACTGCAGAGTTACAGGGAGAGTGTCTATGAGGGAATATAGAGGGGCAAAGTGAAGAAAAAGTACTGGGAGCAAAGGCATCAGTTGAGCTTGAAGTAACAGAAGCTTGGGGAGACTCACCAGTTTCCCAACCTGAGTATTTCCATTCATCCTTGCCACCCCACACTGATATTCAACCCCAGACTCCTTCCATCAAGCCCCAAGATGCTGAAGACAAGCTAGGAGTGAATGAGCGACCCATCAAGGCAGCTGCACATGCCCTTGAAGTACCAGAGCTGGTACCAGAGCCTAGAGGTGACCTATGTGAGGTCCCAGAGTGAGCAGGAAGTGTAGAAGTCGAAGAAACTGAGTTGGGAGTTGAAGTCGAGAGGCCATTGAAGGTGGTGGCTCAGAGGAAGCCACCAGAAGCGAAAATTCAAAGAAAATTCCTAAAATCAGTTACTTGGAAGATAAGGGAGATCTTACCAGAGTTTTGGACAACTCACAGCAGTGGTAGGTCAAGTAGAAGGACACTTTTATTGATATATTTGCAGCAGAGATAGACTCAGAGTCTTGGAGTAGAGACTTGCATGACAAGTCCGAGTGCACTTAGTCAGCCTGCTAAGCGAAGTGGTGCCACCATGCTATGTGTCCACAATGCACACTCACTTGTGCCTCACACCTGCAGTGCTGCTGCTGTGGAAATCTATACTGGTTTGTCCCAGAAGTCCAAGAACTATTTATTTGAAGGCTATGAAGTATATGGGAGAAAGGTAGAGTGTCTTAGAGGAGTGATACTGACACTACAGGTCAAGGCTCCCCACTCTGCTGGGTGGAGTGCTATTCTCAAGTCTACAGTGATTTCCAGCACTCGAAAATCGACTAATGAAGCCGCCTTAAGAGTCAGAACACCTGAGATACTGTGCAAGAAGAAGTGGATGCCTCCCAGTGTCAAAGGGGAGGCTCAACAGTTGTGAGAGGGCCCTCACTTGTGTGATGGGCATGTTCATGCATATTCTCCCTCTTGTTTGCACTCAGTGGACTTATGGTTCCTTTTCCCTAGGCTATATGGAGTGCTACATTGAGTTTTTGAGGCTACAAGGCTGGGGATCAAGCTGAAGCAAAGCCCAGGCCCCCACTGGCACTCAGGACAAGACCCAAGCCTTACCCTTCATGTTTTTATGTTTTTCTTAGGTGTTTATACTCACTCTTATATTGTTTAGAGTGCATGAAGGTTTCTGAGGAGAGTGATGAGCATGAGACCCCCTTGAGGCTCATTTGTAGGCCTCACAAGCAGTTGACTCTTGACATCGAGCACAGAGCTTGAAGGCTCAAGTATTTAGTTTCTTTTGTGAATATGTTACTTATGGTAGTCTGTTTACAGGTTTACTCTGGAGGGTGTTCTCAGTCTTCCTAGAAGACACTCTCTGGAGCAGTGAGCCACTTTTGAGACCTCTCCTTTGATCTGGCAACCCAGCCCTGTCCCATTGGACCCTTACTCTTGTTTGAGGGCTCATGCTCTCATGGTTAGTCATCAAACAGTGAGGGTGAGGATATGAGAAGGACCAGGGTGCCCTACACCATGGTTGTGGGTTGAAGAAGGGTACCCAGGTATAGTCAAAGCCTTGAAGCATCTGCCTGAGGGCTTGAAGGCCCTCCCACCAGTTTTCTTCTGTTTTCCTTCTGTTTATTATATGCTGACAGCTTTTGTGAACCCACAGCAAGTATCTACAAGTATCTAGGACACCAAGAGGGAGCAAAGAGGTGGCAAAGCGAAGCCCCTCCTTAGTATATACTGATGCGAGCTCACCTTTCAAGCTCAAAGGCCCAAGTGTTACTTTCTATATTCCTTTGTTTGACTTACTACTACTTAATACAAGGATATTCGAAGCTCAAAGAACCCCTCAAAGGTCAAGAGGCAAGAAGAGTAAATATGTGACTTCGAGGTAACCTTTGGTCATACACAAGAAGTGAGAATCGAAGTAGAGGAATATAATCAGAGTTTGGTGCACCTTTCCATGTTTATTTTTATTTAGTACATATATTAGTTCGTACGAGCTAAGCTACGAGCCTTAAGGGCTTACAAGGATGAGAGTGTGCTAGGCACAAATCATACATAAACTACTGACCAGTCTTATGATATTAGATTCGAAGCTTCGAAGTGCACTTGAAGGCAGTCAGGCCAAGTGCCACTGCCACTTCCAATACATACCTACCACTTCATCCCCCTCTTCAAAGGAGGGGGATAGGTTTGCTTCCTTTTATGTCATATATTTCCCTCATAGTTGGCCGTCTGAAGGACACCATGGAGTGACCAAGGGCACTAGTTTAAGTACACATATCTGATAGTTTTGTTTTCAGGTAAATATGATGACTTGAGACTGTCAACCACCTTGTGCAGGCTTCAAGCCTCCCTTGAGCCCCCTTTCAAGCACCATCTCAGCTTCATACTGGGCCTCTCAAGTGCTCCACTGATCTCTTGCAAGGTGTGCTTCCCTCAACTCAAAGCAGTATCCTTCCTTGAGCAACCTTTCTGCCTCTCGAGTGACCTGGTATGTGGGCCATGGGTCGTCTACATACTGCCTTCAATCATTCCACTTGAGCCTTTGAAGGATCTCACCCTGAAACTCTCAATCAAACCCTTCAAGGAATAAGTCATCCTTCTCAATCCACAAAAGCTGGCTTGAAATTCAAAGTTGTGCTGCAATGTCAGTGAAACTTAACCAGTAGTTGAGTAAAGCTTGGTATGAGTCAATCTCAACCTTCTTCTGCTTGTCAACTAGGTTGTAGAGGTCATGCTTTGAATAGCAAACTGCAGGGCACCTAAACAAAGAAAAAAGTTGAGACACATCTTTAAGAAAGTCAGCCCAGTCTGTTTCAGCACAAAGTAAATGTCTCCATCACTCAAACTCTTCAATACCAAGGTAGTATATGGACCATCAAGCCCATTCATGATCTTTGAAGCAGCCAGCTTGCATGCAAAGGTCTTGAATGTCCTCCAGGAGCCATATTAAGTCATCTGGGTGCCCTGAGAACCTTGGGACACCTTCTTCACTCCCTTGAGGCATTCCATCGAGGGGTCGAGGGGTGCTTTGCAGCCACTCTACCACCAGCTGACCCTCAGCACTTGAACCTGACCTTCAATCTGAACTTTCACACCTCAACTGACTCTCATAGCCTTCGTAGTCCCTATAGTAGAGCATAGTAAGTGAATTAGAAGAAGAAATTATGACGTAGCTGTGTCCAGAAAATTTATTCTTGCCACTTGGGTTTTCTCATCTCACCTTGAAGGATACTTCTGTGCCTCAAAATGGTGTAAACTCATCCCTGAAACTTCTAAAGCTGTAGATTAACTCCTAAAATGAAATAATAGATACTTAGCTTTGCTCCTAAGCACCCAGACTGTCAGTAGAAATAGTTCTCCTCCCCAAGACCAGGATCCCCTTGCAGTAGGCTCCAGATGAAGAGAAATAAGAGAGAGATCACAGGGGTAGCTTCTGAAGGCTAGTTAGTCCCTGTAGGGAATCCTGTTGAAGAGAAGAACCAGTAGAGGAAATAGAAAAGAAAAGAACTGAACACTTAGCCTGAATGACTGAACTGAAACTCTGCTGCACCACCATCTTAGGACTTCCCTAAGGCTGCTCAGACCTCACTCTCAAGGGCTGTAGTAGTAAGAGAGCTGCCACAGACTGGTCCCACCAGTCTGTGATCCCCAGCCTCTATAGTGGTAGCTTGTTCTCATAGCTAGTACAAATTTGAAGTCAAGTCCACATGTGCTTACTAATCAACCTCTTGCCTCGCCACTAAGTCCCCCATCCCACTTACAAAATGGGGATCAAGCCCCTTAGAAAAGTAAATAAATTCCTCCACACCTCAAACCTCTCATTTCCATCTATTCCCTTACCAGGGAGCTCCCACTCCCTACATCATGTCAATACCTCCTGGACTCCTACATTTCCTATGATGACACAGACTATGATTTCTCCCCAAGAATGTCTTCACCCATATCCCAGATATCCACACCACCCATCGACTCTGTCACTGCCTCCATCCAATCCCTTTTTGACCCTGACCTTGCATCACCACAGAACCCCCACTCCAGCATCATGATATGCACCCTCTCAAAGGGAAAGTGCAGAGCACCTCCCAAAACCCCCAGAACATGTCCATACCCAGAGCTGGTCTACTGGCAGACATGCAACATGCCACCCCCTGAAGGACCTTCATCCTCTCACACCTCTACATCCCATGACCAGACAAGTGGTAACAAGCCAGCCTTGCCCTCGGTCCCCCATGTGTCTATCAAATGATCCACCCCCACTACCCTCTTGTGCAAACCAGAGGATTATGAGAGCTACATATGGATCCTTGAGAAATATGACAAATGGATCATCTACAGATGGGACATTGGCCATGATGGTGACTATCTCCAGTTGCTGTCTCAAGTCTATGGAAGCATCAAAGTCACCCTCCACCACACAAGCAACATCTTAAAGACTGGAGATGTAGTAGTTGACAAAGAATCATCTGGGACCACATTTATGGAGTCTGAAGGAATGAAGAGTATCACAGAAACACAGAACATGCTTGTATCCCTTGTAAACCTGGTGCATATCCATTTTGGACCCTCACTCACTTGGTCCTTTTGTTCTTTTTGCAGCACACTACCCAACATTATCCTGCCTCCTGGAACTTCCTGTGACTCTACCCACAAAAGAACCAATGTCATTGGTTTGGACACTATGGAAGGAGAGAGAGTTCCTGGATCAAACTGCCCATTGACCCCTGGAGGTTGAACAGTTTCAGTTGACTGAGGAGGGTCTTGTAATGAATGATCAGAAGAAATATCAAAATATGAGGTACCATCCATCTGAATGGGAACACCTACAATGCCTAGCCATGATGGGAAAGAGGAGAGCAGTTCTTTGACTGAAGAAAGGATCAGCTTGAGCAGGCAAGAATCTTTTTGCCCAGGAGTATGCTGGGTCACTGTCAATCACCATTGAGAAGAAGAAGAGGCAGCTGGTAGAAAGTTCTTATGGCTCACCACCCAAGTACTTGGAGAAAGATGTGATGACCTGTGGGTCCCAGAAGAAGAAAGAATCAAGAAGTGGAGAACTTTCCTCCTTGACATCTACAGCATTGGAGGCTACTGGTCATATGATCTATTCAACACCACCAAGATGACCTGTGCCCTCCCAGACAAGCCCTTCTTCCCAGTTGAACAGTCTGACTGACTCCATCTCAAGTTGGGAGGATGAGTTCAACTCGACCCCCTGCATCCCTTCTACAAGCACTCTTGCCTTGGCTGTCAATGACTTGGTCATTGGTCCTGCCAAAACAGCAAAGGTTCTTGGTGGACTGACCCTTATGGATGCCCTATTGGACTGACCAAGACCAATACTGCTGCTCAACGATCTTGAACTTCCACTCTTCACTGACTTCAATTAACATTGGCAAGGCTGCCAACCTTCTTTAAAAGAGGGGGGGTGATGTCATGCCACTACTGCATCCACTGCCTTTTTCATCTCGCTGCTGCCTCATGTTCTCACAACCACAGTTGTCATCCCCTTTCCTGCACTCTGGATAGCACCTCACTTACTGACCTCTGTCCCCTGAGGGACAAGTCTGTGGACTTTACTATATGACATATGGTATGCTTACAATACACTTCCTTTTATGGTTTTACCTTTTGCTTCATTTCCTGTGTGAAGCAAGATCCCTATTGGGATCATCATCTTCTTTTACTTTACTGTTTGTCTTCCCAGGCATGTGACCTTACATGTCATGACACCTTGTACATATCTGGGATGGCCTGCATCCTTGCTACATGCCTAGTCATCTTGACTCAATGTGTCAGTGATATCCTGGATCCCTTTGTTTATGCATTTGATAGGTAACAGCCCTGCTCTCTTGTTTACTTTACCAGATACAGTAGTATTGTACTTACATGAGCTGGTTGCCTGTAGGGTATATAATACCCTCCAGATGTGACTGAGTTCCCTTGTACTTTACTCTACCAAATATCCCACCTGGTAAAGGTTGAGGGCCTTACCTCTGTAAATTCTCCTCTACCTCTGTTTGATCTCTTGTTCCCTTGGCAAAATTCTGGTTCTGCCCCTAGGCAGGTAATCCCACCTTCACAGACAAGCTTACAAGACTTCAACTGTCAAGGATATAAATGGTGTCCCTGTTGGGGAGGCTTTGGCATTACCCAGCATATTAGGAAGAGGCCCACTGCTCTTGGCTCACCTATTCCCTCCCTCTGGTCCCAGGTAGCTGTAAGGTGATTGATAAGTGCACATCAGCCTGTGTCCTGGAACAGTGTGTTTTTAGCTGCCACCACACAACAGAAGCTGTTTGGAGTCAAGTGAGATTGATGAGTATCTTATTCAATATTTGAACTGAGGTGCTATGACATATGTACAAGGCTTTTATAGTACAAAGGAAAGTCCAAAGCAATGTCCAGGGTGTATTGACTACTGGAATGCAGTATGGATGAATAACAATATGTATTAGTGAGCTATTAGTAAGGTATGTCAGTAGTCACTGGATAGCCAGATAGTATGGGGATTAGTAAGACATACTAGTATGGTAGTGTGGTGAGTCACTTAGAAGTGCAAGAGAAATATACTAAATATAGAAACAGAAAACAGAAATAGATCATAGGTCAAATCAGAGACAGAATGGAGTTTCATGACAGGAGCCTGTAGGGCTGGAACAACACCTCAGATAGTTGGACTATGGTCTGGACCTTGTGCATGCATCATGGATGTGACAGGAGAATGCAATTGAATGCACTTGACCCATATGCCCCTGAAGAGGGCTGCCAATCTGCACCCCTTTTTCAGCATCCCAGACCCTGATAGTCTCATCCCAAGAGCCTGACACAATCCTCTTACCATCAGGGGAGAATGCAACCGAATAGACTTCATCTGCATGTGCCTCAAGATGGCTACCAAACCAGACTCTATTTTCAGCATACCAGACCCTCACAGTCTTGTCCCAAGAGCCTGACACAATCCTCTTGCCATCAGGGGAGAATGCAACTGAAAGGATGTCATGAGTATGCCCCTCAAGATTGCTGCTGATCTGGACTCCTCTCTCAGTATCCCAGACCCTCACAGTTTTGTCCTTTGAGCTTGATGAAGTCCTCTTGCCATTAGGGGAGAATGCAGCTGAACAGACTAGGTCTGTATGCCCCTGAAGATGGTTGTCAATCTGGACTCCTCTTTCAGCATCCCAGACCCTCATAGTCTTGTCAAAAGAGCCTGACACAATCCTCTTGCCATCAGACAAGAATGCAACTGAAAAGACTTGATCTGTGTGCCCCTCAAGATGGCTGCCAGTCTGGATTCCTCTTTCAGCATCCAAGACCTTCACAGTCTTGTCCAAAGAGCCTGACACAATCCTCTTACCATCAGGGGAGAATACAACTGAACAGACTGCATCTGTATGCCCCTCAAGATGGCCACCAATCTGGACTCCTCCTTCAGCATCCCAGACCCTCACTGTCTTGTCCCAAGAGCCTGACACAATCCTCTTACCACCAGGGGAGAATGCAACTGCAATGACTTGATCTGTATGCCCCTCAAGGTGACTACCAATCTGGACTCCTCTTTCAGCATCCTACACCCTCACAGTCTTGTCCTCTGAGCCTGACACAATCCTCTTGCTATCAGGGGAGAATGCAATTGAATTCACTTGACCTGTATGCCCTTCAAGAGGGGCTGTTGCTCTGCACCCCTCTTTCAGCATCTCAGACCCTCACAATCTTGCCCTAAGAGCTTGATACAATGCTCTTGCCATTGGGGGAGATTGCAACTGAAGAAACTGCATTGGTGTGCCCCTCAAGATGGCTTGTCTGGACTCCTCTTTCAGCATCCCAGACCCTCAGAGTGTTGTCTGCAGAGCCTGACACAATCTTGCCATCAGGGGGGAATGCAACACAAATGACTCCATCTGTATGCCCCTCAAGATTGCTGCCAATCTGGACCCCTCTTTCAGCATCCCAGACCCTCACAATCTTGTCCAAGGAGCCTGACACAATCCTCTTGCTAGCAGGGGAGAATGCAACTGAAAAGACACCTTCTGTATGCCCCTCCAAGCCAAGTAATTGGGCAGCTCTCCAGTATTCTTGACCTCTTACAACTCTAGCAAGGAAAGCAAATTTTGGCATGACCATCCTTGATAGCATAGTTTTTACAGGGAGAAATGCCAGTGCAGAGATATACACACATGGTGCACTGTGAGTGATAGCACCATTGAAGATGTCAATGAACCTGATTCCATCTTCTACCAATGCTAATATGCCCTTGAAGGCATCTTGGTTCTTTAATGTCAAGTTAGACCAAATTACTTGTCCATCCACAACTGTAAAAAGCTCACTAAAAGCTACCTTGCAGCAGAGAAAAGAGCAGTGGCAGCACTTCCAACTCTCCCCAGAAGACTCATAGCCTCAAGCCAAAACAGAATTCTTCCACTTCCCACAAAACCCTTTACCAACTGTGCAAGAGGTATGTTAAAAGGCAACTTCTCCAGATGTTGGGACCAAAATTGGCAGCAGTAAGATAAATTGGGGGGAAATCCTCCTGCAGATTCTGCCAGGTAAATCTGTAACCTCTGCATTGCTCAAGTAGGAACTCTCCAGTCCACAAATGTTGAATCGAAGTTCATCATAAAGGATCTGCAGGGTGGCAATGGCTAAATCATCCACACAAGATGCGTCAATGAAGTAGATCCCACTCCGTGATTGGTCAGTCAGGAAGTCATAAAAGGATGCATGGAGAGGTTGGACAGGAGAGGTGTGGTCAAGGATGCCACCCCATACTGGGGACATGAACTCGAGGATGACGAAGACATCATAGTGATCCAGCTTGTCAGGGAAGCATTTACGCATGCGATTCAAGGCCGCCATAGGCAGAGGCTCGAGTGTCATCAAGACTTGGCGCATTACGGAATGGTATCGTTCGAGGGCTTTCCTAGATTTCGGGACGGCGTTCTCTGGGATGGCCAAGTACGCTGTGTCCAAGAGTGATTTTCCCTCTTCGGACTGTAGACTGACCACGTCGTCATAGCGCTCCTTCACAGTTGCTCCCGCAGTGTTCGGCTGGATATAATCGCAGGCCAGACGAGCCAATTCAAATAGGCAGTCCGCCTTCTGGGAAATCTCCTGGATTTCGGCATCCCCGATGTCTGGCAGATGTCCAAGTTGTTTGTAAACGTAGAGCCGGATATCGCGTTCTGTCAACTGCATAGAAACATCATCCAGGCAAGTTGCCTTTACATGTGGAGCGCCGCTCAACACACGTTGAATATCAGGTAAAGGACGGGACGTCACAAGGATTTGGATATTATGGGGGAAATCGTTGACCTGGGATGCAAGGACCGACAAGATGTGCCTCCGGGATCCTTCCAGACCACTCTCGTCCAGCGCGGCGATCACCACAATCACGTTTCCAATCATAGTACTAGATACCTGCGACAACGGCTCCAAAATGAGCTTCGCCCACTGTAGGGTGACGTCAGATGTTGTCTTGAGGGAATGGTCCTTCGCAAGCACATCAGCCAGAGCTCGCCGGAATGCAAGGTCGTGGTCCACCACATCACGTGCAATGGTGGTAAATACCTTTTCTTCCCGATGCTCGGCCTGCCTATCTCGGGCAAAGCAAAAGTACGACCCAAACCCTCCGGTATCCTTGAGCCACAGAGCGACGGTATGTGCGATAGCAGAATTTCCCCTGCCAGCCTGCCCATGCAGCCAAAGAATGCGCGGAACATTTTCATCATTGGTTTGGATCCAGCTGACGATCTCCCTGAGCACCTCGGCTCTGGTGCCCTCCAAACACTTCTTCGTCGTATTGACTCCCGCACCACCTGCATAAGCCATGCCCTCCAGGCTCCGATCCTCGCGCAGGAAATCCGAATTCCCGCGTATGAGGTCCAGTTTCCCGTGCGCGAGGTTCAGATCTTCAACTACGTGACGCACGTTGGTGTGAATGTCCCTGACCGCATGATCACGGTACTGTTGCATCAAGTCGTTCAACACCTTGGTATAACCATCCGTTCTGGTCCGCGTCTCAGACCTTATATCCATTATATTCTTTCCAAGTCTCTTCGCTGTGAATAATTTCAATCAGCCATTCAGTGAAAGGTGCAATCGACGTACAAAAGCTTGTCGTCTCCGAGTAATTCTTGATGAACCAGGCCGCATCGTTTATCAGCTGTGCAATCTTCCCCAGAGTTGCTTTCATGCTATTGATACTCCAGATGGTATCGTCTTCCAAAAGAAATCCATAAACTGTTCTGACTGTATCAAGAAGGTCGCACACGTCGTGGTCTAGGTTAGCTTGATTGATAAGTGACTAAAGAGGACCGCGTGAGGTGAGCAGCACACATAGCCGGAGCATGAACGTGCCTGAGCAGCAGTTGTTAAGACCCCCAGTGCAATCTGGGCATAAGGATGAACCTGCATGCTCACATCAGTGCCGCGGAGTGGTGGGAGGATGTAATCCCCACCTGGGCGATAGTATTAATGACGGAGCTAAAGACGTGGAGAGGCTGAAGGTATGTGTCGCTGAAGGTTTGGGCGTTTGCAACAGCAGCATCAGCCTGTGTAACGAGGTAGATGGCCGTTTGACCGACGCGTGGCATGAGCGTCATCCGCTCGAGGCCTTGTTGAGCAGTATCGATTTCACTGCCTACCGATGCCGGGACCGGAGTTGGTGTAGCGTGGGCGCCACTGTTGGGATCAGCTGCATCTTGGCGGGTGTCGCCGATTGGCCCGACTGTAGTATTGTCATTGCTGCCAGGCGAAGTTGGTACGACTCCTGTTTCTGAGTTCTCGAGTGGCCGTTGAGCCTGCCCGACACGGTTAATAAAGGCCGTCACGATAATGGGGTAAGGAAAATCACACACATCCTGAGTTGGAGCTGCCTGAGTTTGCTCTCCTTGTTCTTGTGCATGCCTAGCGGCACCCGCGATGGCACCCTGGTTCGACCGGTAGAAGAAGTGCTCTATTCCTGCAAGCGCCCCCTGGGAGGTATCACCCGATGTTCTAGTAATCGAGGATACATCACGAGCGGGAGCTGGAGAGGGCCCTTTTGACTGTTCCTATGTGAATGAGTAACTGAGATCGCTTGTAACCGAGTTAACCGCTCACAGAGACTGGATTAGACGCACGGTCAGACAGGCATCTAGTAGATCCAACGAGGCGGTGTTTCTTTGACTGCTTGCGAGCCATTGAGGAATCGATATCTCGCTCGCAGCTTCGGTATGAGGTCTGCGTTGAAAATGCCGACGTGGATACAGAAAAAGGTTGAAGTTGTAATAAGTACCTACCTGCCGCAAACACCTTGCAATAACCGCGGACGCACGGACCGCTCGCCCACCCCTAGTAAATGTGATGCCCCAGTTTCCGAGCACGTCAATATGTACATTATACGGGTATTGGTGACTAGTCAGAGCCAGGATCGCTTTGGAAATCAAAGGCAAATGGTAACAAGACTCCCCCTGACACCGATAGCAGTGGACGGGTGAGGGCAACCAGGTATAACAACGGTGGCTTTCTTCGGCCGGAGAAGCGGTGGGTGGTTTTGAGCAATTCACTGTTGTGTCGAAGAGGCAAATACTGGATGAGTCGTCATAAGCCCAGTCCCAAATGCCATGCGACAGCCGCAATCTATCGTAAGATATCTAAAGGACAGGTCTGAGATGTAAGAGGGAAAACGAAGCTATCTTGTTTTGATCAGCACATATACGGTGGAGGTGCGTGTAAGCTAGGGGTAGACATACCCGTATATCATTCTTGCCATGGTCGTTCCGATGACTCGTTTCCGCTTGCTCCTGGGATTAGTATCCAGAGCGATGCCCAGGAGGAATAACCAAGGGCACACCTAACACCATCCAAGTCCACCTGGTCCCTAGGCAGACTGTGCCATCAGAAAAGAGGGTCCGCTTGGCGAATATGACAAGTGAACGGGTTAATCATTCACTGCGCTAAGCACCTAAGGTTCCCTCACTGAAAGTGGCAGTTGATGTCTCGTTCACTCTATCCGTGAGTGGAGCGTGAAGGTAGAGTTGTCCCGAAACAGAGTTAGCTTGGTAGCGTAGCACGGGAATCTCCTCTTCACTCCCTCCCAGTCTTAACTTGCTTCGGTGGTCGATAATGACATGCATGAAGCCTGAGAATGCGGACATTAGAGAGCGTAGATAGTGTAGACAGACGACGCAGCCAGTACCATGCCTCACCTGACAACACTGCCGAGAGAGAGAGGCCATCACACTGGTATTCGTTAGGACAGAATCAAAGAGCCATGGACTACTCACACTGCGGGGTTATACCACGGCCATTGCACAGAGTGCGTCGTGTCGTCGTTCCATATCCATCCGCTTCCCAATCGGATCCGCATTGCTATTTCTGGACTGCCGGCGGAATTGCCTTTTCTGGCCATTCCCACGGGCACCGCCACCTGCGAATGTCTCTGCACGTATCCGACCAGCAGCAAGGATGCATCACTTATCGACGACTCTGCACGGAATACCGCCCTGCTGGCAATGCATACTGCTTTTGTTTTCTTCGCTGTCGCACACCTTGTCATCGCCGTCGTAAGGAGCGGAAGAATTCATCCATTCCTCTAGACCATTGTGCTGGTTCAAATTGCGTGGCGATACAAGCTGCAGACTGAAGCACTCGGCGAGTTCTCGTGCGTATCGGCGAAAGGCAGTGGCCTCGTTCCATAGGCCGGTCCGCCATGCCTGCACTGTCTGGTCCTGTGAACGTTCCTTGTATGCTGCGATGGCCGTCGTGCACTCGTCTGCGCTGATTCCAGGACGCGTGACAACGTTTGCAAAGGATATGCCTCGAAGGACGTCGTTGACGTGGCCACCAGTGCACCTGACTCGGACTCTCACTTCTCGCACGCGTCTGACCCATCGTCGCTGTGCACAGCGGTGAGCAAAACAATTACTCACTTATTGTGGTTATCAGATCGGTAACGCCTTCCCCCGGCTATAGTTAGGGTCGATTATCTGACCCGCCGATACGGCGATGACTTGGAATGGCTACGCAAGGCAAAAGACAATCGTTCCTTGTCCTTTCTCTCTTGACTCCCACTCACGAGCTCAAAAAATGGCCGCCATAGGAAAGCTATTACCGTCCCTGGCGTGGGTCAGATCACTGTCGTACGTGCTTCTCGCGTTGTGCTGTGCTCAAATCCAACCTTTGTCTCACAGTTCAAAGCCACCGCTGCCGTAGCTGGAGTGGGGCTAGAGGAACCCGTATACAAGCATTACGAAGATGACGAGATGCCGGAATTCCTTGCTAAGTTTCCCTATGGAAGGATTCCCGCTTTCGAGGGCGCCGAAGGCTTCAACCTGACGGAAGGCGCTGCCATCGCTCGGTATGGTACGTACCATTCTCGTATTCGCGATTCTTCTGAGATCGTAGGGTGGATGGAAGAAAAATATCTCGATGGTTATCCCTGTCAGAGTTCGATGTCGACAGAAAGTGGTTTTTCTGACGCTACCATCCTTGTCGCTGAAATCATGTAGGCGAGTGGTGCTTACAGACAACCTTTAGTCCCTTCGGTCGCTCCAAACTCTGGCCTTCCCGGTGACATGGTCGTGGGCACCACACTCATCGACCAATACGTGCGCCTCGCAGAGACGGAATACAAGCGCCCCTTCAGTTCATTTATATGTTGTAAAGCAGATATGTCCCTTATAACAAGGCCATAAGTCTAGTGACCCTCCTCTTCCATCGCTCTGACGATAAGTGTCCAATAGATTCACGCACCACCTGCTGAGAGTCAATCCGTGAGTTTAGCACCCCCCAGGCCGTCCTTCTCATTCGTACCTGCCTTGTTGACGAGCGCCTCACCCTTGCTGACATCGCCTTGCTTCTGTCATTTTCCTTTCTGTCTCGTACACCCTCGATGCCCCGCTGCGCAACAGGTATCCAAATGTTCTCCCCCACCTTGACCTCATCATCGATCAACCAAAACTCAAGGATGTCTTTGGGCGACCCACGTTCGTCAAGAAGGCGGTGCGGCACACCCCTCCTGAAAAGGAGAAGAAGGAAAAAGAACCCAAGCAACCCGCTCCTGTGCCGGTCCCTAAGAAGGAGAAACCCAAGAAAGCGGAGGAAGATGACGAGGGGGATGAGAACCCAAACCCAAAAACCCCCTTGATCTCTTACCAAAATCGACGTCCAGTTTCGAGGACTGGAAACGCACTTATTCCAACAACAACATGTGCAGGCCCAGCGGCTCTCGAGCGTTTCTGCGAGAAGTAAGTGTGCGAAAAATTTCTTCCTCTTTTTGGAGTTGACTCCCACTCCGGTAGCCTCGACAAAGGAGGTTTCTCAATTTCTATCGCATTGACTTCAAATACGATGAAGAGGTGGCCGTCGTCTTCATGTCCTCCAGCCAGATTAGTGGTTTCTTCAACTGTCTGGAGGCTTCACGTAAATACCTTTTTGGATCCGTGGGTATCACCAACGCGGCCAATGATTCGATTATCGCCGGTGTTCTGATCCTGCGGGTCAAGATGTCCAAACCCGTTGTCGAGATAGCATCCAACTATGAGAGTTACGACTACAAGAAACTGGACATGGAGAATTCCGAAGACAAGGCCTTTCTCGGGGTGCTCTGATCTGGGACCTGGAAATTGACAACGAGAAGTGGCAGGATGGAAAGAATGTGAGTTCACATTTTTGACGTGTTTATGTGAGATACCGATCGTGGACATGTTCTTCTCTCGTTACAGTTCAAGTATAGGAAGGAAGTTGGTTTGTTGTATCCTCGTGATTCACGTGTTTCACACTGGTGTTCTATAGATTTTTTTTTACGAAATTATGGTACTGAGTTTACTGATGGGAAGTGAAACTTTGCATGACATAGAGTTCAGAGGTTTTCAACACCACGGCAGTGACCAATAACTCCTGCGCAGAGATGAAACACCCTACCCAGGCATTTGGACTTTCTGATTGTATCATGTCTCTCACCTCTATCTCCAACACCTGTTGACGACACTCATAGGATGCTCGACGGAGAAGTTGATGCCCCCGATGAAGGATGTACCCCCCACCTAGCTCCAAATGTTAGGAATCATGGTATGATAGTCATGCGGTCCTTCTTCAAGTTATTGTGAAGTCTCGAATAGAACTGTTGATTTAAATATGAACTCTGGTTATCTAACACAACAGATGTAACCATCAGTCAACTGTGGTTGGTCTGGATGCTTGATGCATCTTGGATTAGTGAAACCTATCATGATATTTGAAAGGAATTACACTTGTTCCTGTAGAATTCACACAAGCTGTGGGCTGTCCATTTCCTTGTGAGTCCTGTGATGTGTGAGGTGTTACACCCACATACATCTACCTTCACTAAATTCTTTTGTTGTTGACAGGGTTCCTTTCAAATTCCTATGATTTATCAACTACAAACACTGGGAAGACTCATTGCACTGCAGAAATGCTCCTAACACCAAAGCACAGTACAAAACACCTAGTTTGGCATCAAATGCATATTTTGGGAAGTTTTTCTTTTTTTGTTAGATATGAACTGCCTTCATATTGCATATGGATCAAGCACAGAATGTGAGAAAAGAGTGAACCCATTTCTACTTATCCACTATTCAACACAGTTCATAATAAGCATGTGAATGAGAGACATCCAGACTAGGGAATTGGTTTGTAGCATTTATGCCATTTATCCCCATGAACCATTTCACTCAGATCCAACTCTATACAACAGCCTTTGGGAATGACTGCTGTGGTCCACATTGAGTACAATGGATACCTCACTGATACAGGTATCCAAAGCAGTAATCTGCCTTTTGGACCCCTGATCCAGCCATCATGGTGAAGTTTGACCAATTGAGTCTGTGGTTCCTCACCCTCCCAAGAGTGTCCATGAAGCAGTTGTTCACCATCACAGAGTGCATGTGATAAAGTGGATGAAAAGCAAATCTGACATGAGCTAATGACTAAAATTGCCTGAATGAGCTGAAATATTTGTTGTGGGTCCAAAGGGCTCACCATCTACCTTTCCAGGTGGAATAGCTGTATTGCTCAGATTGGAAGGAGACAATTTCAACTGCTCATGGGTATTGATAATATCCTCATAGGCATTAACATCCCATACCCTCACAGTGTTGTCTGCAGACCCTGACACAATCCTCCTACCATCAGGGGATAATGCAACTGAAAGGACTGCATGTGCATGCCCTTCAAGATGGCTGCCAATCTGGACTCCTCTTTCAGCATCCCAGACCCTCACAGTCTTGTCCCAAGAGCCTGACACAATCCTCTTGCCATCAGGGGAGAATGCAACTGAATAGACTTTATCTGTGTGCCCCTCAAGATGGCTACCAATCTGGACTCCTCTTTCAGCGTCCCAGACCATCCCAGTCCCATCCCAAGAGCCTGACACAATCCTCTTGCCATCAGGGGAGAATGCAACTGACAAGACAGCATCTGTATGCCCCTCAAGATTGCTGCCAATCTGGACTCCTCTTTCAGCATCCCAGACCCTCACAGTCTTGTCCCAAGAGCCTGACACAATCCTCTTGCCATCAGGGGAGAATGCAACTGAAAGGACTGGATCTGTATGCCCCTCAAGATGGCTGCCAATCTGGACTCCTCTTTCAGCATCCCAGACCCTCACAGTCTTGTCCCAAGAGCCTAACACAATCCTCTTGCCATCTGGGGAGAATGCAACTGAATTGACTGGATCTGTATGCCCCTCAAGATGGCTGCCAATCTGGACTCCTCTTTCAGCATCCCAGACCCTCACAGTCTTGTCCTCTGAGCCTGACACAATCTTCTTTCCATCAGGGGAGAATGCAACTGAGTGGACTGCTTTTGTATGCCCCTCAAGATGGCTGCCAATCTGGACTCCTCTTTCAGCATCCCAGACCCTCACAGTCTTGTCCCAAGAGCCTGACACAATCCTCTTGCCATCAGGGGAGAATGCAACTGACAAGACAGCATCTGTATGCCCCTCAAGATGGCTACCAATCTGGACTCCTCTTTCAGCATCCCAGACCCTCACAGTCTTGTCCCAAGAGCCTGACACAATCCTCTTGCCATCAGGGGAGAATGCAACTGAAATGACTGCATCTGTATGCCCCTCAAGATGGCTGCCAATCTGGACTCCTCTTTCAGCATCCCAGACCCTCACAGTCTTGTCCCTTGAGCCTGACACAATCCTCTTGCCATCAGGGGAGAATGCAACTGACCTAACTTCATCTGTATGCCCCTCAAGATTGCTGCCAATCTGAGTTCCTCTTTCAGCATCCCAGATCCTCACAGTTTTGTCCATAGAGCCTGACACAATCCTCTTGCCATCAGGGGAGAATGCAACTGACCAAACTTTATCTGTATGCCCCTCAAGACAGTTGCCAATCTGGACTCCTCTTTCAGCATCCCAGACCCTCACAGTCTTGTCCCCAGAGCCTGATACAATCCTCTTGCCATCAGGGGAGAATGCAACTGAAAGGACTGGATCTGTATGCCCCTCAAGATGGTTGCCAATCTGGACTCCTCTTTCAGCATCCCAGACCCTTGCAGTCTTATCCACAGAGCCTGATGCAATCCTCTCTCCATCAGGGGAGAATGCAACTGAAGTGACTTTATCTGTATGCCCCTCAAGATGGCTGCCAATCTGGACTCCTTTTTCAGCATCCCAGACCCTCACAGTCTTGTCCAAAGAGCCTGACACAATCCTCTTGCCATCAGGGGAGAATGCAACTGACCAAACTTTATCTGTATGCCCCTCAAGACAGTTGCCAATCTGGACTCCTCTTTCAGCATCCCAGACCCTCACAGTCTTGTCCCAAGAGCCTGATACAATCCTCTTGCCATCAGGGGAGAATGCAACTGAAGAGACTACATCCATGTGCCCCTCCAAGCCAAGTAGTTGAGCTGCTTTCCAGTATTCCAGAGTTTCTACAACTCCAGGTAGGGCACAAAATTTTGGTTTGACTATGCTTGACAGCATTGTTTTCACAGGAAGAAATGCCAGTGCAGACATATACACATGTGGTGCACTGTGAGAGATTGCCCCATTGAAGACATCAATGAACCTGATTCCCTCTTCTACCACTGTTAATGCATTCTCAAAGGCACCTTGGTTCTGTAATGTTAAATTAGATCAAGATTAATTCCACATACATAGGTGTATCAAGCTCACCACAAGCCACCTTGCAGCAGAGACAAGAGCAGAGGCAGCACTTCCAACTTTCCCCAAAAGACTCATAGCCTCGAGCCAGAATAGAATTTTTTCACTTCCCACAAAGCCCTCCACCAACTGTGCAACAGCAACATTAAATGAGGTCTTCCGCAGATGTTTGGACCAAAATTGAGAGGAGTATGATAAATGAGGGGGAATGCTCCTGCTGATTCTGCACGGTAAATCGGCAACTTCGGCATTGCTCAAGTAGGAACTTTCCAGTCCACAAATGTTGAACTGAAGTTCATCATGAAGGATCTGCAGGGTGACAATGGCTAGGTCATCCAAACAAGAGGTGTCAATAAAGTAGATCCCACTTCGTGATCGATCGGTTAAGAAGTCATAGAAGGATGCATGCAGAGGTCGAACAGGAGACGTGTGGTCAAGGATGCCACCCAATACTGGAGACATGAACTCGAGGATGAGAAAGACATCATAGTGATCCTGCTTGTTGGGGAAGTATTTACGCATGCGATTCAAGGCCGCCATAGGCACAGGCTCAAGCGTCATCAAGACTTGGTGCATTACGGAACAGTATCGTTCAAGGGCTTTCCTAGATTTCGGGACAGCGCCTTCCACGATTGCCAAGTACGTTGTGTCCAAGAGCGATCGTCCCTCTTCGGACTGTAGACTAACCACGTCATCATAGCGTTCCTTCACTGTTGCTCCCGCAGTGTTTGGCTGGATATAATCGCAGGCCAGACGAGCCCATTCAAATAAGCAATCCGCCTTCTG
This sequence comes from Pisolithus thermaeus, assembly GCA_024663475.1. Classification (NCBI taxonomy): domain Eukaryota; kingdom Fungi; phylum Basidiomycota; class Agaricomycetes; order Boletales; family Pisolithaceae; genus Pisolithus; species Pisolithus thermaeus. The sequence continues at coordinate 732,478 of JANFAF010000005.1, forward strand.
GGAAATCCTCTGGACTTCGGTATCGCCAATGTCTGGTAGATGTCCAAGTTGGCTGCAAACATAGAGCCGGATATCGCGTTCTGTCGATTCTGTAGAAACATCGTCCAAGCAAATTGTCTTTACATGTGGAGCGCAGCTCAACACACGTTGAATATCAGGTAAAGGGCGGGACGTTACAAAGATTCGGATGTTACGGGGAAGATCGTTGGCTTGAGATGCAAGCACCGATAAGATGTGCTTCCGCGATCCTTCCAGACCGCTCTCGTCCAGCGCATCCAGCAACACGACCATACTTCCAATCGTAGAGCCCGATACCTTCAGCAACGGCACCAAAATGAGTTTTTCCCACTGCTCCGTGACATCAGATGTTGTTTTGAGGGAATGGTCCTTCGCAACTACGTTAGCCAATGCTCGCCGGAACGCAGGGTCGTAGTCCGCTAGATCACGTGCAATGGTAGTGAAGATCTTTTCCTCGCGATGCTCGGCCTGCCTATCCCGGGCGAAGCAAAAGCATGACCCAAACCCTCCAGTATCCTTGAGCCACAGAGCGATGGTATGCGCGATAGCAGACTTTCCCCTGCCGGCCTGCCCATGCAGCCAGAGAATGCGTGGAACATTTTCATCAGTGTTTTGAATCCAGTTGATGATCTCCATGAGGATCCCGGTTCTAGTGCCGTCTAAACACTTCTTCGTCTTATTCACGCTCGCCCCCCCTGCGTAAGCCATGCCTTCCAGGCTCAAGTCGTCCAATTTCCCGCGAGCGAGGCTCAGATCTTCAAGTAAGTGATGCACATTGGCGTGAATATCCCGGACCGCGCGATCTCGGTACTGTTGCATCAAGACATTCAGCATCTTGGCATAACCATCCGTCCTGGTCCGCGTCTCGGACCTTATATCCATGATATTCTTTCCAAGTCTCTTCCCTAAAAATAAATTTAATTAGCTATTCAATGCCAGATGCAACCAGCGCACAGAAGCTTGTCGTATCCGAATAATTCTTGATGAATCGGGCTGCATCGTTTATCACCTGTGCAATCTTTCCCAAAGTTTCTTTCATGCTATTGATATTTTGGATGGTATCGTCTTCCAGAAGAAATTCATAAACCGCTCTGACTGTATCAAAAAGGTCGAGCATGTCGCCATCTATCTTAGTCTGATTGATAAGCGACTAAAGAGGGCTCTGTGAGGCGAGCAACACATATAGCCGGAGCGTGAACTTACCTGAGCAGCGGTGTTTAAGATCCCCAGTGCAAGCGTAGCATAGGGATGAACCTGCACGCTTACATCAGCGCTGCCAGGTGACACGAGAGCGGAGCCCCTACCTGGGCGATAGTAGCAACGGTGGAACTAAAGGTCATCAAAGGCTGAAGGTATGTGTCGCTCAAGTTTTGGATGACTGTTTGGCCGACGCGAGGCATGACCGTCATGCGCTCCAGTCCCTGTCGAGCAGCATCGAGTTCACTGCCTACCAATGCCGGGACCGGAGTGAGTGTGGCACTAGCGCCACTGTGGGGATCAGCTGCACCGTTGCTGGTGTCACCGACTGGCCCGACTGTAGCATTGACATTACTGTCAGGTGCAGCTGGTATGGCCCCTGTTTCCGTGTTGTCGGCTGGTCCTTGAGTCTGCCCAACATGATTACTCAGCGTCATCCCGAGGACGGGATAAGGCAGATCACATACATCCTGGATTAGAGCTGCTTGAACTTCTTCTCGTTGCTCTTGCTCACCACTAGCGGCACCTGCGACGGAACCTTGAGTCGACCTGTGGAAGAAGTGCCTTGCTCGTGCAAATACCCCCTGGGATATATTACCCGGTGTTGCAGAGTTCAAGGCTACATCCTGAACGGGAGCCTGAGACGGCCCTTCTGACTGTTCCTATGTGCATCAGTAACTGTAATCGCTTGTAACCAAGTTAACCGCTTACAGAGACAGAGTTGGACGCATGGCCAGATGGGTTTCTAGAACCAAAGAGGCGGTGTTTCTTTAGCTGCTTGCGAGCCATTAAGGAATCGGTGTCTCGCTCGAAGTTACAGTTTGAGGTCTGCGTTGAAGAATGACGACGTGGGTACAGGAAGAGATTGAAGTTACAGTAAGCGCCTACTTGCCGTAAACACGTTGCAAATTGCTGCTAACGCACTGAGGCCACCCACACACTTGTAGTGCACATCATGTCCGTAGTTCCCATTCATATTCAATATGTACATTATATTGGTATTGGTGACTAGTCAGAGCCGGGATCGCTTTGGGACTCAAAGGCAAATGGTAACAAGACTCCCCTTGACGCCGATAGCAGTAAATGGAAGAGGGCGACCAGGGATAACAACGATAGCTTCCATCGGTTGGGGACGCGGTGGGTAGTTTGAGCAACACACTACTGTGTGGAAGGGACATATATTCATCGTCATAAGATCGGTCCCAAACGCCATGCGACAAGATTTAAGAGGGAAAACGAACTTATTTTTTTGTAATCAGCACATCTGCGGTGGAGATGCGTGCAAGCTAGAGGTAGACGCACCTATAAACCATTCTTGCGAAGTTGTTCCGATGACTCACTTCCGCGGGCTGCCAGGAATTTGTCCAGAGAAATACGCAGAACCCAAGCACCACCCAATTCCGCCTGTTCCCTGGGCAGACGCTACCGATGATCAGAAGAGACGGTCCACTTGGCGACTGTGACAAGTATCCTGTGAATCATTCGCTACACTGGGCACCCAAAGTTCGCTCCCTGGAAGTGGTAATTAAAGTCTCATTCACATTCTATCCGCGAGGGGAGTGTGAAGGTAGAGGAGTTGTCCTGAAACAGTTAACTCGGTGGCATAGTACGGGAGTCTCCTATTTACTCCTTCCAAGTCTTAGCTTGCATCAGCGGTTGATAATGAGGTGCAAAATGCGGAGAGGTTGGATGCAGACGTTGCACGGCGAAGATAGTGTAGACAGATGACGCAGCCAGTACCATACCTCAGGCCTCAGGCCTCACCTGACAACACTGCCGAGAGAGAGAGGCCATCATACTGGTGTCCGTGTAGTATCACGCACAGACAGAATGCGGGGTTATACTACAGTGTCATCTTTCCATCCGCTTCCCAATCGGATCCGCGACGCTCTTTCTGGACTGCCGGCGGCTTTGCCTTTTGGGGCCATTCTCACGGGCACTGCCACCTGCGAATGTCCCCACACGTATCCGACCAGCAGAAAGGGTGCGGCACTCATCGATAACTCTGCACGGAATACTGCCTTGCTGGCAACACATACTGCTTTTTTCCCCCTCACTGTCGCACTCCCCGTCACCGCCGTCGTAGGCAGCAGTATACATCGTCCGTTCCTCTAAACCGCACTAGTATGAACTTGGTGGCCATGCAAAATGCAGATTGAAGCTCTCGGCGAGTTCTCGAGTGTATCGGCGAAAGGTATTCGCCTCGTTCCATGGGCCGGCCCATCACGTCTGCATCGTCTGATCCTGTGAACGCACCTTGCATGCTGCGATGGCCATCGCGTACTCATCTGCACTGAGCGCAGGACAGGGGATGACACTTGCAAAGGATGTGCCTCGAAGGATAGTATTGACGCGGCCACCGGTGCACTTAACTCGGACTCCCAGTGGTCGCACGCGTCTGACCAATCCTCGCTGTCCATGGCGGTGAGCAAAATAATTATTCATTTATTATGGTTATCAGGTCGGTAACGCCTCTCCCTGGCTATGACTAGGGTCGATTATCTGACCCGCCAATACAGCGATGACTTGGAATGGCCGTGCAAGGCAAAAGACTATCGTACCTTGTCCTTTCTCTCTCGACCCCCACCCACGAGCTCAAAAAATGGCCGCCATAGGGAAGCTATATACCCTCCCTGGCGTGGGTAGACCACTGTCGTACGTGCTTCTCGCGTTGTGCTGTATTCAAATCCAACCTTGGTCTCACAGATCAAAGCCACTGCTGCCGTAGCTGGAGTGGAGCCAGAGGAACCCATATACAAGCATTACGAAGATGACGAGATGCCAGAACTCCTTGCTAAGTTTCCCTGTGGAAGGATTCCCACTTTCGAGGGCACAAACGGCTTCAATCTAACGGAAGGCGCTGCCATCGCTCGGTATAGTATGTACCATTGTCGTATTCGCAACTCTTCTGAGATCATGGGGTGGATGGAAGAAAAATATCTCGATGGTTATCCCTGTCAGAATTCGATGTCGACAAACAGTGGTATTCTGACGCTACCGTCCTTGTTGCTGAAATCATGCAGGCGAGTGGTGCTTACAGACAACCTTTAGTTGCTTCGGTTGCTCCAAACTCTGGCCTTCCTGGTGACACGGTCGAGGGCACCGCACTCATCGACCAATACGTGCGCTTCGCAGAGACGGAATACAAGTGTCCCTTCAGTTCATCCATATATTGTAAAACGGATATATCCCTTATAACAAGGCCGTAAGTGTAGTGACCCTCCTCTTCTCTCGCTTTGACGATCAGTGTCCAATAGATTCACGCAGCACTTGCTGAGAGTCAACCCCGAGGTCATTCTTCTCACTCGTGCCTACCTTGTTGACGAGCGCCTCACCCTTGCTGACATCGCCGTTGCTTCTGTCATTCTCCTTTCTGTCTCGCACATCCTCGATACCCCGCTGCGCAACAGGTATCCAGATGTCCTTCGCCACCTTGACCTCATCATCGATCAACCAAAACTCAAGGACGTCTTTGGGCAACCCACGTTCGTCGAGAAGGCCATGCAGTACACCCCTCCTACAAAAGAGAAGAAGGAAAAAGAGCCTAAGCAGCCTGCTCCTGCGTCAGCTCCTAACAAGGAGAAACCCAAGAAGGCGGAGGAAGATGACGAGGAGGATGAGAACCCAAGCCTTAAAACCCCCCTGATCTCCTACCAAAATCGACATTCGGTTTCGAGGACTGGAAATGCACTTATTCCAGCAAGAATACGTACAGCCCTGGTGGCTCACGAGTGTTTCTGCGAGAAGTAAGTGTACGAAAAATTTCTTCCTCTTTGTGGAGTTGACTTCCACTCCGGTAACCTCGACAAAGAAGGTTTCTCAATTTTTATCATGTTGACTTCAAATACAACGAAGAGGTGCCGTCGGCTTCATGTCCTCGAACCAGATTAGTGGTTTCTTCAACCGTCTAGAGGTTTCACGTAAATACCTTTTTGGATCCGTGGGTATCACCAGAGCGGCCAATGATTCGATTATCGCCGGTGTTGTGATCCTGTGGGTCAAGATGTCCAAGCCCGTTGTCGAGATAGCATCCAACTATGAGAGTTACGACTACAAGAAACTGGGCATGGAGAATTCCGAAGACAAGGCCTTCTTCGATGGTGCTCTGACCTGGGACTTGGAAATTGACAACGAGAAGTGGCAGGATGGAAAGAATGTGAGTTCGCATTTTTTGACATGTCTATGTGAGATACCGACCATGGACATGTTCTTCTCTCGTTACAGTTCAAGTAAAGGAAGGAAGTTAGTTTGTTGTATCCTGGTGATTCACGTGTATCGCACTGGTGCTCTATAGTTTTTTTTAATGAAGTTATGATACTGAGTTTACTGATGGGAGGTGAAACTTTGCATGACGTAGAGATCAGAGGTTTCAACATCACGGCGGTGACCGATAACACCTGTGCGGAGATGTAAGACCTCACCCGGGCACTTAAACTTTCTGACCATATCATGTCTCTCACCTCCATCTCCAACACTTGTCAATGACACTCAGGATGCTTGATGGAGAAGTTGGTGCCCCCAATGAAGGATCTACCCCTCACCTAGCTCTGAATGGGGTTCATAGTATGATAGTTATGTAGTCCCTCTTCAAGTCATTGTAAAGTCCTCAGATGGAACTCTTGATTTGAGTATGAACTCTGGTTATCCAACACAACAGATGTAATCATCAGTCAACCTTGGCTAGTCTCAATGCTTGGTGCATCTGGGATTAGTGAATCCTATCATGATATTTGAAAGGAACTACACTTGTTCCTGGATAATTTACATGAGCTGTGGGCTGACTATTTCTTTGTGAGTCATGTGAAGTGGGAGGTGTTATACCCATGCACATCTACCTCAACTACATTGTTGTAACATTGACAGGGTTGCTTTCAGATTCCTGTGAATTATCAACTACAAACACTGCAGGGAAAACTTGCTGCATTGCAGAAGTACTCCTAACACTCTGAAGCACAGTCATAATAAGCATGTGAATGAGAGACATCCAGACTAGGGAATTGGTTTGTAACATTTATGCCATTTATCCCCATGAACCATTTCACTCAGATCCAACTCTATACAACAGCCTTTGGGGATATCTGTTGTGGTCCACATTGAGTACAATGGATATCTCACTGCTACAGGTATCCAGAGCATTAATCTGCCTTTTGGACCCCTGATCCAGCTATCATGGTGAAGTTTGACCAATTGAGTCTGTGGTTCCTCACCTCCCCATGATTGTCCATTGAGCAGTTGTTCACCATCACAGAGTGCATGTGATGGAGTAGATGAAAAGCAAATCTGGCATGACCTAATGACTAAAATTGCCTTAATGGGCTGAAATATTCATTGCATGTCCAAAGCACTCACCATCTACCTTGCCAGGTGGAACAGCTGTATTGTTCAGGTTGGAAGGAGACAATTCCCACTGCTCATGGGTATAGACAATATCTTCATAGGCATTAACATCCCAGACCCTTACAGTGTTGTCACAAGAGCCTGACTTGATCCTCCTACCATCAGGAGATGATGCAACTGGAAGGACTGCATGTGCACGCCCCTCAAGATGGCTGCCAATCTGAACTCCTCTTTCAGCATCCCAGACCCTCACAGTCTTGTCTCCAGAGCCTGACACAATCCTCTTGCCATCAGGGGAGAATGCAACTGAAGTGACTCCATCTGTATGCCCCTCAAGATGGCTGCCAATCTGGACTCCTCTTTCAGCATCCCACACCCTCACAGTCTTGTCCAAAGAGCCTGACACAATCTTCTTGCCATCAGGGGAGAATGCAACTGAAAAGACTGCATGTGCATGCCCCTCAAGATGGCTGCCAATTTGGACTCCTCCTTCAGCATCCCAGACCCTTGCAGTCTTGTCCTCTGAGCCTGACACAACCCTCTTGCCATCAGGGGAGAATGCAACTGAAAAGACTGCATCTGTATGCCCCTCAAGATGGTTGTCAATCTGGACTCTATCTTCAGCATCCCAGACCCTCACAGTCTTGTCCAAAGAGCCTGACACAATCCTCTTTCCATCAGGGGAGAATGCAACTGAACTAACTGGAGCAGTGTGCCCCTCAAGATGGTTGCCAATCTGGACTCCTCTGTCAGCATCCCAGACCCTCACAGTCTTGTCCTCTGAGCCTGATACAATCCTCTTGCCATCAGGGGAGAATGCAACTGAAGAGACTTGATCTGTATGCCCCTCAAGATGGCAGCCAATCCATACTCCTCTTTCAGCATCCCAGACCCTCACAGTCTTGTCCCTTGAGCCTGACACAATCCTCTTGCCATCAGAGGAGAACACAACTGAATAGACTGCATCTGTATGCCCCTCAAGATGGCTCCCAATCTGGACTCCTCTTTCAGCATCCCAGATCCTCACAGTCTTGTCCAAAGAGCCTGACACAATCCTCTTGCCATCATGGGAGAATGCAACTGAAGAGACTCCATCTGTATGCCCCTCAAGATGGCTGCCAATCTGGACTCCTCTTTCAGCATCCCAGACCCTCACAGTCTTGTCCCAAGAACCTGACACAATCCTCTTGCCATCAGGGGAGAATGCAACTGAAATGACTCCATCTGTATGCCCCTCAAGATTGTTGCCAATCTGGACTCCTCTTTCAGCATCCCAGACTCTCACAGTCTTGTCCCAAGAGCCTGACACAATCCCCCTGCCATCAGGAGAGAATGTAACTGACCAGACTCCATCTGTGTGCCCTTCTAAGCCAAGCATTTGAGCTGCTTTCCAGTATTCCAGAGTTCCTACAACTCCAGGTAGGGCACAAAATTTTGGTTTGACTATGCTTGACAGCATTGTTTTCACAGGAAGAAATGCCAGTGCAGACATATACACATGTGGTGCACTGTGAGAGATTGCCCCATTGAAGACATCAATAAACCTGATCCCCTCTTCTACCACTGTTAATGCATTCTTGAAGGCATCTTGGTTCTACGATGTTAAATTAGACCAAAATTAATTGTGCATGCATAACTGTATCAAGCTCACCAAAAGCCACCTTGCAGCAGAGACAAGAGCAGTGGCAGCACTTCCAACTTTCTCCAAAAGACTCATAGCCTCAAGCCAAAATAGAATTCTTTCACTTCTCACAAAGCCCTCCACCAACTGTGCAGTAGCAGCATTAAATGAGGTCTTCTGCAGATGTTGGGACCAAAATTGACAGGAGTATGATAAATGAGGGGAAATGCTCCTGCTGATTCTGCTTCGTAAATCAGCCACTTCTGCATTGCTTAAGTAGGAACTCTCCAGTCTACAGATGTTGAACCGAAGTTCATCATGAAGGATCTTCAGGGTGGCAACGGCTAGGTCATCCATGCAAGAGGTGTCAATGAAGTAGATCCCACTCCGTGATCGGTCGGTTAGGAAGTCATAGAAGGATGAGTGCAGAGGTCGGACAGGAGAAGTGTGGTCAGGGATGCCGCCCAATACGGGGGACATGAGCTTAAGGATGACAACAACATCGCAGTGATCCTGCTCGTTTGGGAAGTGTTTACGCATGTCATTCAAGGCCACCATGGGCAGAGGCGAAAGCGTCATCAAGACTTGGCGCATTACGGACTTGTATCGTTCAAAACCTTGCCGAGATCTCGGAACAGCACTTTCCAGAATCGAAAAGTAAGTTGCGTCCAGGAGTGATCTTCCCTCTTCGGACTGCAGACTGACAACATTACCATAGCACTCCTTCACGGTCGCTCCTGTTGTGTTCGACCGGACGTAATCACAGGCCAGACGAGCCCATTCAAATAGGCAGTCCGCCTTCTGGGAAATCTTCTGGACTTCGGTGTCCCCAATGTCTGGCAGATGTCCAAGTTGTTTATAAACATAGAGCCGGATATCATGTTCTGTAGACTCGGTAGAAATATCACCAAGGGAAGTTGCCTTCACATGTGGAGGGCTGCTCAACACATGTTGAATATCGGGTAAAGGGCGAGATGTTACGAAGATTCGGAGGTTACGTGGAAGATCGCTGGCTTGAGATGCAAGGACCCACAAGATGTGCTCCCGGGATACTTCCGGACCACTCTCGTCCAGCGCGTCGACCACCACGACCACGTTTCCGATCATAGTACTAGATACTTGCGACAACGGCTCTAAAATGAGCTTCTCCCACTGTAGTGTGACGTCAGATGTCGTCTTGAGGGAATGGTCCTTCGCAAGCACATCAACCAGAGCTCGTCGGAACGCTGGGTCGTGGTCTGCCAGATCACGCGCAATGGTGGCAAATATTTTTTCCTCGCGATGTTCGGCCTGCCTATCCCGGGCGAAACAGAAGCACGACCCAAGCCCTCCAGCATCCTTGAGCCACAGAGCAATAGTGTGCGCGATAGCAGATTTTCCCCTACCGGCCTGGCCATGCAGCCAAAGAATGCGTGGAACATTTTCATCATTGTTTTGGATCCAACTGACGATCTCCGTGAGGATCTCCGTTCTGGTGCCGTCTAGGCACTTCTTCGTCTTATTGACACCCGCTCCTCCTGCGTAAGCCATGCCTTCCAGGCTCAAATCTCCGCGCACGAAGTCCAAATCCCCACGTATGATGCCCACATCCCCATGCATGGCGTCCAGTTTCCTGCGCGCGAGGTTCAGATCTTCAACTATTTGATGGACGTTTGCCTGAATATCCCGGACCGCACGATCCCGGTACTGTTGCATCAAGTCGTTCAGCGTCTTGGTGTAGCTATCCATCCTGGACCGCGTCTCAGACTGTATATCCATGATATTCTTTCCAAGTCTCTTCCCTAAAAATAATTTTAATCAGCTATTCAGTGAGAGATGCAACTGACATACAGAAGCTTGTCGCCTCCGAGTAATCCTTGATGAACCTGGCCGCATCACTTGTCGCCCGTGCGATCTTCCCCAAAGTTGCTGTCATACTATTGATATTCCGAATGGTATCATCTTCCAGAGGAAATTCATAAACCGCCCTGACTGTACCAAAGAGGTCAGACACGTCGCGGTCTAGGTTAGCTTGATTGATGAGAGACTAAAGACGGCTGCATAAGGTGACCAGCACATACAGCCAAAGCGTGAACGTACCTGGGCAGCAGCGGTCAAGATCCCTAGTGCAATCTGGGCATAAGGGTGAACCTGCACGCTTACATCAGCGCTGCTGAGTGATGGGAGGATGAAACCCCTACCTGGGCGACCGTATTAACGATGGAGCTGAAGACTTTGAGAGGCTGCAGGTATGTACTGTTGAAGGTTTGGATGTTTGCAACCGCGGAATCAGCCTGTGTAACGAGATCGATGGCTGTTTGGCCGACGTGTGGTATGGTCATCATCCGCCCGAGGGCTTCTTGGGCAGTATCAAGTTCACTGCCTATCGGTGCTGGGACCGGAATAGGTGTAGTATTGGCACCACTGTTGGGATCAGCTACATTTTTGCCGGCGTCGCCGATTGGCCCGACTGTAGTATCGACATTGCTGTCGGGCACAGCTAGTACGCCTCCTGTTTCCGGGTTGTCGGCTGGTCCTTGAGTCTGCCCAACACGCTTACTCAAAGTCATCCCAATGACTGGATAAGGAAGATCACATACATCCTGAATAGGAACTGCCTGAGCTTCTTCTCCTTGCTCTTGCTCACCCCTAACGGCACCTGCGACGGAATCCCTGTTCGACCGGTGGAAGAAGTACCTTGCCCGTGCGAACACGCCCTGGGAGACATTGCCCGATGTTCCAGCAATCGCAGCTACATCACGAGTGGGAGCTTGAGACGGCCCTTTTGACTGTTCCTAAGCGAGTCGGTAACTGTGATCGCTTGCGAGCGAACAACTTACAGGGACGGAGTTGGACGCAGAGCCAGACGGGTTTCTAGATGCAAATAGACGGCATTTCCTTGAGCGCCTACGAGCCATTGAGAAATCAGTAATTCGTTCAAAGTTTCAGTAAAAGGTCTGCGTTCAAGATGTCGACGTGGGTACGGGGTAAGCTTGAAGTTGCAATAAGCGCCCACCTGCTGTAAACACGTTGCACAGGGCCGCTGACGCACAGGCCACCCACACACTTGTAGTACAAATCACGGAGTCCATAGTTCCCAAGCCCAGTCAATACATACACCATATTGTTGACCATGTAGTCAGAGTCCGCACCGCTTTGGGACCCAAAAACGAACAGTAACAAGACTCCCCCTGATGCCGATAGAAGTAATGGACAAAGTCAACCAGGTATAACAACGATAGCTTCTATCGAGCAAAGACGCGGTGGGTAGTTTGAGAAACCCATCTGTTGTGTCGAGCAGACAAACATTCGATAAGTCGTCATAATCTTGGTCTCAAACGCCATGCGAAGCTGCAATCTGTTGTAAGACATCTACAGGACCGAGTCTGGGAGCCGAGAGGGAAAACGAGGTTGTCATTTTTGAATCGGCACATCTGCGGTGGAGATGCGTGTAAGCTAGGGGTAGACGTACCCGTGAACCATTCTTGCCATGGTTGTTCCGATGACTCGCTTCTGCTTGCTCCTGGAATTTCATGTAGAGGGATATCCAGAAGGCATAACCAAGGACATCCCAAAACACCACCCACGTCCACCTGTTCCCTGGGCAGACGCTGCCATCAGAAGAGAGGGTCCGCTTGACCGGTGTGACGGGCGAACGGGTTAATCAGTCACTACACTAAGCACCTGAAGTTCCCTCACTGAGAGCGGCGATTCACGTCTCGTCCGCTTTCTGTCTGCGAGTAGAGGGTGAGGGTGGAGGAATTGTCCAATAACATCCTGCAACAGAGTTAGGTTGGTGGCATGGTACGGAAATCTCCCTCCCAGTCTTAACTTGCATCGACATTCCCACGGACACCGCCGCCTGCAAATGTCTGTGCTCGTTGTTGCATAGGAGGGGCACTGAGAGTCTATACTCGCACGCGACCAGCACAAAGATGCGTCACTTATCGATAATTCAACACGGAACACCGCCTTGCTGGCAACATACTGCTTTTTGTATTCTTTACTATCGCATACCCCGTCATCGCCGTCGTAGGGAGCTTCAGATCTCGTCCGTTCCTCTAGACCATCGTGCCAACTTGAATTCCATGGCGATGCACTCTGCAGGTTGAAACCATCGTCGAATTTTCGTGCGCACGGCGGAGAGGCAGTGGCCTCGTCTCATGGGCCTGTCTATCACGTCTGCACCGTCTGATCCTCTGAACGCACATTGTATGCTGCGATGGCCATCGCGTACTCGTCTGCACTGAACGGCAGCACGCACGACGCCTGCAAAGAATACGCGTCGACGTGGCCACCTGTACACCCTGCTCGAACTCCCGCTGCTCCCGCGCATCTGGCTCGTCGCTGTTCATGGCGGTGAGCAAAGTTCATCTATTGTGGTTATCAGGTCGATTATCTGACCTGTCAATACGCTGATGACTTACAATGTCCACGCAAGAAAAAAAACTATCGTTCTTTGTCCTTTCTCTTTCCACTCCCACTCCCCATCTCGAAAAATGGCAGCCGTAGGAAAGGTATATTCCGTTCCTGGTCAGACCATTGTCCTACGTGCTGCCGTAGCTAGAATGGAACCTGAGGAACCCGTATACAAGCATTACGAAGATAACGGGATGCCAGAATTCTTCGCTAAGTTTCCCTATGGAAGGATTCCTGCTTCGAGGGCGCCGACGGCTTCAACCTGACGGAGGTGCTGCCATCACTCGGTATAGTACGTACCATTCTCGTATTCATGATGCTTCCGAGATCGTGGGGTGGAAGGAAGAAAAATATATCGACAGTTATCCCTGTCAGAATTCGATGTCGACGGATAGTGGTCCTTCTGACCGCAACCATCCTTTTCGCTGAAAACGTGTAGGCGAGTGGTGCTTACGGATAACCTTTAGTTCCTTCGATTGCTCCAGCCTCTGGTCTTCCCGGTGGCATGGTCGAGGGCACCCCACTCGTCGACCAATACGTGCACTTCGCGGAGACGGAAATACAAGCGTCTCTTCAGTTTATTTATATGTTGTTGAACGGATATATCCCTTATAACAATGCCGTAAGTCTGGTGTCCCTCCTCTTCCATCGCTCTGACGATCAGTGTTCAATAGATCCACGCAGCACTTGCCCAGGGTCAACTCCGTGGGTTTAACGCCATTGAGGCCATTCTTACCCGTACCTACCTTGTTGACGAACGCCTCACCCTTGGTGATATCGCCGTTGCTTCCGTCGTTTTCCTTTCCGTCTCGTACACCCTCGATGCCTTGCTACGCAACAGGCATTTAAACGTCTGCCGCCGCCTTGACCTCGTCATCGATCAACCAGAACTCAAGGACGTCTTTGGGCAACCTACGTTCGTCGAGAAGGCCGTGCAGTACACCCCTCCTGCAAAGGAGAAGAAGGAAAAAGAACCTAAGCAACCCTTGTATGCTGCGATGGCCGTCGCGTACTCATCTGCACTGAGCGCAGGACACGAGACGACACTTACAAAGGATGTGCCTCGAAGGACGCCGTCGACATGGCCACAGGTGTACCCGACTAGGACTCCCACTTTTCGCACACGTCTGACCCGTCGTCGCTGTCCACGGCAGTGAGCAAAATAATTATTCATTTGTTGTGGTCATCAGGTCGGTAACGCCTTCCTCCAGCTATGATCAGGGTCGATTATCTGACCCGCCGATACAGCGATGACTTGGAATGGCCACGCAAGGCAAGAGACTATCGTGTCTTGTCCTTTCTCTCTCGACTCCCACTCACGAGCTCAAGAAATGGCCGCCACAGGAAAGCTATATACCGTCCCTGGCGTGGGTCAGACCACTGTCGCACGTGCTTCTCGCGTTGCGCTGTATTCAAATCCAACCTTTTACTCACAGATCAAAGCCACCGCTGCCGTAGCTGGAGTGGAGCTAGAGGAACCCGTATACAAGCATCACGAAGATGACGAGATGCCAGAATTCCCCGTTAAGTTTTCCTGTGGAAGGATTCCCACCTGCGAGGGCGCCGAAGGCTTCAACCTGACGGAAGGCGCTGCCATCGCTCGGTATAGTACGTACCGTTCTCGTATTCGCGATGCTTTTCAGATCGTGGGGTGGAAGGAAGAAAAATATATCGACAGTTATCGCTGTCAGAATGCGATGGCGACAGATGGTGGTCCTTCTGACCGCAACCATCCTTTTTGCTGAAAACGCGTAGGCGAGTGGTGCTTACAGGCGACTTTTAGTTGCTTCGGTTGCTCCAAATTCTGGCCTTCCCGGTGGCACGGCTGAGGGCACCGCACTCATCGACCAATACGTGCGCTTTGCAGAGATGAAATACAAGCGTCTCTTCAGTTCATTTATATGTTGTAAAACGGATATATCCCTTATAACAAGGCCGTAAGTCTAGTGACCCTCCTCTTCCATCGCTCTGATGATCTGTGTCCAATAGATCCACGCAGCACTTCCTGAGAGCCAACTCCGTGGGTTTAGCGCCCCCGAGGCCATTCTTCTCGCTCGCACCTACCTTGTTGACGAGCGCCTCACCCTTGCTGACATCGCCGTTGCTTGTGTCATTTTCCTTTCTGTCTCGCACACCCTCGATGCCCCGCTGCGCAACAGGTATCCAAATGTCCTCCGCCACCTTGACCTCATCATCGATCAACCAAAACTCAAGGACGTCCTTGGGCAACCCACGTTCGTCGAGAAGGCCCGTGCAGTACACCGTCCTGCAAAGGAGAAGGAGGAAAAAGAACCTAAGCAGCCTGCTCCTGCGCCGGCTATTAAGAAGGAGAAACCCAAGAAGGCGGAGGAAGACGACGAGGGGGATGAGAACCGAAACCCAAAAACCCCTTTGATCTCCCACCAAAATCGACATTCAATCTCGAGGACCGGAAACGCACTTGTTCCAACAAGAACGCGCGCGGGCCCAGTGGCTCTCGAGTGTTTCTGCGAGAAGTAAGTGTACGAAAAATTTCTTCCTCCTTGCGGGGTTGACTCCCGCTCCGGTAGCTTCGACAACGAAGGTTTCTCAATTTATCGTGTTGACGCCAAACACAATGCAGAGGTGAGCGTCGTCTTCATGTCCTTCAGCCACATTAGTGGTTTCTTCAACCGTCTGGAGGCTTCACCCAAATACCTTTTTGGATCCGTGGGTATCACCAGAGCAGCCAATGATTCGATTATCACCGGTATTCTGATCCTGCGGGTCAAGATGTCCAAGCCCGTTGTCAAGATAGCATCCATCTATGAGAGTTGCGACTGCAAGAAACTGGACATGGAGAATACCGAAGACAAGGCCTTCTTCGAGGGTGCTCTGACCTGGGACTTGGAAATTGACAACAAGAAGTGCCAGGCTGGAAAGAATGTGAGTCCGCATTTTTGACATGTTTATGTGAGATGCTGATCGTGGACATGTTCTTCTCTCGTTACAGTTCAAGTAAAGGAAATTGGTTTGTTGTATCCTCATAATACGCGTGTATCTCGGCGGTGCTCTGTAGATTTTGTTTGCGAAGTTATGATACTGAGTTTACTGATGGGAGGTGAAACTTTGCATGGCATGGATATCAGAGGTTTTCAACACCACGGCGGCGACCGATAACTCCTGTGCGGAGATGAAATACCCCACCAAGGCACCTGGACTTTCTGATCATATCATGTCTCTCACCTCCGTCTCCAACACTTGTCGATGACATAGGATGCTAGTTGATGCCCCCCGATGAAGGATCTACCACTCACCAAGCTCCGAATGTTAGGCTTCACAATATGATAGTCATGTGGTCCTTCAAGTCATTGTGAAGTCTTCAAATGGAACTCTTGATTCAAGTATGAACTCTGGTTATCCAAAACAGCAGATGTAACTATCAGTTGACCTTGGTGGGTCTCAATGCTTGGTGCATCTTGGATCAGTGAATCCTATCATGTCTATAGTAAAATAGAATGCCTTTTTCCCACAGGGATAAATCTTAAAAGACAAATCTCAGTTCTCAAGGATGGTATGTAGTCACATGACTTGGCAATTGCCAAGCCACACTCTAAGTGAGTGCAGATGGCCACACTCCCACTACATATCTCTTGCTATGCTGAAAGGCAGGCATTTGACCATTGAGAGAAATCCCTCCACTGATTCCCTCTCTGCCAGTCCTATGGAATGCATGTCACTGATGATGTCCCTGTGGACTTGGCATGGAAGGTGATTAGATTGATCACTTGGAAATTTCTTGTGAGAAACTGTACTATCATTGGACCAGTGTTGGAAAATGGGACAGTGTTGCAAAATCCATCATAGCACACAACACAACACCATTATGATCTTATGCTCTTGCATTTATAAAGATATATAGTAGACCAATGGCCCTGTATTTTTTTAAATTCAATGAAAGCACTTGAATGACTCCCAGCTTTGAGTCTATCAGCCTAACTCCCCATTTTTGGCACAAATCACTCAGGGCAAGAATCAAATCACAATTAAAAAATTTGAAATTTTTTCAGGAGATGCTATCTACTCTTACCTAGCCTCTGCATGCATATATGAGTCAATATCATGAAAGATATTGTCATCATGGGCCATGCTTTCATCACAGCTCTCAGACTCTCAAGTGTGACAAATTCAAGCAGAGTTATACCAAAGGGCTTGGCAAGTCTTGGCACATTGAACATGTCAAGTGTACTGTGTAGTCCACCTGGTCTGACTGTATGCCAGCACATTGTGCCTGCATTTACAGGTCAAAAGCTCAGAAACTTGACCATGAGCTTGAAAAGAAAATTCAAGATGTCTGTTCAATTCTTTCTTCTTCTGATTCTCCCAATTTTCATGCTGCTGCTAAGGAACATAATGTTCCATACCACACCCTTTGGTGTCAGTTTCTTGGTCTCAATCAGCCCAGTAATAAGGCTCATGCAAGCCAGCAGTTACTATCCCCTGAGTCAGAATTGGCCCTTGTTGACTGGATCAAGCATCTCAGTGCAATGGGCCACCCTCTCAGCAAGTGAACTATCTGAATCAAAGCAAGAGTGCTTTGTGGTACAAGGCCAGGGGGCAAAATGGATTAGGGGCTTCCTGGCATGGCACTCTGACATCAAACTGGGAAAGCCTTTGGCACTGGACCCTCAACACTGTCAAAGCTTTAATCACACAGTGGTCAACCACCACTTCAAACTTCTCAAGAAGGTTATTGAAGAGAAGGAGATACCCTGGGAGAACATCTATAATATGGATGAGAAGGGATGCCAAAGAGGGGGAGGTCAGAAGACCTCTCCTGAGAAGTACTTTGTGCCTTGTGGTAGATATCCAAAGTACAAGGCTTGTAGTGGAAACCTTGAGCTTGTCACAATCATTGAGTGTGTGTGTGCTGATGGAACAAGCCTTGCACCAGGCTTCATATTTGGAGGGGAGTCATATCACAAAGAGTGGTTCCATGCCCATCCAGACATATGGTAAGTATGATCTCATCACAAATGTAATGGAGCCCAGGACCTCATCATAATATCACCCCAGTGTTGGGATGTCCCCAAATGGATGGACAGATGATTTTATCTGTACTAAATGGTTCAAAGAGTCATTTATTCCATGGGTGACTGCATGTAACAATTCTGGGAAGCCAATTCTCCTTATCTATGATGGTCATGGCTCCCATATCACAAGTGAAATGTGTCAGCTTGCCATCCAAAATAATATCAAGCTATTCTATCTACCACCATGCACCACACATGAGCTACAGCCACTTGATGTGGGCATTTTTGGGCCACTGCAGTGGGCTTGGTTCAAGCACTGTGAAGACTACTTTGATGTGACAGGTGAAGAAATTCCCCAAAGTGAATTTGTCAATCAGTATATGGCAGCTTGTGAAGCTGCATTTACAGTGGAAATGATTACCAAAGCTTGGAAAAATAGTGGTGTATGTCCTCTCAATCCACACATCTTTACCAACAAAGACTTCACTCCCAGCATGGCAACATCAACAGAGGCCTGTGTCCCTCCTTCATATCCTGTCCAGCCCAGTGACCTCCACCTCTACACCAACATCTTACCCCCTCTTGAGAGCAAGGACAATGCTACTGATGGTACTGAGTCTGAAAGTGATGCAGAGAGTGAAGATCCTCTGCAGTCATCTGCTAGTGAAGACAAGAGTAACCCAGGTGGCTCAAACAACAGCCTCATGTTCAGTGACAAAAGTGGAGAATCGGATGGTAATGGCAACTATGATCTCCCTGAACAACTGGCTTCCTTGCATTCTACTGGCACAGTCAGTACCAGCAGCCACATCAAGTCAACCACCATACCACACCCTCCATCCCAGCCTTTACTTGCACCTGGACCAAACTCCTCTGGGCAGTCATCATACAAGTCCTGAGCAGAACTGGAGATGGAAGTCACTTTACTAAAGGCAAAAGTCACTTCACTGGAGTCAGATGTGCACATGGCTGAAGTTCATTGTGCACTTGCACTGAATGAGGTGGCACTGATGAACAAACAGCTAAATAAGAAAAAGAAAAAGTCACGTGCAAGAACAATCAATGCCCAGTGGTTGACATCAGCTGAAGGACTGCAGGAATGTGAGGCACAGGATGCTGCAAGGGAGGAAAAGGCATGGAAAAAAGCTGATGCAGTGGCATGAAAGGCAGCAAAGTAGGCAGATAGGCTTGCATGACAGGCTGGACAGGGAACTGGTGTCCATTTCAGTGGCTCCCTTTCCATGAAGAGTAAAGAAGATCTCATTGATATTGCCAATCTACTGCAGATTGAGTCTGCAGGTGTTAAGGCTGAACTGTTGAAGGCTATCAGAGGTCATTTCAACACTCACCAAGATCTCAAGCATGACACTTGATTTGAAGGCCTTTTTAATGGTCATTCATGAGTCCAGAAGCATGCCATCAACCACACAAATGATACCAACATTTCAAATGAAAATGTTCCCCCACTTATGTCCTCCCAGCATGACAACATCCTTGGCACAGCTCTACCACAATCCCCATTTCAGTCAACTGTCCCAGGAGCATCTACACACTTACAATTTCTGTCACATAACACTGATCCAATTTATGCATCTACAGTGACTCAATAAACCCTTTCAATGTTTTGCCATTTTGCATTGATGGTGATGTGAAAAATCAAAGAAATTTCATAAAATCATGAAAGTATTCATATAGATAGCCCTTGGTCCTGGCTTCAAAAGGGTAGTTCAATCAAGTTGTTTCACTTTGTTTTGGATGGGATATTGTAATTTTAATCAGGGCAACTCATTGAAAGGGTTTTTTTGCCAATGAAATTGTATGCTATTCAGTACTTTGTATAGCCTCCCTTTGCCTTGATAACTGCCTATACCCTTCTAGGCATACTATTGATCAACTCCTGACACACCTTTGGCCTTATCTTGTTCCATTCATCCTGTGTTCTCTCCCATAACTCCAACATCCCTTTGGGTGGCACCTCATACTCTGCTAGCCTTCTCTTGAGATGATTCCACAGATGTTAAATAGGGTGGAGGTCTGGAGATTGGGCTGGCCATGAGAGCACCTCATAGCCATGATCACCGAACCAGGTGGAAGCCTTCTTGCAGGTATGTTTGGGGTCATTATCTTGCTGGAAGATAATGTCTTCATTAGTCTTGCCATAATACTGAAGGGATTGCTGCAGTTCATCCTCCAAGATCTGCACATACAGATCACCATCCATCCTCCCATCAATCTTGCAGGAGTATCCAGGTCCCTCCCACAGCATACAATGACTCCAAAAACCCTTTCCATGTTTGACCTCACAGCAATGTTTGAAGTATACCACCAGACACATGAAAAATCACACTAGGCTTTGGTGGAGTCATAAATAGTACATACTCTTGGCTACAAGATTGACCTATAGCTCATGTGATTTTGTTCACACAGTCCTGAGATATGGGCATTTTGAAACAGCAAGTCCATGGAAAGGGTTTTTTCACTTTTGAATTTACAAGGGTATTAGGGTATTATCAGTACTTGGTATAGCCACCTTTTGCTCTAGTCACTGCCTCAACCCTTCTAGGCATACTCTCAATCAGTTTCTGACACTCCTCCACTGGTGTCCCCTCCCACTCCACCTGAACTCTCTCCCATAGCTCATGAATCCCACTAGGGGGGTTTTCATGGCTTGCAAGCCTCCTTTTCAGGCAACCCCAGAGATGTTCAATGGGGTTAAGGTCAGGAGACTGTGCAGGCCATACCATGGTCCCAAAATCCTGCTCTTCTAGCCAATCTCTAACCTTTTTGCAAGTATGCTTGGGATCATTGTCTTGCTGAAAGATTGTTTCAGATGGATTGAGACCATAATACTCCAATGTTTGTTGAAGCTCATCCTTCAAAATCTGAAGGTAAAGGTCCCCATCCATCCTACCATCAATCTTTGCAGCATAAGCAACTCCTTCCCAAGTCATACAACCCCACATCATCAAGGAACCCCCTCCAAACTTGAGAGTTCCCTGTACCAGCCTATCACTGAGCCCCTCACCTGCCTTTTTCCAAGCCCACTTGCATCCATCTGACCCCAGGCAATTGATTTTGGTCTCATCAGACCATACAACCCTCTTCCAGTCCTCTATAGTCCAGTCCTTGTGGGTATAGGCAAAATCCAAGCAGGCCTTGCAATGTTTAGCAGAAAGAATAGGGTGTTTGGTCTTGACTACAGCCTTCATACCAGACTTCTTCAAGTGAAGACAGACAGTATTGGAAGAGAGAGGCTGGTTAATGATATTGGAAAGGGATTTGGTGACTTGAACTGCATTTTCAGCCTTGCCAGAAGTGATAAGGTGCTGAGCATGGTGAACAGTGGCAGGAGAAAGTTTGGAAGGACACCCTCCAATGGCCTTAGGAAGTGTGGAATGCCTCTTAGAATGAAGTTTGGATACAGCAGAGGGGCTAACACCAATTTTCTTGGTAATAGCTTCACCAGAATGGCCAGAATCCAGCAAGGAGAGAATGGTGTTTTGTTGGGTAAGAGAGAGGGATCTGACCATAATGGTGGTTGAAAGCAATGAAGGGTGTGAACTTTTTTAAACTCAGACATATTGTTTAAATGTGTGTCTTTGTTTGTATCAACAAACAATAGCAATTATAGCATGTTTTCCATGAGATCCTAGGTACCAATTCAAAAGTGAAAAAACCCTTTCCATGGACTTGCTGTTTCAAAATGCCCATATCTCAGGACTGTGTGAACAAAATCACATGAGCTATAGGGCAATCTTGTAGCCAAGAGTATGTACTATGTATGACTCCACCAAAGCCTAGTGTGATTTTTCATGTGTCTGGTGGTATACTTCAAACACTGCTATGAGGTCAAACATGGAAAGGGTTTTTGGAGTCACTGTACATCCCCACATCATCAAGGATCCACCCCCAAACTTGAGAGTCCCCTGCACTTGCCTATCATTCAGTCCCTCCCCACTCTTTTTCCACACCCATTTCTTCCCATCTGACCCTAGACAGTTGATTTTGGTCCCATCTGACCAAACCACCCTTTTCCAGTCCTCAGTAGTCCAATCCCTATGTCTCAGAGCAAAGTCCAACCTCTCCCTCCTGTGATGCTTGGTAAGGAGTGGCCTTTTCTTCTTCACCACAGCTTTTAACCCAGCTTTCTTCATCCCATTCCTAACTGTCTGAGCAGAGACAGGCTCATCAATGATATCTCTGAGCTCTCTGGTGACTTGGACAGCATTTTCAGCCTTGCCAGATCCAACAAGATGAAGAGCATGTCAAATATTGCCATCAGAAAGCTTTTTTGGGTGACCTCCAGGAGATTGTGTGAGGTAAGGACAGTGTCTAGAGCATAATCTGGAGATGGTGGCAATGGATACACCAGTCTGGGATGATATCTCATTGCCAGAGAGCCCAGAATCAAGGAGAGAGAGGATTTCACTGGTTCTGGCAGAAGAGAGACTTCTCATGGTGATAGTGGGGTGAAAAAAAGTATATTTTGAAAATTTTCAGTAGCCACATGACCTTCCTGCTGATGTAAGCAAAATAAGCTGCAAAAAATCCTGTCCAAATGCCATGTATATGCTGCAATTTCATCAGCAAAAAAACCCTTTCAATTAGTTGCCCTGATTAAAATTGTGATATCTCAGCCAAAACAAAGTCAAACAACTTGATTGAACTACCCTTTTGAAGCCAGGACCAGGGGCTATCTATATGAATGCTTTCATGATTTTATGAAATTTTTTGATTTGTCACATCACCATCAATGCAAAATGGCAAAACATTGAAAGGGTTGTTTGAGTCACTGTAACTATCCATCAGTTCCCCCCTTTAATTCTGAGGCAATCACATACCCATCTTCAAGTATGATCCTACCTTCATGCCACTTGACAGCATTATATTCTTAGAGTTATCAGTAACATATCCATTCTCTTACCAATTTTGCACAACAACATTGTCCATTGTAGTATATTTGCTCTTGTGAATTCCACCCTGGAGGTCTCACTGGCACCTGCACTTGCTGCGGTGATGGTGTCAGAGTTGTAGCTTGTGAGTGTGACATGCCATGACAATGCTCCATATGCCTGTGAGAAATTTTGCAACACTGTCCCACTTTTCACATTTTACACTGGCATCACTCTGGCAACATCAACTCAACATCTTTCTATATTTTCTCTTTTGGAGCTTGTTCTGCATGCATTTTCCTACAAGGTGGTGTATTTTTTTGTTTATATCCACAGTAGTTAGTGAGCTATTCAGAAACCCTTCCAAAGTGTTGCAACACTGGTCCAATGATAGTAACTGATTTGTAAGTTTGTAAGCAATGGTCTGGTCAGTTGGCAGAAACTGTGCACACAGCACTGCCACTACCCTGCCTTTCCTGTGGGAAGATTCTACATCTCATTGGTATTCTGCCTGTCACATGGCAGTGAGAAAGTGCTTGCAGATGATGGGACAAGTTGGAAAGGGATCTGGGTATTCCACCTGTGGGCCTGCAAAAATGGAATATGTTCTGTTGACTTGCTTGCTGTTGAAGGCAGAGTGTGATGTAATTTTGTAAGCAAAGAATTACTGGCATGTCTGCTCAACAGTGCAGTACCATTGCAACCTAATCCTGATGGGAAGGCATCCACCAGAAGAACCTGGTTCAACAAGGTAATGGGACATGTCTTTTTCTGCTTACCCTTGCATTTGGCTCACCATCCTTCCCAATGATTGCAGCCAGTCATTGGCAGGATCTCAGAAACAACTTGCACTCATGAGCACACACGACTTGCCTGTACAGGAATGTGAGGAAGAAGTCAATGTGCAGTCACTTGCACAGCAAAGAAGGTGTGAGTGTGAACATCAGCAACATCAACTTAGTAGCTCCCTCAGCATTCAGCAAGACCAACTTCAGTACACCCAACAACCAGTATCACAGCAAAGAAGGTGTGAACATGAATGCCAGCTTGCAGCAGCCACCAGCCCTCCTGCGGGGTGTGATACTAATAGCCAATGATCCCTTATGGAGCAAGCCCAATGTGAGCATGAATGCCTGACACAGTCTGTCAGTGAGCCTACTATGGTTGTAGACAAAGGCATTCAATGTATCTGACCATTGGTATATGTTCCTTATGACTGACATGTATCAAATGCACTGTCAGGTCATGTTGACCATTCTGAAGCAGGGCCCAACTCACAAAAGAACCCACTGTTACAGTGGCCACATGGACAAGCCCCTCTGCCTCAGCCATTCCATCAGTTTTTATTTTATCATAGCTAGAGCATGTGTTAATACATTTGTGAAACTGTTAACATGACTAATGTTCTGTTTACAGGTCACACAGATAGAAAGTGGTGCAAGGATTGCATCAGAGGATAGTCCTGCCAAGCTGCAAATCAAAGAAAGTGACTATGATTTGGTTGGGGGATATTGTGTATGTAAGTACTGTGCAGAAAATTGCATTTATGACCATGTTTCTCATGACAATGTTTCCAGCTGATTCCAATTGCAGATAATGGTGTCAATCCTGCCATCACTCTGTATATTGAGTTGTGTGGCTCTGTTGAGCAGACTGATGACTTGACAAGGATTTTTACTCTCAATCCACACCAATTTGTGAATGCACTCAGGCCAATCAACATTGCAGAAAACTCAAGTATGAAAGATTCCAGTGACTCACCAACTCCAGTATTTCAGTCCATGTTACCAGTTGAATGCACCTTCCCAGATACACCAAGGTGGAAGAATGCAAAAATATTGCCAGTTCTAAACAGATACATCTCAGTTACTGGATTTGTTGCTGGTCAAAAGGAGGTTGAGCCAAGCCACTTGGTAACAAAGGGATTACTCAGCATTTTTGTATAACAGTCAAATCAATTGTCTTTCTTGGATGCCCAGTAATTGCATGCACTCCTTCCAGTGTCCAAGGTATGTCTTCATTTCCTCTGGTGTAGTTTTACATTCTCAAACTGATATTTTACCAGCTGACTCTTCTGAAAATCCCCCAAACATGGGATACTCAAAATTGAAGTTTAGTTTTTCCAAGGGAAATAAGTGCAAGTGACTGGATGACTCAGAAACTGCAGATAATGCAACAGCATAACTTACCTGAACCACACTGTATTTTCTCAATCAACATGTAGGGTATTTATTGTCCTTGTCAATGTAATATATACATTGTCATTTCTTACCGTTATCACTCAAGCAAGACAGAGGTTTTGTAAGTTGACTCATGAGTGGCAGAGCCATCAGTATTTGCTAGTGATATTTGAAAAGAACTACACTTGTTCCTGGAGAATTTACACAAGCTATGGGCTGTGCATTTCTTTGTGAGTCATGTGAAGTGGGAGGTGTTATACCCACATACATCTGCCTTCACTAAATTCTTTTGTTATTGACAGGGTTCCATTCAGATTCCTGAGAGTTATCAACTACAAACACTGGGCAAAACTCATTGCATTGCAGAAATGCTCCTAACACTCTGCAGCACAGTACAAAATACCTAGTGTGGCATCAAATGCATATTTTAGGAAGTTTTTTTTGGATATGAACCACCTTCATATTGCCTATGGATCAAGCACAGAATGTGAGAAAAGAATGAGCCCTGTTTCTACCTATCCACTATTCAACATAGTTCATAATAAGCATGCAAATGACAGACATCCAGGCTAAGGAATTGGCTTGTAGCATGTATCCCACTTATGCCCATGGACCATTTCACTCAGATCCAACTCTATACAACAGCCTTTGGGGATAACTGCTGTGGTCCACATGGAGTACAGTGGGTACCTGACCAATACAGGTATCCAGAGCAGTAGCCTGCCTTTTGGACCCCTGATCCAGCCATCATGGTGAAGTTTGACTAATTGAGTCTGTGGTTCCTCACCCCCCCTTGAGAGTCCATCAAGCAGTTGTTCACCATCACAGAGTGCATGTGATACAGAGGATGAAAAGCAAATCTGACATGGTCTAATGACTAAAATTGCATCAATGAGCTGAAATATTCACTGTAGGTGCAAAGCACTCACCATCTACCTTGCCAAGTAGAACAGCTGTATTGTTCACATTGGAAGGAGACAATGCCAACTGCTCATGGGTATTGATAATATCTTCATAGGCACTAACATCCCAGACCCTCACAGTCTTGTCCAAAGAGCCTGACACAATCCTCCTGCCATCAGGTGATAATGCAACTGAAAGGACTGCATTTGTATGCCCCTCAAGATGGCTGTAAATCTGTTCTCCTCCTTCAGTGTCCCAGACCCTCAGAGTCTTGTCCTTTGAGCCTGAAACAATTCTCTTTCCATCAGGGGAAAATGCAACTGAATAGACTGCATCTGCATGCCCCTCAAGATGGCTGCCAATTTGGACTCCTCTTTCAGCATCCCAGACCCTCACAGTCTTGTCCCAAGAGCCTGACACAATCCTCTTGCCATCAGGGGAGAACGCAACTGAATATACTCGATCTGTATGCCCCCCAAGATGGCTGCCAATCTGGACTCCCCTGTCAGCATCCCAAACCCTCACAGTATTGTCCCAAGAGCCTGATACAATCCTCTTGCCATCAGGGGAGAAAGCAACTGAAAAGACTTGATCTGTATGCCCCTCAAGATGACTGCCAATCTGGACTCCTCTTTCAGCATCCCAGACCCTCACAGTCTTGTCTCCAGAGCCTGATACAATCCTCTTGCCATCAGGGGAAAAAGTAACCGAAAAGACTTCACCTGTATGCCCCTCAAGATGGCTGCCAATCTGGACTCCTCTTTCAGCATCCCAGACCCTCACACTCTTGTCCATAGAGCCTGACACAATCCTCTTGCCATTAGGGGAGAATGCAACTGAAAAGACTGCATCTGTATGCCCCTCAAGATGGCTACCAATCTGGACTCCTCTTTCAGCATCCCAGACCCTCACAATTTTGTCCAAAGAGCCTGACACAATCCTCTTGCCATCAGGGGAGAATGCAACTGAAGAGACTGCATCTGTATGCCCCTGAAGATGGCTGCCAATCTGGACTCCTCTTTCAGCATCCCAGACCCTCACAGTCTTGTCCAAAGAGCCTGACACAATCCTCTTGCCATCAGGGGAGAATGCAACTGAAGTGACTGCATCTGTGTGCCCCTCAAGATGGTTGCCAATCTGGACTCCTCTTTCTGCATCCCAGACCCTCACAGTATTGTCCCAAGAGCCTGACACAATCCTCTTGCCATCAGGGGAGAATGCAACTGAATAGACTTGATCTGTATGGCCCTCAAGATGGCTGCCAATCTGGACTCCTCTTTCAGCATCCCAGACTCTCACAGTCTTGTCCCATGAGCCTGACACAATCCTCTTGCCATCAGAGGAGAATGCAACTGAAATGACTGCTTGTGTATGCCCCTCAAGATGGCTGCCAATCTGGACTCCTCTTTCAGCATCCCAGACCCTCACAGTCTTGTCCCTTGAGCCTGACACAATCCTCTTGCCATCAGGGGAGAATGCAACTGAAAAGACTCCATCCATATGCCCATCAAGATGGCTGCCAATCTGGACTCCTCTTTCAGTGTCCCAGACCCTCACAGTCTTGTCCCAAGAGCCTGACACAATCCTCTTGCCATCGGGGGAAAAAGTAACTGAATAGACTTGATCTGTATGCCCCTCAAGATTGCTACCAATCTGGACTCCTCTTTCAGCATCCCAGACTCTCACAGTCTTGTCCCAAGAGCCTGACACAATCCTCTCACCATCAGGGGAGAATGCAACTGAAGAGACTGCATCTGTATGCCCCTCAAGACAGTTGCCAATCTGGACTCCTCTTTCAGCATCCCAGACCCTCACAGTCTTGTCTCCAGAGCCTGACACAATCCTCTTGCCATCAGGTGAGAAAGCAACTGGTAAGACTCCATCTGTGTGCCCCTCTAAGCCAAGCACTTGAGCTGCTTTCCAGTATTCCAGAGTTCCCACAACTCCAGGTAGGGCACAAAATTTTGGTTTGACTATGCTTGACAGCATTGTTTTCACAGGAAGAAATGCCAGTGCAGACATATACACATGTGGTGCACTGTGAGAGATTGCCCCATTGAAGACATCAACAAATCTGATCCCCTCTTCTACCACTGTTAATGCATGCTTGAAGGCATCTTGGTTCTGTAATGTTAAATTAGACCAAAATTAATGGCACAACATAGCTGTATCAAGCTCACCAAAAGCCACCTTGCAGCAGAGACAAGGGCATTGGCAGCACTTCCAACTTTCCCCAAAAGACTCATAGCCTCAAGCCAAAATAGAATTTTTTCACTTCCCACAAAGCCCTCCACCAACTGTGCAACTCCAACACTAAATGAGGTCTCCTGCAGATGTTGGGACCAAAATTGGCAGGAGTATGATAAATGAGGGGAAATGCTCCTGCTGATTCTGCCTGGTAAATCAGTAACCTCTGCATTGCTCAAGTAGGAACTTTCCAGTCCACAGATGTTGAACCGAAGTTCATCATGAAGGATCTGTAGGGTGGCAATGGCTAAATCATCCATACAAGTAGTGTCAATGAAGTAGATCCCACTCCGTGATTGGTTGGTCAGGAAGTCATAAAAGGATGCATGGAGAGGTCGGACGGGAGAGGTGTGGTCAAGGATGCCACCCAATACTGGGGACATGAGCTTGAGGATGACAACAACATCGCAGTGATCCTGCTCGTTTGGGAAGTGTTTACGCATGACATTCAAGGCCGCCATGGGCAGAGGCGAAAGCGTCATCATGACTTGGCGCATTATGGACCGGTATCGTTCAAAGCCTTGCCGAGATCTCGGGACAGCACTCTCCAGGATCGAAAAGTAAGTTGTGTCCAAGAGTGATCTTCCCTCTTCGGACTTCAGACTGATAACATTATCATAGCACTCCTTCGCGGTTGCTCCTGTTGTGTTCGATTGGATATAATCACAGGCAAGACGAGCCCATTCAAATAGGCAGTCCGCCTTTTGGGAAATCTTCTGGACTTCAGTATCCCCAATGTCTGGCAGATGTCGAAGTTGTTTGTAAACGTAGAGTCGGATATCGCGTTCTGTCAACTCCGTAGAAACATCATCCAGGCAAGTTGCCTTCACATGTGGAGCGCCGCTCAACACAAGTCGAATATCAGGTAAAGGGCGGGATGTCACAAAGATTCGGATGTTGCGGGGAAGATCGTCGGCCTGAGATGCAAGAACCGACAAGATGTGCTTCCGCGATCCTTCCAGACCGCTCTCATCCAGCGCGTCCACCACCATGACCATGGTTCCAAACATGGTACTAGATACCTGCGACAAAGGCTCTAAAACGAGCTTCGCCCACTGTAGCGTGACGTCAGATGTTGTCTTGAGGGAATGGTCCTTCGCAAGCACATCAGCCAAAGCTCGCCGGAACACGGGGTCGTAGTCCGCCATATCACGCGCAATGGTGGCAAATATCTTTTCCTCGCGACGCTCGGCCTGCCTATCTCGGGCGAAGCAAAAGCACGACCCAAACCCTCCAGTATCCTTGAGCCACAGAGCGATGGTATGTGCGATAGCAGACTTTCCCCTACCAGCCTGCCCATGCAGCCAGAGAATGCGTGGAACATTTTCATCAGTGTTTTGGATCCAGTTGATGATCTCCGTGAGGATCTCGGTTCTAGTGCCGTCTAGACACTTCTTCGTCTTATGGACACCCGCGCCTCCTGCGTAAACCATGCCTTCCAGGCTCCAATCCTCACGTAGGAAGTCCAAATTCCCACGTATGATGCCCACATCCCCATGCATGGCGTCCAGTTTCCCGCGCGCGAGGTTCAAATCTTCAACCACATGATGCACATTGGTCTGAATATCCCGGACCGCGCGATCCCGGTACTGCTGCATCAAGTCATTCAACATCTTGGTGTAGCCAACCGTCCTTGTGCGCGTCTCAGACTTTATATCCATTATATTTTTTCCAAATCTCCTCCCTGGGAATTGATTTCAGTCAGCCGTTCAGTGAAAGGTGCAACCAACATACAGAAGCCTGCCGCCGCCGAGTAATTCTTGATAAATCGGGCCGCATCGCTTACCACCTGTGCAATCTTCCCCAAGGTTTCTTTCATATTATTGATATTCTGGATGGAATCGTCTTCCAGAACAAATTCATAAACCGTTCTGAGTGTATCAAAAAGGTCGAACACGTCGCCGTCTATCTTAGCTTGATTGATAAGCGACTAAAGAGGGCTGTGTGAAACGAGCCGCATGTATAGCCGGAGCGTGAACTTACCTGAGCAGCAGCATTTAAGATCCCCAGCACAAGCGTGGCATAGGGATGAACCTGTACGCTTACATCAGCGCTGCTGGGTGACAGGACAACGGAGCCCATACCTGGGCGATAGTAGCAACGGTGGAACTAAAGGTTATGAAAGGCTGAAGGCATGTGTCGTTCAAGTTTTGGATGACTGTTTGGCCGACGCGTGGCATGACCGTCATGCGCTCTAGGCCCTGCTGAGCAGCGTCGAGTTCACTGCCTACCAATGTCGGGACCGGAGTGAGTGTGGCATTAGCGCCACTGTTGGGATCAGCTGCGTCGTTTCTGGTGTCGCCAATTGGCACCACTGCAGCATTGACATTGCTGTGGGGCACGGCTGGTACGGCTCCCATTTCTGAGTTGTTGGTTGGCCCTTGAGTCTGCCCAACATGGTTACTCAACGTCATCCCAACGACGGGATAATGCAGATTACATACATCCCGAATCAGAGCCACCTGATCTTCTTCTCGTTGCTCTTGCCCACCCCTAGCGGCACCTGTGACGGAACCCTGGTTCGACCGGTGGAAGAAGTGCCTTGCCCATGCAAACACCCCCTGGGAGACATCCGATGTTCCGGTAATCGAGGCTACATCCTGAGCGGGAGCATGAGATGGCCCCTTTGACCGTTCCTATGTGAATCAGTAACTATGATCGCTTGCGAGCGGACTAACAACTTACAGGGACAGGGTTGGACGCAGAGCCAGACGGGTTTCTAGATGCAAAGAGAGGGAATTTCCTTGAAAGCCTACGAGCCATTGAGAAATCAGTAATTCGTTCAAAATTTCAGTAAAAGGTCTGCGCTGAAGATGTCGACGTGGATTCAGGAAAAGCTTGAAGTTGCGATAAGCGCCCACCCGTCGTAAACACGTTGCAAAGGGCCGCTGACGCACGGGCCACCCACACACTTGTAGTACAAATCACGGAGTCCATAGTTCCCAAGCCCAGTTAATATATACATTATATTGTTGACTTCGTAGTCAGAGCCTCGATCGCTTTGGGACTCAGAACGAACAGTAACAAGACTCCCCCTGACGCCGGTAGCAGTAACGGACGAGGGCAACCAGGTATAACAACGATAGCTTCCATCGGGCGCAGACGCGGTGGGTAGTTAGAGCAACACATCTGATGTGTTGAAGAGACAAACATTCCATAAGCTGTCACAATCTCGGTCCCAGATGCCATGCAACAACCGCAATCTGTTGTAAGACATCTACGGGACCAAGTCTGGGAGTCAAGAGGGAAAACGAGGCTATCTTTTTTGAGTCAGCACATCTGCAGTGGAGATGCGTGTAAGCTAGGGGTAGACGTACCCATAAATCATTCTTGCCATGGTTGTTCCGAGGACTCGCTTCGGCTTTCTACTGGAATTTCATCCAGAGGGATACCCAGAAGGCATAACCAACGATACGCCCAAACACCACCCAAGTCTACCTGTTCCCTGGCCAGACGCTGCCATCAGAAGAGAGAGCCCGCTTGACAGCTATGAGAAGTGACCGGGTTAATCAGTCGCTGCACTGAGCACCTAAAGTTCCCCCACTGAGATTGGCAATTGACGTCTCGTCCGCTTTCCGTACGCGAGTATAGCGTGAGGGTAGTAGAGGAGTCATCCAATAATATCTTGAAACAGAGTTAGCTCGGTGGCATAGTACGGGAATCTCCCTCGCAGTCTTAACTCGCATCGGTGGTTGATAATGACATCGGGACTACTCGCCTTGCGTTGTTATACCACGGCCATTACATGGGGAGTGTCGCGTCGATGACCGGCATAGAGCTGAGTTCGTGCCCTCTCCATCCGCCAAACAGATCCACGTCGCAATTCTGTCCCGTCCACAGTATTGCCTTTTCTGGACATTCCCACGGGCACCGCCACCTGCAAATGTCTGTGCTCGTTGTTGCATAGGAGGGGCACTGAGAGTCTCTACTCGGCATGCGACCAGCAGAAAGGATTCGTCACTTATCGATAATTCTGCACGGAAATGTGGCAAATACAGCCTTTCTGGAAACACACACTGCTTTTGCTTTCTTCACTGTTGCATACCCCGCCATCACCGTTGTAGGGAGCAGGAGAACTCGTCCGTTCCTCTAAACGCTAGCTTAAATTCCATGGCGACGCAAACTGCACATTGAAGCACTCGGAGAGTTCTCGTGCGTGTTGGCGAAAGGCAGTCACTAGCTTCGTTCCATGGGCCGGTCCACCACGTTTGCACTGTCTGAACCTGTGAACACACCCTACGTGGTGGCCATTGCGTACTTGTCTGCACTGGGCTGTAGGATGCACAATGGAACCCCAAGACAATACGCCTCGAAGGACAGCGCCGACGTGGCCACCGGTGCACCCAACTCGGACTCCCACTGCTCACATGCGTCCAACCCATCCTCGCTGTCTATGGCGGTGAGCAATCTGGCTGTCGAGGTTATCAGATCGATAAGGCTTGTCCTAACCTTTGATTAGGGTCGATTATCTGATCCGCCAATGCTATGATGACTTAGAACATCCGCTCAAGAAAAAAAACCATCGTACCTTGTCCTTTTTCTTCCACCTCCCACTCGCGACCTCGAAAAATGGCAGCCATAGGAAAGTCCTATTCTGTCCATGGTACTGGTTAGACCGCTTTCGTACGTGCTTCTAGCATTGCGCCATATTCAAATCCGATCTTTGTCTCGCAGATCAGAGTCACCGCTGTCGCAGCTGGCGTGGAGCTAGAAGAAAACGAATACAAGCACTGCGAGGATAAAAAACAGCTGCGATTCCTCACTAAGTTTCCCCATGGCAGGATTCCCGCTTTTGAGGGCGCCGACGACTTCAACCTAACGGAAGGCGCTGCCATCGCTCGGTATAGTACGTACCATTCTCCTATTCACAATGCTTTGATCGTAGGTGGGAAGGAAGGAAAATATATCGGCTCTTATCCCTGTCAGAATTCATTGTCGACAAATAGTGGCATTTCTGACTGCTGCCATCCTTTTCGTTGAAACCATGTAGGCAAACGATACTTACGGACATCCCATCGTTGCTTCGATTTGTCCAAACTCTGGCTTTCTTGATGGCATGGTTGAGGACACCGCACCCGTCGACCAATGCGTGCACTTCGCATAGACGGAAATACAAACGTCCCTTCGGTACATTTATACGACGATAAACGGACATATTCCTTATAACAAGGGCGTAAATCTGGTAACCTCTCCCTTTCCATTTTTTTCCGACGATTAATGTTCAACAGATCCACACAGCACTGGCTGAGAGTCAACTCCGTGGGTTTAGCACTCTCGAGACAATCCTTCTCACTCGTACCTACCTTGTTGGCAAGCGCTTCGCCCCTGCCGATATCACCGTCGCTTGAATGGATGAGGGCAACCAGGGATAACAACAATAGCCTCCATCGGTTGGGGACGCGGCGGGTGGTTTAAGCAACACATCTATTATTTCCAATCGGCAAATATTCGATGAGTCGTCATAAGCTTGGTCCCAAACGCCACGCAACAGCTACATTCTATTGTAAGACGTCTACGGGACCAAGTCTGGGATTTAAGAGGGGAAACGAGGCTATCTTTTTTTGATCAGATCTAGGGTGGAGATGCGTGTAATCTAGGGGTAGTCATACCCATAAACCATTCTGGCCACGGTTGTTCCGATGACTTGCTTTCGCTTGCTCCCAGGACTTTATCCAGAGGGATACCCAGAAAGCATAACCAAGGACACGCCCAAACACAACCCAATTCCGCCTGTTCCATGGGCGGACACTACCGATGATCAGAAGAGACGGTCCACTTGGTGACTATGACAGGTGATCTTGTTAATCATTCGCTACACTGGGCACCCAAAGTTTGCTCCCCAAAAGTGGTAATTGACATCTCGTTCGCATTCTATCTGCGAGGGGAGCATGAAGGTAGAGGAGCCGTCCAATAATGTCCTGAGACAGAGTTGGCTCGGTGGCATAGTATGGGAGTCTCCTCTCCACCCCCTCCCAGTCTTATGCATCGGCGGTCGATAATGACGTCCAAGAATGCAGAGAAGTCGGATGCAGACATGGCAGAGCGTAGATAGCGTAGACGTCGTTGCGGCCAAGGACTAAATCCACCTGCGAGAAAGCAGTCAGTACCATCACTGCCGAGAGAGAGAGGCCATCACACTGGCGTTCGTGTAGTTTCATGTACATGACAGAACCATTGACTACTTGCACTGCGGGGTTATACCACGGCCATCGTACAGTGTCATCGTTCCATCTGCTCCCCAATCGGATCCGCGTCGCTATTCCGAACCGCCGCGGAATAGCCTTTTCTGGCCATTCTCGCGGGAACCTCCACCTGCAAATGTCTCCACACGTATCCGACTAGCTTCGATAACTCTGCACGGAATGCCGCGTTGCTGGCAACACGCACCGCTTTTTTTTCTTCACTGTCACATACCCCGTCATCACCATCGTAGGGAGGAGAAGGTATCGTCCATTCCTCTAGACCATTGTGCTTTCTCAAATTCCATGGCGATACAGGCTGTAGATTGGAGCACTCGGTGAGTTCTCGTGCGTATCTGCAAAAGGCATTCGCCTCGTTCCATAGGCCGGCCCATCACGTCTGCATCGTCTCACCCTGTGAATGCACCTTGTATGCTGTGATGGCCGTCGCGTACTCATCTGCACTGAGCGCAGGACACGCCTCGAAGGATAGCGTCGATGCAGCCACCGGTGCACCCAACTCGGACCCCCAGTGGTTGCATGCGTCTGACCCGCCCTTGCCGACCACGGTGGTGAGCAAAATAATTATTCATTTATTATGGTTATCAGGTCGGTAACGCTTTTCCCCGGCTATGATTAGGGTCGATTATCGGACCCGCTGATACGGCGATGACTTGGAATGGCCACGCAAGGCAAAAGACTATTGTACCTTGTCCTTTCTCTCTTGACTCCCACTCACGAGCTCAAAAAATGGCTGCCATACGAAGGCTATACACCGTCCCTGGCGTGGGTCAAACCACTGTCGCATGTGCTTCTTGCATCGCGCTGTATTCAAATGCAATTTTTGCCTCACAGATCAAAGCCACCGCTGCCGTAGCTGGAGTGGAGCTAGAGGAACCCGCATACAAGCATTACCAAGATAACAAGATGCCAGAATTCCCTGCTAAGTTTTCCTGTGGAAGGATTCCTGCTTTCGAGGGTGCCGAAGGCTTCAACCTAATGGAAGGCGCTGCCATCGCTCGGTATAGTACCTACCATTCTCGTATTCGCGATTCTTCTGAGATCGCGGGGTGGATGGAAGAAAATATTTCGATAGTTATTCCTGTCAAAATTCGATGTCGACAGAAAGTGGTATTTCTGACGCTGCCATCCTTGTCGCTGAAAATGCGTAGGCGAGTGGTGCTTACAGATAACCATTAGTTGCTTCGGTAGCTCCAAACCCTGCCCTTCCTGGTGACATGGTTGAGGACATCGCACTCATCGACCAATAACTGCGCTTCACAGAGACGGGAATACAAGCGTCTCTTCAGTTCATTTATATGTTGTAAAATGGATATATCCCTCATAACAAGGCCGTAAGTCCAGTGACCCTCCTCTTCCGTCGTTCTGATGGTCAGTGTCCAATAGATCCATGTAGCACTTGCTGGGAGTCAACTCCATGGGTTTAGCACCCCCGAGGCCACTCTTCTCACTCATACCTACCTTGTTAACGAGCGCCTCACCCTTGCTTACATCGCCGTTACTTGTGTCATTTTCCTTTTTGCCTCATATACACCCGATGCCCCGCTGCACAACAGGTATCCAAATGTTCTCTGCCACCTTGACCTCATCATCAATCAACCAAAACTCAAGGATGTCTTTGGGCAACCCACGTTTGTCGAGAAGGCTGTGCAATACATCCCTCCTGCAGAGGAGAAGGGGGAAAAAGAACCCAAGCAACCTGCTCCTGTACCGACTCCTAAGAAGGAGAAACCCAAGAAGGCAGAGGAAGATGACGAGGAGGATGAGAACCCAAACCCAAAAACCCCCTTGATCTCCTACCAAAATCGACATTCAGTTTTGAGAACTGGAAACGCACTTATTCGAACAAGAACATGTGCGGGCCCGGTGGCTCTCAAGTGTTTCTGCGAGAAGTAAGTGTACGAAAAATGTCTTCCTCTTTGTGGAGTTGACTCCCACTCTGGTAGCTTCGACAAAGAAGGTTTCTCAACCTTTATCGTGTTTACTTCAAGTACAATGAAGAGGTGACCATCGTCTTCATGTCCTCCAGCCAGATTAGTGGCTTCTTCAACTGTCTGGAGGCTTCACGTAAATACCTTTTTGGATCCGTGGGTATCACCAGAGCAGCCAATGATTCGATTATCGCCAGTGTTCTGATCCTACGGGTCAAGATGTCCAAGCCCGTTGTCAAGATAGCATCCAGCTATGAAAGGTATAACTACAAAAAAACTGGACATGGAGAATACTGAAGACAAGGCCTTCTTCGAGGGTGCTCTGACCTGGGACTTGGAAATTGACAACCAGAAGCGGCAGGACGGAAAGAAGTGAGTCCGCATTTTTGACATGTTTATGTGAGATACCGATCGTGGACATGTTCTTCTCTCGTTACAGTTCGAGTAAGGGAAGGAAGTTGGTTTGTTGTATCCTCATGATTCATGTGTATCACACTGGTGCTCTGTAGATTTTTTTTTGACGAAGATACTGAATCTACTGGTGGGAGGTGAAACTTTGCATGACATAGAGATCAGAGGTTTTCAACACCACAGCAACGACCGATAACTCCTGTGCGGAGATGAAATAACCCACCCAGGCACTTGGACTTTGTGACCGTATCATGTTTCTCACCTCCGTCTCCAATACTTGTTGATGACACCCATAGGATGCTCAATGGAGAAGTTGATGCCCCCAATGAAGGATCTACCCCTCACCAAGCTCCGAATGTTAGGGTTCACAGTATGATAGTCATGCAGGTCCTTCAAGTCATTGTAAAGTCCTCAAGTGGAACTCTTGATTCAGGTATGAACTTTGGTTATCCAACACAGCAGATGTAACCATCGGTTGACCTTGGTTGGCCTCAATGCTTGGTGCATCTTGGATTAGTGAATCCTATCATGATATTTGAAAGGAACTACACTTGTTCCTGGAGAATTTACACCAGCTGTGGGCTGTCTGTTTCCTTGTGAGTCTTGTGAAGTGGGAGGTGTTATACCCACACACATCTACCTTCACTAAATTCTTTTGTTATGGACAGGGTTCCCTTCAGATTCCTGAGAATGATGGGCTACAAACACTGGGGAAAACTCATTGCATTGCAGAAATACTCCTAACACTCTGAAGCACAGTACAAAATACCTGGTGAAGTATCAAATGCATATTTTGGCAAGTGTGGTTTTGGATATGAACTGCCTTCATATTGCCTATGGGTCAAGCACAGAATGTGAGAAAAGAATGAACCTGTTTCAACTTATCTACTATTCAACACAGTTCATAATGAGCATGTGAATGAGAGACATCCAGACTAGGGAATTGGTTTGTAGCATGTATGCCATTTATCCCCATGAACCATTTGACTCAGATCCAATTCTATACAACAGCCTTTGGGGATGACTGCTGTGGTCCACATTGAGTACAATGGATACCTCACTGATACAGGTATCCAGAGCAGTAATCTGCCTTTTGGACCCCTGATCCAGCCATCATGGTGAAGTTTGACCAATTGAGTCTGTGGTTCCTCACCCCCCCATGAGTGTCCATGAAGCAGTTGTTCACCATCACAGAGTGCATGTGATGGAGTGGATGAAAAGTAAATCTGACATGACCTAATGACTAAAATTGCCTGAATGAGCCAAAATATTCATTTCAGGTCCAAAGCACTCACCATCTACCTTTCCAGGTGGAATAGCTGTATTACTCAGCTCAGATTGGAAGGAGACAATTTCAACTGCTCATGGGTATTGATAATATCTTCATAGGCATTAACATCCCAGACCCTCACAGTGTTGTCCACAGACCCTGACACAATCCTCCAACCATCAGGGGATAATGCAACTGAAAGGACTGCATGTGCATGCCCTTCAAGATGGCTGCCAATCTGGACTCCTCTTTCAGCATCCCAGACCCTCACAGTCTTGTCCTTTGAGCCTGACACAATCCTCTTGCCATCAGGGGAGAATGCAACTGAAAAGACTGCATTTGTATGCCCCTCAAGATGGCTGCCAATCTGGACTCCTCTTTCAGCATCCCAGACCCTCACAGTCTTGTCCTTTGAGCCTGACACAATCCTCTTTCCATCAGGGGAGAATGCAACTGAAAAGACTGCATCTGTATACCCCTCAAGATGGCTGCCAATCTGGACTCCTCTTTCAGCATCCCAGACCCTCACAGTCTTGTCCTTTGAGCCTGACACAATCCTCTTGCCATCAGGGGAGAATGCAACTGAAAAGACTGCATCTGTATGCCCCTCAAGATGGTTGCCAATCTGGACTCCTCTTTCAGCATCCCAGACCCTCACAGTCTTGTCCCATGAGCCTGACACAATCCTCTTGCCATCAGGGGAGAATGCAACTGACCAGACTGCATCTGTATGCCCCTCAAGATGGCTGCCAATCTGGACTCCTCTTTCAGCATCCCAGACCCTCACAGTCTTGTCTCCAGAGCCTGACACAATCCTCTTTCCATCAGGGGAGAATGCAACTGAAAGGACTGCATCTGTATGCCCCTCAAGATGGCTACCAATCTGGACTCCTCTTTCAGCATCCCAAACCCTCACAGTCTTGTCTCCAGAGCCTGACACAATCCTCTTGCCATCAGGGGAGAATGCAACTGACAAGACTGCATCTGTATGCCCCTCAAGATGGCTGCCAATCTGGACTCCTCTTTCAGCATCCCAGACCCTTGCAGTCTTGTCCTTTGAGCCTGACACAATCCTCTTGCCATCAGGGGAGAATGCAACTGAAAAGACCGCATCTGTATGCCCCTCAAGATGGCTGCCAATCTGGACTCCTCTTTCAGCATCCCAGACCCTCACAGTCTTGTCCCAAGAGCCTGACACAATCCTCTTGCTGTCAGGGGAGAATGCAACTGAAATGACTGCTTGTGTATGCCCCTCAAGATGGCTGCCAATCTGGACTCCTCTTTCAGCATCCCAAACCCTCACAGTCTCATCAAAAGAACCTGACACAATCCTCTTGCCATCAGGGGAGAATGCAACTGACCAGACTCCATGTGTATGCCCCTCAAGACAGCTGCCAATCTGGACTCCTCTTTCAGCATCCCAGACCCTCACAGTCTTGTCCTTTGAGCCTGACACAATCCTCTTGCCATCAGGGGAGAATGCAACTGACCAGACTGCATCTGTATGCCCCTCAAGATGGCTGCCAATCTGGACTCCTCTTTCAGCATCCCAGACCCTCACAGTCTTGTCTCCAGAGCCTGACACAATCCTCTTGCCATCAGGGGAGAATGCAACTGAAGTGACTGCATATGTATGCCCCTCAAGATGGCTGCCAATCTGGACTCCTCTTTCAGCATCCCAGACCCTCACAGTCTTGTCCTTTGAGCCTGACACAATCCTCTTTCCATCAGGGGAGAATGCAACTGAATGGACTCCATTTGTATGCCCCTCCAGATGGCTGCCAATCTGGACTCCTCTTTCAGCATCCCAGACCCTCACAGTCTTGTCCCTTGAGCCTGACACAATCCTCTTGCCATCAGGGGAGAATGCAACTGAAGCAACTCCATCCATATGCCCCTCTAAGCCAAGTAGTTGAGCTGCTTTCCAGTATTCCAGACTTCCCACAACTCCAGGAAGGGCACAAAATTTTGGTTTGACTATGCTTGACAGCATTGTTTTCACAGGAAGAAATGCCAGTGCAGAGATATACACATGTGGTGCACTGTGAGAAATTGCCCCATTGAAGACATCAATAAACCTGATTCCCTCTTCTACCACTGTTAATGCATTCTCAAAGGCATCTTGGTTCTGTAATGTTAAATTAGATCAAGATTAATTCCACATACATAGGTGTATCAAGCTCACCACAAGCCACCTTGCAGCAGAGACAAGAGCAGAGGCAGCACTTCCAACTTTCCCCAAAAGACTCATAGCCTCAAGCCAAAATAGAATTTTTTCACTTCCCACAAAGCCCTCCACCAATTGTGCAACAGCAACATTAAATGAGGTCTTCCGCAGATGTTGGGACCAAAATTGAGAGGAGTATGATAAATGAGGGGAAATGCCCCTGCTGATTCTGCTTGGTAAATCTGACACCTCTGCATTGCTTAAGTAGGAACTCTCCAGTCCACAGATGTTGAACCGAAGTTCATCATGAAGAATCTGCAGGGTGGCACTGGCTAAATCATCCACACAAGAGGTGTCAACAAAGTAGATCCCACTCCGTGATCGGTCGGTTAGGAAGTCATAAAAGGATGCATGGAGAGGTCGGACAGGAGAGGTGTGGTCAAGGATGCCACCCAATACTGGGGACATGAACTCGAGGATGACAAAGACATCATAGTGATCCTCCTTGTTGGGGAAGCATGTACGCATGCGATTCAAGGCCGCCATAGGCAGAGGCTCAAGCGTCACCAAGACTTGGTGCATCACAGAACGGTATCGTTCAAGGGCTTTCCTAGATTTCGGCACAGTATTCTCCAGGATCGCCGAGTACATTGTGTCCAAGAGTGATCTTCCCTCTTCGGACTGTAGACTGACCACGTCATCATAGCGCTCCTTCACAATTGCTCCCGCAGTGTTTGGCTGGATATAATCGCAGGCCAGACGAGCCCATTCAAATAGGCAGTCCGCCTTCTGGGAAATCTCCTGGATTTCGGCATCCCCAATGTCTGGTAAATGTCCAAGTTGGTTGCGAACGTAGAGCCGGATATCGAGTTCTGTCAACACCGTAGAAGCATCATCCAGGCAAGTTGCCTTCACATGTGCAGCGCCGTTTAACACACGCTGGATGTCAGGTAATTGGCGGGATGTTACAATGATTCGGATGTTATGGGGAAGATCGCCAGCCCGAGGCCCAAGGACCGACAAGATGTGCTTCCGCGATCCTTCCAGACCACTCTCGTCCAGTGCGTCGACCACCACGACCATGTTTCCAATCATGGTACTAGATACCTGCGACAACGGCTCTAAAATGAGCTTCTCCCATTGTAGCGTGACGTCAGATGTTGTCTTGAGGGAATAGTCCTTCGATAGCACATCAGCCAGAGCTCGTCGGAACGCTGGGTCGTGGTCTGCCAGATCACGTGCAATGGTGGTAAATATCTTTTCCTCGCGATGTTCGGCCTGCCTATCCCGGGCAAAGCAAAAGCACGACCCAAATCCTCCAGTATCCTTGAGCCACAGAGCGATGGTATGTGCAATGGCTGACTTTCCCCTGCCGGCCTGCCCATGCAGCCAAAGAATGCGTGGAACGTTTTCATCATTAGCTTGGATCCAGCTGACGATCTCCGTGAGGACCTCGGTTCTAGTGCCGTCTAGACACTTCTTCGTCGTATTGACTCCCGCGCCCCCTGCGTAAGCCATGCCTTCCAGGCTCCGATCTTCACGTAGGAAATCCAAATCCCCATGTATGAGGTCCAGTTTCCCGTGCGCGAGGTTCAGATTTTCAACTACGTGATGCACGTTGGCGTGAATGTCCCGGACTGCACGATCCCGGTACTGTTGCATCAAGTCATTCAATATCTTGGTATAACCATCCGTTCTAGTTTGCGTCTCGGACTTTATATCCATTATATTCTTTCCAAATCTCTTCCCTGGGAATAATTTCAGTCAGCCATGCAATAAAAGGTGCAACCGACATACAGAAGCTTGTCGTCTGCGAGTAATCCTTGATGAACCGGGCCGCATCACTTGTCACCTGTGCAATCTGCCCCAAAGTTGCTTTCATACTATCGATATTCTGAATGGTATCGTCTTCCAGAAGAAATTCATATACCGTCCTGACTGTACCAAAAAGGTCGGACACGTCGCGGTCAAGGTTAGCTTGATTGATGAGTGCCTAAAGGTGGTTGTATAAGGTGACCAGCACATACAGCCGAAGCGTGAACGTACCTGGGCAGCAGCGGTTAAGATCCCCAGTGCGATCTGGGCATAAGGGTGAACCTACAGGCTTACATCAGCACTGCTGGCTGACGGGAGGATGAAGTCCCTACCTGGGCGATAGTAGTAACGACGGAGCTAAAGACATGGAGAGGCTGAAGGTATGTGTCACTCAAGGTTTGGACGTTCGCAACTGCGGCATCAGCCTGTGTAACGAGGTCGATGGCTGTTTGACCGACACGTGGCATGAGCGCCATCCGCTCGAGGCCTTGTTGAGCAGTATCGAGTTCACTGCCTACCGGTGCCGGTGCCAGAGTGGGTGTAGTATTCGCGCCGTTGTTGGGATCAGCTGCATCTTGACTGGTGTCGCCGAATTTCCCGACTCTAGTATCGACATTGCTGTCAGGCACAGCTGGTACAGCTGCTGTTTGCGGGTTGTCGGTTGGTCCCTGAGTCTCCCCAGCCTGAGCTTCTTTTCCTTGCTCTTGCTCACTCCTAGCGGCACCTTTGACTGAACCCTGGCTCGACCGGTGGAAGAAGTGCCTTGCCCGTGCAAACACCCCCTGGGAGACATTGCCCGATGTTGCAGCAATTGAAGCTACATCACGAGCGGGAGCTTGAGACGGCCCTTTTGACTGTTCCTACGTGAATCAGTAACCGTGATCGCTTGCGAGAGGACTAACAACTTACAGGGACAGAGTTGGACGCAGAGCCAGGCGGGTTTCTAGATGCAAAGGGACGGGGTTTCCTTGAGCGCCTACGAGCCATTGAGAAATCAGTAATTCTTTCAAAGTTTCAGTATAAGGTCTGTGTTGAAGATGTCGACGTGGACACAGGAAAGGCTGGAAGTTGCAATAAGCGCCCACTTGCCATAAACACACCGCAAAGTGTTGCTGACGCACGGGCCACTCACATACTTGTAGTGCACGTCATACCCATAGTCCCCAAGCACAGTCAATATACACATTATACAATTGTTGACTAGTCAGAGCCAGGATCGCTTTGGGACTCAAAGGCAAATTGGTAACAAGATTTCCCCTGACGCCAATAACAACAACGGATAAAGGCAGCCAGGTATATCAACGATAGCTCTCATCGGTCGGGGATGCGGCAGGTGGTTTGAACAACACTCTATTGTGTTGAGAGAGATATTCAAAGAGTCGTCACAAGCTTGGCCCCAATGCCATGCGACAGCCGCGATCCGTTGCAACACACTATTGTGTTGAGAGATATATTCAGACTCGTCACAGGCATGGTCCCAAATATCATGCGACAGCCGCGATCTGTTGCACGAGATCAATAGGACCAAGTCTGAGGGTTTAGAGGGAAAACAAGGCTATCTTTTTTTGATCAGCACATCTGCGATGAAGACACGTGTAAGCGAGGGGTAGACATACCCGTAAATCATTCTTGCCATGGTTGCTTCGATGACTCGCTTCCGCTTGCTCCTGGAATTTCATCCAGAGGGATACCCAGAAGGCATAACCAAGGACACGGCCAAACCCGCCTGTTCCCTCGCCAGACGCTGCCTCAGAAGAGAGGGTCCACTTGACAGCTATGACAAGTGAACGGGTTAACCATCCACTGCAAGCACCTAAAGTTCCCTAACTGAAAGTGGCAAATTGACGTCTCGTTCGCTTTCTGTCCGCCAGTGGAGCGCAAAGGTAGAGGGGTTGTCCAATAATGTCCTGAAACAGAGTTAGCTCGGTGGTATGGGAGTCTCTTGGCTTCACTCCCCCCCAGTCTTAACTTGCATCGGTGGTTGCTACCGGCGGCATTGCCTTTTCGGGCCCTCCCATGGGCAGATTTGTATTCGGCCCTACTCGGCACATATCAACGACTCGTCGTCGTGAATACTAAACTCTGCACGGAATGCTGCCTTGTTGGCCACATGTACTGCTTTTGTTTTCTTCACTGTCGCATACCCTGTCACCGCCGTCATAGGGAGCAGAAGATCTCATCCGTTCCTCTAGGCCATTGTGCTAGCTCGAGTTCCGTGGTGACACAAGCTGCAGACTGAGGTCCTTGGCGAGTTCTCGTGCATATGTGCAGTACACCCCGCCTGCAGAGGAGAAGAAGGAAAAATATCCTAAGCAAGCTGCTCCCGTGGCCCCTGCTAAAGAGGAGAAACCAGAGAAGGCAGAGGAAGATGACGAGGATGAGAACCTTGTCCCTACACACCCCAAACCCAAAAACCCCCTTGACCTCGTGCCAAAATTGACACTCAATCCCAAGGACTGGAACATGCTTATCTAGACATGGACACGCATGGGCTCAGTGGCTCTATCGAATGGTCTACGAGAGGTAAGTTTACGGAAAATGTATTCCTCTCTGTGAACTTGACTCCCACTGCGTGTAGCTTCAACAAGGAGGGCTTCTCAATCTATCGTGTTTACTTCAGATACAATGAGGAGCTGACCCTTATTTTCATGTTTGGCGGTCTCTTCAACCGTCTGGAAGCTTTCACGTAAATATCTCCTCCGGTCCGTAAAGTGTCTTCGGAGCAGCCAATGATTTGATTATTGCTGGTGCTCTGGTCCTGTGGGGTCAAGATTTCAATCCCGTTGTCGAGGCAGCACATGACTATGAGAGGTACGAGTACAGGAAACTGGACCTCGAGAACTCCGAAGACAACGCCTTCTTCGAGGGTGCTCTAGCCTGGGATTTGGGAATCGACGACAAGAAGCGGCAGGATGGAAAGAGTGTGAGTTTGTATTTTTGGCTTGTTTATGTGAGATACCGATCATAAACATGTTCTTTTCTTGTTACAGCTCAGGGGAAGGAAGGAAGTCGGTTTGTTGTATCCTCACGATTCACATGTATCACGCTGTTACTCCGTAAATTCTTTCACGAGGTTAAGATACTGAATTTACTCATGGAGAGTGAAGCTTTGCATGACACCAGAGCTCAGGCTGTTCAACACCCCAAGGGTGACCCTTCCACGACACCTGTGCGGAGATGGGATGCCCCGCCCTGGTACTTGGACTTTCTGACCGTATCCTGTCTCCCGCCTCCATCCCTAACAGTTGACGATAACACTCATAGGACGCTTGACATCGAAGTCAATGCCCCTTGAAGGTTCTATCCTCCGCGACGCTCAGAATAGTGGGGACCACGG
The DNA here is from genome assembly GCA_024663475.1 of Pisolithus thermaeus. Lineage (NCBI taxonomy): Eukaryota > Fungi > Basidiomycota > Agaricomycetes > Boletales > Pisolithaceae > Pisolithus > Pisolithus thermaeus. The sequence goes on from JANFAF010000005.1 coordinate 777,393, forward strand.
TATGGTAGTCATGCGTTCCTTCTTCAAGTCACCGTAAAGTCCTCGATTGGAACCCTGGATTCAAGTACGAACTCGGGTTATACGACACAGCAGATGTAATCATCGGTCACCCCGGTTGGTCTCTATGCTTGATCCATCTCGGATCAGTGGAACCTACCGTGATATTCGAAAGGAGCTACCTTACTCCTCGAGAACTCGCATAAGGCGTTGGCTCTCCATTTCCTTGTGAGTCATATGAAGTGGGAGGCATTGGCAGATATCGATAGCTCACCAGCCAGGCTGCACAGAAGAAAGGCCTTGTGATGTTCAGTTACTCGAGGTTCTAAGCAGTTACTGCGTTAGCGCCTGCAGACGCATTTTCAGTGGCTGTGCTCTGCCTCTTATGTAATGGTGTTGGATCTTTAAATGTCCCGGAATCATCTTCAGTTTGGACCCCTTTCTGAGTGCAGGCATGGTCGTCCTAATGTCAAGGTAATTCTGACATTTCGTATCCAAGTGAGGCACTGAATTCGTGACCGAGCTAGTGACTGATATCTACACGAAACTATCTATCAAGCATTTTCAGAACGCGGTCCTGAGACGTATTCACCTGCCTATCCCTTTATCCATGCATCGACACGTTGCAGCCATCTTTATCCTTGAAAACCCCAGATTTCTGAGCCACCTCTTGAATGGGTGCTACGTCATCTTATGCCCTTCAGCCGAGCTGCCTCCACCACCAGGGCTACTCCCACTCATTGGCACGTCGTTGGAACATGGGTTTCTACTTCACCTATGCCAATCTGCATTGTTGAGGCCCCATCTCCCTTTCTGCTTGCGTTCACGGGTCATAGGGTGGCCTTCCGAGCTCGCATCCCAGTTGGCAGCAACATGGTCGTCCGAAGGTACTTCTCTTGCTCTTTCTATTATCCCAACACGTTGGCACCGGTGGCTGGAATTTTTGCGGTGCTATTTTACTCAGTTGCTCACGGGTCACGTATCACTGATGGCGATGAATACTTTGCTTCGACATATCCGGCTAAAGCCAACCTTGTGAAACACGAGGTTACATTTGCCTGGGTTTGCGGACAGACAAATACACCCATTGGATATGTCCAGCTCACCCACTTGGTCGATGACCAGGGTCATCTTCATTCTCTTATTACAGGGCTAGCTGTGGATGAGGACTTCCGTCGCCGTGGTTTTGGTCGTGCGATGCTCATGCACGTCATTGCTAGAGTTCCTGCGAAGGAGATCTGGGTAGAGGTATGGGAGGACAATCACCCAGCAAGGAAGTTGTATTCTGTATGTGGATTTGCGATGGGAAAGAAACAGGAAACGCTAACACGAAGAATAATCATGCAGAGCCCTCTATAACTCTTCCCCAGCGAGCTTTAGTGAGTGGCGTTTGGTCACCTGATAGTGAGTTTCATCAGCGCAACTTAAGGTTTACTGACCAAAAGCACACTTGAAGACTCTAAGTGGCCGGGACACTTTACTCAGCATCCAGGCTGGCTTACCCACGTCGGTTGACTTGCTGTAAAAACTTTGTCTGATTGACATTTTCGAGCACCGTATCTACTGACAACTCGGTATATGCCGCAGCTTCTGTGGCTACGAGGCGGTTGGGTGTGATAACAACTGGCCTGCAGCGAGGACTGCGCTCGGAGATGACATCGCATCCCACAGAAATGGCATCCCTTGGAGTCCTGCGTAGTCTCACAATGCACAGCAGGGATACCAACCAGTCGTTGATCATGATGACATTGTTCCATGGGGGTACTGACTGCGACAGGGGTGCACTTGTACCGAGGGATTCGGAGTTGCTCAGGGTCAGTGCTACTATAAATTTGGATGATCACAAGGGATGTTCGCCCAAAAGTGAGTCCAGGGCGTAGAAGATATCTTGCAGTGAACACTGAAGGTCAGCAACTTCCTGTCCGGCAACGGTTCAGCATTGCACTACTGATAAGCCTCGCTCGAACAGCAAAACCTAGCCTTGTACGACCCCCGCCATATGAACCAGCGAAGAGGTTGGAAATAAACTGGTTGTAACGTGTGCCTCCGACTAGTGTTGTATGCATCTCGACCTCAGGCCCTGAGCCGGGCCACGTACAACACAACCTACTGGTAATTTGAACCTCTTCACCCTTTACGTGGCATTGTCAAGGAATAGTAGCGTTTAACAATCCGTTCGCTTGGAGATTTTGACCGTAATCTGTTCCTGGCCTCGCACTCCACGGAACTGACAGACGAGGACAACTGCCTCGAACACCCAAACCAAGAAATGAGGACACTATGGAATAAAGAAAAGGCTCACAAGCACAGCTCTCCATAGTAAAGCTGTTCTTCGTGCCAATGTATATATTACCTCGCTTGCAGACGGCCTCTTTTATAGCTAAGTTATTCATACTGTTTTGCATTTTGTGCGGAGCGCTCTTTACGGCAAGAGCTGGTTAGTGGATTCATTTCCAACGAATTATGGTGGTGGAGAATTCTTCCTTGCAAGCAAGCAAAGTAATGTCGAAGAGACAAATGATCAGCCGTAAGGTCGGTCCCAAACGCCATACGACAGCCGCAATCTGTCTAAGAGATCTATAGAACCAGGTCTGAGATTGAAGAGGGAAAACGATGGAATCTTTTTGCAATCGGAACATCTACGGTGGAGATGCGTGTAAGCTAGGGGTAGACATACCCGTGATAGTTGTTACGGTGAGTCGCACCCACTTGCTCTCTGGATGTTATCCAGACGGGTACCCAGATGGTATAACCGAGGACACGCAGTTTTTGCCCAAATACCACCTATGTGCACCTATTCCCTAGGGAGACGCTGCCATCAGAAGAGAGGATCCACCAGGGGACTATGACAAGTAAACGGGTTAATCATTCACTGCTTTAAGCACCTAAAGCTCCTCCGCTGAAGATAACATTCCACGTCTCATTCACTTTCTATGCGCGAGTGGAAGGTGAAGGTTGAGGAGTTATCCAATAATATACTGAAACAGAGTTAGCTCGGTGGCATAGTACGGGAGACTCCTCTTCACCCCCTCCCAGTTCTCCAGTTCGATCTTGCATCTGCCATGGCCGATAATGACATCCAAGAATGCAGAGGTTGGCTACAGACATGACACAGAGTAGATAGTGTAGGCAGATGATATTGCGGCCAAGGTCGAACCTGTGCAAGACCCGCCTGCAAGAATGCAGTCAGTACCATGCTTCACCTGACAACCCTACCAAGAGAGAGGTCATCATACAGACCATGGCAATAGCAGGGTCAACTTCCGAGGTCTCCTTCAGTTGTGTGCACCTAACCAAATCGGCTCGTTGGGGGCAAAGAACCATTGTCAAGATCGGGACTCCTCACGACGTGCGGTTGTACCACAACTACCACATAGACAGTCCAAAGAGGTGAGTTCGTGCCTTCTCTGCTCGTCGTTCAGTGTACTTTGACGTTGAACTCCGACCAAACACGTGACCTCTGCATTGGTATATATGTGCATCGTTCTAGGGGTGCAGGTGCAGTGACCACTAAGAGCCCTCATCGAGTCCATCCCTCTCGTGTTTGTTCCCGATCGTCATTCCGGAGTCCGATTTATAACATATCCCTCGTCTTCTTCAACCCAGTAGTGCCCACTCCTATTGATCTCACTTTTCCGTGCTCCGATTACCCCGTCTCTTCGCCAGGCGACGGATCGGCACTATGCCCCTCCAGCCATCTCAAATTACCGAACCGGTACCCCTTATCTCAACGGGGAGATACCTTCCCACTGCTCAGGACATCCTCATCGTTAGATCTTATTTTCTACTGCTCAAGAAACCTCTTTGTTATGAACTCGTCGACATCATCTTAGATGAAGCCTGCTACTGGGCTCACAGCACGGTCGAAGTGGAATATCCTGCTTCTGCAGACCCATCGATTGGACAGGATCGCATGTACCTGCGCACGCTCCCTCTTGCTATGCCCGGTACTGAGGGTGATTTCGTCTTTTCCCCTCAAGATGTCAAGGATATTCGCCTCGGTCCGGGCCCTGGAAGGAGTAATCTCTCCGTACATTCCAGATTACATCCATGCCGTCTGATCGTCTTTGAGCTATGGAGCCATGACCAGGGCTGGTCTACCAACAACCCCAATGATCACGGAACGTACAAGGGATCGTATACCTGGTGGGACGCTTCCGTGGAGACACCACAGCCGAAGATTACTGGTAATACAGAAATCTCCTAGCCGTCTTCTCTAGTATTCGCAGATGCCGAGGCGATCCCGGATGGGTCCCCCGTGCGGTTCCACCAGCATGAACAGCTCCGTCCCCCCGTACCCAACGAAAGATCACTCCAGCGCAACTTACATGCGGTGAAAGAGACACAACACCATATAGTGGAGTGGAGTTACGCTGATACGGCTGCCTCGACGGTGGATCAACAGGATCTCTATAATTGTGGACGAGGTCCATTGTCAGCCGATGGGAACTTCGTGCGTAACCTGAAAGTCGGGGATTGTATTGCACTGTGGGCAAGTGCGAGATTCCGGGAATGGGAGATGCACGTGGAGAGGGCAAAGATCAGTGTCTACTGGGCTATCTAACCGTCATAAAGTTCTTATGCTAGTCCCTCACTTGAGCTCCCCAGCACCATGTCCTATCCCCGATCGTCTCGTACTCCTCGTCCTGATGTTTGACCTTTAGTATTGCTTTGACTCCGTATTTGATGACATGCCTCAGCATAGATAGCAGACTCGTCCCCTTCGCCGATATCGTGCTCGCGTAGCTTACATAAATCATCTGTTCTTGTTCTTGGAATGGAATGGGTGGAGGTGCGATTACCTGCAGAGTGTTGGCAGTCCTAAATGCCAACTGCAGACAAACGTTTCCTAGGGTTTCCATGATAACCTTCGCTATAGTCTGTCCCCCGCCGCCACTGCCTTCGAGTACTAACGACAGCATGACTCACGATAGCAGAAAAGTGTTTGAAAAACAAAATGTGCTGCAGGACCTCCTTGTTCATCTTCACAACGAGCGTGCTCCTGAGAACATCGTTCACCGCGACCTTGTCCGGTAGGAAGCCGTAAAAGGAGTGTGCTGTTAACCCAACGTTGCAGATGAAATCTGGGCTTCCAATGCGAAGTGGGAAAACCAGATATTTGTTGACGACGATGACGTTGATGCGCGGGGACGTTGGCCACAACAGACAAGCAGGTGATCATCGGTGCTAACGCATATTTGGATGGCCGCAGGGGACGTTGACATTGGTAAGAACTCCAGTAAACAGGAGGCATCCCATGGATGTCCAGAACAAGCCAGTATCTAGATGCCGAGGATCAACGCCTTCCTGTCCAACGTTTGTCCGCCATCGATAATTTCATACCAGGTGCACAAAACCTCGCTGTGCGACTGCCGCTAGATGAGTTCACGAAGGACGGTACACGTTGCAGCAATTGGGCAAAGCACTTTGGTCTTTGCATGCGCCTTCTCGAATAGCCATAGTAGGGCCAACGGTGACGTTTTCGTTCGGGTCATTCGCAGCCAAGATAAGTGGGGTAGTCCGGTTGCGGATATCCAGATCCTCCAAGTTGGAGGTGATTGTGCGGTAGCCGGATGCAAAGGCACGGTCGTTCTACGATGTTTCAAGGAGAGGGCGTCAGTCGTATGTCGCCTGTGTACCTGCACCTTTCGACCTGTCAGGATCGGGTCACGGGGACTATGGGCAGTTAAGGAGTGTTTCACACATTAGCTTTCAGTAATGCCTTGCTTCGTGGAAGGCTCCACAATCTGAGATGAATCACAAGAGAAGCCACGAGATGGTTGATTGTGCGGGACCCTTATAGATAATGCGAGTGCACAGATATTTTGTGAACTGAAACGTGACAAAACCATCGTTCATGAGGGAGTGGTACGAGTGAAGCTGGAGTAGGACCGGGGGAGGACCCTTGGGAGCGTCGATCATCATATCTGGCACTGTGACTCCTGAGTGGCAAGAAAAAGACAGCCGGCTTCCCGCTGCAAGTATCCGTCGCGGGAGCCCCCTGCGAACAAGTCGTCGGTTATCAGATTGCGCGGTTCTCTTGAGTTCCGGCACCATGATTATGTAATCTAACATTCCTTTGTCGCCACAAGCCAAACATGTGCAAATACAGCGCCCTTTCGTGCTCCGCTGTTTTTTTCATTCTTGCGTGTCTGCTGCCAACCACAACCAGCTAAAGCTCGACGCTCGACGCTCGACGCGCGGGAAAACATAAAAATGAGTAACCTGCGTAATCGTATCCTCTTCGTCAGTGGCTTCCATCCGTCGACCCGTGCCCGCGACTTGGCCTTTGAGTTCGAACGGTGAGTCGGCTCAACATTCTTTCTTCGGCTGAATATTCATCGCTCATTTCTTCAGTTTTGGACCCCTGGTACGGTGCGACGTTCCTGCTCCCCGCAATCCTCACGCTAGTTCCAACCCGTAAGTACCACTACGTACCGTTTTTTCCAGCTTCTCTAGTCGACTTGGGGATCGAGGGACGATGACTCCGATACCGTGACGTGCCCCCCAAAAAAGTAAATAAATGGACGCGAGCCTGCATAGATATCGCCCGTACGATTCGGTCCTCCGCTCGCGGGTTCGTCGTCGTCATCGATTGCGATTGCAATTTCACGCACGCGGCATTGTTCGATGTCGATCGATGTTTTACGCGCGTCCTCTTCAATTTCCGAATTTCCCATTCGCATTTCGCACGTTCGCGTAACACGATCGCTCATGCTCAAATCTCGCATTTCGTGCCTCTTCCCTCTCCGTCTTGTATAGCTATGCATTCGTCGAGTTCCGCAGCCAGCGCGACGCTGAAGACGCCTATTACGACATGTACGTGCCTTGCCCTCGCTGCGCTGTCTCTCGCCATACGTTTACGCCCACCCCTGCAGGCACGGACGATACTTCGAAGGCTGTCGACTGAGCATCCAGGTCGGTATACATCATGTGTGATTTCTGTTGCAAACCTTGCTGATCTCTCTGTACCCTAGTGGGCGAAAAACCCTCCCTCCTCGGTTTGGCGCTACGACCGACGCTCCCCGCCTCACCGGTCTACTCGTGAACGCGAGCGCGAACGTTCCCGCAGTCCCCGCCGCCGTTCCGAGAGAGACTACAGGGATGAGAGAGATAGAGATACCGATAGAGGTAGAGACGACCGAGACAACAGAGACAGCAGAAGGAGGCGAAGCAGGACTCCCGACAGGAGGCGTAGCCCTACCCCTGAGCGAAGGAGGGACGACCGTGACCGTGACCGTGGTCGCACACCTCCCCTGGATGACGTCAAAAAGGACGACGATCGTGAAAGGGCTCGTGCTCAGACACCTCCCTACGATCACTAAGGTTAAGTGTATCGGCCATGTTTTCTTTGCTACGTTTCGAGTTTTTAAAAAAAATCGATAATGCCGTATATTTCGTGCGCTACTTGTTACATTTTGAATTTTATTTTGAGCTTCCCTGAGTCCTTAAACGCGCGTCTGAGTCTCATAAGACAATCTCGTTCCGAACATGACTCCACCACTCGTCGGAGTGTGGGTCCAGGAGTTTTGCCTGTATGTAAAAGTGAGCGGACCTTTTTTCCGTGAAAATTCAGGAGACGGCATGACAACGGCCGCTGCTGTTGTGTCACAGACTAATAGGACAGCCGTCAAGCAGGGGTGACGTTTTAATCGCGGGTAATACACAGGACCCATCTCCCGTTGTACATAAACCGCCATCCATTTCGCTCTTCCTGTCTCTGACCGCGCTCAATGATACCTTCTCTCGGACTGGATCCACTAGCATCGTTGCTCGCACCTCCCGCCAATGAAACCCCACAGCAAAAGGCAGCGAGGGAACGCGCAGAAGCAGAAGCGCGCAAGGTCAGCGAGGCCATTGATGAACAAATCCGCCAGGAAAGAATCGCCATGAAAAAGAGAGGTCCCGTAAAAGTCCTCCTCCTGGGCCAAAGCGAGAGCGGTATGTTCGAGTTTCTAACTTCCTCCCCCCCCCTCCCCTCCCTCCTTCCTTGCATGCGTTTGACATTACCTCTGCTCTCCAGGAAAGTCATCTACGATAAAGAGTACGTTCTATTTTTGCTCGAGTCAATAACAAATAATTGATGAATGTCCCTTCTCTCCATCCAGATTTCCAGCTTCGCTACGCACGAGACCAATGGATGGCAGAGCGCCTATCTTGGCGAACGGTCGTCTATCTCAACCTCGTTCGAAATGTTGTAGAGGTCCTAGATATCCTCGTTCAAGCAATGGAAGCAAAGGGTAATGGCAGGCGCTCAACCTCATCCGCCGACGCCGCAGACTCTGACAGAGAACGTCGCTCTCAATCCTCGAACAATAGTAACAAGTTCTCAGACAAGTACTCTCTGTTGAAGCTTCGCTTGGCGCCGTTGCGAAGCGTCCTTACAGACCTCGAAAGACGCGTTGGACCTGGCTCGCTGGAAGTTTCTTCTCCGTCAAGCCCAACTTCGGAGAGACACATGCCGTTTGGACGAGAGAGCGGGATGGGAATTGGCTCAAGTAATGGTCGGAAAGTTGATAAGCATCGACCGCCAACAGGAGAGGGACGGACCGGCTCACCCAAGATGCCGAGAGAAGATCACGATGAAGTTACGGACATCCTTCTGGCCTGCAAGGATGACATGAAAAACTTGTGGGAGGATTCGTTGGTACAGGAGCTCTTGAGCCAGAGGAAAGTGAGGATTGAGGATTCGTCCGGATTGTGAGTACTCAGACTTGCCGCGACACCATTACCACATACTAATATCGGAGCCTAATAATAATATAGCTTCCTAAATGACATCGACCGTATCGTTTCGCGGGATTATGAACCTTCGGACGACGACGTTGTTCGGGCCCGGTTGCGTAGCGTAGGTGTCCAGGAATACAAGTTCACTGTGGCAGCAGGTCCGTAGTTTATTTCTTATCGCAACTCCTCGCTATGCCCTAGACGCCAGCTTATTAGATCAGGGAAAGGAATGGATCATGTACGATCTCGAAGGCACACGCTCAATGGTGAGCCGGATATGTTCCCCTTCAGTTCGTACTAGCGAGTACTCATGAAACACAGCGCGCGACGTGGGCGCCATTCTTTGATGACGTGAACGCGATCATATTCCTAGCCCCAATATCATGTTTCGACGAACAGCTACGAGAGGATCGGAACGTTAACCGCTTGGAAGATAGTCTGCAGTTGTGGCGCACCGTCTGCTCTTCCCGCATACTAGCCAAGACACAGATCATCCTCTTCCTCAATAAGTGCGATATTCTGCGCAATAAGCTGCAGCGCGGAGTACAGGTGAAGACCCACGTCCCAAGTTTTGGGGATCGCAAAAATGATGCTGCTACCGCAATGAGGTGTACGTAATATACGTTATCTCTCTTGGCGCTTCGTTTGGACTCTTCGGAACAACTTCCTTTTTCACGTTTTACTTTTTTTCGCCACGAACGGACGGAACCTGATATAACCTACTAGATTTCCAGCACCACTTCAAAGAGATTTTCAAAGCTAGCTCACCGGAGCAACGGGCCCTATACGCATATTTCACGTCAGTAGTAGTGAGTCAGGTATCGGCGCTTGAAGAAGCTTTTTTTAATTAGCACCTCTAGGATACCCAAGCAACTTCAGCTACGTTGACCATGGGTAAGTACCAATTCCATGCCATCTACTAATACATGGGAAAAGAATGATGGCAAATGGACTGACTTGATCATTCAAATGTTTTACAGTGCAAGACAGCGTCCTTCGTCAGAATTTGCAGACCGCGAGACTCGTATAGACCACGTCCGACTTGCCGGGCCTTTTTTCTTGTTTCTTTCTCCCATTCGTATTATGCTGACATTAATCTGATGTTCCGATACCATGTGTACCCCTACTGATTAAATATTGTCTTATTAAGTTTACTATTCGTACGTCGATTGGTGTTGCTGTCGAACCGAACTCAACTCGATGTAAGTTTACTTCGATTCGAATTTTGCGTCAGCTTGGTACAGTTCGACGGTGTGAAGCAGAACGAAGTGTGAATCGAACTGTAACAGAAGTGGTGCATAGTACCATAACGGGCTATCTACTCGACAGTCTTGACGCTTTGGCGGCCATGTTATCACGCAGCAACGCGATTGGACGGAACGTTTAGCGACTTCGTTTGACTACACTTCAGTAAGTCGAGGTGCAGCCGAACTACCACTTCAATTCGACTCGGTCCGGCGGGTCGCAACACTAACGTCGATCATTAGACCGAAAGGGATGACTTCGAGAAAGCTCCTGCAAAGAGTATCCGCTAACCGTGCATAGTGCTCAAAGTGGTCGTCACCGTGAAAGATGGGTAGACTGGATAACCGGAAGGAAGAACGTTGCAAATTGACTTGTCCGCAGTAGAGGCGAGGTCGTCAGGGGTGGATGGCATGAGAGACTGAATATCGAGTGCACGGGCCGACTCCCGTCCAACCCGCCACGTCAAATCGTGTGTAGGTACTTCCGTAACGGCAGAGCAACGCCCGGGAGCAAGAAGACAGGCACATGATCACGAAAGATAGGAACAACTTACTCGATGTTGCGACCTGTATCTTTGCAGTTGCAGATAGTCAATCCACAAATATAATACCCACCAAGGGACTTATACAAATCCCACAGGAAGAACCCTGGTGCAAATGGTTTCCCCTCGTCATGGCCGCCGATCGCGTAAACCCGTTAGGCTACATGTTGACAGACGCGAACCCCATACGATCAAATGAGTTCTTGCAAGGCACTGCTCGGTGAGACGCTAACTTGAAGCGAGGTGATCATCTTTCAGGCATGCGGGCAAACACGTCGAATGGATGAATTATTGCCCAAGACTTGCCTTTCGACCCGGGGGGTGATGGGAGTTTCCTCCATGGACCATAGCTATGGCCCCCCAGAGAAGAAAGAAGGGGAATAGAAACCCTTCTCACCCGAATTCTCGACCACACATAGAGCAAAACCTATACACCGAGCTCCGACAATTGTTCCGCACACTCATATAGATGCGTATCGTCGACAACCATACCTATACGAACCTGTTGACCTGTTTGGCCACTGCGGCTCAAGTTCAAGAGGGAGTAAGTTCAAACTGCCAGCACGACCCACGCTGTAACCTCACGTACCTCTCCTGGGCGTAAGCTCTGCGTTGATCGATCCAGGTCGTCATCCTGATCTTCTGCTCCCAGATCTAACCCAGACCTTTGCGAATGTCATGAGTTCAACCGCGTCTGATCATTCCGCAGAATTTGGATAGGTAAAGGTCAGACACGCTAAAGGGGTGTCGAGCGAGAGACCTTTCCACAAAACAACAAACATGATGTTCTCTCGCAGTAACCAAGTTAACGTTCCGTGCCCACACACACGGACATTCCGGATATTGTCGGAGTAGTATCAACGTGTTGCACAGCTTAAGTACTCGTAGTCCGGTTCAAACACGAAGTTCGGTTCCAGGATATCGTCGCCTCGCAAGCGCTAGCGATCGGGCCTGACTTCACCAGAGAAGCTATGTAAATCTGAACCTGGACAGTCAGGCCCGTGGTGCTCCTTTTGTTCGGGACATCGAACTAAACTTGACTGAGTTATTGTACGAGGCAATTTTGTTTTAAACCGGCATCAAGGAAAAGCTCGCCGCAGCTTTTAAACGAAGCTTCTAGGAACTAAGTACATTGGGGAGGCGAAAAGGTGGTAGGTCGCGCAGTACTTACAGATTTAAACGGCGAGATTTTTGCCATTGGATGAGGTTCGAGGTAGCCATCTGGGCAATTGGCTTGTGCTATCCTGACACATACCCGAACCAGAAATTCTAGCCGAAGTATGCAATTTAGTACCGCCCGAAATGATTTGAGAAATTTGCTTTGTTTATTTCATCTCAACTAAATTCGTGGCCTGATCCATGTCCAAAAGTGGTACACCTGTGTTGCCAGACTGTCCAATACCGCCGGCGCTGACGGCATCAGGGAAAGTACCCAAAGCCATGCCCTTTATCATGACTTCATCGGCCTCACGCCGAGCCTGCTTAGCACGCAGGAAGACTATGCACGAGCTGAATACCATGACCACACACCCATTGAGGATGAGTGAATTATGCATGTTGTAAGGCGGACTAGCAGTCGACGGAGCACGGAGAACACCTTCCACTGAAACGACAAATATTAGTGATGAGGGCATGCTATGCGACGTAAGGAGAAAGCAACAACTCACCCAGGATCAGCACGATAGCGCATAGATTCCCACTGTCGCAGGCCATCAAGAAAACAACTTTTCAAAAGGAAGAATGTACTTACGAACACAACAGAACAGCCGAACTTCCATTTGCATTCCTTGTCAATTCGACTCCAAGTTCTAATGCTAGGGGCAACATAGATACGCTGCAGCTCCCAATCATGGCCATCAAAACAAAAAGAACTGCAGTGTTATTTGGTGTAACTGTGCATCGGCAGGTCAGAAAAAGTACCCAACAATAAAATATGGCAAGTCCGAGTTGCATGAAGGACTGTCACTTACCAGCCCAGATCAACGATAACCACATCAAAGACACAATGGGTACAAGGATCCTGAGCGTCACTCCCATACTGTGCGTGAACACACGATCAAATAGTGGGGCAGAGACCACAGCTGCAGTAATCCCGGACAATAACAACGTCGCACCCAGGCGACCACATGTAGCAGCTGAATAGCCGACAGGTTCCTACTCGTGAGTTTTATCACGTAGATCAAACGGATCGAAGTTGGGACGAATTCCTCAAAATAAATTTGAGAAAAGACGTACAAACCACTGAGCTGACAAGACGCTCAGTACACTAATGGCACCATCTAGGCCTCCAAAGACGAGCGTCAGGATCACAAAGTCGACTCGTTCACGGAGCGACATATATGCCTCTTTGGAGACTGGGAGGCCTAGCATGGCACGGCACATGGAAGCAAGAGATAACGGTGGCTTAGAGCCCGAGTAAGCTGTGACGTGGTATCAGTATAATATCAACGAGGGTACGGTATCCGATGTACTTGGTGGTGAAGGGGGTGACTCAAGGATTAGAAGGATGGCCGGAAGCGCTGCAGTGGATATAATGCTGAGTACAAGAATCTAATTTATCTGTCTAGTGAGTAAACGAGTAATATTCCAAAACTCAGAAAGTAGCTCACCGATTGTCGTACTGTACTCATGAGAGGGGAGAGAAGTTGGCCGAGTGCCGATCCAATCGAGCCGGCTAGATGCCAAGATTAGTTGAATCATGAGAGGTAGTGAATTTGGCCTACAGATAGCAATGGCCATCGTTGCGGTGGTGCGATTTCTAAGATCAAACCACCTCTCTGAAAACATCGGCCCCAGTATTTGGGATATTGGTTTCGAGAGAGCACCGAAGAACTAAGACAATGGAAGTCAGAGCATGGGAGGGCATCGGATAGAAGTGACTAACCTGTCCAAAGAAGAGGAGAGCATATGCAGACCGTGGAGACAATGAAGGAATAGTGCCTGCATAGCGGAGCCAAGCAGAGATAAATAACATGACCCCTCCTATTTCAGACTAGAAGAGAGACGATGATAAGACAAGGGAAATAAACGGAACAAAATGAAAAAAAATGCGCACGCATCGCCGTATTCCAAAGCGTGAGACAGTGAGAGGCACGAGGAATGCAGCAGGAAGGGATACACAGAGTGATATGTTGCCAAGCCAATTGACTTGAGCTAATGAGATATTGAATTCATCGGCGGCTAAAGAAGGCGACGTCAACTTGCAAGGGTGGAGCGATTCCAATAAGGCTTACTCTTGGTTGCAATCGGCCCGAACCATGACCACTGCATCCCGGTGACGAGTCCAAGTACGATCTGTTCCGAGATATAGTTCAGCCAGAAAGAACGAAACGAATATAAGTGTGTGACCAACAAAGCCTAGCAGTCCAGAGAATCTCCGCTTATAGAGCTTGTACTCCGCAACATTCTTTTCAACGCGATCGAGGGAGGGAGTATCCTTTGTACCTGGATCCCCTGCACTTGACATGGTGCTTGAGAGTAATAGCGAGATGAGCCGAGACCACCATGGGTGACCCCTAATTTATAGCAGCGCCCACACCGGTTTTGACTCCCTATGGTTTTCGGTTCAAAGCACATTTCAAGTTTAGAGCTCGGCAGAGTCGCTGGTTTCGAGCTCCCTCCGGAGTTCTAGATCTTGCTGTCGGTATTGGTCATGTGGTATGACCTGGATCGCCGTTCGGACAACCTAAACACCATAAATACAGCCGCTCACGGAACGGAAATCCATTTCGCACGTGTGGACGTAACGCACGTTGTGGCGTAGGAGAAGATGAATCCACTACTGCAGGCTGGTGCAATCCTTAGTGGTCCATCTAAGAGTACGCGCCAACGGGCAGTAATCCATTGTGTAGCGACCGTTTAACAGGCCATCAGTACTTGCTGAACGAAACAGACTGTAGGTGTTTCAGCGCTTGACATTTAGTAACAGCACTTGCCGAGCACTCAAACTGTAGGAAGCGGAAGCCGTAATTCAACTTGTCCTTACAGATAGGCGCCCACGGATCATCGGACCCGCATAAGCACGGAAGTGGTGTCAAAACTTGAATGGCCGCAGCAATTGGATCGAAGTCCAATCGCTGCGGCCCGCCGCGTGGTTCGTCGTAACCCATCAATCTCATCCATGTATGAGAACAGGCAGTCTGCGGTGTTCGTTTGGGGGAAATTCTGTTTGATTGCAAGTACCGTAGTCACGTTGATTTAGGCTGCTAATGGGTATTTTAACCTGCTAATGCTCTCCGTGCGCCGATACTTGTCGACACTAGTGAGTGACTAAGGGCAGGTTAACCTAGACCCGCCTGCTGACCTATATCCGGATGGGGGTGCGAGCAAACCGCGGAGGTACTGTGAACCTGCGGGTGTGGCCTTGCTTAGTCCAAGTGAGCCTATTGACATAGCGACGCCCGAAAAGACAACCTTCCAGTTACCGCCGCCGTTGGTCAAGTGGTCATTTGATGTAAATTTGAGGTGGTAGTTGCAGATTTGGATGATGGCGAATCACGCAATGCCATGAATCGTAAAGAGCACAGTATATGTATGTGTTGGTCAATTCGACTGAGCCGTAGAGGCTCCGATTAATTCCATAGTAAGCGTATGCCCACCTGTCAGCCCAGAAGGAGGTCGACGAATAGTCTTTACGCTATGTTGTTCAACGTTCAACGTTCAACTCTCATGGGTTGCAGGAACTGTGGCTGTGCCAACTGCTTCCATGGATGGAAGCGGCAAGTATTTTGGACTCCGGCGCCGTCACTGCCGCACTCGAGTCTTCGACCCATACCATCTTGATTCTTCCGACTTAACAATCATGGCACAGAGGCGGGTACCAACCATCGATGATCTCAGGGTACTTATGTCTCCATCGGCTGTTCATGCTTTTGATACTAAGGTCTTCAGGTCAAGCTCTGCTACATCTGCAGGGAAGAAGAACGGTACGATGGTCAGTTGGTTGAGTCTTTAATGCGTGATGTCATTTCAGATGTCGCTCACCAAATCAATGTCTCCTGACCATCAGCACCTGAGAATCCACCGCGAGCGTGGACGCACCCATGCAGATGTACACTGATTGCACACGAATCATGTCTCCTGCAATGGATCCAGTCCTCGCAGCAGAACAGGTCTCGTGCTCCAAATGCCCTCAAGTGTCCCCAGTGTGGCTCGCCTTACGAACTAGAGAGCTACAACCCCGTTATTCTACGTCTCCTGGATGCAGGCAATAAGGGTCTTTCGGCGGTGGGAAAGATTGTCACTGTCGCCAGTTTCACGGTGGTCGTGGTCTCTATCGGAACAGGTGATTTTCTATTGCAGCTGTTCAAGAATACTATCAATGACTCACCTCTATTTCCAGGTATATATATCCTCTGCACCGCGTATGGCGCTTATGCTCTTCGGGAGTTTCTGGGACCTGAGTTCGTTTGTTGCGAGTTACTCTCATGTGTGGACTGGACTGACCAAGCCTGGATTCATAAGGATGTTCGAGATACTACTGTCAGATGATCCTGCAAGATGGCCGTGGCATAGTTTCATCAATCTCCCGCTCATCCCCCTCTCTCTTATCATGTCCAGACTCCCAAGAAAGTCCACGATTACTCCCCTCGTGCCAGTTTTACTGGCGTGGCCGACTTCTACTCCCATCCAATCGAACGACAGCATCATCCTTGACCGCTGGCGAAATCCGTTTTTTCGGACTGATCCTCGAGAATTCCTGCATCCGCTCCCGCGCTGGCCCCCGCCGCCGATGATCCTTGGTCTATTCATATTCCCAACCATTCGCGAGGCATATAAGCGCATACTTGGTAGTCTCACTCGGTGGCTACTCAACTCGAACACCCCACACGGCCAGGAAATGCAGCGTGTCCTCAATGCCAACGACGATGAACCATTCCTTCGGATTAGAGTGAACGCTAACATGGAGGGAGATCTGCCAAATGGGCAACCGAACTTACATGGACTACCGGCGGGCCAACCAGGGCCTGATGCAAACAACGGAAACGATGAAAACCCGCCCGTCGGAGACGCGGTTGCGGCAGCGGAGAATACCATCCGTGTTTCTGGGACTTCGTTGGGTCGACTAATTGGTGGTGCACTCATCATCCCCCGTATATCCAGCTTCATGGGGTCATTATTACTCCGCCTATCAAAGCACTCAGAAATATTAAGGAAGGTACTAGCGGTGCGACCGCCACTCCCCCCAGGGGTAGTACCCCCTGCGATTCCGCGATCTCTTTTTAATGGTAAGACATGGTCAGAAATGGGTTTGCTTAAACGAATCGGCTATGTGGGGTACCTAGGTTTGACTGTCGCCTGGAGGGGCACCATGACGTGGGCTGAATGTGATCCTGTCTGGTCAGTTCACTCGTCTCAATGACAGCGAGTTGTTGATGAGAGCTAACGTTGCTGACAGGTGGAGAAACTCGTTGGGTCTAGGACTTTTCGTGATGGTAAGCTAGGTATTCGCCGTATCGTCAATGGCCTTCTTTCTAAGCCCCTTCAGGCGAAGGACTGTGTTCATCTTCTACACCTTTGGCTCACCAAGCGCGAGCTTGAGAGTCGCCGGGTTAAAAATAGATCTTTCGACGATGTTGATATTCGGGAGCTGGACCTCATCGACCCATCCGCTTATTCATAATTTTGTCGCATGTTCAGCTGTTGTACTCTCCTTCTAGTCGTGATCGTCTCCGCGCAGTCCATGCACATAGCTCCTAGTTTAATATAATCATCCCCCGTCACTTTCTCGATCAGAGCTCTGTGGCTGATGCTACAAGATGCAAATAACGAATGTAGTGGGATACAGGTTGCAGATGTGTGAACCTCTAGGTCAGTCCAATTCTAAGACCGTGCCACGCTGCACACTTCCCCATCCTACGTGAAGGAAACATCAATACTTCGGAACCTACAAATAGGTGATACTCACCGACTAGTCGCCAATGCTTCTCGATACGACGCGATAGTGCGACCTTCTCGCCGATCTCGGTGCAGGCTGGCGATGTGAGCTGGATCTTGGCAAGGTCTGCCTTAACATTCAATACACGGCCACCGGTCGACGTTGATCCAATGTTGATAAGTAGAAGCTCGTTTTTCGCAAGTTTGGAGACTTTGGTCTGCTTCTTGTCTTCTGTCCTGACACCAAGCAGTCGACGGAGCAAGAACAAGCTAATTTCCAACTCTAAGATTTGTCGTCGGAAATCATAAACGTGCATTCAACCACAGAAGGGGGAACGGTACACTCACCGGTATATACTTTGGGCAACTTGCCAACTGCACCCAAGACCTGTCCCACCAAGCGATCGGCACGGCAAAGAGTAGGGTCAATCTTCGTCCCGACACCAATGAGACCGCCTGGTACGGCAAACGATAAATGATTGCTCTCCGCATGCAACGATACGATCTTGCTGAAAATCGGCCTGCAGCGATTCCGGCCAGCACTGTCTTTCGTGACGATTCCGGGCCGAATTTCAACCTCCTGGCCGATACGTAGGACACCCGTAAGAATAGATCCTCCTGCTACTCCTCCCTTTAGCTCATCCACTTCCGCACCAGGTTTGTTAACGTCGAACGACCGAATGACGATAAGCTTCGGATCCGAGGTAAAGTCGCGGACAGGAATGGGTATCTTTTTGACGATGTATTCGTTTACTGCGTCGATATTGTATTTCAGCTGAGCAGAGATGGGGACTATTGGCGACGATTCCGCGACAGTGCCTAAAGAGGTCGTGCTTGATTAGCGATCGTAGAACGTTAGAAGGGAAAATATAAAATCAACCTTTAACGAAAGCGGCGATGCTCTTTTGGTGCTCGAGGGCCTGGTCCTGTTTGATTAAGTCGACTTTGTTCTGGAGGATAATTATATTTTGCAACTTCATTATCTCGACTGCTGCCAAATGTTCTGAGGTCTGAGGCTGAGGACATGTTTCGTTGCCGGCAACCAGTAGAAGCGCTGCATCCATGACCGCCGCACCGTTAAGCATAGTAGCCATCAGAATATCGTGTCCTGGACAGTCGACGAACGATACGTGACGTATGAGCTTCATGCGGTGCCCACAGCCTACTCGTTCGCATGGTGGATTATCCTCTTTATCTGAACGATATGATCTATAGCATCCTGGACGTGGGCACGCTGGGTTTTCACATTTATAGATCTAACCGATGTGGAGGGGTCAGTTTGAGATGGAGCCGGGGGGGAGTTGAAACTTACTTTAGCGTTGGCATAACCGAGTTTGATGGTGATATTACGGACAAGCTCATTCTTGAATCGAACTGTTTGCACGCCTGATATGGCTTTTACGACTGTTGATTTTCCGTGAGCTACGTGCCCTATGGTACCTGCAAGCAGTACACGTTTTTCTGATCAACACCCACGCTGCCGAGTTTCAAGAATAACTACTACCAAGGTTGATCGTCGCCTGGACGAATGTACGGTTCTCAGTTACATCCTCTAACACACTTTCCGGCCACATCGACGCACCTGTTTCGAGATAACCTCAGGCGAGAGAGGTGTTAGAGTTGATGGATCGACGTCAATCTGCGGGACGTCTTCGACCTCCTCCTCTGAGTCTTCTGACTCTGAATCATCGTGACGCTTCTGCAATGTTTCCTCGTCTGACATTTTTTGTTCTTGTCTCTGACCAACGCGTGGGGTTGGAGATATGACAGACGATGATCGTACAAGCGAGTCGAATCTTCCAAAGTGTCACACAAACTGATCGGATAAGGAAACCTCTCGTTGGGGGGTGCAAATACTTTGACTGGCTCCAACGATGACCATGGAATAGGGGGGCCCGCTGGCATCGCGCTTGCCTCGCCAGACGAACCAGGTCTGTTTCGACGAGTCCCCGTCAAGATGGAAACCCCTGGAGGGCGCATCAAACTGCCTCTTTATCGGATCTCTCCTGTGACATGGCGGGCACTAGTACTCCACAGGAAGGGTTTGGCAGAACACTACGTCATATTTCACGGGGCTCTTGGGTGACATTTTCTGAACCGTCTCATCCAATTCCTCGACTTTTCCCATCACTTTTTATCTACTATCAAGCAACACATAAATCATGCTCGGTGAAGGTAGGATTTCGTGTGCGTTAAACGATGAAAATCACCGGCTGACTGGTACGCCTTCCCTCCAAAGCGGATGCCAAATTTCCGGGTCAGGAAGGCGGAGGAGCCCCTCCCTTACCTTCTGCTGTTAATCCTGGCCAGGTGCATTCACTTCTGTTTTTCAGAAATACCGAATTCTGACCACGCTTAGGTGTATCCAAAATCCAGCCCCCAGGGTAATTTTCGTTCAAAGTATTAGACAGTTCCCAGCTCATGCTTATAACAGCGGCACCTAGGGGCTCTGTACCAGGTTCAGGGACCCCGCCTGGTACTTCCTGCGTGATTGGGAATCCTTATCTTTTCGAGGATGCCCTACGTAAACTGGAAAATTCATTGGATCATTTAATTCAGATAGTTGGAAGCGAGCAAAAGGCTAGCGGAGGCTCCCAGAAAGCGACCGGTCTTTTAGAGAAGTTTGAGAATTGGAAGGACGAGTTACGGGCCGTACGTGCGGATAGGTCACCCGATTACCATGAACGGCCTCAATCCGGGGCATCCGGTGGTCTCTTCATCGACTGATTCCATTTTATGACTCGTGTAATTCGTTCCGTATGTAATACAATGTAACACTGTGCCGTGCGGCGAAAACGGGGCAATACTTCACAGAGCGCACAAACCAGTTCTCTACTCGTACAACAGCTAGCCGTCCCCTTTGCTTGAGAGCGATCCATAGAACGTAAGTAACAACAAGAGCCAGAAATACACATGATGTAGATTTTCGTGATGGACACGAGACCGTTTAGCAAGTGCGTTCCCAGTGCTGTTGAGGTCGAGGTTTTCCGGTGCAAAAAATGCCAAAGTGTCGTGGAGTGCGCGTAAAAATCCTGGGCGTACTCGGCCCAGCACTATCACCGGACGGATCAGGGCCGGGAGGCGGGTGGGAAGGGTGTTGTCGGTGGACAGGTCGCGAGTGACCAGAACTCAATAGAGTTCTCTTCTTTGATTGCCGGCGGTGCTTTTCTTCGTGAGGCAAGGGTTTCTGAGGGAACGCATCCGGTGCTGCGCAGTGTTAACTTGATTCGTCCTGTCAACCCATGATATAACCTACGGGGCATCGATGCGGAAATATTATTAGTTGGCCATTGTGGCATATGCCTGTGTTGTTCTGTTGGCGTTTGCAGTGCAGGTGCAGTGTGCTTCGCCTGAGGGGCGAGGAAATTCCTCATTGACTCCGCTATGCCAAGCTGTGCATAGGGATCGCTGTTATGGAAAATAAACAGGCGGGTTGTGAGCGGCAGAAGTAGTCTATCTACTCGATCTGCAAGGAGTTAGGGCGACACTTCCGAAGGCCGTGGCGGATTCTCTACCTAGTAGTTCGACTGGAAACTCTTCCCGATGTTGTCGTAGAAGGACAAGCATCTTAAAATAAGCAGATTTGAATGGCTGGTGCTTCGTCGAACACGATGTAAATAGATGAAGCTTGAGGCCGACTCGAGTCAGAGTCATGCGTGCCACCTTGAATTTACCACGGTTATACCATGGTAGTGGAGGTGCGCATTACATACCTCAACTATGGCGAGTAGCTGACGACGTCCGGTGGTGAGAAGTGTTCACCTGACGTGGTGATAATTATTCCTACCTTCCTACCATGGTGTTTGATGACGGCGTCAGTAAATAAATCGTTACGATTCATGAGGTGCTCCGCCGCCTCTAAGAAATCCCGTAACGAAGACAAACGATGTGCTATATCTATAGCAAAGTTGCGAATGTTTGGAGGGGGAGGCGTATCGTCGGATTGCATGGAGTAAAGGAGGAGAATGAAAGTTGGGCTGAGAAAGAAGGAAGAGTCAGGAAGAAGAGGTGTGCTGTGGCACAGTGTCCGGTATTAAAAGCCTGCAGCAGGCACCGAGATATTATAATAGTTGGCACACAGTCGCGCGGTACATCCCGAAGAACGAGCCTGAATGACACCCACTCGGCGCTATTGGCTGACCGGCCAACGACTCGCGGTACTTCCCTGTAGAGCGATCACCATTGCCAAGGGCCCACCCTAACACAGGTTTCGTTTCTCAAGATGGCCCTTGTCCACCGAGCACCCTCGATTTCGAGGTTTCTCAAGTCTCAGAGCCCCGTTGGGCAAGGCAGGTCACGTGTTAATCGTCGCGGACAGATCTTGTTTCCCAAGATCTCATTGGTCAGACGCATTTGTTTATGTCACCCATCGCACTGTGTACTATGCCCCAGCCTCGCAGTCACACAGGGAGGCAACAGCGTGTCTTTCGGGAACTTGAATGCACACAGTTTCATCGTTCCTGCATCAATTCCGGCTTTGGCATGTACGGCCATTTGTATGTGTTATAGGGGTGGTATTGGCGGTGTGGTACGTTGGAAGTCGTGCCGTGCGAATCGGGATTACGTACTTGTCACTAAACAACGCGTCTTTAGTATTATCGATTTCAGCCCAGACGCGTGCGCCCACGTCTTCACCGCGAGCCAGCGAAGCCACCTCATCACACTGCCGTGAGGTACAACACAGGTTGGAGGGGCCACTGATAGGCCATGGAGTCGTCCACACACAGAGCCGAAACAGAGCGTCAACGGCAACTCGAGATTCGCAGGCAGATCAAAGCCTTGCAGGCTCAGCTAACGGACCTCCCTGGTGGCAATGTCCTGGTGTCACCAGAGCGGAAACGTACCGGATCCGTGTTGCTCGCACCGTCTACTCCATCTCCGAGTGAGTGGAGTTCCTTGTCCGTTTAGATGATTTTATATTCAAGTCGGCCTGGTGATAGGGAAGAAAAGGCGGCTCGGGAATTTAAATCAAGGACGTAAGCTACCTACCACAGGGAGCGCGAGAAATCCACGAGAATCAAACGGGCAGGTTAACGCGAACGGCCACACGTCCGAGCCACCACCAGTCATCGCTCAACAACTGCAGCCTCCACCATCAAGTGTCCTTCAGAAACTTTCGAGTTTCCGCAAACAGCCTGGTAAACAGTCGTTAGCACCTTCGTATGTCAGATCTTCCAGCCTATCTGAGAAGCCCCAACCTTGTCCCACTGTGACTGTGACAAGACAGCCCGACCATGAGGCTGCTCATGAATCCTCCCACTCTGTACCCGAAAGGGACGACAATCTCGCGATTGTGGAAGAGTTGCGGATGGGCCCTATAGATCACAAAGCGCCACCAGATGACCCCCTTTTTGAGCACTTCGAACCTAATTCCGGCATTCGTCTTTCGTACGTAGTGTTCTGCTATCCGTTCGGTAGAATTTAAACCCGAGCATCACAACTACAGCACGAGGTCACTGTCACATGAAGACCTCCAGGAATATCTCCGCGGCCGATACTACCTTTCTCCTTCGCGTCTGTATTCCTGCATACGTCTCCTCCCAAACAAATCAGGGTATGATGTTCCTGTGGAAGGCGACTGGGTGACGATTGCCGTCGTTGCTGAGCGAGGGCCGGTTCGCGTCAGCCGTGCACCCGTCAGCGTTGAACCCGGGGATGATGGTCGTACTTCGGACAATGAAACTAGCCCCTCAATGGAGCCCCGTGAAAAGTCGACCAAGAAACAAACTCATCCTCCCAAATCCCACGGCAAGAAATATGTGAACATGAAGCTGATAGATTTTGGAGCGTGTTCGAAATCTTCTGCAACTGGGGGAAAGGCGGTTCTGCGGGGGGACGCATTTCTATCGTTGCTATTGTTTGAATCAGATAGTTTTGATAAGGTAAAGCAAGACGATGGGACTGAACGCAAAATATACCAAGGTGGCAGTAGAGGGGCATTTGAGGCCATGTCTAAACTCAAGGAAGGAGATGTGGTCACAATCCTGAACCCCAAGATATTAAAACCCTATCAGGTACCCTCTTCGCGTAGTTGCAATCGTTCAAGCTGACTCTCTGGCAGCGCTCCGAAGACAGTCCTCATCCCACAAACAACATTCTCGCCGTCACGCCGGAATCTGCAGGTTCCATTGCAATTATTGGACGCGCGAGGGACCTCGGCATGTGCAAAGTCACGAAACGCGATGGGACCATTTGTGGAAGCTGGACCGATAAGCGCGTGAGCGAGGTGTGCGAATGGCACTTGACAAACGCTGTTCAAAGACAACGGGCAGGCCGTGCAGAATTTTTTGCAGGGTGAGTCACTATTGAAAATGGAATAATATATGGCCACAAAATTTGTGCAGAACGTCGGGCATGTCAGATTCTACAGTGCGGAAACGTAAAGGGGATTTTGACCCATCCCGCCAATGGGGTTTGAAGCCCGAGACTACTCCGAATGATTCGACTTACGTCGTTTCTGGTCATGTGGTCGGCGGGGCAGCGGGTAGTTTGTTTATCTCGGAGAGGTTGGGCCGGGAGGCACAAGCTAAGGCGAAACGTAAGTTGGAGAGGAATACCGATCGGGAACTTAAGTCACTGCTGGACCGAGATAAGGAAGGCATGAAAGCAGTCACAAAAGCCCGGGAATACGCCGCTCATATGGCCAAGTCGTCCAAGGCAGCTTCCAGCGGCAAGGTTGACAAGGGCAAGCAAAAGGCACGAGACCCACTATCCACGGAGGACGAGGTGAATACGTCGCTTGCAGACGTTTCGTCTTCATCTGTGAAGCAAGCGTATTCTGCGAGCATTATAAAACAGTTGGGATTTGATCCTGCCGCTAAGGGCGGAAAGCGAGCGGATGACCCGTGCTTACAGAAGAAGGTATGTCAAATCGGACGTGAAGGAATCACTCCAACCCTCACTGTGCCTTCGTAGATAGAAGCGTTAGCTGCTGTTCAGTCTTCCAGGAAGAACATAGACCTCGGCCCGCGACCCGGTCCAAAGATTCGATCAGGTGTGTCCGTTCCAGCTTTCATGGAGGGGAAAGCAGGGGACATCGACGGCTGGAGGAACGCTCTAGGCAACGACGACGTACACTCAGGAGATGAAGCATTGGTGGATTTGGACAGCGATTTTTGAGACACCCACAACACATTATATATCACATCATGCATAGCTTACACGAGGATACAGATAAGCAATGGTACCACTGGGAAACACAGCACAGAGGGAATAAAGGCCGTTGGAGAGCACAAATTCAGACAGACCACCAACTGATCACAGCTTACGATCCCAAGTAATACCCACCCTCCTAGTCGGCCTTTTTGTCCGACACCAAACCATTCGACTTGTTGAATTCGGTCGCGAGACGGTCATATTCGGTTGCCTGCTGAGCCGCCTGCTTCTTCAAAGTTTCTACGGAAAGTAAGTTACGGACGGGAAGGGAATGTTGTAGCGTCAGTCGTACTAACCAAAGTCACGAGACCGTGCCTCGCTCTCTGCCAATTTCCTCTTTAGGTCTTGGATCTGTTTGGATTGGTCTTCAAGTCCTGCAGTGTTCTTGGAGTTCGCCGTCTGTACAAGTGGCAATATATCAGTACAGGTAAGATTTCCGTTACGTAGGAAAGACTTGCCGCCTTCTTCAACTTTGCATATTCCTCCTGCGTATGGATCAAGTCCAGGATGATGTAGAACGTGCGTGTCAACACGAGCGAAAGGAAGAGGCAGAATCCTGTGAGATACATATTTCTCTGGGCGCTACATCGAAGAGAGACACGTCAACAAACACCCGGACACGTGTTGGCAAGTAGCGTACTAGAACTTGCGAGCGGCGACGCTGGACTCGGTTCTGACGTCTTGCATGCCTTGGCCTGTCTTGATCAATTCTGCCTCCGCGGTGACCTTGAACATCCGCTGGAGAGCATCCATGAAAAGAATTCCGACGAAGCTGCGGACGATTTAGCCACGGAAGTAGCACGAGCATGGTGAACATGATGTACATGAAGGATATCTTGAGGGCATATGCAACCTTGGCAACTATAGGGCTCTCAGACAGGAACCGGAATATCTTTTTCCTGACTGTATACGGAAGAGGGAACACTAGCAGGCAGAATGTCACCATCTACGATTAAAGTCATTGAGTGTGCTTAACGAAGTAAGTAGCACGACGCACCTCCGCCGCAAGGAGCAAGAACGTTAAAGTATAGCTGAGTGGAAAATATCAGCATATACACTTCCTGATATCGCGATAATACCCACTAGATGGTCATCGTGTGGTGTGTCTCTAGTAAGAACTTGCAGTGGAGTTGTAGACGTGGTCGGCTGCCTCGTTGAGGCGTGACGTCACATACATAGCCATGCTTATCTAATATTTTCTCAGTACCCTAGATCGCGACGCGTCAGATCTCTCTGATCAGGACTCTTAAGATACTTACCAAGGTCATCCAAACATTTCCTCTGGCTAAGACGTCGACCCAGCTTGCTGGACCTCGTCTCAATACTAAGTAGAAAGAAGATAAAATGGCTCCGCTCGCTGTGCATATCAAACATGCTGGCAAGGTACACGATGTCGAGCTCGATCCCGATCTGCCTCCCACCGCGTTCAAGGAAGCAGTATACCAAGTCACTGGTGTGCCCGTTGACAGAATGAAAGTGATGGTCAAAGGTGGTGTTCTCAAGGTGCATTAACACCCCTGTGATCTTCCGCAAACTAAGCTTACTCGTGCTCTGTAAGGACGATACCGACTGGAAGAAGGTAGCACCCAAAGCCGTGCGTTGTTTGTGCAAGGACGCGGTCAAACGACGACGCTGATTTTCCTCTTACTTTCGCTGTAGGGTCAAACATTCATGGTGATCGGCGCTGCAGGTGAACTTCCCAAGCCGCCTGAAAAGCCTGTAGTCTTTCTTGAGGGTATGTGGGTGACACACACGTCATGCTGAAACTGACACGTGTTGTACCAGACATGAATGAGTCGGAGATGGCACAAGTAGTAGGTCGGCCGTACTATGAAGCAGAATTTCTACTGACCATGCTTACAGCTCGCAATGCCTGTGGGATTGCGGAAGTAAGTGGTTGTACGGCTATCGCCAACACGTACCTGATCATTTACAGTCTCGGAAATACGTGTTATATGAATGCCACTGTACAGGCAATGCGTGCGATACCGGAGCTTCGAGTAGCCCTTGGCACGTACGTCCCGACTGTGTCTAATGCGCATATACCCTGAAGTCCCAACCGAAAATCAGGTCATCTCCTTTAGACGTCCTACCGAAAGCACTGCGTGACCTGTATAACAGCATGTCGCAGACCACGGAAAGTGTAGTTCCTGCGTCGTTTTTGACCGTGCTTCGTCAAGTAGTGCCTCAGTTCTCGGAGTTAGATAGATCGAAGGCAGGTATGATGTCGGGTTATGCGCAGCAGGGTCAGTCTTCACCCTGGTTTCACTGAAAGAAATGGTCTATTCATTCACTGAGCAGATGCGGAGGAATGTTGGTCGCAAATAACGAATGCACTGAAAGAAGTACCCGGCATCGATGATAGTGGTTGTTCGGTATCCGGGAAAAAATTTGTGGACCAATTCATGACGGGGGAAATGCGCAGAGAGTATGTATTTTTTACCCCCTTCTTTGGCCAAGATGCGATAACCTGTATAGACTTAAATGCGACGAGGATGAAAACGAGCCACCCACCGTCTCCACTGAGCGGGTCCTCAAGATTGAATGCAACATTTCGAATACAACAAATTATATGCTTACTGGAATTATGGATGTTCGTGTTAGGTTTACGAAACTCCATTCACAATATTCTAACTTATGGTGGATACTAGGCGTTGAACCAGAAAGTTGAGAAGAATTCATCTTTCTTGAGGCGTGAAGCCATCTACAGCCAAACATCCCGAATGTCCCGCCTGCCAAGTTATCTTACTGTACACGTAGTTCGCTTCCTATGGCGTCGTGATATAGGGAAGAAAGCGAAGATTATGGTTAGTGCCTCCATGTAGTCACTGTGCTGAGTCTGACTGAAGGCTTGCAGCGCAAAGTGAAGTTCGCGACGGAGTTTGACGCCCTCGACATAGTGACCCCGGAGCTTGCGCAGAAGCTTACGCCCGTTTCCCGAAGGCTCAAAGAAATCGAGAAGGAGCGTGCCGAAAGGAGGAAAGTCCGCAAGCGGACCAAAGTCGCACAAAGTTCTGCTCCAGCCCCATCCGCTTCTCGATCAGACATGAATGTCGACGAACCCCAGGCAGCACCAACTGCAGCGCCAGGAGAGCTTGAAGAGGAGGACGCGTATCGCTCACGAGAACTGGCGGAATTAGAGGGTCTGGTGGACCCGTCCTTGAAGGAAGATTTTGGATGCAGTGTGACAGGCTTGTATGATCTCGTGGGTGTGTCTTGCCCTTTTTATTTTCCCTGTCGTTTTCTCAGCGGTACGTGTCCAGCCATCGTGACACACAAGGGTGCGCAGGCGGACGCTGGTCATTACATGGGTTTTGTCAAGAAGAGTGTGTTCCACGGCGGAAACGCAGTAAACGGCTCAGCGTCCAGGCCTGAACAGGGCTTCGACGAAGACGATGAGGATTGGTATAAATTTGACGACGACAAGGTGTCTATTTTCCCCAAGGAGAAATTGGGAACGATTGACGGTGGAGGTGGGTTGGTCGAAGTTTCTGCATTGAACTGTGCTCACATATTTTCTGGACGAAGGTGAGGATTCCTCGGCATATGTTCTCCTTTACAAGAGCAAAACACTCGGGTAATGGTGTCGTTGTATGCATACGTATGATAGACGACCAGGCTACCACGCCTGTTGTTATTTAGTTCAAGTACGGTTCTGTTCATAAAGAATTTCGATGGTTGAAGGATTATTGGAAAAAGCCGCCGGGAGCGTAGGAATCCTACAGAGAAATAAATTATACTAATACCTTGGCGGCCCTTTGTGCCGATACGGCGGGAGTGTTCGTCGCGACTAGTAAGTAATGCGTTCATTATTTTTTTGAGGCAGAGGAACATGCTCGAACTCGAAGGTCTTGCACACACACAAATGGCGGTATCGTAACTGGTATTGAAAACACAGACTGTAACGAATGGCTGGTGATGGAGACGTATCTTGGCGTTCATCGACACACATTTCTATGAAAAACACTGATATATGAGGTGCACTTGCGAGTTGATGACGTGGACCGGCGCTATGACGATGCGCCATTTGCCTTCTGGCCCACGACAGTGCCTGTGTCGACAGGACTATCCAAATCATCCGCAGAGGGAACTGCGGCAGAAGCAGCGGCCCCTGCCGCTGCGGGCCTTCCCTGTTGTAGTGGGGCTACATCCCTTTAAGCGAAGTCAATAGTTATGCCCCGCCAAGTGACATTGGAGGCACACCATTTAATTTGGAAGCGCGTGACGCGGAACCTTGTACTTATATCTCTAACAAGCCTTTCGAATATGATAGGGTTCGGCGGGTTCTCTTTCATCTCGTCGTTATCATATTCAGTATTTTGATAGTAACCGACGCGCACGAATTCTTGGTCTTTATAGGATCCAGTAAGAATCAAAGCCGCGACACCGAGGACATCATCTGTGGGTATTTTGGAGGGGTTTGGAGGCGTGCCCTCGAAGTCGAACGAATTGACACCAACGGGGACCGGGCCAACGAGACAGTCGTCAAGTTCTTGATCGAGGTCTTCGTCACCGGGTGAGGATACGTATATAAGCCTCCATTCTAAGTCTAGTGCGAATGTGAGATCAGCTGCCTCTCGACGCGAATGGTGTCAGTCGTGTCTGACCATCCTTCAAAGGTGCTATGCATTCGAACGTGACGCGAAACCTGTATGGGTCTAGGAAGCGGGCAGGGTTATTGAACCACTCGACGTTCTGGACCGGCGGTGAATGGGCACGTAGAACACGCGAACAAGAGCAGGCCATACGCACCCTGATCGTGACTATCGACATGTCTGTTCCAGCGGTGTTATTTGTGATCTGAGACGGGGGTGCAAGTGTGGGGGAGTCACGTGGCCCGACATCGGACGTGGGACTAGTGTGTCAACCCCGCAGACAGTGAAAGAAGCTTAAGTGAACTCGCAGACGATCCAAGACAAGGCAAGTCTCCGTTTTGTTTCGAAGGATTACAACAAAAAGAAAGACAAGCGGGGAATTCTTTGTTCTTCGTCATCGCAAATTGACTTTTAGGACGTCGCAGGAACCGCTCTTCGCTCGCATGAGACCCGCCTAAACCAACTTTGTCTACACGCTATGTCCGACATGACCTCTCACGACCAGGATGTCTCTGTGCCAACCCCAGTGGCATCCAACCCAGACCCAACTGTACTTTCCATAGATCATCCTACCACAATCGTAACACCGCCCAGCCAGTCAACTTCTTCACTACCATCCACCTCGGAACACTCTTCTTCTCATATGTTTCTTCCCATCTCTACGCCTCCTACCAATCAGTCGCATTTACTGTTTGCATTTTCGCGTGCACTTGGTCCGACCGACGACGGCGAATGGACTTCCCTTCCACCTGAAGTCCTGAATGCAGATATATCAATAGCACGTAAGTCCGCTTATGTTTAAAGTATTGCCAAAGGCACGCCGAGTTTAGAGCTTTTGTGCGTGCTCCGAAGATCGCACGTCGTTGACGCTGAAGGAGAGGGGGAGCTTCTGATCCATTTGCTGACGACATCCCCACTTTCTGGCTTTTGTCTTTAGCCGACGGAAGCTTTGTCGAAACCTCTTCTGGTCACGCTGCGCGAGAACTCAAGAGAAGGTATGACCATTACGTTGGCGTTGGTAAGGATGTGCGGTCCCCGTACGCAATCACTGCATTCGTAAACCAGCATGGGAAGCAGATGTATCGTGTCGGGTTAGTTTACCATTCAGCTGCCATCCGTTGCATCTGACGTAATTATCTAATGTTAGCTATCGTGATGCCACTGCGCCAGCCGCTGAGGCCGAGTCGAAAGTCTCGTCCTCCATAGACGCGTCTCATACTCGTTCGCTCAAAGGTCGGTCGCGTATGAGCGTACACAACATTCTCCCTCAGAACAAACTCAAGGGCGGGACGACCTTGAAGCCTGGTCAGGCGCAGGACGCAAACTCGTCAGGTCGCAAACTTCTGAGAAGAACTCGATCCATTCCAGACATGTTTGGCGTAGCAGCTTCTTCTGGAAGTGCAGGGCCCTCCAGACAGCCTACGCCAACTGGTCGGACTCACTCCTACAGCGTGACAGGCGCAGACATGCCCCGCCGCCTGCCTGTTGAAGCTGGCCCAGATGTAACAACGCCATATACAAGCGATATCTTTGCTGAGGCCATGCAATGGTCTGATGGCCCGGTGCCACCCTCTCCTCATACTCCTGATGGCGGATACGTTCCTTACCCATTCGGCCCCGGGGTTTCTTTTGATGCACCCTCGCGACGTTCTCCTGCCTTCTTCCTTCCATTACCTCGAGCCCTTCGTGAAATGCAATCATTTGACTCCTGTCTGACAGCCCGGGCCGGAGACACTCCAAAACGCGGTACCGATTCTCCGAACGCCGTCACAGAAGCAGCCCCTGAATTCTCCGATGACCCATTTCAAACTACCTGCATTGCAGCTCAACAGTTTGGTGACGACTCTGACATTCCACCTCTTGATCCAACTCTTGCACCGCTTCCCGAGACGTGCATGCATTCGCGTTACTCTACTGAAGTCTTCGACGTGCTACAAACGTATCGGGGGCTCCCTCTTCTCGATAGACTTTCTCCGGATTCAACCGGAGAAACGACCATCAGAATGTCGCTTCGGTCAGAGGACGACGCAGCTCCGAGGGATGATCCTCGGTTTGTGTTGTGGGGAGATGTGTATGCAACCACTGATCCCGACGGCGACGATACCTCCGCATCGCAAGGCAGTCTCACAGGCGTGTCATCTCCATCTGCCTCTCGCCGTGGGAAATCCGGAGACGTCCCCCGACTAAACGTCTCCACTGACGATTCGACTTGCAATCCTGGCAGCCGCAGGGTAATCGTCGCTGCCACTATTGAGCGGTGGATCGCGCAATTGACTTCTGAACTGAACTACGATGAACTACTCAACTTCTTCCTGACATATCGGACGTACATATCTGCCGTTGATCTTTGCCATTTGCTCATTTGTCGTTTTCATTGGAGCCTGAGCAGTCATGCAACGAAGGAAGATGATCACGTGCGCAAGATTGTGAGAGTGCGGACGTTCGTGGCAATTAGATATTGGTTGTTGACCTTCTTCGTGATGGACTTCCTTCCTAATCGAGAGCTGAGGCTTCTCCTGGCCGGTTGGTTGAATACTCTAGTGCGTGATCCGGTGTTACAGAAGCATCAAGACGGCTTAGTGAGTACCTTTTTTTGGTACTCGTTCCGCGTTAGGGTTTACCGAACCGTTGTAGAGCATCGTCCGGAAGTTAATCAAGGTCGTTAAAGATTGCAAGGAGGCACACACACGAAGGCGACGCGGTTCGGTGTCAGCGCACAAGAACATGACAAGCACGCCTAAACCGCGTCCAACACATGTCCTCGGAGAGAAGTTCGCGGAAGCCATTTCCAAGAACCAAGACGATTCGGATGTTGATCTTGACTTCGTCCCTGATGACCGCATGTCGGTGTATCTTGGTAACGACGAGTCTGGTAACGCTTTCGGCTTCTGCGCGGCTGGAGGTGCATCCTCTCGAACAGGTGCTATACCTTCCGCCTCAGCTGCGCTTCTGCAACAGCCTTTGCAGAGGAATATTCTCCAACAAAGCCGCGCGAGTATATCGGTCCCCATAACCGAGACGCTTACCACACTTAACCCTCCTCCGTTTGCATCTTCCCATGGTGCACTATCCCGGGCGTTTGTGAAAACGATTGGTCGGTTGGGTAGATGGAAGCGCGTGTTGAACTCACGTCAAACCATTGATACGGGCATTGCGGTTCCCGCCAACGTTTCGGCATTCGACCTGGAAATGAGTGCCACGGGTGATTTGTTAACAGTTCGAGGTGGCGTAGAGCAGTATCTCAAGATGATCGAGCCCCATCCCCCCAGGACCCCGGTCCACCCCAACGTCGACTTGAAAACCTCACAGGAGCCAAAAATCAGTGGTTCTTTACCAGAAGAAACTAACCAGAATCCTCCCACTGAAGCTTCGTCTTCTCAATCGTTGCGCTCGGTGGTGGAGGTGGCGGAAGAGGAGGAAGGCGCCGAAACCGTTACTATGGGGAACAGGGCAGTATCCATGACAGAATCTCGGTCGTCGATAACCACGCGCTCCACGGAATCGTTCGGTTCTGTGCTTACGTCGGAGTCAAGGGTAAACCCCGTGGTGGCCCAAGTGCGAGCTCAGCCCCCGTGGCGGTTTGACGTCGTCTCCATTGACGACTTGGATTTGTCAGACTCTTCAACTGACGCCAATATTGAAAGCCCCTCCGGACCTCCGGGTCTTCGCAAGGTACCGCGGAAGTTGCCCCTAAGGCGCGATTTCGAATTCGTCCGAAGGTCAGGGCAAAGTGTATCGTCAATGGGGATACGCTCGCGCGACTCTGTGGCCTCTGAGAGTTCCGCAGTATCGTCCGCATCTGTGGGTGGGGGATTAGGAACAAACATTCAGCAGTGGCAAGTCAACGCGATCGTGGACTCACTCACCGACGATGGTGAGGGCGGGGGCGTCGAGGAAGCTTTGCGGCGACTTGAGGGTCAAATCAATCCTCAGCGACGAAAAGAGAAGGCGCTTAAGGTGGACGGGTGGGTACGGGCCATTCAGGAACGTATGGCCGCCGGCGACTTTGGTGACGAGCAACCACGTTTCTTCGACGAAGACGATGATGATGACGAAGATGAAGATGATTACGTTATCGACCAGCATGAGACTGGATCTGTCCTGCAAAACGTACAGCTTGATGA
The DNA here is from genome assembly GCA_024663475.1 of Pisolithus thermaeus. Taxonomy (NCBI): domain Eukaryota; kingdom Fungi; phylum Basidiomycota; class Agaricomycetes; order Boletales; family Pisolithaceae; genus Pisolithus; species Pisolithus thermaeus. The sequence goes on from JANFAF010000005.1 coordinate 810,653, forward strand.
CACTGCCAACTCCGGCACTCCGTCTCAAGTCGTTCCCTCCGCAGCCCAGGACGATTATTTTGGCTCAGCAGTCGCAGGCACGTCAGCCCAACCTGTCGTAACGCCTTCCAGTGAACTAAAAGCGGAGAACTCTGGCACCACCTCGCCCCTGAATACAAATGATGCAAAACATACTGTCGACGACGCTGTTCCTCTGGAGATACTGCAAAGTCGTCTCTCCTCACGGCTATCCATCTTGCACGACTCTTCTCTATCTCCACCTTCACACGGTGCTCCCGTCACGTCTCCGCCCAAGTTCCTACCGCCTCCGGGACGAAAGTCGCACCGATGCTGGATCCTGAGTTTCAAGGCAGACGTACTTGTCCAACACTTTTCCATGATTGACCGAGAACTTTTCTTGAGTGTCAAGCCAGAGGAACTTATCCTCGATGATTGGATGTCTTGCGAAGAGGTAGATGTGCTTGACTGGACGCAATATCTCAAGGATAGGGCACGGTGGAAAGCGGAGTCGCGCTTCAGCCACAAAACGAGCGCTCTTGCCGCGGTTCGTGGCCGTTTCAATTTGATGGCGAATTTCGTCATTTCCGAGATTATTTTGACGCATCCCAGTGAGAGACACACGCTCGTCTCGAAGTTCATTCGCATTGCAATCGTACGTTTTGACTCTACATTTCGCGTTATATTGTTCTCAATCCAGCATCTAGAAAGCATACAGCTACAGTAATTTCCATACTGTCGCAGCCATCATAGCTGGGCTTCTCAACGAGTGGGTGAAGAAGGCTATGCATCGACAGTGGCATCGGGTTGGGCCCTGGGAGATGCAAATCTTCCAAAAGCTCAGTCAGTTCGTCACGCCTGAAGGTAATTTCAAGGCTATGCATCAAGCGGTCAGGGCGATGGTAGATGCGAAGCCGATCGATGTTAGGTCCCGCGCGTCGACTATTATGAGTGGAAGTACTTCAGAATCTCACCCAAAGGTGAAGCATTCCAATGAAAGCATTCCATCTGCCTGCGTACCTTTCATTGGTAAGGAATTATGCTCTACTTGATTGCATCAGCTCATAGTCGTGTCAGGCATCTACCTCTCCCAACTCCGCCGTTATAGCAAACTACCTGACCTGATTGATCCCACCTCGCCTCACGATCCTGTTGGGATGGACTCGCAATCTCTCAGCTTCGACTCACCTGCGCATTCCGAAGTTTTTGATTCTTTGACGCCACTTCCACCTTCCATGCAACTCGAGCCTCTGATCAACGTTCACAAGCAACGTCTTATTGCAGAAGTAATCAAGGATCTCGTTGCAGGCCAGCACCTTGCCAGTCGAGTGAACTTCGCGATCGACAAAAAATTGTTCCAAAGATGTCTCAAGATTCGTGGGTTAGATTCGGACACTCTTCAACAGGTGTATATAATGTATTCGGACCCCAGCACTGCGCCTACGCGGCTGAGTGGCTTTATACCCTTGTAGTGGATACATACAATTGTGCTTTTGTTGTTGCGCCTGTCCAATTATTTAGCAGTTTTTTCCACGTTCTTACCATATTTGAGATCTTGAGGACCACAGCCCGGTCCGTACACAACATCCATCCATGTCCGATGGTGTTCCAGCTACCATGGAAATCGTCCAAAGACAGTGCCAAACCCGCAGAAACACCAGTACATGTCCCGATGTCAGCATCCGATTCGCTATTTCCATGTCGTGACAAGAAACAAGACGTTGTGGAGAAGTCTACGCGTTGGTCTGATCCCACTGCCTTTCTGTGTTCGCTGGAGAACATAATACCCCACGCCGAGTTATTGGCAACACCATATACGGCGGTAGCATTCATTGCAGGGATTGCAACGGGTACTTGCAGTGTTTTCATGTGGAATAGATGGTTAAGGAGGATAAGGACAGCGGACTGGGTAACGCCCGATATCCTCACTCGCAGAAGATGGGTGAAAGGCATCGTCACTAGGTATGGAACTCTTGGGCCATGCGGAAAGGTAGAAGTAGTGGTCATCTGACTTACACGTGGACCGTAGCGTGGGGGACGCAGACAACTTTCGATTATACCACACGCCTGGAATTGGATGGGGTTGGTTCAGAACCGTACCGACATCCGCCAAAGGTTTGCGCTTTCGTCGTCGATTTCCCGTTGGTGTGAAAGAGACCGTCCTCCATGTTAGACCTCAAGGACCAGACAATACATGTCCGTATCGCGGGCGTTGACGCTCCAGAGGTTGGTTTCGTCGGCGCGCGTCCAAACGTACTGACCTTGCAACATGCTTTAGGGTGGTCATTTTGGTCGACCTTCACAACCCCACGCTGAAGAAAGCCTCCTATGGTTAAAAAATCGCCTCGAGGGCAGGTTGGTTTACTGTCAACTCATCCGAAAGGATCAGTACGGTCGTGTAGTAAGTCAACTCGTTCCATCTTCCGAATTAACCTCAAATTGGCTCTGATGAGTCTTGCCCATTTTCCACGTAATTTGTAGCTCGCAGTTCCCCTCGTACCCCGGCCTTTTCTTCCATCCTTCCTCGGAAAACTGTGGGCCAGTCCCCTCGCTTTAGAAATGCTGCGCGCCGGTACTGTTACCACTTACGAGTAAGCAGGAGCTGAATATGGCCCATGGGGCCGAGAAGCTTTTCTCCGTATTGAGGCTAAGGCAAGGTGAGGGTTTATGGCATTTACATGTCCGCGCGGAACGCACTGCAAACTCACCTCGTCATCGGTCATTGCCAATTTGCGCTTCCTCGACAGGACCACGAGACGAGGTATGTGGAAATACGGTTGCGTGGATGAAACTCCAGCAGAGTATAAGAGACGTTATGCAATGCCACCTCCCTCTACCAAACAATAACGTGACCATACATATCCCGGGTCTTTGTTGCAATATTTACTTTGGTTATTGTACTGGGCGTACAATGATCTCTATTGCTCATGATAGTTTACAACTGAGCTAGTCTGTGCTTGTGTTGCAGCTTGCAACGAAGATGAAAGGCCTGGCAGTGAACCTGCATTATCTTCAGGAGAGCGAGAATTTCTATGTTCCTACATTGCAACAAGTAGACTACTACCAAGAGGTGCCCAAGGGCACGTAGAGTATGTTGTCGAGTATTTGCAACCTAACGGTAACTGGGGAGTGAGAGGTATAGTTTATATGTAGTTGTTGGTGAGGTATGCATGGACGACGACCAGTATAATGTATCGTATAGAAGGATGCACAGTACTTTGAATCGTTCCGTGACATATGAAGTGTAGCGCGCGGCAATATATACAACCTTTGATTGAATTACAAAGGCAGAGAACGTGGCGTTACTGTGGGTCAGTGCGGCTTAGATGGGGGAGTACGGCGTTACCATCCGCAACGTCGGCTTGCTGCGTCACCACTGCATGGACGAGTACCTGATTCCTGACACTAGGTTGCTGCGGAAGAAGGTTCGGGATGGCGTAAATAATTCCGGGGTCGGACCCTTCCAGTTCATTGAATGTCGTACTATTTCTAACTCTTACCACCACTCAAGAGTCCACAACTACCAGCGTCGGCTGCGCGACCAACCAGCTGCGCGTTCCACGACTCGCCATGAAAGTCACGGCTGCCGTCGCTGTCGGCACGCTCGTCTTTGCAGGCTATGTCTCCGGTTCTCCCGTAGAGGACATCGTTTCTTCCCCGAGTCTGCTCGTCCCAACAGCCATCCCTGGGTAAGTGGATACGATGGTCTTCCACCCGCATCTACGATTAAGTTGACTTTTGGTCGATATCTTTTCTATAGCACGAGTGCATTTCCTAGCACTCTTCCGTTCGATACAACTGCTTCGTCATCTTTCCTATCTGCTCTCTCCTCTTATATATCCTCCCAGTCCGTTGCTGCTACCTCACCCCTCACCCCCCCTCCTACACCTCCTCCGAACCCGACTGCGCCTCCGGCCCCGTCAGTGTCGGTAGCAACACCAACAACCGCGACGTCATCGCCCACGTCAACGAGCCCAAGTGGAACGTCTTCTTCGGGCACTACGGGCGCAGCGGCAGGGAAAAACTTGGATGGCATGAGCCTGATTGCCAGTGTTGTGCTTGGCATGGTGGTTACTCTTCTCTGAAGACAACTTCAGAAAATCTCGACGTGCAGCTTAGCGGACTTACGGGTAACTGCGAATGAGGTGTAATGGGAGGGGTCATTAATTCGCTCGGACGTCGTCTTGCAAGTAGGACCATGTTGTACTTTAGTTTACTCGCACAGAAGCGGGCGGTAGGTTCCTTGGAAGCTGCGGACACGTTGCTGTCAAGGCTAATGGGTATGTACTTTGCTGGCAGTTGCAGACGGGGGTCTGAATATAGCTGTCCTTCTGCCCATCAGATGACCAAGGACGGGGCAACTTGCTTCCTTCCCAAGGATGTACCACTATGCTGTGGGCTGGTGCCTTATTGGTGTTGATAATGAACAAGCCAGATAGGCATGATTGGGTATGTACCATTCATACAATACTTGTTGGGTCTCGTACTACATCACATGAGTTGATAAGCACTGTTGAATATGTATAACCCACGCAAAGCACTGTTGGATCACACGATATATAAGCACGCCGTGTTTGACAAATTTTGCTTCACGCTTCTTGTCAAGCCCGTACTAATCTGACAAATTTGCCTTATGTTTCGAAAGCAAAGGATTCAAAAGGCAACCCCGAAACCGGCGCGTGGAACAATGCACCTACAACTTCAATCTTTTTCACACTTATCCTGCGGAGCTTAACGCCGCTCCCTTTACCCAGCGCCGCGTTGGCCAAATCGGATTTGACTTCCTGAAGCTGGAGCATGTTGTGTGACATGACTTATCAGTATCGACATATTAGCAGCACGCCCGTTCCTTGGTCGTGTCTCGCACGGCGAGTCGCCTCACATCACTTCTTCGTCTTGTCTGAGTCGATAGATGCTTGGGACTTGGCCTTAAGATTCCAGGACAAATCAAGGTTGTCAAGGAGGCACCCGTCAGGGAGCTTCGTTAAAAATAGTCTGGGCAGAATACTTTACCATACGATTTGCAACTACTAGATTAAGCCCGACATTCCAGTGCTCAACGTCAACGCTGTGCACTACTGAGTTTCGGTGTGAAGTATTTGTTGATCGGTGCTTGCGCCCACTTGATTAGGATGACCTCTGGATTATCGTACCTTTCGAGTGTAGCCAGTGGCCTCCTGGTGAGCGGCACGATCTAACCTGACCTCGTACCTCTCACATGCAGAAAACCATATCTTCGGAATATCATCCCACCAAGTCAGGCATTGAAGTCCCTGTGCAGAAAAAGTCCGTAATAAGAACCAAGTGTGCTGCGGCACATGCCGAGAGGCTCATATTGCAAGAAGCGAATAAACCTGTCACCATGTCTATGAATAGCAAATACGAACCTCTTCTTCGTCCGACGAGAACTCGAGCGTTACGAGATGTATGCGTATCGGGACAGCTGCAGGACCGATATTTCATCCCACGGAAACGTGAACAAACTTGTTCGAAAGCAATGATGGACTAACTCGGCATCCCTAGTTCCAAGCGGTAGAAGGTTTCAAGTTTCCAGCTCGCATGTTCAGACACGAGTTACGTTAGGAAAACTGCAAAATATTAGCTCAGACGTAGCTTCTAGAAGTAAATATCCGCAGTCTGACCTGATACACGGGTCCATTTTGACTTGTAGTATCACTTCGAAGTTCGGGGTGGGACCATCCATCGTAGTTTCCTAATTTGGGTATCGGAGTCAGCCGAAGTTGAGACCCCGCCAAATCGACCGTCACTCCACGCAGACACTACCGATCCGCCAAGTACCCGGCAAATTCGTCAAGGTGAGCTCGAAAACATACCATTTCGCAGCACGGAGCACGCCAGATACGTCCAGCATGTCGCGAGGCAGCGTTGACGCGGGAAATTGGGTGGTTTTGAGGTTCGAGATGGGCGGATAGGCTGGACTCTGTCCGGATGGCGTCTCCTTGTCCTACTCGTGCTTTGGCATGCTTTGCGTTTACATGATGAACTGATCGGCTCTTTACTTGTGTTTTCGATTTCTGCAGATGGTATGTGAACAGGCGATACTCATTTGGTGTGTACTGACATCCTGGCGGGCGAGTATAGAAGCTTGAAATCGACTCATTCTCCGGGTACCGTATCTACCCTGCCAAGGGTAAGCTTTTCGTCCGTGGAGACTCAAAGGTCAGCGACCAACCCATCCTCTGGCCTTGCAGTATCATGCTAATTGTGTCCTGCTGTGGTTCCTAATCAGATCTTTCGCTTTGCTAGCTCCAAGAACGCCTCCCTATTCCTGCAACGCAAAAACCCTCGTAAGATCGCTTGGACACAGGTTTACCGGCGCATGCACAAGAAAGGCATCACGGAGGAGGTTGCCAAGAAACGTTCACGTCGAGTGGTGAAGCACCAGCGTGGTATCGTTGGTGCTGACCTTGCCGCCATCAATGCTAAGCGTAACCAAACTGCTGCTATCCGTTCACAACAACGATTGGCTGCTATTCAGAAAGCCAAAAGTGAAAAGAAGGAGAAGGAGAAGGAGGCCAAGAAGACTAGGGTAAGTGACTCATGTTATGTTCATGTATATTGGAGCTCTGATGTGCGTGGTAGCCCTCGACCCGAGCACCGGTAGCAACAGCCCCCAAAATATCGAAGCAGCAGATGAAGGGTGGTAAGGGTGGCCGATGAGTATATTTGTGTTTAGCATCGGGTACAATGTCATGCAGCCGCTCCCATGTTTCCCCTCCTGACATTTGATAAAGCAGACATGCTGTATGTGATTATGCTCATTGAGTATGTACGACATTTAATCGACTGATGAGTTGGCAACGGTCGCGATACAATCGAGACGTCCTTCGTCCTATGCACACTGCGCAGCGTGGTAGGGTCATAGTACGCGTATTATTTTGTTGCGATTACATGCGATCAGAATTCAGTCCGACGGGTATGTAACTGTGCACTACGTGCCGAAGATGGAAGAAAACCCAAGGGAATATGTTGATGAAATGGTAGACATTCATCGGGGTGCGGATATATTGGCCTAAAGTTTTGGTGAATGCGTTCGCTGTGGCGCGTACTTGGCCTGGTAGAGTGAGACGGGTTAAGCGCGAGGATCAAACTGAGCCTACCATCTCAATTTCCTTTTTCGTGTAGCCGCATTTTTCGTAGAAGGCTGTGAGGAGACGGCGAGTGAGCGCCGTGGAAGACAGTACAAGGCGCAAAGTCACATACGAATATTGGCATCACTGCAATTGAGAATCGTCTTGTAGCAGCCGCTGTTCTCGCTAATATGTGTGAGGGCCTGGATGATGCGCATACCCAACTTCTTTCCTTGTTGGCTCTTGTCGACGGCGATATCTTCGATGTGACCGACGCTACCGAAACCCCGCAAAAATTTGAATTCAATGAAGACGGTGCCTACACCGACGATCTTGTCGGTCGCCTGGTCGACGATGACTAGGCAGTAATACGTCTTGGGCAACGCTAGGGCACGAAACTGTGCTACCCACGCGTCCTCCCCGCGGTCATCAACCACGGAGAGCACGGAGAGCACGGATAAGTGACCACGATTGTAGTCCGTGGATGCCAGGGGACGCATCTAATGAAACGTCGTCGTTTCTTCTCTCGATTCGAATACACAGAGTGACATACGGTCAATCCGGGGGGTAGCTGCTTGACGACCTCAGCGGAGATCAGGTCTTGAGAGAACATAAGATCGAGAGCAGGCTCCGTAGCGGTCATTGCTAGTCGCCGTAACAGATGAGTGAAGGACAGAAACAGCCGTCCACAAGGAAATAGCTGTTGGAACGTGACCGGTAGGACAGCGTCGTAAGTCTTACACTTACAGCATCGACACTTATCATCGTCACGTGATACGTGGACGCGTAGATACGATACGGATTCTTTTCTTTTCTCCTCAGCGCGTTATCATACGGCTGACTAGGTACGTTCCGCCGTTGTACGATAGACGGGACCGACATTCTACGACAGTACTCTCGTCTATCAGGTTCGGACATGTTTGTACAATAGCACGTTATCATATGGCTGAGTACTCTTGTCTATCAGTTGTCTTTAGGTTATGAGCCCTGAGCTCGTCACATAAGGGACGAGCTCGATTCATTGACAACTGGGACAGACAGGATAGAAACTACATAATTTTGCACAAGAGAACCAAAGTGCATATAGGCACACTCACAGTCTGCATAAAAGGTTACAGAATTCTGTGGATGAAAAATCTGAGCACATACACTCACTTGCAGTTCATGTCATGGGGAAGTTTGAAAACATTCCAGAGCTACAGGGACTGAGAATTATTATGAGTGGTGTTGACAAACTGAGCAGCTGCTTCTTGGACAGGGCATATACAATCATGTCAGTAATGGGACAAATCCATTTGACTACATGAAATATGCATCAAATTGCCCATGCCTGTTAATACCCACCACACCAACTCAGACAGAACAAGAGGCTATTAAAAACTGGTTCAAAGATGACAGGCTTGCAAAGTCAATCATTCTAAGGAAGATAAATTTGTCTGTCTTAACACTGATTCCTGATGATGTCAGCATAATGGCTTGAGAGGTGTGGAACACACTCACCAAGCTGTATGATTGATCTGACATGTCTCTACAATTCTCCTTGTGTGCACAAATCTCCATGTTTCAGATGAAGGGAGCCATGGATGCAGAGAAATATGTGGCTTCACATGTACATGCCAATGACAGGCTGGCTTGAATGGGTGCAAAACCTTCAGAGTCAGATGTGATATATGTGTTGTTGCAAGGTCTACCAAAGAGCAGTATTTGGCCAGTTGTTCAGAAGAACATAGAAACAGAGTTGGAGCACAGCAAGCAACTCATGTGAACAGCTGCACTCAGTTCATTCACAGTGGTGCCAGTATCTCAGTCAGCATGGCCCTCTCCAGTCAACACTCCAAATGCTCTGGCTACACCTCAAAATCTGTTTACCCCAGTGCAACAGTGCATGAGTCCATTCCTTACCCCTCTGCTATGTTCTGCTGTACAGTACAGTCAGCACAGCTTGTCACTAGGGGTTGGAACTTACACTTTCAAACATGCCACTCAAACTATTATCAAGGAGGCCATGCAGATCATAAACAAAGGTCTGACTCCCAGTCCAGGTTTGGAGTATGTGAATGCAACTGTTACAGGAGGATGAGGGGAGGTCAACCAGGTCACTGGTCTGTGACAGACAAGGAATAACCCAAGTGGGACTCCCTGCACTATGCCAATCTGTGTCAGTTGTAAACAGGTAGATCATGATTGGAATAATTGTTTTCAACCTGGGGGCAGAAAAGCTGGTCAGGCTCCATGGCAAAAGGCAAAGGTGGCAGCAGCAGCAGTACCAGCCTCAGCAGCAGTGACCCCTGCAGCATCACAGTCTGGAAATGCTCAGGTCAATTTGCCATTGGCAGCAGCCATAGTACAATGCCCACCAACTGACAGCTATTTCTGTGATCTATCTTGTGCAGTTGTAGAGGAGATTGTGGAGGAGAAGATGGTTACTGAAAACATCACATTGTTAGCAGAGGGGGCATCTTCCACCATTCTGGACTCAGGTATGATGACACATCTTATCAAAGACACATCACTCTTCTGGACCCTTACCCACAACTCTACTGTCTCAATGAAAACAGCCAATCAGGGCAGTTTAAGCACAGAAGGGTATGGGGATTGTGTTGCCATACTTAAGTTGGGCAGCAGACACATTCACCTATGACTGGAGCATTGCTTGTATGCACCTGGTGCTGTTGCTAACCTACTATTGGTTGGCCACATGACAGAATGTGGATGGGAGGTGTGCTTCAAGGGAGGACCAAGTCATTGTGAGTTAATTCATAACAATGAGTCTCTTGGATGCATCAACATGCAAGGACAACTTTGCTTGTTGGACATTGAGTTTATTTGTCTACCTGCTAACAGTTCCATTGAAATGTCAGGTCTTGCCACTTTTACCCCAAGTATGCTTACCTGGGATCTCTGGCATGCATGACTTGGACATGTCAGGGGCAATATTGCTAGGCTTCTTCCAATGATCATAAAAGGAGCTCAAGTCACTTTGACTGTGCCCCAAACATGTTGTGAATCTTGTGTTATGGCTAAACACCCATGCCAACCCTATCTGTCTTCCACTTCAGCACCCTCACAAACCTTTCTTGGACTGGTTCACACTGGCCTCTGTGGACCTTTTCCCACTCTGACACTTCATGGTAAATGGTACTTCATCATATTTATCGATGACTACGTGAATATCATCAGCATACATCTGTTAGTGACCAAGGATCAGGTGCTCGAAGTGTGGATGATGGTTAAGGCATGCTGGGAGAACAAGTTTAGTGCCAGGATCAAAGTGATACAGATGGACAATGGGGGAGAGTACATGGGCAATGTCTTCACAAACAGTCTGGTGGAGGCTGGAATTGAAGATTGCAGGTTGGTTGCCTATGCACATCAGCAAGATGGTAAGGCAGAACAGGGGATACACACCATTGAGGGACAAGCCTTAGTGGCTCTGAATCAAGCTAATCTCTCAGCAGCTTATTTTGGCAAAGCTGTACTCACAATTGGCTACCTCTGGAATTTGACCAGCACATGTATACTACTTGGAGGTAAAACTCCCTTTGAGATGCTTCACAGTTACAAACCAGACATTTCTCACCTGCAGGTGTTTGGCTCACAGTGCTTTTCTTGCATTCTGCCTGAATGATGCACAAAGAATGGTCCTCACTCCTCTGAGGCACTGTTTATGGGGTACCCAGATGGGGTAAAGGGGTAGCAGTTGTGTGACTATGCCACCAGGACTTTCTTCAATAGCAGAGATGTCATCTTCAGCAAAGAGTCAGTTATGCATCCAAGGAACCTGTCTGTGGATTGTTGCCTACCAGTTACAACTCCTCCTTCATCCTCACCTAACTTGGTACCTTCACTCATACCCTCCATGTCACAGGGGGTGAATGTTGAATTGGGGGTAAATGTTGAACCACATCAGTCAGGTTGCATGAGGGTATTGACAGAAAAGGGTAAGGCATTAGTGGATGACCTTCAAAGGATAAAAGACAGGCAGGAGGTGAAGGCTTTGGGAATGAGTGAGGGAGTAAACAATGGTTCTAGTGAGGGGGTGGTCAATATGCAGGAGAATGCTGAAGAAAATGAGGTCTTTTCAGAGCATCAGGTTAATCTGATCATTATGGAACAATTGCACCTTTCTATCACAAGCAACAAATGACAAGATCCTGGTCAGCCTGGCTATGACATGTGCATACCTCTGGTGACATACAAAGAGGCAATGAAAAGATCAGATAATGTAGGATGGAAAGAAGCAATGGAGAAAGAGTTAAAGATGATGAAAGAGATGGGGGTGTGGAAGTTAGTGGAGCTGCCACTCAGCTGAAAACTGATGGGTGTTCAAGTTCAAACCAGTCAATTTGAAGGGAGGGTCTAGATTTAAGGCATGCCTTGTTGCACAAGGCTTTTCACAGATATTGGGAGTAGACTTTCATCAAACTTATGCACCAGTCACCAGGCAAGTGTCAGTTAAGCTCTTAATTGCAGTGGCTGTGCAAAATAACTGGGAGCTGGACTGCTTTGACACAAAACAGGCATTCCTCCACAGCAAACTTACAGAGGAAATCTATATGAAGCAACCATGGGGGTTTGAACAGCACAATGAGTTAGGCATGCTTCTTGCATGCTTGCTTCTGTGGTCTCTTTATGGATTGAAGCAAGCAGCATTTGACTGGTATGTCACTCTTTTGAAACTCCTTGAAGAAGTCAGTTTCTCCAGGTCAGACATTGATCTCATGGTTTTCATCTTGGATGAGGTTGGAGAGGATGGATGAAGGATAGTTTGTGTTATCATTTGGCACATTGATGATGGCCTAGGTGGATGCAACAATAGGTATTTTTTTAATTGGGTGACACCCCCTCTTGAGGACCTATTAGGTTGACATATTTCTACAGATGTTTATATCTAATAGGTATCAACTTCTTGGGTATTCCCACATGCCACTGGCATAGGCAGGGCTTGGAGATTTCGCAGGAGCTCACATGCCAAGGGGGGGAAAGTCCATTTGCCCCATCACCATACAGGGTGCCTGGGGTCCCAAAGGGACTTTCCCCACAAATCCTGACAATTTGGAGATTTCCCAGGCTAAAATAGCCCACTTCCAAGGGAGAATTTGGGGATTTCCCAGGTGAAAATAGACCACTTCTAAGGGAAGTTTGGGGATTTCCCAGGACAAAATAGACCACTTCCAAGGGAAGTTTGGGGGTTTCCCAGGGTAAAATGGACCACTTCCAAGGGAAGTTTGGGGATTTCCCAGGGTAAAATCAACCACTTCCAAGGGAGGGTTGGGGATTTCCCAGGTTAAAATAGCCCACTTCCAAGGGAGAATTTGGGGATTTCCCAGGTGAAAATAGCCCACTTCCAAGGGAGAATTTGGGGATTTCCCAGGTGAAAATAGACCACTTCCAAGGGAAGCTTGGGGATTTCCCAGGGTAAAATCAACCACTTCCAAGGGAGGGTTTGGGGACTTCCCAGGTTAAAATAGACCACTGCCAAGGGAAGTTTGGGGATTCCCCAGGGTAAAATAGACCACTTCCAAGGGAAGGTTTGGGGATTTCAGAGGGTAAAATAGACCACTTCCAAGGGGGGATTTGGAGATTTCCCAGGGTAAAATAGACCACTTCCAAGGGTATTTTTGGGTATTGTCCAGGGTAAATAGACTGCTTCCAAGGGTGTGGGATTCCATAAATTTGAGATCAGGCATTCTCCAAAGGTGAAATTGGGAATTCCTTCCCCCAGGGTGGTGGGAATTCCCTAAATGCAAGATTGGGAATTCCCCCAGGGTGGTGGGAATTCCCCCATGGTGGTGGGAATTCCCTAAATGCAAGATTGGGAATGCCCCCCAGGGTGGTGGGAATTCCCTAAATGCACAATTGGGGATTCCTTACAGTGGTGTTGATTTCCCAAATGTGAGAATGGTAATTCCCCATTGTGGTGGGGATTCTCCAAATGTAGGATTGAGAATTCCCCATGGTGGTGGGGACTCCCAAAATGCAAGATTGGGCATTCCCCCACCTCAGGTAACCCTTTTCTGTAGGCATTTAGGCTGGATAGTTTCTCCAAACCATTCCAGTTAATTGCCTCCCAGACCACAGTCATCCCAGGGGAAAGCATAACTACAGGCCTAGGATTTCCCATCTTCCCTACCCTGGGATCTGCTTTTAAAAGAAGTGATGTGGCATCTCCCATTGTTGCCTTAGGTGGCTGAGGTCCCTGACCCAAAAATGTAGCTATATTAGCAGAACAATTCTTGTTCCTGAGGAAAGCATACATAGCTATCATTATGAGCCAATATCACTACCTTAATACACAGATAAAACTAGCAGAGAAATTTGGCAGGCCATTCTGGGGAAACCTCCATATCATCACCAGGAAGCAACATACATCTAATTCTTCATGTTGAAAATGGTTGTTTTGTGTGAAACCCAGTCTTTTGTAGTATGAGAGCCAGCTTCTCCTTCACATATTGATGGACAAAGCAAGAGAGAGGCTGGACATAGATTTCAACACAACCATTTATGGTACTGTGCCACAGTGGATCACAAAATGACATACAAACCACCCATTGCACCAAAATAACTGATTTCTCTCTCACAGAAAGTCCCTACCTGGTTGGACACTGGGCTTCATTTCACTACCACAAATGATGTCCAGTTTACCCCACATTGAATCATCAGCCTCCAGTCTGGTACAAACACAGCATGGATAACATTGTGTGTGATGATCCCATCTTCCAAAGGGAATATTCACAGTCACCACATACCCTCAGTTTGAAGCTGCTGAGAGATGACTTCCACCACCATCATAGGCTATGATGGGATGCCCTATCTACATGTCTGAGGGAAAGTGGGATGTCCCATAACATAGGCTAATGTGGGACATCCCATCTACATCTCTGAAGGCAAATGGGATATCCCATGACAACTCATAGGCTCTGATGGGACATCCCATCTACACCTCTCAGGGCAAGTGGGATGTCCCATGACAGCCTCATAGGCTATGATGGAACATCCCATCTACAGGCATAACTTGAAAGTGACAACTCCAAAGAAAATCGTATTGCCCCAAATGAACTGTAGCCAGTTATATCCATTTCATACATCTAAAATATGATGGGTAAATGACCCAAGAGTAGAGAGGAGACTGATGGGATATGATGCACAAATGGGCACTGCACATGAAAAAAGAGATATTTCACAATTGGAGGGGGATACTGGGATGTGGTGTGTATCATCAGTAAGGTGCCTGGAGGTAGGATGGATATGCAAAAAAGTGAAACATGTGGCATGAAAATGAACAAGGTACAGGGAGAAAACCAACACTCTATGGGTTGGCTTGCATCTTCAGTGTTGTCTGATAGGTGATGTTGAGTAGAGTCATGTCTGAAAAAATAAAAAGATTTGGCAGGAAAATGGGGGGCATACATGGCAAATACAGTGGGGGGAAGGATGACTACATTCCAATGAACAATCACTGGGGAAAATGCTATAAGATGTGAGGACACAGTGAGGGGACATGTGGAGAACATGAAGAACAAAGAACTGGGGGAGTATGCACACCTAATCCCAAGATATCTGCTAGAGGGTCCCCCAAGAACTTTGTGTGCAAAATTGGCTATATCTCCTCAATAGTTAAATGCAGCAGTGACACAAGATGGACCAATAGAAAGCCCTCAGCAAGTTGAAGAAGAAATCCCAATTTGCAAGAGATTCAGTGGAAAAGAACAGAGGTGGAATGTGGCATATAAAATGGGGGGAGGAGGGACAGAGAGTCAAACCAAACAACCAATGGCCCTCATGGAGTGCTCCAGTCATAGAGCACAAAGAAAATATCCCAAAGTCAGATAAACAATTTTTTAGCTTGTTTCATCTGGACATCAGTGTATATTTAACCTGTAATCACAGTCTTTATTACCATAGTGAGTAAGTATGTATACTAAGGGAGACAAAAATGCACATAGTATTTTCCCAGTCCAGCTTCTGAGGGCTTGGGGCCAGGGAAGCCTCAGGCCAGGCCATGAAGCACAACAAGCCCAGTATGAGGGCTTGGCTTGGCCCCAAAGCTGGGGCTGTTGGCTTGGGCATGGCTTACCAGTGCAAAAATGATATTTAATACAAGGTATTTCTACACAAGTTGTACTCAGTGTGCACTGGGAAAAACTATAAAAAAAACTCTAGGACATGATATAGAGCATCTAGGAGAGTTGGACTAATGAAGAATTAGAGAAAATACAACACACTCAGTCCCAATATATTCCAAATTTCCTCATGCAGGGCCTTTCTCCAGAAAAAAGGCAATGTCTCCAGACATGCCAGTGCAATAGTGACAAAAAATATATCAGCTGGAAGGTATATTCAAGTAGAATCACCTTGTAGAAAACTGCAAGGTTGAGTGCAATGGTTAAGGAGAAAATGTGGTGCAAGCTCAGAGGCAGGGGGAGAGGTAGTGTGTTGAGGCACAACTGCTCAGCAGAAATATATGAGACCTCCAGATGTGGTAGAGGGAATCAAGGGGAGATGGGAGAACGCTGAAATAAGAAAAATGGCGCACCCAATGACGAGTTATGTCAAAATTTGTTGTACAGTACCTTCCACTAGAAAATGGGCAATATCTTGGGAAGTGCTGAAGCAAACACGACCAAAAACATACCGCTGGAAAGGTCTCTTCGAGTAGTTCTAGGCCTGAAATTTGCGAGAGATTTGGCAGGATGGGTCATGAGAAATTGTGTGTACAAGTTCAGAGGTAGGGGGAGAAGGTGGGTTTACCAAGGAAAATAGCCCCCTTGCAGTGGGCTTCAGATGTAAAGTCAAACAGATAGAGACCTGGGTGATATAAAGAGATCTTCTAGCAGTAACAGGGTGGTCAGCTTGACTCAAAACCCTTTCCATGTTTGACCTCACAGCAGTGTTTGAAGTATACCACCAGACACATGAAAAATCACACTAGGCTTTGGTGGAGTCATGTATAGTACATACTCTTGGCTACAGGATTGCCCTATAGCTCATGTGATTTCATTCACACAGTCCTGAGATATGGGCATTTTAAAACAGCAAGTCCATGGAAAGGGTTTTTTCACTTTTGAATTTACAAGGGTATTAGGGTATTATCAGTACTTGGTATAGCCACCTTTTGCTCTAATCACTGCCTCAACCCTTCTAGGCATACTCTCAATCAGTTTCTGACACTCCTCCACTGGTATCCCCTCCCACTCCACCTGAACTCTCTCCCATAGCTCATGAATCCCACTAGGGGGGTTTTCATGGCTTGCAAGCCTCCTTTTCAGGCAACCCCAGAGATGTTCAATGGGGTTAAGGTCAGGAGACTGTGCAGGCCATACCATGGTCCCAAAATCCTGCTCTTCTAGCCAATCTCTAACCTTTTTGCAAGTATACTTGGGATCATTGTCTTGCTGAAAGATTGTTTCAGATAGATTGAGACCATAATACTCCAATGTTTGTTGAAGTTCATCCTTCAAAATCTGAAGGTAAAGGTCCCCATCCATCCTACCATCAATCTTTGCAGCATAGCCAACTCCTTCCCAAGTCATACAACCCCACATCATCAAGGAACCCCCTCCAAACTTGAGAGTTCCCTGTACCAGCCTATCACTGAGCCCCTCACCTGCCTTTTTCCAAGCCCACTTGCATCCATCTGACCCCAGGTGATTGATTTTGGTCTCATTAGACCATACAACCCTCTTCCAGTCCTCTATAGTCCAGTCCTTGTGGGTATAGGCAAAATCCAAGCAGGCCTTGTGATGTTTAGCAGAAAGAATAGGGTGTTTGGTCTTGACTACAGCCTTCATTCCAGACTTCTTCAAGTGAAGATGGACAGTATTGGAAGAGAGAGGCTGGTTAATGATATTGGAAAGGGATTTGGTGACTTGAACTGCATTTTCAGCCTTGCCAGAAGTGATAAGGTGCTGAGCATGGTGAACATTGGCAGGAGAAAGTTTGGAAGGATGCCCTCCAATGGCCTTAGGAAGTGTGGAATGCCTCTTAGAACAAAGTTTGGATACAGCAGAGGGGCTAACACCAATTTTCTTGGCAATAGCTTCACCAGAATGGCCAGAACCCAGCAAGGAGAGAATGGTGTTTTGTTGGGTAAGAGAGAGGGATCTGACCATAATGGTGGTTGAAAGCAATGAAGGGTGTGAACTTTTTTAAACTCAGACATATTGTTTAAATGTGTGTCTTTGTTTGTATCAACAAACAATAGCAATTATAGCATGTTTTCCATGAGATCCTAGGTACCAATTCAAAAGTGAAAAAACCCTTTCCATGGACTTGCTGTTTCAAAATGCCCATATCTCAGGACTGTGTGAACAAAATCACATGACCTATAGGGCAATCTTGTAGCCAAGAGTATGTGCTATTTATGACTCCACCAAAGCCTAGTGTGATTTTTCATGTGTCTGGTGGTATACTTCAAACACTGCTATGAGGTCAAACATGGAAAGGGTTTTTGGAGTCACTGTATCCTGTGAGGTTGAGTTTGCTTATAGAGACAAGGGTGATGCCCATTTTGGGTGCATAAAGCACATCCTTGAGATGGATATGAGTTTGGCCCTTTTCAGATGGCAGGGAGATCATGAGGTCCCCTTTTCCAATTGCAAGGAAGGTGTGGTTGTCAGCAGCTGTGATTGGCTTGGGTATGATGGGCTTGTAGTTGAGGAATTGACTGCAGTAGGAGGACATGTGCCTCGAGGCACCAGAGTCAAAAAGGATCATTTCTTCATGGTTGGTGAGGCCTGCCCCTGCAAGGAGGGCATGGTCATAGGTTCTGGTAAATGCCTCCTTGTTGAGGTCAAGGTCATCTGCCTGTGTGAGCCAGACTCCATCAGGCTCAGTGTCTGTGCTGGGCTAGGCAGTTGTGCTTGCTGCTGTGGCCACAGTAGCAGCCTTCTTGCTACCTTTCTTCTTCCCTTTGAACCACTTGGGGGCCTCCTTGGCATGGCCCTTCTTTCCACAGTTTTCACAGGTGGTTGACTTTTTGTCCTTTGCTGAATAGGCTGCATCCTCAGTGGTGCCTGGGGTAGTTTTCTTTGAGCAGATTTTGCATCAATCATACTCATCAAGTAGAATCTTCATAATGAAGTTGGACTCAAGGTCCTTCTGAGTAACAAGAGCTGAGGATGTCATGGCAGTGATGTTGGAGTCATATGAGGTTGGGAGAGAGCTAAGGATAATGGCCATGAAGCCTTCATCATTGATTGACTGACCAAGGGCAGCAAGTTGTTCATGGAGCGAATGCAGTTTGTCAAAGTGAGCATGAAGGTCACCCTTTTCATTGCAGTGGGTTTCCTGCAGCTTATGGTGAAGGTCAATTGTGACAATATGAGAGTGATTTTGGAAGAGGTTTGTGAGTGCATCCCATATGTTTTTTGCAGTCTCTTCTTTCTGAACTTGGAGGAACAGAGATTCTGGGAGTGACACTGCAATGACCTGTTTCACAGCACCATTGTCTTTGGACCATTCCTTAAACTTGGTGGGGTACTTGCTGACAAGTTTTTGCTCAGCAGCTGTTGGCTTCCTGCTGGAATCCTTCCCTTTTGAGGGATCCTCTGGTTTTGCATCCAAGCCATTTAGGTGATCTGTTAGGCCTTTTGAGCCAACAGCCCACTCAACTTGAGCCTTGTAGTAGAGTCAATTACTACCATCCACATTCAGGGTAGGGACTTGTAGGTAGTCTTCTTTCACCATAGTAGGTAATGCTTCTGTCTGAGAATTCTTCTGGTATTAGAGCATGGGAGTGGGGCTCATAACCTAATGAGCTATGAGTCTCAGTGATATAGGAAGTCACTGAGGTGTGAAAGAGTGTGTATGAAAATTTACTAGGGTGATTATATAAGCAGATGTCTGTAGTGTCTACTAAGGTAAACCTTATATTCAACAGAGATACCCCTCACCAACTGCCTCTGCTTTGAAGGTTCCATATCAGTCTTCAACTTAGCATCTGCATGGTTTTATGCACCTAGCAATTTAAGTGGACTTGGTGGTATGCAAACCAAATTTATCTGGTCAGCACCCCTGTGGAGGAATGAGGTGCCATGATATGACTGTGTGTTTGTTGGTACAAACTCAACTGACCCTTTGGAAACTGGGATGCAGGCCTATGAAGTTGCTTGGGTCTTCTCATTTTTTTCTTTCAAGTACAAGGGTGTTCATTATCCTTGTGCAGTTATTTGTTGGTTTGACAAGATTGGTGATGGCCCAGATGAAGACACTGGGATGTGGATGGTCCACCCATTGTTCCTCCCAAATCACTCACCCAATTTCAGCATCATTCATACAGATGTGATCTACCACACCATCCACTTAATCCCTGTCTATGGGGATCAATTTATTTCTCATGATATTTGACCCCATCATTCCTATGATACATTCCACACATCAGTAAATTTACAAGCATCTTTTTTGAACTTACTGTGGCTTATTTGTCTTTGTCAACTAAAATCCAACCACAGCTTGCCACCTACATCAGAACTAGCAAAAAGATTACTTGGGAATGGATTATCTTCATGTTTCCAGTAGAACTAGGTATAGTAGTAACCCTGATGTTAGTATTTCTGATGTGGTGTAAGTTGAGTTGGCCAGATAAGCTCAAAAGAGCTTATATAAGATCCTTGTAAATTTACTGATGTGCATTCTATGTCAACAAGTATGCTGACCACCATGCTTTCAAGATTGCAGGCTAGTATTTACAGATGCCAATGCCATCATCCAAGTCATTGCCCACAACTGGACTGCATCCTGGTCAGTCAGTCACTTGTCATCTTGAAAGGTCACACACTGCTGGATTTGGGCAGCTATGGACTGCATAGTATATGAAATCATTAAGGCAAGAATAGAGTTTTTGATTTTTATTACTTCTTGTGCCTTGTATTTAGAGGCAGCTACTTAATGTTTGTACATTCCACTTATTCAGCTGAACTGTGCTTGCTATGCTTTTCAGTGCATGCCTACTGGCTGCACTTGTACGAAAATTTCAAGATGCTTACTTAATGGGTCTTATTTTACTTTCTAGTGTAGTTAAGCCAAAAAAGTTAGGTTAAGTAATTAGTTAAATTGCTGATGAGCTTGGTATGTTCATTTGCCATTCATGCTTCAATCCATCCATACATGCATGTGTGCTGCATAGGTTGCAGGTGCTGCTCAGATGTACTCTGTCATGCCCTGTGCAAGAAGAAAACCTGTCCAGCATCAACATGCTCATAGCTGTTAGTGTATGTGTAATTGGCATGATCATTAGTCACAGTGACAAGTTTGGGGAGGTCACTATGTCTTGTATGTGGATGTTCCAAGTTCTGCCAGTGTATGTTGAGGTGATGGATGAACCAGACAGCAATCACACATCTGGCACCTTCCTACAATCCTTGTACTTTGGCTCACCATGGATTGGCATGCCTTGGAGCATCCAGGTACTGGAATGAATGAGAAGCTTGCTCACATCTGCCAGCACTTCCTCTGAATGGGGAGTAGATAGGACCAAATCTGAAGGTGAGGTAAAGCTCAAGCAAACCCTTGTTGAATCCATAACAGGTGCTTCCAGCAGGCCTTGCCACCACACAAATGATGCTGCATTGCATACACATCAAGGTGATAAAACTGTCTTCATATTACAGTTTACCTTTCCTTTGGGGTATGAAGTGGCCAGCTGGCTGATCTAAGTGGGGACTTGTTACAGATGTGATTTGTTCATTGTCATCATCTTTCTCCTGTTTGTGGTGCTGCTGGCAGTTTTTGGTTATACTGGTATGGATTGTCTTCCCCCCCATTCCCCATGCAGTTGGTGCAATGGGAACCAAGTTCTGCTTCTACAGCCTATCCCCAGTATGGGTTGCTGACTCCTCATTTTATTCATCCAGATCTTGAGTTACTGGTGGATGTAGCACCAAAGGCACATTGGGATTGTGATATTCTCAAAGATGATGGAGGATGTGTGAATGTATATGTTGTTTCCTGTACATATGGCCCAGGATTTTACAAATATGCACTATGTGGTCAGTGATGTGATCTTCTAAGTAGCTGATTGTGTCAGCCTCAACAGAGACTGGTGTCATATCATCCTTGCATTCAGACTTCCACTGAGGATGAAAATTGCAGATACAACACATGGTACATTTACACAGTTTCTCAAAATGGATGTGACATCCATCTACATAGTGAATTCCTTGGCATTGACAGAGGCTTCATAAATGAATGAGTATAGCTCCCTGAGAATTTGCCTGCTATGCTTCCAGGTTGCTGTGCATATGAGGGCCTCTCTAACCTGCATCTGAGACATACAATGAACAGGTACAGTATGCTCTGAATGTGAGGCAATATTGCAGTTGTATACAACATCCAGTGACTTGTCAGAGAGTGAACATGATTTTTTGTGCTGTTCAAGTTGCTGCTTGATATAACACACAAGGGCATCCATATGGAAGTGGTGCTGCTGGAGGTCATCCCATGATTGCTCCTGGAGCAGTCAAGTGATTTTCTGTTGCACCAAGTCAACCAGGACAGCAATATGCATTGGCAGGAAAAGTGTAGTGGCCTTGGGGATAGGCAGCAGTCAATTGTCACACATGATGAGCTACTGATGAAAGGACTCACTCTGTGGGCCTCATCAGCAACATTCTTGACCTCAGTCCTTGTCCTTGTGACTTCTTCCTTGAGTGTGGCAATGTTACTCATCAGCCTTATAGCCCTTTCATCTGGAGGGCTGATGCTGCTCTCCAGTTTTGTGATCATAGAGTGATTGATTTCCTTGCCCTTTTCAGTCTCAGACAACTCTCCTCACATGTCTCCAGGCATTCCCACCACTGGGTCGAGCACCAGAGTCAGTTGAGTGGGCACATGAGTCTGAATAGGTTCACCATTAACATCTTTCTGGGACTTGGTGGACTCCACCATTGCACAAACTGTCTTGTTCCCTTGGTCTTGGGGTCAGCCTGCTGATGGTCATGTATGTATATTGCATTTTTAATGGATCTTCAACTTTTTCAATGATTGCAACTAGCTCATGATTGCTGCAGTTACCAGCTATGACATTGGAGGCAGCACTTGTGGACTCATCACCTTGGATTCAGGTTTCTTGTTCTGCATGCTGTACATGATGCACATGCTTGAACCTATCTACTCCACTATGCCTGACCCTGGACTCCTGCCACCTGGTCACATGACCCCCCTCACTCTCCCCTGTCTTGCCCCTCTCTGCTCCATCTGCCCCCTCTTGCCATGGCAAGCCTCTGGGTTTGCTAAACCCTGTCACCCTCATGCACCATCTCTTCTACCTCCCACTCTTCCCCCTTTCCCACTCCTCTTCCTCTCCCTCTGCCCCACTGTTCTCTCACTCTTCCTCTGCCTCCCACATCTCCTCCAGTGCTGACCCTTCCCCCAGTACAAACAGCCTCAGCCTTCATGCTTGTATGAGTTTTCCACTCTCGCTATGACCCTCCTTGGTGCTGACCACCTTGGCAGCAGCTTCCTTGTACTTGCCATTGTGAAGTCTAGTACACTGTCATAGATCTGCACTAGATCCCTGGTTCTAAACACCACCTCTCCCACTGTCAATCCCATCACCTGCTTGTCAAATGCTGCTCTCCTGCTGATTGCATGCTTGATGGCCTGACTTGCCCCATCCAGCCACTGCTGCTCCATGTAGGCCAACTGGATCTCCATGTCCTTGCCTCTTACCCCTTCTGTTGCCTTGCCAGGTGGTGTGTGTATGGTGTTGACCACAAAGCCCAGCATCAACTCCTTCAGTGAGAGTTGGAATGCCAGTATTATGTGTTCATTTAGCTGTCATATGGCCTCCTCAAAATGTGTTGGCCATGCTGTTGGTATGTTGCTTGCCTCTGGTGGTTCTCTTGTGTCCTCTCCCACCTCTGGGCTGCACATCCACCACGACCATCCTAACAACTTCCTGTTAGTGTTCTCTATCAAACCATTAACCCATGGTGCATATGCTACAACTACCTGTTGCTCTACCCCATTTGCCTCACACCACACTTTGACTTCCCCATTGTTGAAGTGCAGGCCCCCATCTGTCATGAGTGCTTCAGGTGCTTGGAATGCTCACTGTATGGTCTGCAAGCCTTTGAATGTTGTCTTTGCAGTACTGTGTGTCTTCAGCTTGAATCCCCAGACATATTGCAAGTATGTGTCCATAACTAACAGTGCTGTGTGGTAACCCCCTTTGCCCTTCAGTAGGCTTAGGTAGTCTGCTACCAACAGTTCAAATGGGTGCCTTCTGGTTATCAGGTATAGTAGTGCATGTAGACTTGTGGTGCCAAAGTTCTTGCATTGTGGGCACTGGTGTAGTGCCTGCACTATTGACTGGTCAAGTCTTGGGCTGTAGATGTGATCCATCAGTTTCAACTTGATCAAGTCCCTACCCCAGTGCCTGTTGTCCTGGCGTTCCTGCACCACCATTTCAACTGCTTCCTCCTGCATGATGCATTTGACCTCTGGTCATGCCCTGAGTGACTCGACTGATGGCAACCACCACAGCCTCCTGTTCTTGATTCTGTACCCTTCCACTTGGTGCCTTGCTCTCCTCTGCTCTCAACTTGTGTCCTCCTTGTCCAACCTTGCAATCACTTTGACAACTTCTAGGAACAGTGGTTCATTAGCAAACCTGCTTCATAGCTGCATGACTGAAGGATCTGGGCTTATTGTGAACAGGTCATTTATGACTCCCTTTGCTGCCTCCCAGTCCTCATTGACCAACAATGTGCTGCCATCTCCCTCTGTTACTGGGAGTCCCATGTGCATATGAATCAACATGTCATCTGCCACATTCATTTTCTGGTCTGTGTCATATGCCTATGATCTGGCATGCTGATATTCCATCTCTCCACCTTGCATGTACCATGGACAGTTGCTTGTTGCACAACATGTTCCTAAGGGCTATGCAACCTGTCTTCACCTTGACTGGGAATGCCCATATCATATTACTGAAGTGGTCAAAAGCAAACTTGAGTGCAGCAAACTCCAGTATGTATGGTTTGTACTTCTCTTCTGTTGGTGACATCTGTTTTGACACAAACCACACTGGGTGTATCATGGAGACTTCCTTGCCATTTGGTTTCTTTGACTTGAACCTCCATGCCAGCACTGCCCCAAACCCTTCCTTGCAGCTGTCTGTTGCAAGTATGAATGGAGTCCTGTCAAACTGTGGCACTCTCAAGACTGGTTCTGCAACCAGCAGTTGCTTCAGCCATATGAAGGCCTTCATGTGTCATTGCATCCAGTACTTGTCTAACATTCTGTCCCATAGGAATTGCCAGTAGCACTTCTTTCCTGCCTTCATTACCAGATCCACAATGTCAAGGTTTCATTGGAGGTCTGTTAGTGGGGTGGTTACCTTAGCATAGTCTTTGATTAGTGATTGGAAGTACCCTGCCAGGCCTAGGAACTGCATCAACTCTAGTAGCATGTTGGGCATCTTCCACTTAGCTACTGCCTCTAGCTTGCTGATATCTGGCCTGATGCCTGCCTTGCCCACTCTTGCTCCCTTGAACACTACCTCTGAGAAGAAGAGTTTCATTTTCAGTGGTGATAATGATAGCCCTCACTCCCAACATCTCACCAGTGGCCTTCGAAACCACTGCAACAACTCTTTGAAGATATCACCAGCTAGACTATTGTCATCCACAAATGTTTCTAGGCCCAGTTCTGTTGCAATGTCCCTGAAGGCTGCATTTGTCATATCTGAGAAGCATGCTGGTGCTCCCATGAGGCCCATTGGCATCCACTGGTAGCACTGGAACCCTTGTCCCTCTGTGCACACACACAGGTATGGCTGGTCCTTTTATTCTACCTCTATTGCATAGAACCCCAATGCCATGTTGATGATGCAGATATACTTGTGTCTCACTAGCATTTGTTGCTTCAGTCAAATATTGCCTTGCAACATTGGTGCCACCATCATCACCTTGTTGAGTTCAGTGAAGTTCTGACAAACCCTCCACTTTGGTTTGCCCCTGGTTTCCTGCTTCTTCATTATTGGTTCCAGTCTTGGTGGCATCTCTGTGCTTGGTTTCTCCCCTTGCATGATGCATTGCTCTTCCACCATCCACCTTATCTCATCCATTGTGAGTCCTGCTGCTCCATGTGCCTTTTGTGCTAGCATCATGGGGTGTATGGCCTTGACTTTGTCTGACTGTATGTCCCTTAGAATCCCCACCTTGCTAAACTTGTCCAGTACTGGTAGGTACCACTCTTTCTGGGCTTGCATTAGTGGTTTCTGATGTACCTTCAATGGGAACATGGCATTCTCTGGGATGTTCAGCCTGAACTTGATGAAATCCACCAGTTTCACCTCTTGTACCAACAGTGCAAAGGTATCTGCAAACTCTGCAACCAACTCCTGGACCCTCCCTTAGCTTGTCTGGGGGTAGGTCTCCATACTGCACCATCTCCACCACCTTATGCACCCTTGGTGGATAGAATGGGCCTTTCTCCATCAACCTTGTGAACACCTCCTCATCCCCTTCTTCTCCCTCTATGTTCATCCCCCCAGCTCTTCTTTGCCCTCTTCTCCCTCTCACTCTCTTCACAGCCTCTCACCTCCACCATTCCTACCCTTGCCACCTGCTCCTTGTCTTCCCTCACCTCCAGTACCTGTGTGGGTAGGATGTTTGCTGGTACTGCCCTGTGCATGAGGTTCTTGACACTGTGCTGAGTCATCTTCCCTGGTAGTAGGATTGAGTCCATTTCATAGTCATGTATTGCTCTTGCCTTATCCAGTAATGGTTTTCCCAGTAGCATTCTCCATGACCCTCCACTGGGGAAAACCTCAAACATGGTTTTGATCAATGCTGGGCCCCACTGGACTTTGCCCATCCATGTTCCTTCTGAGGGTACCAGTGGGCTGTTGGCCATTCATAACATCTGTGCTGATGGGTTTAGTTTGCTTAGCCTCCTGCTCACCCATCTGTAGGCTTCCAAGTCGATTGCATTGATCATTGCACCACTGTCAACCATAGCCAAGAACCACACATACTCCCCACATGGGCCCTCCAAAGCCAGTACCATCAAGAATGGACTGCTCTGGTGTGTTCTCACTGGTCTCCCTGTTGTATCCAGCCCATACACATTAACAACTGTATTCCACCTCGACTTTATGTTATCACTAACATCCACACTCATTGTCTTTCTGTCTCTGTCCTGAGCTGGTTCATCTCATGTCAGATCCTGTTCTGGGACTATATCTGATCCAACCTTATCTGTAGTCCCCTCCCATTTTCCTCCTGCACCCACTCCCATGTGTTCTTGAACTCTCCTTGTCCATCTCCCTCCTGTCACATCTCCCATGGTGTGACAGCATTTGCAAGTGGCACTGCATCCATTGGTTGTGCTATTGTTTGTGCTGAGGCTGTCCATGTGTAGTTCATGGGTACTGCTGTCACTCTAGGTTGCATCACTCTTCTCAACATTCCCACCACCCACTGTCTCCACCTCACTTCATGTGGTCTGAGTGTTTCTTTCACCATACACATGTTTCTGACATGTGGTGGATCCATCACCAGCCTGCAGCTGAAGCACTTGCCTGCTCCTGCTGCTGCTGTCCCTGGTTTCAGTGGGTACAGTCTTTCCAATGCCAGGGGAGTGTTGTAGCCATACATTCTGTGCCATGACTTGACATCTAACCTCATACTGTTGCCTGCCCACTTCTGTGTCTGGCCTCTTGGGTAAAACACTCGCTTTCTCCAGTATCTGCAACCTTGTTAGCAGAGGATGCTGTATTACTGTGTTTCTTGGATATGCCCCTAGTGGCCTGTTGGGGCTTGGCACATATGGTATTGCTATATGTGGTGGCCCCATATTTCCCTGTCCTTGAGGCTGTTGTGTGAATATCAGCTGTGCATACCCTTTTGCAGTCCTGGTCCCCATCATTCTCATTGTGAGATTGGCCATCTGTTGTAGGAGGGTGAGTGCTTGATCCCTGGTGTGCTCCATGCTCTGTTTCTCTCTGTTCCTTCGAAGCTTCTCCACTTTGATGTTCTGCACCACTGTGATGAACCCTTTCCAGCTCTTGTAGTCCTTGTCTAACTTGTCCTTGATAACCTGTGGTGCTCCCTCTATTGCATGCACCACTAATGTTCCTTCAGCATCCCCCATGCTCAGTGCCAGTCTTTTGACCCTTTCTGCCCACAGTATATGCCTGTAGTCCCCCACTCTCCCTTCTTCTATCCACTCTCCTATCTCTTCTTCTTTCAACACCTGATCCTTAATGCATTCCCTCTGCTGTACCCTTGTCAGCTTGGGTCATCTTGTCAGGGGCCATCATTTTATGAATGCAGCTCTTAAAGCTGCCATGTCTTTCTTGTCTTCTGATGGTAAGTTCCCAAACCATTTGTCAACATAACTCCCTGGTGCCAGCTGTAGCCCAAACCTGCCCACCTTCCTTGCTTCTGCCCATGAATCCAGTACCAAGAGCTGGAATTGGGTGAACCACTCTGTCAGCTCTTCTTTGTTGCTGTAGTCTCCATGGAAGAGTGGTATGATTTTTGCTGACTCTGACATGGTTACACTG
Organism: Pisolithus thermaeus; assembly: GCA_024663475.1. NCBI lineage: Eukaryota > Fungi > Basidiomycota > Agaricomycetes > Boletales > Pisolithaceae > Pisolithus > Pisolithus thermaeus. Next base: position 838,256 of record JANFAF010000005.1, read on the forward strand.
CTGTTTCCTCCTAGTGCCTGCATTGCCATTGCACCTGGTGTTGGGCATACTTGGGGTGTGTATGCACCTGCCAGTTTACAGGACCTGTGGTGGTGGGCCACCTTCAGGGTAGGGAATGGGGGTGTTGTTGGGCATGTGATTAGTGGTCTAAGTGCAACTGTCAATCCTGGTGTTGTGAATGCTGCAGGTCATAGCTTGAACTGTTCTGGGTCTCCCATTAGGCCCATTTGCAGACTTGTTTCCTTTGCCATTGGTAGTGTATACATGCACTTTTGTCTTTTCCTCTCTGCTCCTAGTACTCCTATGCCACTCCCTGATGCTGACAACTCTGAGATGCTGCTTTCTGACATTGGTTCACTGTCTGAGTTCCACCCTTTTTTCCCAATTCCTCTAAGGGATGCCACTGCTTGAAGTGTGATTGGTGCCATTACCCTCTGCCATGGGGTTCAAGTTCCTCTCTTGTCACCAGATGGAGGCAGTACTCATGGACTTGTCACCTCAGATTCGGTGTCTCATCCTGTGTGCCGTACATGACATGCAGGCTCAAACCTATCTACTCTGCTAAGCCTGACCCTGGACTCTTGCCACCCAGTCATGTGACCCCCCTCACTCTCCCCTGTCTTGCCCCTCTCCACTCCAACATCACAAATAAATATTACATCAAATGCTACTGGACATTTTGTCAGGTGCCAGGCTGCAATCTATGTCAAGGCAGGGGGGAGGATTACAATGAGTGAAAAAATGTGTGCAATGTTTGGCTGTTTTGTACTAAGTCCAGTGTATTGCCATGGGGTGTGGGAATCCTGCTTGCCCTTGGTGAGATGGATGGTAGTACACACTCTTGGCTACAAAATGGTCCCAGGGTCATGTGATTCAGTGCAGTAGTTATTGAGATATGTCAATTATAAAACAGCTACACCATTACACACATTTATTCACTTTTGAAGAGTGAGGGGTATTTGGGGAATATCAGTACTTGGTATAGCCTCCTTTTGCTTTAAGCACTGCCTCAACCCTCCTAGGCATTCTTTCAATCAACTTCTGACACTCTTCAGCTGGTATATTGTTCCACTCCACCTGAGTCCTCTCCCACAACTCCAGTGAATAAATGTGTGCAATGGTGTAGCTGTTTTATAATTGACATATCTCAATGACTACTGCACTGAATCACATGACCCTGGGACCATTTTGTAGCCAAGACCATGTACTACCATCCATCTCTCCAGGGATAAGCAGGATTCCCACACCCCATGGTGCTACACTGGACTTAAACAACCAAACATTGCACACATTTTTTCACTCACTGTAATAAGCCCCATTTCTTACCAGAAGATGCAGCTGTCAATACTTGTCAGAAAATATTGGAAGGACTGACTTACCAGTCACTAGATAGATACTGTACAAGGACAGAGGGCAGTGAAGGAAGTGGTTGGCAGGTTTTGTAGGAAAAGGAGATGTCAATGATATTCAGGTTACATGCATGCTTGGGCTGTTTCACTTGGTGAAACTTAATGAACACTTGAGTGGCCTATGAAGTAAACATGGAAGGACTCTTCCTGGACAAGACAAAATGGAGAGTTGGCCATTTCCCAGAGCCTCTGGGGTGGTGTGCCAAAGGATTCCTGCAAGCCAAGTGAGCTATTGAACTGATTATTGTATGTTGGGAGGGAAGCATACCAGTCAAAACATACTCCTTGCCAGCTTTCATAACCTCAATAAAGGTGGTTGCCTTTGTCAACTGTGCAAACTGACTGCTAATTGAGCTCATCATCAGTGGCCTGGTACACAACAACCAATGTACACTGATGGTTCCTTTTGATGTTCCTGACGGGCTGGAGGCATAGCTCAGTTTCAGGTGGGGTGGTCATGTTGTAGGCATGCTGGGGGGCAATGACTGGCACCAGACTTGAGACAGGATGCAGCTGAGTGTCAGTCTATATTCACAATGTCAGGCATGGGTAATAGAATTCATGGTTCAAGGGGGCAGACAACATGGGGAGCACATGGTGCCATGATGTATATTACTCACCATTGCAGGGAATAAGCATGAATGTGAGTGATAAACACTCACAGCAAAAGAGGTTGGGAAATCCAGAGTCTGGATTCAGAAGGTGTTGAAGGACTTGCTGCCTTGGTCATGTGGTTTCTGTGTTCACCATCACTGTGATAGATAACAAGTTCTGAGGAGCATGAGCAAAAACCTGAGGGACTGATAATCTCACCAGATCCAAGACTGAGGTGGTCCAGGTGCTGCTAGACTTTCAATGTTATAAGAAATAATTGGTGGTTGTTGACAGGACAGAAGTGAAGAAAGAACAACTGTTAATGGCATTGCCATGCTGCCTGCTTACTTGTATTGGCTTAATATGAGAATGACCCCTTATTGTGTCAGACAATGACTCCATGACTCATCTCAAAGCCATCACAGAATATGTTTCTACAGACTAATTTGAATGATCCTGCTTGGATAGTATATACATTCAATGGCAAATGATTGAAATTATTATTGAACAAGGATTTATTTGGAGAATGAAGTAGAAGGATAAGAAAGTGCAACAGGAAGCAAATTATGCATACAGGTCAGAGGGTGGGATGAAAAGCACTATCTGAATCACATATTAACCATTGCTGCCTGTAGTTGCCATACCAGTGGTGGATAGTTGAATAGGAGAGTGAGTGTGACTAGGAAGAACCTACTATGATGAGCCAAAAATCCTTTGCCAACCAACAGGACTCTGGAGGAAAGGTGAACATCTTCATCTTTGATGGCAGGGTGGTTCTGACAGGTGTTGAGTGATACTGAGTTGAATCAATACTTGATAAATCTGGTCTGAGAATATCATAAACTATGAATCACTGAGGAATAAAAATGTCCAAGTCATGTCAGAGGTTGTAATATCATGTCAAATCTGGCTTGATGAAATTCATTCTACCAGGTAGAGAAAAACACCAGTAAAATTAAAGCTACTGTGGGGGATCCTGTAGCCAGATCAACCCACCCCACTTCCAGGACTGTGGGGGGTCCTGCAGACAGGTCAGCCCACCCCACTTCCAGGACTGTGAGGGATCCTGCAGCCAGGTTAGCCAACCCCACTTCCAGGACCATGGGGCATCCCCCAGCCACATTGGCTGCCACCACCAATTCATCCAACCAACTGACACCAAGTCAGGGTCCATCAGCCAACATTGGCTAGTCCCATGTTTAGGCCAGAATGTACATGTTGGGTGTCCCAGTTTTGGGACTAGAGGTGACTGAAGGGTCTGCTGGAAGGCAGCTGGTGTGTTAGTAAGACCAAGAGGCATTACCCTCCACTTATAAGACCCACAGTGGGTGTGGAAGGCAGTCTTCCATTCATCACCTTCAATGATGCAGATGAGGTGGTAGGCATGGTGGAGGTCAATCTTGGTGTAAAGTTTGGCATGGCTCAGTGAATCAAGAAGGTCAGAGATGAGCAGGAGTGGGTAGCAGTCCTTTTGGTGATCTTGTTGAGACCTCAGTAGTCAACACAGAGGAAGAGGACAGGCACACTGTGGGTGGAGGTGGACTGCTTGATGAAGCCATAACTGAGGTGCTCATTGATGAAGGTGTGGAGATCCTCAAGCTTGGGTGGTGGGAGGGAATAGATCATGCCAATGGGTGGGGAAGCCCCCTCCTCAATGTCAATCTTCAAGTCAAAGCTGTGGTGTGGAGGCAGCTCAGTCACTTTCACCTTGCTAAAGATGTCAGTGAACTCATGGTATTCAGAGGGTACTGAAGACAGGTCAGGAGGAGAAGGCAAAGTGGAGGATGCATGAAGCAAGACATCATCAGGGTGAAGGCACAAACTGAATCGAACAGAGCCAGGGAGAGTGCAAGCACAGAGGTAGGTGGCAGCCCTGGTGAGGGAGATGTGCAGGGGAGATGGTGAGTTGGGAGCCTTCAGTGAAGGTGGCAGAGTGTCAGATGACAGAACAGAGGATGTCAGTGTCAGTGCTGGAGTAGTGGTTGACAGTGATGGGGGTGCCAGGGGCATTGGCATTCCCTTTGGTGGTGGTCAGAATGAGATATGGCCCAATACCCAATCAATCAATGGATTGTAGCAGGTGAGCCAGTTGTGTCCTAAAGCCAATGAGCAAGAAGAATCCAATGGAGTAACATAAAAGGAAACAGGGGTGACATTGCCAGAAGAAAAGTGGACAGATAGATCTACTTCCTGTGAGATTACAGCTTTCATGCTACTATCAAACAGGCAAAGTGGGATGGGCAGAGAGATGGGTGATGTAGGTACAGAATATTTACTAACCAAAGACAGATCTATAAAACAACAAGATGAACCAGAATTGACTAATGCAGAAATATTATCTAGCAGAATGTCTGGAAGAGAGCCAGAAGGCATAAGAGAATTGGGATCTGAAAGAGGAGACATGCTGGGTCAGATGGCAGGCACATGGTCAGGGTCAATGCTTCCCCCAGGCCATGTGGGCTCCCTGGAGGAGTGGACTAATTTTTTGGTTCATCCTTCTCCATGGGTGGAGTAGGAGGAGTGGTGGCTGCAGCAGTGCAGGCCTTAGCAGCATGGGAGGTGGACTTTGGGCAGTCTTTGGCAGAGTGCCTGGACTCACCACAGAAAAGGCAGAGGTTATTCTTGGGGTGCTGCTGGTGTTTGGCTGCATTTGGCTTACCACCCTTGCCAAGGAGGTGAGTGATGTCAGATTTGGGTGCATCCAACTTCTGGCTGTCCTTTGGCTTGGACTTGCCTTTACTGTTGGTGTGCAAGGAGGATGAAGATGCTTGTGAAGACTTTTTGTCATCAGTGGGCTTCCCTGTGGATGACTTTTCAGCAGAGGTGTTAAGAACATTTCTTCTGAAGTCGGGTTAAGCCGGGCTTCATAGTTCTGGCATGTCCAGGGCTGGGCTACTGTGCCAGAGCTCATAAGAGCTGGGGTTGGGTGGCACATGGCCCATGGGGGTCAAAGCCCAGGCTTGATAGGGGTCCACCACCCAAATTGGCCTCAGCTCGTGCACTGTGCCCTTGGATAGGTCCAGGTAGTGGTCGAGATACTGGATACTCCAGGTTCTAGGTTGATTATCCAACTGGCTCTACAGTACAGATCTAACTAAGTATTTATACTACTAGTCCAGAGGGGGCACTACTGGAGTTCCAGTAGTCTTTGTAATAACCAAGAGGCTATGTATGAACATTAGTAAGTGAGTGACTAAGGAAAGTCCAGGGACCTGTCTACTGGTAGTAGACACATGTCTGACAAATGTGCAGTAATAACTAATCATACTAAGGAACATGGTAGTGCTAGACTAAACAGAGAACAAGACTCAGACTAGAGGGTCTGGAGGTGGACACTGGTCTGGAGTTCGTGCACACTACTACTGGAAAACAGATAACTACCAGTAGTATACTTACTAGTAGCGTGACCTAAATACATACATATGACAGTATCCCCCTCTTAGGGCCAAGCCCATGAGGACCAAGTGAGGGATATGTCTAGGCCATGACACGTGGCTGGCTAATCAAGTGGCACACACATGTACCAGTCTTCAAAAAGGGAGCAACCAACCTTCATAGTCTGCCATCAAACCTTACCCTTCATGTCTCAACCCTCATTGCTCATGCCTACTCCACCAGCCACCGCTGTCTGGGACTGGTCAGCAGTCCCAGACTCTGCTATTCAATCCAACAGTGACAATGACAAGGCTGTCACTAAAGCCAAATATGATGAGAGGCAGCACCAGAAGAAGGTGCAAAAAGATCAAAAGGCAGCAGAGGAGGCTGCAGCCCAGGAGAGGGCAGAGGCTGAGCACTGGGAGAGAGAGGTGGTGGAGTTGTGTAGGCAGGAGGAAGCTGAGTGCCAGGAGAGAGAGGAGAATGAGTGCCAGGAGAAGGAGGAAAATGAGCACTGGGAAAGGGAGGTGAATGAGCACTGAGAGCAGGAGGCACAGGCATGGGTGGCTAGTCAGATTGAGGGTGGAGGGTCACAGTCATGTGACCCAGAGGTGAGTTCATCAACACTGGCTGAGTCTAATCCAGTACTGGCAGAGGGGTTGCAGAGTCAGGGGGGGCCACAAGTGGATCACATGACCTGTGCCTGATGCACTAGGGCTGAGGTCAATTGCACTTATGAGCTGGCCAAAGCCAGTAAGTGTGGGAAGAAATCATGTGACTGATGTTCATCAATGAAAGAGCAATGCATACCAGCCAGTACAAAGAAGGTCTGGAAGTGCATAGTGCTGGCAGAGAGTACATCACCAAGAGCCAGTGAGAAAAAGAAGCGTGCATGGGCTAAGAGTCTGGAAGTGGAGGTGGTGGGTGGGAGCTCACAGGCCAAGAAAGGCAAGAGTGTCACATGTGACACTTCGATTACTGGTGGTCTGTATGCTATTGCTGCCATGATAGACTGGCATACCAAGGAGATGGCACAGCTCTGGCAAATGGTCAAGATGCTTGGCAGCTCACACTGTCATGTGATCGAAAGTATGGCAGAGCTTTTGCAAGAGATGACATATCCAGAGCCAGAGTTGCCCACTGAGTCAGGTAGTGGGGAGAGCAAAGAGGCCGAGGCTTTAAATGAACTGGGCCAGAAATAAAGCCAACCTCCCTTTGTCACTTCCCGCTTTAGTCTATGAGTACCTTTGTCCATTCATAAACAGTGAATGAGAATGGGTTATCTGGAAGTCTGGAGGTACCAGTCCGAGTTTTGAAAGTGAGGGTGAGTATCATGAGAAAAATGAGACAATGCAGAAAGGCAAAACAACACAGGGAACATTGCTAAGTATAAGGTACCAGTGGTCTGATAAAATATGGGGTACTACCAGGGGTGTATTTATGAAAAGGTCATGAGGGGTGGGTGGTCATGTGACTGGTCCATCCCCCTTTCTAGGGTCCAAGCCCTCGAGGACCCATAGGCCGGAAATGGCTGGTAGTGTCGGGAGTCAGGAGAGCTTGTACAAGGGCACAAAGGGCATGGGAAGATTGGATATGTACAGCCCATACAGAGGTGTTACCAGGTTAGGGTAGCAGAATGAAGGTCGAGAGCAGCCAGAAGATGAAAACTGGGAGAGGCCAGAGGTTGAGTCCTGGCTGGTAGTGCTGGTTAAGCCCTTGTTACCATTTTGCCAATGACATAGCAGGTGGCCCCTAGTACAGCCAGGGTCATGAAGAGGACCTGGACTGTAGGGAGTGGGGCATCCCTGAAGGCTCCAGAGAGTACCTGGAGGGGGGTGGGGTCAGGGAGTGCCCAGGGGAGAGGGGACCTGGGGGGAAATGAAGACGATGGTGGAGACATTGGTAGGGGAGTAGGGTGATGCTCTGGGTGAAACACTACCAGAGGAGGAGGAGTAGGGAGGGAAGCAGTAGAAGGAGACATAGGTAGTTCAAGAGGGTGATGTCAAGGGTAATGGTTTATTCTTTGAGAGAGGATGTTTCTCTGCTTACTGAGAACATAAATGAGAAAGATGATTTTTTTGAGTAGACCCTTGTTTTCAACCTTCCCAAGAAGGGTAATGCCCCTAAAACAAGCCTTGGTGATCAACACCTCATCAGCCAGCAGGGCTGGTGGAGTTCTGGAGGCCAGAGAAACTGAAGTCATGGGAAAAAGGTGGAGAATGAGTGGGAGTGTCATGTGGCTAGGAAGTGCAAAGGTCCAGAGCTGAGTGCCAGTGAAGTCCAGCTGGATCCTATGAAGGCTGGCAGGTGGGAAAGTAGGTGTGTCCTTAAAGTTGTCTGGCAGATCAGACAGAAAAACAGATGCTCGAAAGGCAAACAATCAAGCTGGAGGTGTCCTGGTGTGGAACATAGAGGCCTAGGGGTTGGCATTCCTGACAAAGCAGGCCAGAAATGGTTACTACTCAGTTTCCAATTGATCAACAGATCGCAGTGGAAGAGCTAGTGGTGATCCAGGTACATGCTGTGCCAGGGAACCCAAATGAGGGTGCAATAAACATTGCCAGAGTGATGCTGCCAGGTGGGGTGCCAAAAGAGGCATGGAGTTGGTGGTGACACTTAAAAAATTGCCTAGGAAGCCTTTTCAAAGATTCTGGGGAAGATACAGGGAATAGGGTAAAAGAGTGTGATTTGGACTTTTGGTCCATAAAGCCAAAATTCCGGAGGAAGTACTTCATTTGTTTTTGGAGACCTGTCCAAGTTGAGTCAGATAATACTGTTAAGAACATTTCTTCCAAAGTCGGGTTAAGCCAGGCTTTGTAGTTCTGGCATGTCTGGAGCTGGGCTACTGTGCCAGAGCTCATAAGAGCTGGGGTTGGGTGGCACATGGCCTGTGGGGGTCGAAGCCCAGGCTCAATAGGGGTCCACCACCCAAATTGGCCTCAGCTCATGTGCTGTGCCCTTGGACAGGTCCAGGTAGTGGTCAAGATACTGGATACTCTGGGTTCTAGGTTGATTATCTGACTGGCTCTACAGTACAGATCTAACTAAGTATTTATACTACTAGTCCAGAGGGGGCACTACCGGAGTTCCAGTAGTCTTGGTAATAACCAAGAGGCTATGTATGAATGTTAGTAAGTGAGTGACTAAGGAAAGTCTGGGAACCTGTCTACTGGTAGTAGACACATGTCTGACAAATGTGCAGTAATAACTAATCATACTAAGGAATGTGGTAGTGCTAGACTAAACAGAGAACAAGACTCGGACTAGAGGGTCCAGAGGTGGACACCAGTCTGGAGTTCACATGCACTACTACCAGAAAACAGATAACTACTGGTAGTGTACTTACTAGTAGCATGACCTAAATACATGCATATGACAAGAGGGCTTGGTGGAGTGGGAGATTTTGGCCTTGCACACCCAGTACCAAGTATCAATGGTCTGCAAGGTTGTGCAACCCAGCAAGGGTGGTGGGCTTGCTGACACAGGTGATTTTGTCCTTGATGCAGTCAGGGAGACCAGTGTAGAAGCAGTGACAGAGTGCACCCTTGCCATAATCTTTGACCTGTGAAGCCCAATGGTTGAACTCCATGACACACTTGGTGATGTGGGAGGTATCCTTCATTGAGAGGTTCTCAAGGTTTTGCACCACATCAGCAACTGCATCATGTGGGCTGAAGTTGATGGTTAGCTCATGAAGGAACTCCCAATAGTTATCCATCCATAGTGGACAGTCAAGGTAATCATTGGGGTTGAGGAGGTCAGGCTTGAACCAGGCCAGTGCCATGCCCTTGAGATAGGACTGAATGAAGGTGACCTTGGCACAGTCAGTTTGGAAAGCCTTTGGGTAGTCTTGGAAATTTAGTTCACACTGCACCAGGAACTCATGGAGCTTCTTTGGGTCAGAACCATCAAAGGTGTCAGGCTCACAAGCTTTGATCTTTGGGGTGGAGTCTCTGGAGTGCTGGGTTGAGTGGGCAAGCACATGGATGGCCCTGGTTAGGGTAAGGAGGGGGTCTTTGGGTGGCTCAGCCAGATCTTCAGGGATACCCCCATCACCACTCCCACTGTCAGACCCACCATTGGGTATGTCAGGTTGATCAGGATTGAAGGGTCCCCATCCTGCAGTGGCAGCATGTGAAATTTGGAACACTGGGGTTTGGAAGGCCCAGCTTGGGAAGCACTTTTGTGCTGCAATCAACATCAGGCAGAGAACAGGTGAAACTGTTCAATCACTGAGGGCATGTGTCACAGATTGGTGAACACAAGGGCAATTCTCTCAGTGGTTTCTCTTTGCATGCATGCCTGGGTCTGCATGATGATGTTTTAGTAATGAAAATGGAACTGGACTTGTACAAGTATGAGTATGAATATACTGTTAAGGTTGGGCCTACTCTGATGATGCCTGATGCTCACAGAGGCTGCAGGATGTGTATGAAGGTAGGCCAATGTTGGCTGAAGGTTGGCTGACAAGGACTGAGAGAGAGCAACAAGAGCCAAAGGGTGGCTGGCACTGCAAACACTTCACAATGTTTCTTCAGAAAATGTGCAGAAAAAAGGGAGGGAAGAGATACTCTTTTATTTTAGATGTTTAGAAAGAAAAAATGCAGAAATAATGTTTTATTTTCTTCCAGAAAACATGGATTGATGCTAATGCCAATTAGTATAGAAGCTAATGGGCATTACCATCAATCTGTATTTCTGCACAGAGAAGATAAAGTTATACTTTTGTTTTGTGTTAAAAATTATCTGAAATTAAAGAGTATCTCTTCCCTCCATTTTTTGTAGCATCCATTCAGAAGAAAAATCATGAAATGCTTGCAGTGTGATGTGTGTGACAGAGGTTTGAGAGAGGGCACCAGGTTCAGCTTGTATGCTGCCCCCTTGTACAAGCCCAGCCCTCAGATTTCAGAGAGAGAGTAGTCAGAGGGAATCCAACAGAAGACAGAGAGGCTGGTCAAAGACCACAGAGGAGGTGGAACTAAGTTGATATTCATACTGCTGGACCACTGTTGAATATGACAGGCTTATATACAGTATGTATGCATGCCATCAAGGTGGTACAGTATTGGAACATTGGAACTGACAAACAGAGTACAGTAAAATTTCAAGGGGTAGACAAAGAAGAAATATCTAAAAGGAATAGTACAGGACAGAATGCCTTCAGAGCACTCACTGATAGCCAATCAGAAAGTAGGCCAAAGGCCTAAACAGGTATCAACCCTGTGCCATACCATGCAGTGTGGTAAATGTGCTGTACCTAGACTAGACTGCCAACCCAAAAGGAAGGTGACCCCTAGATGAAGGGGGGACATCACCTGACTGAGAGGCATCAGTCATGCAGTGGTCCTGACAGAGACTGACAGGGTCCAGCAGAGGGTTGGGCAGGAACATGCCATATGGGTGCTACAACAAGTGGATGAGTGCAGAGCAGAGCAGAGAGGGGTCATTGACATGGGAAGGGCTAGAATGGAGGCATGGGCATGATATACCCCATCAACAGATAGTGGTATCTCTGATGCTACCATCCTTGTCACTGAAAGCATGTAGGTGAGTGATACTTACAGATAGCCAATAGTTGCCTCAATTTCTCCCAACTCTGGCCTTCTTGGTGGCATGGCTGAGGATGCCACTCTTGTCAACCAACACATGCACCTCACTGAGATGGAAATACAAATGTCCCTTCAGTACAGTTATATAATGATAAACAGATATGTCCCTTATAACATGGGTGTAAGTCTGGTAACCCCTCCCTTTCCATTATTTTGATGACTAGTACTCAATTGATCCACACAACACTGGCTGAAAGTTGACTCCATGGGTTTAGGCACCCTCAAGACCATCCTTCTCACTTGTACCTACCTTGCTGGTGAGTGCCTCACCCATGCTGATATTGCTGATGCCTGTCATTTTTCTTTTTGTCTCACACACCTTTGATGCCCTGCTGTGTGCCAGGTATCCAAGTGTCCTCCACCATCTTGACTTCATTGTCAATCAACCAAAACTCCAAGGATGTCTTTGGGTGACCCATGATTGTCAAGGAGGCCATGCAGTACACCCTGCCTGCAAAGGAGAAGAAGGGAGAAGAACTTAGGCAACCTGCTCTTGTGCTGGCTCCTAAGAAGGTGAAACCCAAGACAGAGGAAGATAACAAGGAGGATGGGAACCCAAACCTAAAAACCTCCTTGATCTCCTACCAAAATCAACATTCAATCTTGTTGACTGGAAACAAACTTATTCCAACAAGAACATGTGTAGGCCCAGTGGCTCTCTTGAGTCTTTCTATGAGAAGTGTACAAAGATGTATTTCTCCCTGTGGACTTGAGTCCTGTTCCATGTAACTCTGACAAAGTATCATGTTGACTTCAAATACAATGAGAAGTTTGACCCTCATCTTCATGTCCTCCAACTTCATGTGGGATACTGATCCTGGACATGTTCTTCACTTGTTACAGTTCAAGCAAAGGAAGGAAGGTGATTTATTGTATCCTTATGACTCCCATGTATCATGCTGTTGCTCCATAAATTTTTTCATGGAATTAAGATGCTGAGTTTGCTCATGGGATGTGAAACTTTGCATGACACAACTGAGGGGTTTTCAACACCAGTGGTGACTGTTAACTTGTGTGTGGAGATGAGATGCCCCACCTGGGCACTTGGACTTCCTGACTGTATCATGCCTCTCATCTCCATCTCTAATGCTTGTTGATGACACTCATAGGATGCTCAAGGAAGAAGTTGATGCCCTAGGTGAAGGATCTACCCCTCACCTGGCTCCATATGTTAGGAATCATGGTATGATAGTCATGTGGTCAAGTTATTGTAAAGTCTCAAATAGAACTGTTGGTTCAAATATGAACTCTGGTTATCTAACACAGCAGATGTAACCATCAGTCAATGCTGGTTGGTCCAGATGCTTGATGCATCTTGGATTAGTGAATCCTATCATGATATCTGAAAGGGACTACACTTGTTCTGGGAGAATTTACACAAGCTGTGGGCTGTCCATTTCCTTGTGAGTCCTGTGAAGTGAGAGGTGTTATACCCACATACATCTACCTCCACTAGATTCTTTTGTTATTGACAGGGTTCCATTCAGATTCCTGCAAATTATCAACCACAAACACTGCAGGGAAAACTCACTGCATTGCAGAAATACTCCTAACAACCTGAAGCACAGTACAAAATACCTGGTGTTGCATTGAATGCATACTTTTGGAAGTTTTTTTTTGGATATGAACTGCCTTCATACAGACCAGGTACAGAATCTGAGAAAAGAATAAACCATCTTTCTACTTATCCACTATTCAACTGCTTTCATAATAAGCATGCAAATGAGAGACATCCAGACTAGGGAATTGATTTGTAACATGTATGCCATTTATGCCCATGAACCATTTCACTCAGATCCAACTCTATACAACAGCCTTTGGGGATGACTACTGTGGTCCACATTGAGTACAATGGACACCTCACTGATACAGGTATCCAGAGCAGTAACCTGCCTTTTGGACCCCTGATCCAGCCATCATGATGAAGTTTGACTAATTGAGTCTGTGGTTCCTGATCCTCCCAAGAGTGTCCATCAAGGAGTTGTTCACCATCACAGAGTGCATGTGATAGAGTGGATGAAAAGCAAATCTGACATGGCCTAATGACTAAAAGTGTCTTAACAAGCCAATATATTCATTGTAGGTCCAGAGGACTCACCATCTACCCTGCCAAGTGGAACAGCTGTATTGCTCAGATTGGAAGGAGACAATTTCAACTGCTCATAGGTATTGATAATATCTTCATAGGCATTAACATCCCAGACCCTCACAGTCTTGTCCTCTGAGCCTGACACAATCCTCTTGCCATCAGGGGAGAATGCAACTGAAATGACTGCATCTGTATGCCCCTCAAGATGGCTGCCAATCTGGACTCCTCTTTCAGCATCCCAGACCCTCACAGTCTTGTCCCAAGAGCCTGACACACTCCTCTTACCATCAGGGGAGAACGCAACTGAAATGACTGCATCTGTATGCCCCTCAAGATGGCTGCCAATCTGGATTCCTCTTTCAGCATCCCAGACCCCCACAGTCTTGTCCAAAGAGCCTGACACAATCCTCTTGCCATCAGGGGAGAATGCAACTGAAAAGACTTCATCTGTATGCCCCTCAAGATGGCTGCCAATCTGGACTCCTCTTTCAGCATCCCAGACCCTCACAGTCCTGTCCCAAGAGCCTGAAACAATCCTCTTGCCATCAGGGGAGAATGCAACTGACCAGACTGCATCTGCATGCCCCTCAAGATGGCTGCCAATCTGGACTCCTCTTTCAGCATCCCAGACCCTCACAGTCTTGTCCCAAGAGCCTGACACAATCCTCTTGCCATCAGGGGAGAATGCAACTGACCAGACTTGATCTGTATGCCCCTCAAGATGGCTGCCAATCTGGACTCCTCTTTCAGCATCCCAGACCCTCACAGTCTTGTCCTCTGAGCCTGACACAATTCTCCTGCCATCAGGGGAGAATGCAACTGAATAGACTGCATCTGTATGCCCCTCAAGATGGCTGCCAATCTGGACTCCTCTTTCAGCATCCCAGACCCTCACAGTCTTGTCCAAAGAGCCTGACACAATCCTCTTGCCATCAGGGGAGAATGCAACTGAATAGACTGCATCTGTATGGCCCTCAAGATGGCCACCAATCTGGACTCCTCTTTCAGCATCCCAGACCCTCACAGTCTTGTCCAAAGAGCCTGACACAATCCTCTTGCCATCAGGGGAGAATGCAACTGAAAAGACCTCATCTGTATGCCCCTCAAGATGGCTGCCAATCTGGACTCCTCTTTCAGCATCCCAGACCCTCACAGTCTTGTCCCTTGAGCCTGACACAATCCTCTTGCCATCAGGGGAGAATGCAACTGACCAGACTGTATCTGTATGCCCCTCAAGATGGCTGCCAATCTGGACTCCTCTTTCAGCATCCCAGACCCTCACAGTCTTGTCCCAAGAGCCTGACACAATCCTCTTGCTATCAGGGGAGAATGCAACTGAAAAGACTGTATCTGTATGCCCCCAAAGATGACTGCCATTCTGGACTCCTCTTTCAACATCCCAGACCCTCACAGTCTTGTCCAAAGAGCCTGACACAATTCTCCTGCCATCAGGGGAGAATGCAACTGAATAGACTGCATCTGTATGCCCCTCAAGATGGCTGCCAATCTGGACTCCTCTTTCAGCATCCCAGACCCTCACAGTCTTGTCCCTTGAGCCTGACACAATCCTCTTGCCATCAGGGGAGAATGCAACTGACCAGACTTGATCTGTATGCCCCTCAAGATGGCTGCCAATCTGGACTCCTCTTTCAGCATCCCAGACCCCCACAGTTTTGTCCCTTGAGCCTGACACAATCCTCTTGCCATCAGGGGAGAATGCAACTAAAAAGACTTGATCTGTATGCCCCTCAAGATGGCTGCCAATCCAGACTCCTCTTTCAGCATCCCAGACCCTCACAGTCTTGTCCAAAGAGCCTGACACAATCCTCTTGCCATCAGGTGAGAATGCAACTGAAAAGACTCCATCTGTATGCCCCTCTAAGCCAAGTAGTTGAGCTGCTTTCCAGTATTCCAGACTTCCTACAACTCCAGGAAGGGCACAAAATTTTGGTTTGACTATGCTTGATAGCATTGTTTTCACAGGAAGAAATGCCAGTACTGACATATACACATGTGGTGCACTGTGAGAGATTGCCCCATTGAAGATGTCAATAAACCTGATTCCCTCTTCTACCAATGTTAATGCATTCTTGAAGGCACCTTGGTTCTGTAATGTTAAATTAGACCAAAATTAATTGCACATGCATAGCTGTATTGAGCTCACCAAAAGCCACCTTGCAGCAGAGACAAGAGCAGTGGCAGCACTTCCAACTTTCCCTAAAAGACTCATAGCCTCAAGCCAAAATAGAATTCTTTCGCTTCCTACAAAGCCTTCCACCAACTGTGCAACAGCAACATTAAATGAGGTCTTCTGCAGATGTTGGGACCAAAATCGACAGGAGTAAGATAAATGAGGGGAAATACTCCCCCTGATTCTGCCTGGTAAATCAGCAACCTCTGCATTGCTCAAGTAGGAACTCTCCAGTCCACAGATGTTGAACCGGAGTTCATCATGAAGGATCTGCAGGGTCGTAATGGCTAAGTCATCCACACAAGAGGTGTCAGTGAAGTAGATCCCACTCCGTGATCGATCAGTTAGGAAGTCATAGAAGGATGCGTGCAGAGGTCGGACAGGAGAAGTGTGGTCAAGGATGCCACCCAATATAGGGGACATAAACTCGAGGATGACCAAGACATCATAGTGATCCTGTTTCTTGGGGAAACGTTTACGCATGCGATTCAAAGCCGCCATAGGCAGGGGCTCAAGCGTCATCAAGACTTGGCGCATTACGGAACAGTATCGTTCAAGGGCCTTCCTAGATTTCGGGACAGCACTCTCCAGGATCGCCAAGTACGTTGTGTCCAAGAGTGATCTTCCCTCTTCGGACTGTAGACTGACCACGTCGTCATAGCGCTCCTTCACAATCACTCCCGCAGTGTTTGGCTGGATATAATCACAGGCCAGACGAGCCCATTCAAATAAGCAGTCCGCCTTCCAGGAAATCTTCTGGATTTCGGCATCCCCAATGTCTGGTAAATGTCCAAGTTGGTTGCGAACGTAGAGCCGGATATCGCGTTCTGTCAACTCCGTAGAAACATCATCCAGGCAAGTTGCCTTCACATGTAGAGCGCCGCTTAACACACGCTGAATATCAGGTAAAGGGCGAGATGTTACAAGGACTCGGATGTTACGGGGAAGATCGCTGGCCCGAGACCCAAGGACCGACAAGATGTGCTTCCGCGATCCATCCAGACCACTCTCGTCCAACGCATCCACAACAATGACCGTGCTTCCAATCGTCGTGTTCGATACCATCAGCAACGGCTCCAAAATGAGTTTCTCCCACTGCTCCGTAACATCAGATGTTGTCTTGAGGGAATGGTCCTTCGCAACTACGTCAGCCAACGCTCGCCGGAACGCAGGATCGTGGTCCGCCAGATCACGCGCAATGGTGGTAAATATCTTTTCCTCGCGGCGCTCGGCCTGTCTATCTCGGGCAAAGCAAAAGCACGACCCAAACCCTCCGGCATCCTTGAGCCACAGAGCGATGGTATGTGCGATAGCGGACTTTCCGCGACCGGCCTGCCCATGCAGCCAGAGAACGCGCGGAACATTTTCATCAGTGTTTTGAATCCAGTTGACGATCTCCGTAAGGATCTCGGTTCTAGTGCCCTCTAGACACTTCTTCGTCTTATTCACACTCACCCCCCCTGCGTAAGCCATGCCTTCCAGGCTCAAGTCGTCCAGTTTCCTGCGCGCGAGGCTCAGATCTTCAAGTAAGTGATGCACATTGGCGTGAATATCCCGGACCGCCCGATCCCGGTACTGTTGCATCAAGACATTCAACATCTTGGCGTAACCATCCGTCCTGGTCCGCGCCTCGGACCTTATATCCATGATATTCTTCCCAAGTCTCTTCCCTGAAAACTAATTTTAATCAGCTATTCGGTGCAAGATGCAACCAACGTACAGAAGCTTGTCGTCTCCGAGTAACTCTTGATGAATCGGGACGCATCGCTTACCACCTGTGCAATCTTCCCCAAGGTTGCTTTCATACTATTGATATTCTGGATGGTATCGTCTTCCAGAACAAATTCATAAACCGTTCTCAGTGTATCAAAGAGGTCGAACACGTCGCCGTCTATCTTAGCTTGATTGATAAGCGACTAAAGAGGGCTGTGTGAAATGAGCTGCATGTGTAGCCGGAGCGTGAACATACCTGAGCAGCAGCATTTAAGATCCACAGCGCAAGCGTGGCATAGGGATGAACCTGCACACTTACATCAGCGCCGCCGGGTGACGGGAGAACGGAGCCCTTACCTGGGTGATAGTAGCAACGGTGGAACTAAAGGTCATGAAAGGCTGAAGGTATGTGTCGCTCAAGTTTTGGATGACTGTTTGGCCGACGCGTGGCATGGCCGTCATGCGCTCCAGGCCCTGTTGAGCAGCGTCGAGTTCACTGCCTACCAATGCCGGGGCCGGAGTGAGTGTGGCATTAGCGTCACTGCTGGGATCAGCTGCGTCGTTTCCGGTGTCGCCAATTGGCCCCACTGCAGCATTGACATTGCTGTGGGGCACAGCTGGTACGGCTCCCATTTCTGAGTTGTTGGTTGGCCCTTGAGTCTGCCCAACATGGTTACTCAACGTCATCCCAACGACGGGATAAGGCTGAACACATACATCCTGAATCAGAGCCACTTGATCTCCTTCTCGTTGCTCTTGCCCAGCCCTAGCGGCACCTGTGACGGAACCCTGGTTCGACCTGTGGAAGAAGTGCTTTGCCCGTGCAAACACCCCCTGGGAGACATTGCCCGATGTTGCGGTAATCGAGGCTACATCATGAGCAAGAGCTTGAGATGGCCCTTGTGACTGTTCCTACGTGAATCAGTAACTGTGATCGCTTGTGAGCAGACTAACAACTTACAGGGACAGAGTTGGACGCAGAGCCAGACGGGTTTCTAGATGCAAAGAGACGGCATTTCCTTGAGCGCCTACGAGCCATTGAGAAATCAGCAATTCGTTCAAAGTTTCAATAAAAGATCTGCGTTGAAGATGTTGACGTGGATACAGGAAAAGCTGGAAGCTGCGGTAAGCGCCCACTTGCCGTAATCACGTTGCAAAGTGCCGGTGACGCACGGGCCACCCACACACTTGTAGTACAAATCACGGAATCCATAGTTCCCAAGCCCAGCTAATATATACATTACACCGTTGACTTCGTAGTCAGAGCCTGGATCGCTGGGGACTCAAGAGCAAACAGTAACAAAACTCCTGCTGACGCCGATAGCAGTAACGGACGAGGGCAACCAAGTATAACAACGATAGCTTCCATTGGACTGGGACGCGGCAGGTAGTTTGAGGGACCCATCTATTGTGTCGAAGAGACAAACATTCGAGAAGTCGTCATAATCTTGGTCTCAAACACCGTGCCACAGCCGCAATCTGTTGTAAGACATCTACGGGACCAAGTCTGGGAGTCAAGAGGGAAAACGAAGCTATCTTTTTTGAATCAGCACATCTGCGGTGGAGATGCATAAGCTAGGGGTAGACATACCCATAAACCATTCTTGCCATGGTTGTTCCGATGACTCGCTTCTGCTTGCTCCTGGAATTTCATCCAGAGGGATCCCAGAAAGCATAACCAAGGACACGCCCAAATACCACCCAAGTCCACCTGTTCCCTGGCCAGACGCTGCCATCGGAAGAGAGGGTCCGCTTGACAGCTATGACAAGGGAGCGGGTTAATCAGTCGCTGCACTAAGCACCTGAAGTTCCCTCACTGAGAGTGGCAATTGTCGTCTTGTCCGCTTTCTGTTCCGCGAGTAGAGGATGAAGGTAGAGGAATTGTCCAATAATGTCCTGCAACAGAGTTAGCTCAGTGGTGTAGTGCGGGAATCTCCCTCCCAGTCTAACTTGCATCGGTGGTCGATAATGACATAGGGACTACTCGCCTTGCGTTGTTATATCACGGCCATTACATGGAGTGTGTCGTGTCGATGTCTGGCATAGCTAAGGTGAGTTCGTGCGCTCCCCATCCGCCAAACGGATCCATGCAGTCGCTACTATGGAAAGCCGGACAATCGCGCTTCGGCACGTCCGAAAACGGCAACTTTTTCGGCGGTATGTTGGCATGTTTGTAGGACGGACACCGGACACTCCGTAGTGCAGTAGTACAGTCGTTCGTCACGCGGTAACGCGGTACGTCGGTAGTACAGTCGTTCGTCACGTGGTAACGCGGTACGTCGGTAGTACGGTCGTTCATCACGCGGTAGTACGGTAGTTCGTCACGCAGTAGTACGGTAGTTCGTCACGCGGTAGTAAGGTATCGCGGTAGTTCGTCACACGGCCAAACGGTAGTGCAGTAGCTTGTCAGGTGCAGTAGTACCATAGTGCGGTAACACAGTTGCCTTTATTTCATGATTCGACGAACAACATTTTATGTAACTAGAAAGAGACGGGGTGCGTTATTAGAGATGAAACAAATACCACAAAAAAAAACTTTCTGCAAGTGGGAGGCCATTCCTCGCCATTGAGAGCGCGAATTCCAGTTCCGTGTGTGAGGTTAAATATACTACCACGATATTAGCAACGGCAGACTCGATATAGCCATGGGCCTCCAAATACTTCATTGCATGGACGCCCAGAGCCTCAGCAGCGGACTCAGGAGCGGAATCCCACTCAGACGCGTAAAGCCAGCTTTCTATGACACCATGCAAGTTGCGCACGTGCGTGTAGACAATAGGGCAATGGTTGGAGATGCTAGGGCCACAATCTGTACTATATAAGCAGAAGCACTCGTTGGTTAAACAGAAAGGTCCTCACCCGCAGCACTGCAGGAGGGGTTATTCACGACGGGAGTTGGAGTTCCCTCACCATTTGATGTCGGAACAAGAATTGGGGGGTCATCAACCACCGATGTTAGCACAGGTTGTATAGATTTCAATATGCGGGCAGCACCTAACCCGGTGTCAGACAGACGAGTTACAAATAAAATGCTGCTACCTTCATCATTGGGAGCATCCGGTAAAAGTTCCTTGATACCCTTGACAATCATGAATGCTAGGGCATCCCAAAATGTCGGCATCTCCTGCCAGCATGGAAAGGCGAAACCTTGAAGCGAGCTCAGTGCTGATTCCCTGCAAAGGCACCACACACATCAATATAAAGTCAGGTACAAAAACTAATGTCATGCACTTCGTACGATGGATGCCTGCTGGTTGACCAACGACAACTGGATAAAAGTTACCAGTTTGGTTTGAGAACAATTGGTGCACCACTTCAGATTGGCCAAGAATTTTTATAAGGTCACTTGCGTGCGGACTGCTGGGAGCCTGCTGCAAGATGGGCTGCAAGCGATCGTTTACCATCTTGGCCTCAGTCAATGACAAGCATTGAATTGCGATTGGGAGTGGTGGAGAGGAATGTCCACAGCGTATAGCGGGACTGTGACAGGTGAGACGTGTGAGCATACCAATGTAGTGGGGCACTCTACCATTTGGGGTATATACCAGGATGTTCACCACCTATAATAACCCAACACTTATGGGTAGCCACTGGACCATCCATGTTCCTGGGTTTCCTGGGTATATGAGCCCGGCCCATGATCACATTTTATAGTCAGGGTATTCATTCGAGTATTGTACACAGACTACGGTACTTTACAGGAGTATTGCTAAAACCACAAGGAAGTGGCAAGCGGACATAACAGACGGAGAACGCTGCTAATGCATAGAAAGTAACACAAATGTAGTTCACGGATTTAGAGATTCACGAACACCTGTTACTGCGGCCCCAAACTTGTTCAGGCCAAAGCCTGGCCACTTGCAGAACCGGTTGCATTCGTGATGCTTCTCAAAAGAAGCGATGGTCGACTCAACATTCCCTTCGCTGAAAACATCTGAGCCATTGCCGATGGAGCTGTCCAAATCATCAGCACTGGAAACGGCAAGGGTGTGAGGGGACAAACGGGTCCGTAAGGATTTGAGGGTCCGTGAGTAGCATGCGACTCCCTGCAATGGGGGTTAGTGAGCGTGTATGACATCCAACTCATTTGACTTACCCTGATAGTCGGAAATGAATACTAGACCTCCTGTTTTGGAATACTGGACGTGTTGAGTAAAAGCCAGGAATTCAGCAATATCATATCTGTCCTCGTGCACAGATAACGAGGGCCTGCAGTCCATGTTGTGAATATACTTAGTAAACGTTGCACTACCACCCTCAATCTTTTCCTCCAGTAAGTAAACGCCACACACTGTGCCACCAAACTTGGGTTTGACGAGTCCTTTGGTGAACTGCAAATGAGCCAATGCGAGCCCAGCTTCCACAAAACGCAGGCGAGGTATCTTGAAAGGCGGAACGGAGGCTGCTGACGAAATTGCACTGTCTATGAAGTCATACGTCATTGTAAGAAGGGCCTTAGCCCAGTACAGAGTATTCGCTTCGCAGTATAGTTTAGGTAGTTCATCACCCAAGGAGAACCATATGATTCGTCGCAAACCTCCAGGTGGTGGCCCAGTGCTGGAGGTGGAAGGGTTTAGGGTGGGAGGCCTGAGGAATGGACGTTTTATGACAACATTATCGTGCACTTTAGAACCTAGGCCAGATGGAGAGGGTGGGGTGAGCATCAACAGACCGGATTGAGCAGTTTTGAATCCACCGATGCCAATAAACGACTTCGGACTTTGATCCACCCTCAACCTGCCAGTATAGGTTTCGGAGAGGTCGAGATTGAAGGAACGGTACCGGGGGTTTTCCAGAATTTCAGCAAGCGGTCGTGTGGGAATGGGATAGAACTGAATGGTTTCAAACGCCTGCGTTAAAACTACCAGCCACTGTTAGTGGTGTCAACCAACACAAGTTACTCGGGTGTTTACCATTGTCAACATCCAGCTCTGACTTTCTGCCAGATTTCAAAGCCTCCTGTAAATGGGTCTGGCTGGGTGACATGAAGGGAGCCAGTGCGGGTATTTTCCTTGGTGGTGACGTGGCAGCAGGTGTTGGACTAACGACAGTCTGTTTCATTGCGGGGGTTGTTGCAGCGGTTCCAATGAGTGCATCCGTGGCCTCCATGGCTTCATCATTATGTGGTGCAATTTGCGAACTTATACGTGCAGGCACGAATGTCGTCTGAGCCACTCGCGTGTGAAATGGGCAATGTGCCAAATCCTCAGTGGAAGTTGAGGCTGCAGGTAACATCGAAGGGGTGTGCGAGGAAGTCGTTAGCTGTTCACCATCACCCTCGTCACTGGAAATGATGGCTGCAGATGCATCTTCAGTAGTCGAATCTGCAGACTTCTCTTTCTCCATGAATGCTTCAAATTCTAACCACTGTGCTGCAGGAACAACTACATATAACGTGAATTGCTTTGATTTAAATGTCATAGCCTTCGGGTTCTTGTGTGCAGGCTGGAGACACTGAGAATAAAAGAATGGCACCGGGGACCGGTGCTCTGCAAGATCAACCCAGTTGGTATCACGGACTGTAAACTCATCGAAACGCCATGGAAAAGAGGGACAGAATCTCTTGACTTTTGGGATGATCGTGTCGAGTGCGATTGGGACAAGATCATGGGCAGAGATGAGAGCATCGATATCCTTCTTCCCCTCGCATATATTCTGTATAGAATAATAAGATTTGAGACAGAGTTAACATGTTGGCACTCACACCAAATGCCATGGTTTGGCTGCGTCCACGCCTTGGACCACCTTTGTAGTGTGCTAATATCTTGAGGGAAATGGTTTCTGCTGGTGGGGAGGCATAGGTCCATCTGGCCCATCGGTCATACTCTTGAGTGTAGCGGGAATGCTGAGACGTATAACCAAGACGAGGGGGTGGCATTGTTGGTTCGCTCATGTGTGCCAATCCACCCACACGTGCTGTCTGAGGTCTACAGTCGGGTAGCGCCAACCGAGATGGCAGCAGTGGTCTGCAATCTGCGTGCCATGCAGAGGGAATGGCCACATCTGGGCCACGTGAGACGGCTACAACACGGGGTGGGTTTATGGCTGCTGAGTACTCATTTCAGGTAATATTACACAATAGAAACTGCAGAATGTACATCCACGCTGTGCAGCATTGACGGATTTCTGGATCCTAAGAGCATCAGGTGGCACATGATTGGCTGGAGCGGTATTGGCGGGTCACGCAGCATCTAATTGCACAAGTGCATAATCTTAGTAATGATGACAGCTAAAATGGAGTCCACATACCCGTCTTGCGAACTGTGGTCGATGGTTTATGCAAATAATGAAGGTTACATGAAGAACAAACTCGGCGCCCATGTTGGCCAGGTTCAATTGTAGCAATGTAAAACTCAGGTTCACCCTGGTGTATCAATGCCCCACATTTGGGCCGTTCACAGTAGTGGTCTTGCTTGGCGAAGGTGTCTTCAGTGAACTGAGTGGAAACTTCCAGGAGATCGGCCATGGGCAGGTAACCTCATAGTGAGCGCAAGGAATGAAAAACAGGATGAAAAAACCACATCGTTGATGAGCTTTTAATAGTGGTGCTGCATCTCTCGGTCACCCCCACCCACACAACGATCCATATTGCGATGGCTTGATCCTCCCAAACGCATTCTCAACCTTCATGCATGAATTGCCTCGGACCTGCTAAGTAGCCTGCCGTGTTGTTGTAGCCACCGTGCGTGAATTGCCTCGGACCTGACAAGCAGCTTGCCATGTCCGGCGATGGTGGTGCTAGCATGGAGATCGTTGCATTATCTTCTGAGATGATAGGGGAAACCAGATGACTTACCAACTGCTAAGTAGCCCGCCATGTTGTTGCAACCACCGTGTGTGAATTGCCTCGGACCTGTTAAGTAACTTGTTATGTCTGGCGATGGTGGTCCTAGCATGGAGATTGTTGCATTATCTTCTGAGACGATAGGGGAAACCAAATGACTTACCAGCTAAGACAAGAAGAACAGAATACATGGTAATGACGAGGAGGACTTTTCTTAGACTTACACAGCAGAGTCCCCTTTGTATTGGAACCTCCGAAGACTACGCTGAGTTCCGAGGTTCTCCGTGTCAGGACCGCATGTTATTTTAGTAATAACATTGACGGTATGACACCTCACCTGATGCCATTGACAGCAGCACACAGCCCCAACTGTACCGCTCCATCTCCATGCTATAGGTTGATGGCAGCTGCAGACAACATTCGTTGGTTCCTGTCAGCTCTGAACCCTGCCAACTCGCAGCCGCTAATGCCTAATCAAAACAAACCCACCCATCAGTGAAAGAGTTTCTCCAGTAAAGCCGTTTTCCTAATTCCACTCGTTTTAAAAAACAGCACCCCTCGAGGACAATGAACCACACATCATGCGCATGTGGAAAGCACGACTCAATGACCGGCAAATTGTCGAGGAACTTCGCAAGCTGATTGACACTAACCAGTATGGTATTGGGTAAGTGGTGGATTGACTAGGACTTCTCCCACTGACTTACTCCCTTCTGCAGCCTAACGAAGTTTATTCAGATCCACAAGGAGATGGGTTTAATTCGTACTCGTCAACAAGGATGCACCCCCGAGTCCATTCGAGGTGCTATGGTTGAATTGCGAGCGATATACCCCAATGCCAGTGCTCGCGAAATGATCAGTTTGTTGCACCACGAGCGAAACATGAGTGTATCTAGGTCCGCTTAAATTTAACTGTCAATACTGTCTATTGGATTTACCGTTTTCTAGAAGTGTAATCTGAGAGTATTTCGCCACATATGAACCACATCTTGTTCGTCAGCGCAAGGCTCGCCGTCTCCAGCACCGTCGGTTTTGGGTGGCTGGTGTAAATGATTTGTGGGCGGTCGATCAGCATGACAAATGGAACCGGTTTGGCCTCGCTCTGCATACAGGCGTAGAACCGTTTTCCAGAAAAATTCTTTGGATTCGTATCTGGCATTCTAACAGAAACCCACAGCTCATACTTACTTATTATCTTGACGTAGTTGAAGAACTCAGCTGTAAGTTCCTGTGGCTGGTCAATTTGACTATACTAATAATGTACCGCAGTCATTCCCCTCGTCACTCAGAGTGATCCCGGGTCAGAAAATTTTGGTATTGCCAATGCCCAAACCATGTTGCGTCAGTGGCACGACCCTGCTCTTGAAGGAACTCTCCAGCATCGGTGGATGCGATCAAGGAAAAATATCAAACCCGAAATCATGTGGTCTCAACTTCGCCGACGTTTCACTCCCAGTTTCGAGTCACTTCTGGACGAAGGGGTGAACCAGGGATGGTACGATGTGGATAATACTCTGCAACTGTAAGTTGATCTTAACTATCTTTGCACTCGTGGTTGAATAGTTCTGTCACACAGTATGATCTTTCGATGGATCTTCATACCGTGGCTTCAAGCAGAACTTGATGCCTATCGTGACCATGTAAACTACACTGCCAAACACCGTGATCGTAACAAGGCAAGTCCGACATCAATTTTTTGTCGTTCAGCATCTCATCTTACCTACAGATCCTCCTGCATGGCATCCCAGAATTGGTGTTCAGTTCTCTGCAAGACTATGGTGCATTAGATCTGAAGGTGAGTTGTCTCCGTCGAAGTTATTTACACAAAGTTGAATGCACGTAGTTCATGGTCGACAAGGCCATGTTGAAGCACGTTCGTCAATTATACATCAATACAGGCCACCCGGTTTTCGACTTAGTACCTCATCCCTTGCATGAGGTGTTGGAGGAATGCTACAATGATCTTGGTCATCCCGCAGTCACTCACCTAACCGTCTGGCATGTCTACTTGGATTTATTGCATGCCGTGCAGGATCACGCCACTTTACACCTGGACCTCCCTACTTCACCTGCAGACGCTGATGCTAACGACGATCTACCACTACTCGAAGGGCAACACGACCTTCCCTTCAACGACAACAATGATGGCTATTATTACATGGGCGGCGTTGGTGGGGGGCTTGGTCTTGGTGAGCTAGTCTTCCGAGTCTCAAGAGATCAGTAGAAGCTGACTTGTTGGCAGATGAAACCCATGTGCACCAACTCAATGAGTTAGAAAATATCGAAGAAGAGCACTACATCATTGAAGGGGGTCCTGACGTTGTTGTATCTCAGTTTTCTGATGAAGAGTCAGTTGGCAATGAGGATGACTGGAGCTGAGCAGTATAGATTATAGTTGTACCATACTACGGTACTATTGCATGACGAACTACTGCACTACGGTTTGACCTCGTGACGAACTACCGTACTACCGCGTGATGAACGACTGTACTACCGACGTACCGCGTTACCACGTGACGAACGACTGTACTACCGACGTACCGCGTTACCGCGTGACGAACGACTGTACTACTGCACTACGGAGTGTCCGGTGTCCGTCCTACAAACATGCCAACATACCGCCGAAAAAGTTGCCGTTTTCGGACGTGCCGAAGCGCGATTGTCCGGCTTTCCATACGCTACTCTGTCCCGTCGACGGCATTGCCTTTTCGGAATATTCCCACGGACAATGTCTCTGCGCTCGTTGTTGCATCTGAGGCCGGTAGTGTTACCGTCGAACCGAGCTCAACTCGAAGTGAGTTCGCTTCGATACGAATTCTACGTCAGTTCGGTATAGTTCGACGGTGCAAATATCCACCCGACGCCTTGCTTTGTTGTTGCGCGACAGCGCAATTGGATGGAATGCGTTAGCGACTTCGTCAAAGCTCGGTTCGTTACACTTCGGTAAGTCTAAACCAAGAAACAATGGCACTAAGGAATAAAGAAAAGGCTCACAAGTACATCTCTCCATAGTAAAGCTGTTCTTTGTACCAGTGTACATATTACCTCGCTTGCAAATGATGGCTTCTGTAGCTAATAAATAAACGAGGATGTGTGAATGTATACGTTGTTTCCAGTACATACGGCCCAGAATTTTACAAATACACACTATGTGGTCAGTGACGCGATCTTCTAAGTAGCCGATTGTGTCAGCCTCAATAGAGACTTGTGTCATACCGTCCTCGCATTCAGACTTCAACTGAGGATGAAAATTGCAGATACAACACATGGTACGTATACACGGTTTCTCGAAACGGATGCGACATCCATCTACATGGTGAATTCCTCGGCGTCGACAGAGGCTTCGTAAACGAATGAGTATAGCTCCCCGAGAATTTGCCTGCTATGCTTCCAAGTTGCTGTGTTTATGATGGCCTCTCTAACCTGCATCTGGGACATATAACGAAGAGGTATAGTACGCTCTGAACGTGAGGCAATATTGCGGTTGCACACAACGTCCAACGACTTGTCAGAGAGTGAACATGATATTTTGCGCTGTTCGAGTTGCTGCTTGATATAACACACAAGGGCATCCGTACGGAAGCGGCGCTGCCGGAGGTCATCCCATGATTGCTCCTCGAGCAGTCCAATGATTTTCTGTCGCGCCAAGTCAACCAGGACAGCGATATGAATTGGCAGGAAAAATGTAGTGGCCTTGGGGATAGGCAGCGGTCAATCGTCACACTTGATGAGCTACTGATGAAAGGACTCACTCTGCGGGCCTCCTCAACAGCTTTCTTGACCTCAGCCCTTGTCCTTGCGACTTCTTCCTTGAGTGCGGCGACCGTACTCATCAACCTTATAGCCCTTTCATCCGGAGGGCTGATGCCACTCTCCAGTTTCGTGATCATAGAACGATTGATTTCCTTGGCCTTTTCAGACTCGGACAACTCTCCTCGCATGTCTCCAAACATTCCCACTGCTGGGTCGATCACCAGAGTCAGTCGAATGGCAGGTACACGAATCCGAATAGACTCACCATTAACATCTCTCTGGGACTCGGCAGGCTCCACCATCACACAAACTGTCTTGTTCCCTTGGTCTTGGGTTCAGTCTGTTGACGGTCGTGTATTTACGCTGTAGACACACACCACAATATGTCTGCGGTTCCTGCATCATGTCCACTGTCAACGGGTCCTTTGTAAAGTTGCACGATGCGTCAATGACAGAAACAGTACTGTCACTGTTGTTGCTCTCTACAAGCAAGCGCTGCGCGTCGGTTGCGAAGTAGCTATTGATGTCCTTGAGATGTATATCTGAGATCGGGGGTCGTCGAGTACCACGCGCAAAGGGCTAGATTCGACCGCTGGTTGACCATATACTATGTAACGGAAAACAATGAAGTGAGCAAAGGAGAAAGTGGCACGTTATATAATCCCAACTGACCCCTATTGAGCCGATATTGCTACTGGACAGACCCCCTAACCGCGGTGGAACTTGGAGAACGATCACTGGATGTAGGGGAAATTCTGTACCGTAAACATACCTCGGTCGTTGGATAACACGGATTGGGGAAAGAAGTGGAAAGTCTATCGTAGCAGCTTTCGTTACACTTCGGTAAGTCGAAGTGTGGCGGAACTACCACTTCAATTCGACTTGGTCTGGTTCGCGGCAACACTATGAGGAAGGGTACTGACAGTCTCTACTCGGCGCGCGGCCAGCAGAAAGGACGCGTCACTTCTCGATAACCGTCTCTGCACGGAATACTGCCTTGGTGGCAACACGCACTGCTTTTTGTTTTCTTCACCGTCGCATACCCCATCATCGCCGTCGCGGAGAGCGGTAGATCTCGTCCGTTCCTCTAGTCTATCGCCGCAGTTGAAGCCCCCGTCGAATTCTCTTGCGTATCGGCGAAAGGCCGTGGTCTCATTCCATAGGCCTGTCTACCACGTCCGCACCGTTTGATCCCGTGAACGCACCTTGTATACTGCCATGGCCGTCGCGTACTCGCCTGCACTGAACGGCACGACGCACGACAACACCTGCAAAAAATACACCTCGAAGGACAGCGTCGACATGGCCACCGGTGCACCCTACTCGGACTTCCACTGCTCACGCGCGTCTGACCCGTCGTCGCCGTCCATGGTGGTGAGCGGAATAATTATTCATTTATTGTGGTTATCAGATCGATAACGCCTTGCCCCAGCTATGATTAGGGTCGATTATCCGACCCGCCAATACGGTGGTGACTTGGAATGTTTGCGCAATAAAATAAACTATCGTACCTTGTCCTTTCTCTTCCCACTCCTACTCGCGATTTCGAAAAATGGTGGCCATAGGAAAGCTATATTCCGTCCCCGGCGTGGGTCAGACCACTGTCCTACGTGCTTCTCGCGTCGTGCTGTATTCAAATCCAATCTTTGCCTCACAGATCCAAGTCACCGCTGCCGTAGCTGGAGTGGAGCTAGAGGAACCCGAATACAAGCATTACGAAGATAACGAGATGCCAGAATTTTTTCTTATATCTCCCCATGGAAGGATTCCCGCTTCGGAGGCACCGACAGCTTCAACCTGGCGGAAGGCACTGCCGTCGTTCAGTGCAGTACCTACCATTCTTGCATTCGCGATGCTTCTGAGATCATGAGGTGGAAGGAAGAAAAATATATGGACGGTTATCCCTGTCAGAATTCGATGTCGACGGATGATGGTCCTTCTGGCCGCCACCATCCTTTTCGGTGAAAACGTGTAGGCGAGTGGTGGTTACAGGCAATCTTTAGTTGCTTCGGTTGCTCCATACTCTCTGGCCTTCTGGGTGACATGATCGAGGGTACTGCACTTGTCGACCAATACGTGCGCTTCGCAGAGACGGAAATACAAGGGTCTCTTAGTTTATTATATGTTGTTAAACGGATGCCGTAGGACGGCTCCCACGCGAATTATGGGTGCAGTAGAAACCTTTGCCAAGCAAGGTAACAACTACATTCTCCCCTATCTTAAATATTGATGGCCGCGTGGTGAAATCGCGAAGTGTACTATAGAATCTCATACGCATTACACGAGCATTGGGTAGTTGACAATTTTCACTTTTATACTTGCTTTAACTTAGCGGTTCACCCTACGTCTTCATACCAAACAGCTGTTTTCCCGAGCGAAGGGATTAAACGACAACCTCCAGAAAATCGGCGCGAAAGTAATGCACTCACAGTTTGAATCTCTTTGACACTCATCTTGTGCAGTTTAATACCGTTCCCTTCGCCTAGCGCCGCATCTGCCAGGTCGGATTTAACTTCCTGAAGTCGGAGCATGCTGTGTGACAATACTCATCAGTACTGGACGGCATAGCACGTACGGCCTAACGCGAAGCTACCCACCGCTCTTCGATCGTGTCTCGTACAACTAGTCGCTTGATGTAAACTTCTTTCTCCTGACCCAGTCGATGGGTACGATCGTATGCTTGGGACTCGGCCGCGTAATTCCAGGACAGGTCAAGGCTGTCAGAAGGCACATGTCAGAGAGGTTCGTTAGTAAAGCAGCAGTCTGGGCAACTTACTTTACAATGCGATTTGCAGCTACTAGGTTGAGTCCGACACCCCCACACCTTGTACTGTACAGCAACCATGAGTTTCGATATGGGACATTCGTAGTCATCACTCGCGCCCACCTGATTAAGATAACTTTCGGGCCGTCATGCCTCTTGAATGTAGCCAATGCCTTCTCACGAGCAGCACGATCCATCTTGCCATCATACCTCACACTCAGAATACCATATCTTCTGAACAACGTTTCCACCAGATCAAGCATCGAAGTCCCTGCATGAAAAATGCGCGTAGTAAGGACGAAGTGTAATGCAGGAACACTCAACCAGGCTCACACTGCGAGAAGCAGATAGATTTATCACCAATCTCCGCAGCTTCCCTGAGCGAGTCAATAAGCGCAAGCATCTTAGTGCTTGGTTCGAGGTCGTAGTCACCCCTACTCCATACAGCAAGAAGGGCCCCAGAGAGGGCCGCTGGCTCCTTCTCGTCACCGTTGGCTTCCTCCTTCACCTTTCGATCTTCAACGGTCTTCTGCTGTGCCTCGCTCTTTTCGTCAAGCATGTCAGTGTCTTCGGAATCGTCGAGATCATCCTAGGAAAAGATAGTTGGAAACGAGACGGTTACGTAACAAGCACAACTGGAATACCTTGGCAGATGTCTTGCCTAACTTCTTCACTTTCTTCTTGAAATTACCTTTACTCGCAAACAACTGAGAAAAGTCCGGCAACTCGTCCTCTGAGCTGTCGCCTAGAGGGGTACCACCGCGGAATCTAGATTTTACAGGTCGCGGAGGCTTATCCTCTTCAGTGTCGGAATCAACAACGACTGGTCTGAGTGGTGCTGATTTGGAGGCACGATTCGACTTTCGGGCACGTTTGGCAGCACGGGAAGCCTCTCGCAGTTCATCCCTGTCGGGTTCGAAGGCACACGACTTGAAGACCCATTGCTGCGTAAGATCACTCATCTTCTTACAGACAGGGCCTAGAGAGAAAAGGTAAGCGTGGAGTCCTGGGGCAAGTGACTGTACGAACAAGGCCTATAACCCTTCGCAGCGGCTACTTCGTATTCCTTCTCTTGCTGCATGTTTTCTTGCTCAGTGCCGAGCCCGCTAAGGGAGACCGATTCACTGAAGGGGTTGCAGGCTTGTACCAATGGTCACTCACAACT
The DNA here is from genome assembly GCA_024663475.1 of Pisolithus thermaeus. Lineage (NCBI taxonomy): Eukaryota > Fungi > Basidiomycota > Agaricomycetes > Boletales > Pisolithaceae > Pisolithus > Pisolithus thermaeus. The sequence goes on from JANFAF010000005.1 coordinate 869,702, forward strand.
CGCCGTCATGCATGATTGCCGAATTGCTAAGCTCCAACAGACAGTCTGGGTTCGGGCCAACATATTAGTGTATACCAAAGAATAGGCAGTTGACGTTCCGCACCAAAACACAATTCATGACCACACGCTAACACCCGGCCCGTGTCCCTCGTATAAACTGTCGCATATGTGAGCGCGAAGAAGACCAGTAAAGACATGCCTTACAGTCTTTGCATACGGGACAGCAATCGTCTTCGCCTCCCTCATCCGAAAATATAAACATGTCGTTGACCAGCGCACGTGTCAAGAACCTAGCGACCCCCCATCAACTCGTCATTAACTGTCAGTTTACTAGAGGTCCACTCACCGCTTCTTGATCTAGCGAACTGACGTGTCAGTGGGGAACGACACCGCCGGAGTTGAGGACTCGCCTTTGCCACCCACTCCTGTCCCATGGTCTTTATTGCTCTACCAAGTTCTTTGTCTTTGTCGTCGGACATGATTAGTGTAGGATCCTCGTAATCCTCCGCTTGGCTCTGAGGAGCAAAGTCAGCGCAATCGGAAAACTTAAAATCCTGAATCACCAACAAGGATGAGGTTTGGATGGCAACAGAGTTGCCTCAGCCGTAAAATCATAACCTAAGGGCAAATGAACTCTACCCCGGGTGAGGAAGGGACCAGAACAAATCTTACTAGGACAGCGGTAGTGCTGTGCGACATGAGTTAGGGTGGCGGAGAGATTGTATGTGGAGCCGACTTACTTCTTGAGTAGCGTTCTATTGTTGATGTACCTGTTGATTCGAATGCGACTGCGCTTCTCGAAATTGTCATAGAGCTTGAAAAAGGAGTAATTAAGAAGTGGACGGTCTGGATCAGATTTTGTGAATGCGAACCTCCCGTTCGTCAGGCGAGAATTCGAGCGTTACGAGGTCTATATGTTTCGGAGGTAGTTGGAGGATCGGCACCCCGTCCTACGAACGCGTCAATGCACTCGTTCAGAAGCGTCACGCAATGGCCGACCAGATGGGCATCTTTGGTTCGACGCAGAAGTAAAGGTTTCAAGATTTCTTGGGCTCGCATGGCTAGGACACGAGTTACGCTAGGATGCCTACAAAACACTTATCTCAGACCTACCTGCCAGAGGTGGATTTGTTCGCTGTACTCTGGCCTGAAAAGGAATGATCCCGTTTCATTTCATAAATAGTTACAGCGGCCCATTTAATCTCCACTTACCACAGATGCATTGAAGTCTGCCCAATCGTTCCAAGGCCTAAAACGACCGAACCGAAGCAGGCCATATATGTCAGCGCTGTAGAAAGATCAAACTGAGCATAACACGCAAAGATCGACGTAGAAAGTCATCACACACAGCGTATTAGTGACGGGGGTACCCGTCAACATCCAACGGTAGTTAGCACGTAGTAGAGCAAGACTGCGACTCGCGACGGTTGCTCTGCATTCGTATGAATATTGGATGGCTAAGTCCTAAAATACGCGTGCTCACCTGTTGCGAATGAAATGTGCTTCATCCAAAACGACACGGTGCCACTTCACACGGGACAGAACCCCTCTTCAACAACAAGAGTAAGACCACGCGTTGAACACAGCACAAAACATCCCAACACACCCGTGATACTCAAGCCACTGCAACTCTGCGCCTTCATCGACATCAACTGGCACTGATAACTCGTTGCTCGCTGTCTGATATGTGGTTATAATGACCTAAGAGTATTCAGTAAAATTTGGCATAGATAGTCCGTATATGCAGAACGTACGTCCTTTGACTCGACATTGGTCGTAGTCGCTAGTTTATCGCGGCCGTGGTGGATGTGAACAGTGAATAAGTCGTTGGTCTTCGTTTCTATTTCCTCTTTCCACTATAATGTGAGTCGAGTGAATAGTGCGAATGCATAGCCGAAGAGAGTAATACTTGTTGTAGAAGGGCGGCAGGTACGATGATCAGTGTTGGCTTCGAAGAATCCTTTGGAAGATTCATGGCCATGGTTGCTATCATCTGCACGGTTTTACCTGTTCCTCTAGTCAGCCTCGAGAGTCTCGCGAGGTAACTCCGTGCATGGACTTGCCAAGGCCCATTTGGTCACTGAAACGAGTCAACGTAAATAAAAGTACAGAGACGGATAATGATTACGACGTACGCAAGAATACCCCCTTTGTGCGGGGAGACTCTCTCTTGATCCACCATCCTTGGTAGCAGTATTAACGAGGGCCAGTATATGCGCGGGTAAACCTTACCAGCTAACACCTATGAGCTGGTGAGGCATCAGACGTACTTCTAGGCCCGGAAGTAGGTCTCTATCGCTGTTAAGTGCGTCACACCGCCGCCACCACAGGATACAGGAAGTGAATAGAACCGACCTCTGCAAGCCGAGCTTTCGAACGGCTTCCCGTACAGTCCGCCCTTCACCCATATTTTCGATAGAGTTGTATACAAAATCAGCCAACCTAAGGAAATGAAGCATTAGCCGACCCCTAATGCCACGAAGGACAACGTGAAATGTATCTGCCGCCTACTTTTCCGCTTGGTCCGGGCCGCCGACGTCTATCTTGCGCACGGGTGTCTCTGAGTCATAATTCAAGTTGAAACCGGAGTCCGTAAGTTTCTTCACTATTTGTGACTTTTGCTGTAAGGCGACTAGGGGAACTTTGGACATGGCATTGCAAAGCGAGGACCCTTAGAAAGCATGCAGGAAATGCAATCTTATGTCTCACCATTTGCACGAGCTTTCTTTCGACGAACTTTCGAACCGCCAATCACAGAAACATCTTCACGGACGCTGCCAGTATGCGGGCCGGCGCTGACAACATCGTCATATGGTCTCTTCCCCAATGTCTGTTGTTCCAGTGGAGGATTAACGGACGAGGAGGCGTCGGAGAAGAATATAGAGCTGTCTAGTGCATCTAATATGCGCGACCGCTTCGTGGACGAGCTCCCAGCATTCATCGAGTCGTAAGGAGTCTGGAAAGCGCGTTTGAGCGTGCCCCCACAGCAATTGGCTGCTGCGAAGGGTCGCGCCAAATAGTGTACAAATCAAAGGGACCCTATTCATCAACGCAGCCTCGATGGTCCATCGGCGCTCAGGCTACTGCAGACCTAAGAACGGGTGTATGACCTGCGACTGTGCAGCTCGATGTCGAGCCGCGCGTACGGTAATGATGTCGTTTGCATCGTCACCGCTAGTAGGCTGTCGTTGCCGGTCTGGTGTGGTCTCCATGAAAGCCTGGTGCCAAGCTCTCAAGACCTCGGCTGGTGTTTACAAAGGGCAGATTCAAGAGTTAATCGATGGAAGATAGTTGTTCCCTAGTCCTACCCCGCAAACTACCGAGAACACTCGAATTCGCGGCAGTGATATTACACGGGTACACCAAATACAAATGCGAGAGTAAATTGTACAAAACGAAAGCTCGTGCTGGCGAACCAGGGTTCACAAGAAAGCATACAAAATAGAAGGAAAGAAAGAACACGCAATAGACAGATATCAAGCTGAGACGAATCACTGGGCAGATTCACTAGCAGTCGTCCCGTCGCCCTCCACCCCCATACTTTGCTGTTCCTCCGGATCCAGCCAACTATCCTCGACCGTAGCTTTTACCCTCCTTATGTACTCCTTCATATTCTCCCGGTACAACTGAGCCGCTTCTGCATTAGCAGGGCTGTTGGGATTCGGATCGTGAAGGAGACTCTGGATGGACGTGAGGATCGCCGCTACGTCGTACGTAGGCGACCACCGGTTTTGCAGTATGTCGAGACACAGTTCGCCATTATTATACACGTTCGGATGGAACATTCGCGATAGGAACTTTACGCTCGGCGGCTTGTTGGGGTATGATTCGTCAAAAGTAAGCAGGAGCTTGAACGTTCCATCTTCGAACGGCGTGTCCGCTTCCTCTCCACTTAGCAAGGCAGTCAAAATCGCGAAACGCGCAAACTGACTCACCCGGACCAAAGATCACCGCGTTCCATACCATAATGTTATCCGGGCACGGGCTCCCGGACACACCGCTTGGCGGATCGCTGGAAAGCCGTTTGAAGTCACGGATAAGGCGTCTCCTGCAGTTCGTCGACTGATATCCACATCATAAGCCGGAACAGCAGAATCTTCCACTTGCACATACCATATGTCCGTTTCAATAGCGGAATTGATAGATTATATTGTAGAAAAACTAATGATGAAGTAGTAGTACAGGATCAGACCACCACTAGTGATGCCACAAATTTTCACAAACAAGAAAGGGCTTAGTCATCACCATCCAGTGCGGAGTGGTACAACATAAATAAGGCACTACGATGTTGTCTATGCCGGAAAGCTACATGAAGCACTTGTATAGATCAGTAGTCGATGAAGGTAGATATACGAATGTAGATTCTGTCCAAGTGTCTGTCTGCTGTCGATTTGATGTTGCATACTTCAAAGCAGCGTGTGTTAGAGCAATCTATCTTGTTTGAGGGCATCCACTGCAGCGTGTGTCCGGACATACAGGGCATTCTAACCAAAAACCATCAATGTACTGAACATAAAACGGAAGGGAGGGAATGAATCTAACCTCTAGGCTGTACTTGCCCTTTCGTCCAGCAGGGTTAACTTCGGCTGTCTTACCACTAAGAACCAAATCGAAATGTGTCCTAGCCTCGTCCTTTTTGCCCGAACGCGCAAGGAGTCGTCCATATTCGAAATCTAACCCAGAAGTAATAGAGACCAAAACAATCAGAAGCGGCAACGAAAAAACCATGCGAGACTCACGAGCGTAGTATACGAGGTAATGATCTAGCTCTATCTTTGGCCCATGCTCGAAAACAGCCTTGAAAGCCAGTTCAGCTCTCCGCCTTGCATCGTCGATCGCGACGAGAAGCTTTGTGTTCTCATCAAGATCGGCATCCGGATCCTAACAGGAACAAGTTAACCTCCAAGAGGACCCAGTAAATCCACCCGATGACACTCAAGGCATCAAAGGGCTATGGAACGTACTGGGTAGGCGACATATCGCCAACATACACCCTCAAGGAAACGCGCGAGACAAACGTTATCCCAGTATCCTACCTGTGCCGATTTGACCGTTCCGTTCCCTGCTTTCGTACTTCTCTCCTCCTCACCGTCACTTCTTTTCCGGTCGGATTCAATGGGGCCATTCGAGATGAGTTTCTCCGAGGATCCACCTCCAGCCTCCTCAAGGCCAAGCTCTTCAAGAGCTTCCCGTACGCTAGGTATCATTTTCTCTAGCACAACCTTCTGGGGTGCATGGGAGAGGGCAGAGAAGACATAAGCGAGTTCCATAGCTGGAAGCACCAAATGGTTGCCCTGAGCAAGGTACTTGCGCGCTTTCCGGGCCGCAAATTTCTGTTACAAAAGTTCAATAAGTAAGAGATTGAACAGGATACATAGTAGTCGTCGCGCACTTCAACCGGTATACTCTTCCCAGCAATACGCTGCCTGAGACCCGTTACTTTCGCCATCAAGTCCGCTGCTGCAGCATGTTCACCGAGAGAGGCAAGACATGCGGCCTCGCCATAGGTGTACGTCGCCTTCGACCACTGCAAGGGATGTTTTGTTAGCTATCATTACAAAGACGAAGCACTTTTGACCTACCGTCGCCTCAGCCCTCAGGCGACTCCACCACTCTTTACTCGCTTTCACATCCCACAAAGCAAAATTGGCAATAGCACTCTCCCACCAGCTGATATGCTGCAGGTTGCGATATTGAGATTGACATTGTGCTGCTTTGGCGTAGTACTCGAGAGCGCGCTCCGGTTGTGAACATACCAAAGCGAGGCGACCAGCGCCGAACAAGAAAAACACACCTAGTAATCACAGCGTCAGTATAAAACATATCGCGAGTTTGCCCTGACTTACCGTTTGGATATGTCTTCAAGTTCCACTCTACAATTCTCCGAGCCAAGTTAACATCGACGCCCTCAAAGGTATATGTCGAGAGCACGAGGTGGAAGATAAGAAGTGACATGTCACACATGGGTCGGCGAAGCCCTTCCTCCGCTGAAACAGCGCTCAGATATACAACACCAAGAAAGAGCTCTCAAGAACGCGCAGTGTAAACTTACATTGCGGAACGATGTCCTTGTCATCGCCTGAGTTCCAACCACCCACTTTTCCCAGTAACCGAAGGCCCTCCATACGATCACCCCGGTACCCAAACAATTCCACGATAGTAAGTATTCGGGAAGGCATAAGAGACAGAGCGAGATGTGACAAGCCGAGCCCGACATAGACCCCTGACCGGAAATGGCGGTCAATGGACGGATCCTCGAGTGGTGCATCCAAAGAGTCGCTCGAATCTTGACAATGCGAGGCGGTGTAAGCGGCATCTGCCGCTTCAAGATACCGCCCAAGTTGTCGGTATGTCGACAAAATCGTGCGCATGTTCAACCTGAGCCCATGATGGGAATTCGAGGTCGTGACGATGTCGAAAGACACTCACATTTCTTTGATGAAGGAGAGCCAATCCCCGGAGTATACAATTCCCACCAAGCTCTGGAAGGAAGTGGCATTATTATGGGTGCCTTTCCATTTGTATCCTGACTAACTCTCACCTTGTAGTACAGACCTTCTGCATACATAAGTTCCGCGTGTCTCTCTACGTCAGTCATCTGGGCAACCCATTCGGGACCGGAGTAGCTGAGCCCTGGAACGATGTAACCAGCCAATCTCCCTGCTAGAGATGGAGGTGGCTTCCTATGGGCTGCGGCAACGGAAGTTCCACGCTTCATGTGATGAAGAGCGGAAAGGAGGTCCTAGGCACCATGAGCGTCTACAGAACATGTAGTGTCGCGCGATCGATGTATCATACCTTGTCTTCGAAAGACATCAACCCTTTGATGACCTGGATGACCCCATATCCATTAGCAAAGCACAGTCTTTCTCTGGACGGTAATCAGCTGTCAATGCAAAGATGCCAAGGACGAAAGAAGCCACCGCACTTGTTGGGATCCATACGGTCACAGAACTCCTCGCTTTCCAGCATCCGCGAGTGAAGAAATTCACATAGCGCCCACTGTATTCCTGGAAGGTCATCTAGAGCCTTCTCTTGGGTGTATGTGGACGGCACGGGCGGTGGAGAGCGATTCATGCTGGGTGCTAGAGAGAAAACCGTGCGTTGCACTGGAAGCGCTCTACTTTTAACCGGCGATGTAGCGTGAACCCCAAACCCCGATTGGTCAAACTCACTATTAGCTACTGGTGGATTACCGCAAGGTCTTCCTTTGATCGAGTCAGGTCTAAGCTAGGAACAATGATGGTCCAAGTTACGTTCACATCTATACGACGGACTTATGGTGAACACCCGAGTTCTGATTGATGGTTGTGCCACATTCGAGTGTCCTGGCAAGCGGTTTCAAAATCATTCAACAATATTCGGGTGCCCGGTTTCTGAATAATAAGTTTCATTGATTCAGTGACACTTTCTCATTTCCTGCGTTCTCGGTCAATTCCAGAGAGCACCGAGGCGGAAACCTGAAACCTTTACTCCCCATGAGTCTCGCATTCTTTGGTGTGTTACGCTAAGTCCTTACGTTCTAACCTTGTTCTATTCTGTCCAGTATCGCACCTATCTGTGGGGTTACCGGCGACCTATACACGAGATACATTCTCCTTATATGCTTCAATAGAGTTGCACAATGCATTCAGTGCCGTGCTATTGAGTGGCCTTCACTCCGATGCTACGTTCCCTATTTGATATATTGAACTCAACCGGATTCCGCACCAACCCCTTTTACGCCCAAGCTCAACAACTTGTGCCACGCCTTGACCTTGATCTCGACACATGTCCGTTGGTCGTATTGCTGCAGCAATTGGCCCGAGAGGTTCGGGTTATGTAATTTGACTGAAAGGACCAGGGAAGCAACTCCAAGTCAGTGTGCAATAGGTTCGAATATGCATTCTAACTATTGCGTCACGAGAGAACATGAAAGGTGAACCTGAACCTGACTAAGAATAATGTCCAATCTACAGCAGCGAGGGAGAGGTAGGCTCTTATCGATGCAAGGTGGCTTGGAGCAGATTGGCGAGGCGTGTTATGTCGTAGTAATGACTGCAAGAAAGCCATATTTCACACCCGTGAATCGGATGCTGGGGTCACAACCCAGTGAGAGTGGACCAGCGGCCAAGCATCTTGTAGTATTCAGTCGGAATTGAGAAGCCTAGCTAGCCCTTGGTTGCAATATATACGACACCGGACACGATGCTGCCGATATCAGATACTACTTGTGCGGATCGTGGTATACGGATAGACACGCTGATGGAGGTGCACTATCCTTTATCCAGCGCTTCGGGGACCGCCTTTCTCGCAATAATGAGCGCAGCGCATGGAATGCATCGTATTTGACATTGTATTCAGAAAGGACGATAACAAGATATGACACGAGTTGAGGGACGGGTGCTCCGGGGACGCGGAGTGTGGCATCGATGTCTTTGGACAAACAGGATTCCCAGCATCGAGTACCAAGGCGCTCACCTTCAGTAGGGATAGCGGCATGAGTGATAGAAGCTTCATCGACCGCACAGGTTGGAGTGAGGGCGCGAAAACTTAGAGGTCCGTGTGACGTAGCCTAGACGATGGGCGAGGCGAAACATGTGGGTGGATCGAGGCAGGTGTACCCACACGCACTCGGGGGGTATTATCCATGCCTGAATCCCGCCAACCCCCCCTCCTAGCTACAGTGAAGCCACCCGTCAAACGCATAGAATGGCTTCCAGGCCATGATGATCGCGTATGTCCCTTCTGTGATGCCCTGTTGTCGTTGATTACGACTGTCCCAAGATTGATGGTCTCACAGGATCGGAGAGGTCGAACGTCGGTGAAGGAATGGCCTCTTCTGACTCGTCAAAACGCTCACGGGAACGAGAGAGGAGAGGGAAGCATGCCAGCTTAAGTCGCATATGCAAACCATTAGAGAGTTTACAGCTAACCCTTCCAACCGCCAGAACACCCCCCGGATTCCATGAAACTTATCGATTGGACAGAGATATACTCCGGGCTAGAGAAGTAAGCGACTGATTTTGACAGGCCATCGCTCTCCAACACGTTAACAGATACCGCGAAAGCATCAAGCTCACAGGAACCATCTACTCGCATCACATAACAGATAATTGGATGTCGGGATCACTGTGCAGGAACCTAGACACATTCAGCCGGTCCTGTGGAGACAGCGCCACCGAGCACGTATGATTAGTGACTACTATGTGGGACGGGCTAAAAGATGCGAGGCTGGCAGAGAGCACAATGTCGCGATTAGAAACAAACTTCTGCAGGACACTCATTGACGCGGGAGCTCGTCATAAACGGTTTGAAGGGAACTCATTGAGATGCGCATAGGAGATCGTCCAGGACCTGAAGGGGAGTGGACAGGCCCTTCTGCTCCAGGAAGAACCGGTGGATGCAGGAAGGAATCTGGACGAGACGACCGCCAGTAATTAGTAGGGGGGCACGTTATTCTTATTATATAAGCACTCACCCATGTTATTTTGTCCGCACCACGGTCAGCTGCACCACCATGCCTAAGACCAGCACGCGCCGTCCACGTTCAAGCACGCGTCGCAGGATTTCTAACGGTGATAATGATGATTTTGTCGAGAAAATGGCCCAAAAGAACGCGCTTTTCATGCAAAAACTCGACCAACATTTGAAAGCAGCTGTCGCAGGCAGGGACACCAAAGAAGTGGCACAAGCACACGAACAACTCATGAATAGTGGCCGTGTACTCCCGCCCAATACCCCATTGCAGAGCCTCTCTGAGAGTGATGTTCGTGCTTTGGAAAGTGCTCTCCACTCTCCTGCTGACAACCTGGAGGAGTAAGCGCTTTTTTCACATGTGTTGCACGAGCTGGCTGACAGACAAACTAGACATATTTTCACTGGCATGACCGCCCACACCCTCTTGATGCTTCAGTTGGAAAAGATGAAGAAGCTTCCATACGATGTCATGGATCGCATTGATTCACGAACAATTGAACTTAGGTGATGGTCTCTCTTGACAGGTACGTATGTTCAAACTAAATTTGCTTCTGATGCAGATCGCAGATGAGGTCCACGCGTGAGCACCCTGCTCCAAAACAAGATAAGATTACGGCTCTCATACCACCCAAACCTCTTCCGCAATTGAGGAGACCTATCAGTACTCGTCGCGTTCCACTCAGCAATGCCACTGTTTGTGATATGCTAGCAGCACCACTCACTCTCGTAGGAAAAGGCTTCATCCTTCAAGACACAGATTTATACTATTGTATCGTGTCTGTGGTAGCCACGGTTGAGGGATGTACATTCACTCTTCAGTATGAAGACACGAGGTAAGCAATTTAACGTGGCATTATGACGATTTCGCTGATTTAACTGCTAGCCACGGTGTTGAAGACATTTCTAGCAGTGAGCTCAAGGATTTGTTACTGGGTAGCGTCGCATTATAACACCGCGTTTGTATCATCTACGTTGACTGAACTGTGTGGCGCTGAAGCAGTCAGCCTGAATGATAAGTACTTATCTGGACACACGCGTTTCCTTGACGAATTCGAGTCAATCCCCAGAGTACACCATTCCCACCAAACTCTGGAGAGAGGAGGCATGATTATGCGTGCCTTTCAATTCAAAGTTTGCATGTTCGTTTACTCTTGCATTTAGCAGAGACCTTCTGCATACATGAGTCTACATACATGAGCTCAATCAACGTGTCTCTCGGCATCCTTCATCTAGGCAACCCACTGGGGACCGGAGTAACTGAGCCCTGGAACGATGTAACCAACTAATCGCCCCCCTAGGGACGGAGGTGGCTTCCTATATAGGTCGCAGCTACGGAAGTTCCACGTTTCATGTGATGAAGAGCGGAAAGGAGGTCCTAGGCACCATGAGCGTCTAGAGAACATGTGGCGTTACAATCCCAACATTCGGGTGTCCGGTTTCTGAATAATAAGTTTCACTGATTCGGAGGCACCTTCTCATTTCCTGCATTCCAACTCAGTTCCAGAGAACGCCGAGGCGGTAACCCAATGAAACCCTGGCTTCCCCATGAGTCTCGCATTCTTTTGCGCGTTACGCCAAGTCCTTACGTTCTAACTTTGTTCTATTCTATCCAGTATCACATCTGTGAGGTTGCCGGAAACCTATGCACAAGACGTGTTCTCCTTATATACTTCAATAGAGTTGCACAGTACATACTTTCAGTACCGTTCTAATGAAATTGACTTCGCCCAGATGTTATGTTCCCTATCGATATATTGATCTCAGTCAAATGCGGACAGCCTCGATTCCGCACCAGCCCTTTTCACGCCCGAGCTCAAGAACTTATTCGACACCCGCATCAGAGGGATAGACTGTCATCAGGACCAGTCAGAACCGCCCGGGTACCGTCGGTTACCATCGGTTACCACTTGGTACCACTAGTCATCTCGCTGATGCTTGGCCTTGTTGTGGACATGTGTATCCGTTTATCGTCCATTGGGCACGAGACCGTTTTCCCATGATTGTAACTTGAGTGGAAGGACCTTGGAAGCGACTCTAACTTTGTCGAGTGTAATGGGTTCGCGTATGCATTCCAAATTCCTTTACTATTACCATGTGTCGCGAGAGCACGTGAAAGGCGAGACTGAACTTGACCGGAAATAATTCTACAGCAAGGAGGGAGAGATAAACTCCTATCACGTACGGAGGCTTGGGGCAGGCCGGTGATGCGTGGTAGGTTGCATTTCGTATTGGTGAATCGGATGCGGGGATGACGACCCAACGACCTCGGAGAGCAACAGGCAAGCATCTTGTAGTATTCACTCGGGATCGAGAAGGTCAACCCCTGGCTGTGTAACGCCGCCGCGCACGATGCCGCTGACATCAGATACCACTTGTATGGGGCGTGGTAAACGAGCAGACACACTGGTGGAAATACGCTATCTCTTGTCCAGTGCCTCGAGGACTAACTTTTTGAGCGCAGAGCATGATATGCACCGTACTTGACACTGCGTTGAGAAAGGACGACAATGAGGTATGGCACGAGTTGAAGAACAGGTGTAACCATTGCTCCGCAATCATATCGACGTTTTCGGACAACAGGATTCCCAGTATCGAGCGCCAAAGCGCTTACCTTCAGCAGGGATAGTGGCATGAATGATAGGCGCTTGATCGTTCGCACAGGTTAGAGCGAGGACGCGAAGGCTTAAGGCCCGTGGTGACGTATCCTAGATGATGGGTGAGGTAAAACATGTGGATGGCTCGAGGCAGGTGCACCCACATGAAATCGGACGGTATTTTACATGCCTGAGCTCCGCCAGTCATCGATTCATCTCCTAGCCACAGTGAAGTTGCCCATCAAACGCATAGATGGCTTCGGGGCCCATTATTATCGCGTATGTCCCCTTCTGTGACTCCCCTTTGTGGTTGATTACAACTGTCCCAGATTGATGGGTCTCACGGGATCGGGGATGTCGAACGTAGGTGAAGGAATGGCCCTTTCTGATCCGTTGGCTGAGCAATGAATAGTTCGTCAACAAACTCACGGGAACGAGAGAGGACAAGGCAGCACGCCAGCTCAAGTCGCACACGCAAACTATCAGAGAGTTTCAAGTTAACCGATCTAACCGCCAATACGTGTTCGTGGACACCCCCGGATTTGATGAAGCTTATCGATCGGACCGAGACATACTCCGTATGATTGCTGAATGGCTAGAGAAGAAGTGAGCGACAAAGTTTGGCAGGCCATCGCTCTCCAACACGTTGACAGATACCACGGAAACGTCAAGCTTTCAGGCATCATCTACACGCATCGTATAACAGATAATCGGATGTCGGGATCACTGTGCAAGAACCTAGACATGTTCAGCAGGTTGTGTGGGGACAGGGCTGCCGAGCGCGTGCGGTTGGTGACCACAATGTGGGACAGAGTGAAGGATACGAGGTTGGCAGAGAGCAGAGTGTCTCAATTAGAAACCAACTTCTGGAAGCCACTCATCGAAGCAGGTGCTCGCCACAAACGGTTTGAAGGGAACTCGTCGAGATGCGCATGGGAGATCGTCCAGGACTTGAACGGGGGTGCGGAGGCCCTTCTGCTTCAGGAAGAACTGGTGGATGCAGGAAGGAATCTGAACGAGACGACCGCCGGTAAAGCCCTCCACACGCAATTCCAGAAGCTCCTGCAAGAACAAAAGGAAACAATGAAGCAGCTTCAGGAGGAAGCCAAGACGCAGCGAGACCCGGAGTTGGTGAGGCAGCTCGAGGCGGAGCAACGGCGCTTGGAGATCGAGCTGCAAAAGACATGGAATGATATGGACAAACTGAAGGTCCCGTTCTTCAGACGCATCGCACGCTTCTTCGCCAGAAAGACCCCGGTTGTGAGTTCTTCGCTGGATCGTTCCTCATTAGCACTACTGACGCAGAGCTCATGCAGGTTAACGGTCACAGCGCAGGATCGAACTGAGCCTGTCAGCTCAGAAGGTTGTTGCCAAAGTTGTACTCCATCTCTACACTTCTGCGTACCTGTCATGTAACTTCGTACCTATGCGTTAGTCGCGTTTGTGATATTACCATGTACACAGAATGGAATGATAAGCGTAGTCTCCTACAGAGAAGAAGCAGCTGACCTGCAGGATGCCTCCACACAAAGCCCTTTCTTGCACCCTCTCATCAGACAGAAGTGGAAAGATCGACCAGATACACAAGACCGCTGATAAGTCGATGAATTGTTCTTGGACAGTAATTACCAGTGTCTATGCGGAAACACACGTTTCTCACTTGGATCGTTCGAAGAGTCACCGGAAAGAAACCCCAATCGCAGAAGCATCTCACGATGATTATCTTATCAGTTCAGTCCGTCTCAGCAACTCGACAACGTGCGTCCTAGGATACAAACGTGCAGATGATACGCATGCTGGCATGCAGTTGAACTCGGTTATCGAAAGCGTGGCCGTGCTGGCCCCCAGTAGCCAGGTGCTATCTATATGTGTGAGCGGTCACGTGATTTGGGATTGACGTATGCGGTCGCGCCGCCCAGTCGAAGAGTGATTCAGTCGAGTGGGGGTGCTGCTGCCGCATGCCTGCCTGACGGTCTGCGCTGTTTCTTGCTGTTCGATGTCCTCGAGTACCGCCCGTTCTCATTGGAAGAAGCCGTATAATACTAGTTTAAAGTCTGCTCATTCACCGGTTTTGACCTTCGCACTTGCGGAACCCAAACAGGCATCCACCTTGCACTCAGCGACGACCAAGTTACCTAACATTCTCCGCAACTCTCTTTCGCACAAAGTACCATACGAGACCATCCCAATGAAGTCCGGAGTCAGCGAGGCCGTCGAGGACGTCACGGAACAGCCACCAGTGAGCCAAGAGTCTGCGCAGTCGGTGTCGGTCAGTCGCGGTCCCTCGCCAGGTAAACACGGTTTGCGTGCACGGTCATTTTCGATAAGCTCGAAGCTAATCTAATCTGTATTCTCATTTCAGACTTAGACGTAGTAGCGGAAACGACGGCTGGCACTGGCGGCACTCAAGACGGTGATGCCGAAGGTATTTCCGCGCCACCGGAGGACCCAAATCCACCCCCAGCTGCGGGCCCTTCTCCCCCCTCAATCAGTACACCGGATCGTACCCTGGCGAACAAACGGTCTTGGTTCAGCGCGTTCACCTGGGCACGAGGACAGGAATCCGAGGCTAAAACTGACCAAGCGCCAGAGTCCCGCAGTGCGCTTCCCGTTCGTGCCGATCCTTCTGTGTTACCTCCTCCACCCGGCTCGACCGTGCCTTCACCCTCCCCCGCTGAAGCTACGCCAACTGCCCGTGCAGGAGACCCTAATTTAAAGGGGTCGCTGTCCCAGTCAGAGGATACGTCGTCACCACCCAAGCTCGACTTGGGTAGTTCCAGTACAGATATTTCAAAGCCTCCTCCAAGCAATGCGCAAACCAGCCCGCTGCCCACCCTTCAGCCAGCGGAAGCTTCTGGCTCAGTTGCCTCGCCGAACTCTGGCATGTTTACACTTGGTATTCCTCTGTTAGGCAGACCTAAGCTTCCCCTCGACAAAGTCACTGCGATGGCACGTTCCGAAGGTGTGCAGAGCATGCCGAAGACTCAAGATGAGACTCCGCCCCAGCAAGCCCATGCAACAGGTAAGCCACGTTCCTTCAGGGTTGAGTTGTTCGTTCGCCTTAGCACGTGTAGTTGCTACAACCCCTATCAATTCCCTTCCTACGGATGTGCCAGCTACTAGAATTGAGTCGGAGACGGAAACTCCGAATGCCCCTAAAGCGCCAGGGGACAACGACCGGGTTATTACTAATAACAGCGCAGGCACTTCCTGGTGGTCATATCTTGGCTGGAATCGCGGTGCTAGTGATCAACACAGCCAGCCATCGTCCGATACTGCAGGCACTCAACACCAGCCGGTGCATCCGGTGGAGGACGTCGATGCACTGCCGCCTACCTCGCCTGCTACACAGCTTGACACCGATTGCCAGCCGGCCCCAATTTTGAAATCGGAGAGTGAGGACAAGGACATGTCACTTGAAACTACACATCAAGGTACTCCTACAGCATCCGATGATGCGAAGGAGTCTCAGGGCTTTACGTGGTATGCTCCGTGGTCCCGGTACCAAGCACCACCCTCCGCGAACGTGCCGTCAGATGGCAATGCTGGCGTAAACTCGGCTTCCCAGCAATTAAACGGTCAGAAACTCGAGCCAACTGTAGAGGAGCCGTCCGTTCCTTCAACGGAGGGCACGGACGCCACCGGATCTCCCAATCCTATCGAGTCATCGATATCCCAAAATCGAACCGGTTGGATGTCTTTCTTCTCCGCCCGGGCGATGGCGATGAAGAGTATCACTTACGAGAAGGAAGGAGAGATGGAAGTTATGGATATAGATGAAGATGCCAGCGCGGCCGAGGGTACTGGCAATACTTCATTGCCGACCCCGGCTGGCACTCCGGATCCGTCGATTAAGGAGACTAGACCACCTCAACTCCCTTCGGCAACCGGTCGGGGACCTCCCACCACTGTCGAAAAAACAGATGTGAAGCAGCAACAGAAAGTAACCACGGTAACCACCTCGGAGGCAAATGTACGCGAGGTTGTAGTGCGGCAGTCGTCTCCTTCGCCCTCTAAGAAGTCCATTGTGAAGACGCCGGTAACGCCACGTCCTCCCAATGTAGTTCTCCCCACCTGGGAGGACATCTTTCACGTACCGCCTAGATCTATTATCCCGGAAGCACCCGAATCCACCCTGGCCAAGGCCCTCAAGTCCGTCACGGGAGCTTTATTCGCCCGGAACGAGTCTTCCGCGGAACAAGGGAAAGGGAAACGCAGGGAAGCTGCTTGTTCACCGTATGAGAAGGCCCTCCCACGAGCCTGGAACATTCTCGGTGACGATAGCCCGGACGTCTTGAGGGGTTGCCAACGAGTAGTCGTTATCGGTGTCCATGGTTGGTTCCCGGGTATGCTGCCACCTGTAATCAGTGAAATGTGCTGATTTCTTATCGTACCTTTAAAGGCGCTGTGGCGCGCACTTTCATCGGAGAGGTTAGTGCACATTTATAACATTGCTTATTCATGCTGTCAATAAGCACCCCTGCAGCCAACGGGCACTAGTTCAAAGTTTGTCAACAGAGTTGTGCAAGCACTGGACGAGTTTCAGGAAAAGCACAAAGTGAAGCTAAGAAAGATTACGAAGATTCCGTTGGAGGGCGAGGGAACAATTAATCGCCGCGTTGACAAGTATAGATTTATCAGACTTTCCTGCGTACTCTGTCTGATCATTTCCCCGTTTTTTTTGCGCAGATTGTATCAGAACCTAACGTCAAACGAGGAATGGATGAATGACCTTCGTGAAGCGGACGCCATATTTGTTGCAACGCATTCTCAAGGGTCCATAGTATCTACCCACATACTGGACCGCCTTATTGCTGACCGCCATATGCGGACGAAGTCAAACACGACCGTGTTTCCTGGGGGTGTTGCATTGCCTCCGCAGCGTATATGTTGCTTGGGCCTGTGTGGCATTCACTTAGGGCCTCTTCGTTACCTGAACACGAACTCTTTACTCTCCCCCTATATACAAGTGGGTCTTAGGAATGCTAACACCTTGTCCGTTACTTACTGACCTTGCAGTATTTTGAGTCCACGGCGGCCCGAGAGCTGTTTGAGTTCCAGGTAATACCCTCTTGAGCTGCATATATGTTCTTTTTCTGATTGATCTCAGAACACGGAAAGTGCGATATCTACAGACTATATTAGAGCACTGCGAAATGTCTTGGACAATGGAGTGAGCATTTTCAGAGCATCTTTGTTGCAAACGCCTCCTGAATCATTTCCCATCAGATCAAGATGGTCTACATCGCCTCTTTAAACGATCAGGTCGTGGGGCTGTATAGTGGATTGTTCACGTCAGTCTCGCATCCGTTGATTCTTCGTGCGATCTACATAGATGGCGATGCGTACCAGTAGGGCCCTTCCTTTATCATCTCTCACGCTTCACTGCCCTCCCCCTTAGTTCTTCGGATTTCCTTTCCAACTTACTCGCACTGCTCCTTCGTATACGGAACGCTGGCCTGTCAGACAGTGGACTGCTCACTCATTTGTCTGAAGCAACTGCGGGCTCGCTGAACGGCATCGGCCATTCCACACCGTACGAAGAACTCGGCACGTATACGTAAGTTTGCAGATTATCCTCTTACGGCCATCTTTTGGCTCATCATTTACCTTTATAGCTTAGCCATAAACTATCTGTTCCTCGCCGATGATGGCCTTGGAGAGCCAACAGAATTAACAACAGAATCATTTAACGCGTTGACAGAACAGAACGATTATGAAGTACGTCTTTCGCTGATCTCCGCTGGGACGGGGAAGCCTCACCGTGCCCAAACTTGTTTCATCTTCTCCTTCCATCTAGATTCCCTGGGCACTCCGCGACTTGATCGCTGACGATAGAGTTACAAGTCTGTTCTCCGACGAGTTAGTCGGTTTACGAGATGCTTTTCGAAATTGGCAACCCAAGACGGCCATCCAGAGAGATTTGAAGCGCAAGCTGCAACCCATCCAGCGCTTGTCGGCTTCGATGATATCGGGTGGTGAACGTTCTATGAGCAAACTTTGACATCACTTCTCCAAGGCACCACAGCAAGACCAAACTGTTTAGAAACATGCTGGCACGTTACATGTTCATCAATGATCACACTTGTCTTCCATTCCCCATTCCTCTGGATCCGACCCATTTCGAGTAACTAGAACACGCTTGTCCCACCATCACGCAGCGCCCGAGATTCGGAATCAACGCCTTGTACTATCAATCAGTTTGTATACCCCCATCTTGTACTAGATGATTGGATAAGTCACTAATTATATATTTATACGGTCGGCTGATAATACACGTGGTCCTTTCTTTGGTTGTGGTACTGTACTCTCCAGACCGCCACAGAGAACCTACCGGAAAGCGGGGAAATCTGAACCAGATCGGTACATAACTCCTAATGGAACAACTTTCGAAGTACGGATTAAGCTTGAGTCACATGGGAGCGCCATGCGAGCACCATGTGAGAGCTGAGGCAGTATGTAACGTTGATTTGCTCCGGCACTTCGTGGGTGCATACATAATTAATAAAGAGACGAAATAAGGTCATCGCTATCATCGGTATTCGGCACCACAGTCACCAATTGTGGATATCATGTGCCGCCCATTGGAGAGGCGGAGTATGGTTTCTATGTCCCTGTTGTCTTGTTCCGACAGGGTGAAGCCAAAAACTTGCAAGTTATCGTCAGGATGTTCCGAAACACCCAATCTGGCACCTAAAACAGAATGGAGAGCAATCGAATATGCAATTTCGAAAGGATCAAGGATATGCACGAACCGATGATCACAGCTCCGACGAAAGGGTGATCGAGAACCCATCGTGTGGCAATGTTGGCTATGCTCCGGCGATGGCGGTCCCCGATATCACGCAGCACCGCCAAAAGCGACTGAAAAAGTGCCCAGGAGCCCCATGCCTTCAGGATGACATCGAGGTACTGAGTAAAAACGAGGGCAAGAACAGTGAGTTACCCTTCGGCTGTGCGCTCTTTGGCCTGAAAGCAGCATACCTTGCGCTGGGATGGTGTCAGATCACCGGCATATAAGTCTGGCTCCGGTTTATGAAGCCATTTATCCGATAGGAATCCGCCACACTAAAAAAAGGCACGGAATGGAAACAAACTGTCAAAAATATGTCGGCAACAAGACTCACCAGCGTGCCGTATGTCAACAATTTAACATTGTGCCTCTCGCAAACGTCTGCCATGCCATGTAAGGGGCGGGTGTCGATGAGAGAGAACTGGACGGGGAGTGTGAGACGGCAACAGTAACAATAATGTCGATGATACACCCGTACCTGCACTTGATTAGAAACGATAAATCCTGGTCCGAGCTGAGTGCATATCTCGTCCGTGCGGATGGCATCGAAATTACATAGACCCACGGCCGATATCAAACCTTCGTGCTGCAGATCCTGAAGGATCTGGAGAGCAGAAAGATAACCTTTGTCTGAATAGTCTTGCCAATGGAACTACATGTCAAGGGACGTCAATCATCAGAAAAGGCACGTAATACCAAAGGAGACATTGAGAAATGTACCTGGAGCAGATCGACTGACGTCGTTCGCATGCGCGTCATGCGCTCCCGCACGGCGGCTTCTACGACAGGACGAGAGGGTTCTGTCTGCCTAAAAACACACCACTTGGTAGCACCCAGCACCCTCGTTGACTCGGGTAGCGTCTCTCTAAATTGCCCCTAGATCCGTGCAGTGGTTTGAGTGACAAGCTGTGACATCGAGTTGCATGGCATACATAGAGGATCTCGGCGCTCCCATAGTGGTCCGCTGCAAACCCAGTGTTAGCCAGTGTTAGCAACCACGATCGGGTGAAATATTACCCTGAACAATAGGAATCGGTGCAAACGTCTGGTGAGAAAGAAATCGAGTAACGACACCATCAGATCATACCATGTCTGAGGGCGAGGGCGTATCAGATGCATGAAGGAGACAAGACGAAGTGTGCGGCGCACCAAAAGCATTGTAACCCAGCTCAACGTGCCGTGCCATACCCTGTCGGATTTTGGCTACTGGAGCACTACCCCATGCAATGCTGGAGAGCTGCCAGAGACCGACCCATATCCTCGACGCGGTGAATTGGCCAAGTTCGAATGTTTCCATCGTAGTCTCGCTGCGCGACATCTCAAGTATTCGGGGGCGATTCGAGGATGGCAAGGTAAACGTTGGCGGTTTATTTTATGGAATCGTATCAAGCTCCGACACACTGTTGGAAGCGGCGCCCAGGCGGGATCGTAAAAAAAAAAAAAAAGGAAGTTGACTCTGACAACAAGGAATGAATGAATTGTCGCGAAAAAGTCTTCCTAGACATGAAGCCGGCGACAGCTGGGGGTTGCCAATCAAGGTTGCCTGAGGGCGGCGAACAAGAAACAAACCGCATCCCCTCCACCCCTGACGTTCGACGTGCCGGCCGCGCGATCAGCACATTCCACACGAAAAAGCAGGACTCAAATACATAATAATGATGCCAGCAGTGACAGCACCGGTTCGAGCTGAGGGCTGTCAAATGATCAGCGATGATCTCGTAGCTTACTCTATTGTGGATTTATGGACTTGCCACGGAATGACGATGATGATGCACAGCCGTTGGTGGACCGGCTGGGCTCCGAAACAATTTCTGTCAATAAATTGAAGGTCCAAACGATCACATCTCGTTCCCTCGTCTCCCCAAGTTGGGCTTGTTTCTGTGATCTCAGCGCTAAAGCCGACTAGAATGCCAGCACCACAGATCCTTGCTCATTCACCAGACGGTATCAAAGCTTTGGGGCATGTGTAAGTGTCTACTAGCCATTACACTGTCACTACGCCTGATATGGTCTCCACTTCCAGAAATCTCATGGTACGTCACTCATCCAACGTCGGGGGTATCGTGTTCACCATGTGGGTCACCCCCAGGTCGACACGCTTATCGCCAATGCCACGATCGAAGAGCAAGTCTCACTCTTAAACCGATCGTACATGAGCACTCACACACATTCCTTCTCAGTCTACGTGCTATCACCCGGAACTTGCTCGCCTCGGGGAGTCCTGGTCTCGCAACAGCGTTCACGGACGCTGCACGCACTCGTCTCCGTCAGACAATCGCAAAGCGGATAGCGAACGCCAACGGGCTCTTCGAGACAGATATAGACGGAATCCACGCTGTTCCCACCGCAAGCCTCGATAATATACTGGCTCGAATCCGCTCCCTTTATGGGGCTGGTATGGGTTTTGCGAGCCTCGGACTACTTGCGTCCATCGTAAAAGCGACCATAGGATTGAGATGGGAGCGGGAAGGGTCCATGGCCACTACGCTAGCGGTCATCGACACGGATATCTCCCAAGCGATTCAGGTTTGTATTGCTACCGATACAGACGCTCGACCATGTGCTGATGCCACGATGCAGAGTTGCAAAGAAGAACTCGAAGGTGGGCGCGCGAACGATCTGACAGCTGCTCGGGATGCGGTAAACAAACTTTCGATCAGCGTGAAGGAAAGCTTGGCGGATGTGAAAAGTTGGGACGGGGAATTCCCCTTTGAAAGAGCTGTCAACAGTATCGAATGCTGGAAAATTTGAATCTACAAGTGTATCAATATCACCGCAATTGGATCTTTGGTTTGATACCATCGTAACGTTTTTAGTGCATGTGATTACCTGCATATTTCCACTGTCATGTTACCTCAGATTCGCCGACGATTGCGTATGCCACCGGATAACTACTTCGGCAAGGTGGTGGGCCCGGTTATCAAACAAAGATGCGGGGCACGATCTCGTGCCACTTTACCAGAAAATCAAGGAGCGTCGAGTCTCCATATAGTTCCCCGAGTGCCCACGATGTTCCAGAATCAGGGTTAGTCGCGCGATACACATTTGTTACCGGCCCCCGAAATAAATGGGCCAAGGGAGTCAAGCATCCTAAACGGGAGGATAGCCTCGTGTGACACACGACCCCATCTCCACCTTGGTAGTTTGCCGGGATTAGCTAAGCTCACTGCGGGCATTGAGAACCGCCCGCAGTGGCGAACGCATCGATAGGTTGAGCTCGCGAATGCATTCGGTTACTAGATATCTTAATAGATACCTCATGGCAAATGATGGAGAGCAGACGTCCTGTCAAATAAGTAGGCACGTCGACGCCATGGTCCGAAGACACCGGCTACTATGTACTTACCCCAATTCCCACTACCAACACAGGGCGGTTGTGTTCGTATGCCCACCGACATGACAAGGGTGCCATGGAGACCTCAGAAGCCGAATCCATGGCGGATTCAAGGGGGGTGGGACTGCAAGCGCTTTCGATCCACATCCGTCAAAACCATGCTGGACACCTGGATAAGGTGGAAGTGGCAAGAACCCGTCGTACCGCCGGCCAAGTGTGGTGTTGGTCCAAGGTTAAACACAAGCCACACACGTTCAGTGTGGCAGACAGCCGCTGCCGTCCGGCAGACTCCGGTGCCCAGCGTACAGCATGTGCTGGCATACCACCGTTCACAGAACATCAGATAATACTTATTATATTTTCCATGGTTCGACCACCACATGAGACGCGTTCTTTTTTGGCCTCCAACGCTGTCCCAAAATTCCCTCGCTATGTAGACACTCGCAGACCGCGTCGGGAGGGCCGCCTGCAGGCCAGTGGCGCGCCGAGCAGTGATACTCCGCTCTATCCGTCCGCCACACCGTACTTACTAATAGCAGGACCGGAGCCGCTCTGCCAATACCTGCATGATCTTCCTGAACTGATAGGCTTAGTGACTCGGACTAGTCGAAACAGGGCGATATAACCACACATAGCGCTCAGCTGTCCGTTTGGTGACGACAATCGTGTAATTGCCAGGAGCCAGGGCTGCCAAAGTCGTGTTTAAGCCGGTCCAGGCAATCGTAGGATGATCTCATCAGTTGCTTTGCTCGGTACATGTCGCTGAGACTACTTTGTTTGTTCTGCTTTCGTCAAGTCGTTGTTTGGTTGGGAGTCCGAGCTGTTTCGCCGTTTGTCCTTCACGTAAGTACACACATGATATGTGCACCTGATGCTCACGGCGAAGCTGACAGAGCAGTTTCGCATGTGTCAGGACCCGTTATTAATGGCACGCAGGGAATAAACTTATCCCGTCCGGTTCATTTCAACTCCTACATACCTTGTCTTAAGGTTATGTTCCAACGCGGTCGATCATCGCATGGCTCCATCGTTTTCCTGTCCGCTTTCACTTTCTACAACACTTGTCAAGCACTGTTAAGGGAAAAATGCCGACGAGTCAGTCGGGAAGATCTACGGATACAGCAGTAGAAGACACCGAACGAGTCCCTGCAGAAGATTCGGTCCTCGTCACCCTAGAGACACATGAAGACCCTCAGAAGATGTCCGCTTTAAGGCGTTGGATAGCCGTTTTCGTTATTAGCCTCGGCGCTCTCTGCGCCACGTCGGCATCCTCGATGGTAAGTTATCGCGTGCTTCTTCCTTGTCCTCCATCTGGAACTATCCGCCAGGCCGCTTTCACAGAGACGGGCATGGCTGAAGACTTCCACGTATCCCACGAGGTCACGATACTTGGGGTTAGCTTGTTTGTTGCTGGGCTCGGCGTAGGCCCCCTACTCGTCGGCCCGCTTTCGGAAGTTTATGGCGCGTACGATTACCCAGCCTTGTAAATTACTGCTGAAACGGTCGCGTGGTGTGAAGGTCGCAATATCATATACAGGATTTCATATATTCTGTTCCTTATTTTTACGTTCCCGATCGCCTTTGCACCGAACATCAGTGAGGAAGTGGTCTCCTTTTCCGTTGCTTTGCTAAATAAGGCTCTTGCTGCGCTCTGCTATCATTTCAGCCGTTTTCCTTATCTTCCGGTTATTGACAGGTTTTTGCGGTTCTTCCTTCTTGAGCGTAGCTGGTGGTAGCGTAAGTGATCTATTTCCTGATTCGAAGGTGGTCAAGTGAGTGAAGGATGATAAATCATCAATGGTTCCATTCTTACCAAAGCTACTTATAGTCCCATGGGTGTCTATACAGCGTAAGCGAGCTAAGCCACGAGGTTCGACGGAGAAAGTGTTGAGTCTGTTTATCAGGTCACCGTTTATCGGTCCGACCCTCGGTCCACTGATTGCTGGGTGCGGTAATATGTCGCGTCTGGTTGGTCGATGTTGACACTGCCACATCAGGTTCATCAACCAGGTTGGTACACAAGTTGTGTTCGATTCTTCGTCCTCGTGTCTGAGCTTTGCAGAACATTGACTGGCGATGGACCTATCGCATAGACTTGTGCTGGATCTTTGGACAATGCATCCTGTTGTTTATTGTGAGTGGTCGTTCTTGCTGAATAGCCACGTTTACCCATTAGTTCTCTCAGTTTGTCCCCGAAACTTATGCGCCCGTCTTACTCAAAAAGAAAGCTGCTAGGTGGGTATACCTTGTAATAGTAAACTAGAGAGTTCATTTTCATGCACTCCTAGGCTACGAAAACAAACCAGAAATCCGAAATATTATGCCCCTCTGGACAGAAGACAGGGCAGCCTAGCCTCTGCCGTTTTGATCAGTTGTTACAAGCCCTTTCGTAAGTTTCTGTGATCTGGATCGACCCATTGCTTATTTGAGCGTCGTCGACTCAGAACTTTTACTATTCGATAGAATGGCTCTGCTCTTGAATACGTGGTGAGTGGTGCTTAGTGATTGACATGGATCGCTCCTAATACCCGTCACCCAAGGAATGCGTTGTTATTGGGAATTTTGTACCTGGCATTCCAAGCGTTTCCCATTATATTCGAGGACAAGCACCACTTCAACCTCCAGATGACGGGCCTCTCGTTCCTTGGACTTGGCATTGGAATGCTTCTTGCTCTTTCCACGTTACCGTTATGGAACAGGTATGTGGTGCTTGTGAGCGTTATCAACCACAATTTTGAGGACACACACGCGGGATTAGATTATTCGAACGCGAAGCAAAGAAATTTGATGGGACGTACCCGCCCGAGGTGAGGCTCATCATGGGCCAAGTTGGAGGTGTCCTCGTACCAGTCGGCAAGCCGTTCCACGGACTTAAATAACATCAACGTATTTTGACCTCCCTACAGGCCTATTTTGGTTGGCGTTCACCACTTATTCCGGTATCCCTTGGATTGTCCCCATCATCGCCTCAGTCCCACTCGGAGCTGGCATATTTTTCTCCTTCATGTCCACCTTCATGTACCTCGTGACTGCATACCGACCTATTTCGGCCTCGGCAATGGCAAGCAACAGCGCTCTTCGGTGTATATTCGCCGCTGCTTTCCCCCTTTTCGCGGGTCCGATGTACGATCGCCTAGGGACGGTCGGAGCAACAGCACTCCTAGCGGGCCTCACGACGCTCATGGCTCCACTACCGTACGTGGCAGGTCGAATCTCTCCCGACAGCATACGCTAACGTCTGTCCTCTCTACAGGTTTATCTTCTTCTGCATTGGAGAGCGGTTACGGAAGAAGTCACCGTTTGCGGTTCACTGATCTGGATTTGGGGTACTACCAGGCATACTCACTATAGTCGATATATCTTCGCATGGCCACGTTAGCTTACGCTCAGCAGCACCGTATATCATTCAAATCGCAAAATCACATTTTGAACTCTTTCCGGTTCGGGTCTCGTTTCATTACTGCATCTAGCTATGTAGCTACATACCTAGTTAGCTCGGTGCCAGAAACAACACTGGCCTATGGAAGCAGACAGAACGACTGTATGTATCTACGGTATTAACTGCAAGAAATGCGAACAGTTTGTGTAGGGGTATGGTACATCTTGAGGGTAAGGTATCGAGGAACAGCCAGGTGCCACGCGGGTGAATACGTCAAAGGAAAACGCAAGCGGTTTGGTCGAAGAGGAAAAGAAAGAAAAAGGATATCCTTTGAAAGCGAAATCGGGAAGACGAAGGGGTAATGATGACACAGAGCTCAAGCGAAAACACGAAACCAAAAGAAGACAAAAAAGAAAACGAGAATGAAGATATCATAGGTCATAGGCTTGTCCCTCATCGTCACTCATAGGATATAAACTTAGGCTGGCCATATCTCCAAGATGGAGTTCGTGCTCTGGTCGGAGTTGAAGGCTGGTTGGAGATCCGGGGACCTCCGTCATTGAAAAGTCGGTAGTGGTTGGTGTGGCTGGAGTGGGGATGGGGGGCTTGGCGTGGCCATTTGTAATACCTCCGCTTAGGTGTTTTGATAGACGACTCGGAGATGACGGGGATACCGATGTGGATGAGAGAATCCCATGATCATGCATGGCCTCTTCCAGCATCAGCAGTGACATATTGTTTGGCAAAGTAGGGAAGATGGATGACGCAACACTCGCTCGTCGCTGACTGCTTGATCGCGGAAGTGTATCAGGAAAAGCAGAGGGTCGAGTCGGCGAGTCCTCGCGCTTGACTGTGCTAAGGTCTACAGACGACCTCACACTATTCGTCGACTGGGGGCGGAGAAACGAATGCGATCGTTGCACAGCAGGGCGACGGGAGATATCACCGCTCAGCAACGGACTCGGTGTGCCTATCTTCCTGTCAAGGGTGGGCCTCGTAAATTGAGCCTGAGAGGCAGGCCGAGGAGGGTGCACCCCGTTTGCCAGCCGACGGAGCTGATCACGCAGCGCGTCGAGCTCGTCCTCGAGTTCTTGGATGCGATCCCGGAGTTGAGTGTTCTCTTCCCGTAACGTCTTGGTCGTTCGCTGAGAATCCGACAGTGCAGCTAGCAGCGCCTCCGTTTCCAGTTCATGCTTATCTTTCAAAAGCTGTATGGCTGCTTGGTGTGCCGACGAAGAAGCAGATACAGACGTCGGCGCCGTGGATCCACCCGAGAACGTTGTACGTGGCACTGAAAATGTAGGACTTCCGGCCCATGTGACACCCTCCGAAGGAGTCATTACACGAGACACACTGCCACTCCGACCCCATGAACACGTGGAGGCCGCTTCTGAAAATGCCATTCTGGAGGGCACATAGCGATCCTCGCGCTCGTTGTTTCCTCGCAAAGAGCTATACCGTCCAAGACCGTTAGTTCCATCCCTATCGACGTCCAAGAGCCCAGCCGCAGCGAACGCCTTTGCCGTTCTTGGACCTAGCAAATCCATCGCAGGGGGACGATTCGATAGTGAAGACGAAGGTCGTATCGGTGACACCTTCGAAGAGCTGGATGGCGAGGACATGCGCGCCTCCTCGACACTCATACTCCGTTTCCGAGTGGAGAACAAATGTGGGCGTCTCCGCTTATTCACATCCAATGGTCCTCCCAGGTCTAGGCTCGGTCCCGGG
The DNA here is from genome assembly GCA_024663475.1 of Pisolithus thermaeus. Classification (NCBI taxonomy): domain Eukaryota; kingdom Fungi; phylum Basidiomycota; class Agaricomycetes; order Boletales; family Pisolithaceae; genus Pisolithus; species Pisolithus thermaeus. Next base: position 896,989 of record JANFAF010000005.1, read on the forward strand.
GTCCGCTGCCGATAATTATCAGACGCAGTCCTGGACGATACCTGAGAACCTGAAGAGGGTGATTCGTCGTCGGCTGCAGGGCGGAGATCCGTGCGGGAGCTGCTCGGGGAGTGCGACGAGACGTGGCGGTTCGTCAGTCCCAGGCGCGTACCAAGAAGCCGCCTTGAAGGGATATCTGTGGACGTGCGAGAGTTCGCTGGAGGTGTACTCGAAGTTGGGTGCGCCTGCGAAGACAGGGGTGATGGAGGCTGATGACGCTTCTTTGGCGCTCCGTGGAGATTGGGCGAGCCAGCAGCTTCCTTGGGAGTAGGACAAGCCGCGGAAGGCGCCGTTGTTACGGCACGCGTGAGACGAGGAAGAGAGGACCCGGCCGGTTTAGCCGGGGACGACCTGGATAAGGACGCGGAACGCCGCTGGGGTGATGACTGTGGAAGAGCATGCGACGCAGGTGAGGGCGGGATGACGGTGCCGAGCCGGGGAGATGGTGTTAGTGTCTTGCGCCCTGCCCCGGGAGTGACCTGGGGTGATTGTGCAACGGGAGTGCTTGGGCTTCTAGAATGTACCCCTGGCGGTTTGAGGTTGCTAGGGGGGACCAAACGATGAGGTTTTCCGTTCAAAGTGTGTGGACTGAGAAGTCGCGCTAGGTTCGGGTCCAATACATCGAAGTCCAATGTGGCGTCCGGATCCTCTTTGGGGACCTGTATATCTCGTACTGTGTCGTCCGAGCGTTCCTCCACAACTATACCGCTTGCGGCGCGGAGCCATTCACTGGCTGTAACTGCGTCTTTCTCCGTCAAGGCATCCATCACCTCTGCATTCAACTTCGACGTAGACAGGTCCAGGAGAGAAGCGTCTCTCGAGTCTGGTGATGAAAACTGATCTTTGCCGTGTTTGTCTAAGCAGAAGGGAGAGCCCGGAGAACTGGTACGGTCATCTGGACTTGCCGTTTCATCAAAACAGGGGATGTGTTTCGAAATTCCCGAGTTGTCAGCTTCAATGATCGTGGATAGATCTGCGCCCAACGGAGACACAGGTGAGGGAGCTGGCAGAACTAGATACAATGTCATGATTCCACGCTGACAAGGAGATAAAGTCGGCTTACCGTATCGGTCATCGTCTCCTGTTGCTGGGGGCCGAGACGGTGAAGTTGGATCAGAAGCCGACCTCGCGAGGTCACGACTTCGTTTGCGGGCCATCATTTCTTCCTCAAAGTTTTGACTAGCCGGAGCAATAGAGATCACAGGAAACTTTTCCGAGTCATCAGGGCGCGTAAGTGCAATCGATGTCTTTCTTTCTTGGTTTATCGAACGACGTAAAGAGTCCACGAAATGTGGTTTCGGGGTATTCGGGCTGGGGGTGTTGGAGTTCGAGTTCTTGCCGGACCCGAATGGGAGAAGGTTCCGCAATGACCGAAATGATGGAATTGAGGATTGGGGTGTCTGTGGACCCAGGGTCGCAGAAGTAGAAGCAGAGCTAGCCTGTGAACTGCTCTCGGATGTACGACGAGGCTGATGCCCAAACGCGACCTGAGACACCGGAAGACCGCTGGAGATGGAGCTGCGCGACTGATATGGAGCGACGGTTGGTATAGAAGAATGCCCCAGAGAACGCTCCAAGGAGTGATTGACCATCTTCAAGTGCAGCAGACTTTTGAGGACGTTCCAGCGTGAAGCGAAGAGACAACCAGGGTTCGATAAGCCAGCATGCAGCAAGAAGGCCAGCTTCGATGTGTGGGTGCGCTGCAGAGACCGGCGCGGGAGGTATCGCTGGGCTAATACTGTCCTACTTGTCGCCCTCGTCTTCGCGCACAGAGCAAACGTTGACAAAATCAAAAACCTCTTTCATTGTGACTTGCCATTTTTGGAAACGATCTGCTCTAAACACACGTGGCCAGAACAGTAGCACACTACGTAGACCAGCAGGACCAATGGAACGACCGAAATACCCTCTGCCTGTGAGCGTATGGGAAATCTCCTCCCATTGGGTTCTACTCCGTTCCCATTACCCGCTGAGATCTTGATCTAGGCACACCGCTGTGGGCAAACCGACTCCGGATTTCAAAGCATAAGCCCACAGACAGCCACATTGTCGGGGAAGATTCCTCATTGGAGTGGAGTGTCACAACTCATTGGAAACATAACTTTCCCGCAGTAACCGATGCACATGCCTCAGTCAACGAGCCATGCTGATTCCCTATCGAGCCATAGTACAGGAATGGTTAATAAGCCATCCTGCTGATCTTTCAAGCATGGGAAGGACAAGGCAGGAAAGGCGGAAGCCTGATGAACGAAAATATCGTCTGCCTTGCCCATAACATAGACAACCCTGCATAATATGCACCGAATGCACAACATAAACCGAGTGCCCCCCTAGCAGTAGCGAGGCCTTCAGCACCTACAAAGCGTCGACTATGTGAGCTACTTTCATTAAGGACAGGTCAGGAGAAATCTCCTACCAGAGAACGCGTTAGCTGCAAGACACGAGAGCCCAAGCACGGTACACCCAAGCGTCCTGACGATGGGTAGGGTAGTGCGAAGTGCGCCAATCCTGCATCAACATTCATCCAGCGAGTCGACAACAAGCCGATACTAGCACCTACGTAAAGATGAAAGTCACGAAACTGCACAGCCAATGGAATCAGTAAAACGCGGGGTGTCTCCTCTCGAACAAAGCACGTACGTCCAAACACTAAGGAAAAGCCCCAAGGCGTGGTAATACTCCTGAGTGGGGATACCATCGACTGAATAAGCAGCTCTGTATAACTCTCAGTAAAGTCCCGAGTGAGGCCATTATCTCGACTCGCGCTATGCCGATGCTTGGCAAGTAAAAGGCGCCATGGCTGAAGTTAGATGAACCAAAAGTCAAGAAAACCGATCTGGAAATAGCCAAAAGTCAGTGGTCCAGATGTTCACCCGGGACAATTTTTTCGCATAATTACGCGCTGTAGGTGTTCCTATGTGAGCCATGTTAGAACAACGTCGCCGTCATCATGATATCAAGCTTACCCCAGAAACATTTCCATCAAGCCTACCAAAGTCTGCGTGATTCCCCCATAGCTATGAGAACCAACGTCAATGAAGAAATATCAACTAAGTCTGCAGAGGTCTCACAAGATAGAAAAGAGAAGGAGCAAGTCTGGAGTGTACACGCTCCCCGCATTCAATGTTAGAAGGGAGGAGCATGAAATAACGGTCGCATAAGACAGCATGCCAACCGGAGTCTGTGATTGACTTGAGCAAGATGCATCCCATTACGACTGCTACCCCACACTTACCGGGTTACCGAATGTCCTTTTATACCTGTGGATAGTGTGCGAAGGTTGCGAAGCAGCCTCGGCGTCGACAGTCTCAATGTAATGGCGTCCGCAGTACCTACCTTCTCTGTGCCCGACCCAGAAGACATGACGAAGAACTTGTGCTGCAGAGGCAACCAGTTTCAAGGGCGAACAGCAAGAAGCAGGCCTGCATCACTTTTTCTAAACCTTATATAGAGGGAAACGTAGAAATCGCCTGATTATCATTCGCTCGCTCGTCCATAGGCCACTGGCGTCTGCTGCGAGAGCGGTTGTTCAATTGTCCAGCGATTGCACCGACTTTCGCAGGAACAAGTGTGCACAAGTCTCGTTGGCATCTGGCTTGTTCACTCGTTCCCAGCATGTGTCACACCGCCCGGTTGCGCTATGAGATCAGCAGATGTATTTCGGACTAGGAATTACCGCGCCCGGGAGGCTCTTGCCCTAAAATATATGAGGGCATTAGGACCCACAAGACGACGACGTGTTCATACCTTCATAGAGGTGGATTCTTCTCAATGACTGCACCCCCAGCTGTCTGAGAATGATGAATGCAGGGCCTGAAACAGATCCGCGTGGAACCTAGGTAGAGGACGCATCCGTCCAACAAGACTTTTCAACAGTTATGTACTTCGGAGTTGAATAAAGCCTTGAATCTGACACTTGTTCTTGGGCCCGTGAGTTCATTCCCATGGGATCTCACCACCTGAGCGCGGCATTTATTGAGCGTCTTCTGGCACAAGATATTGACTAGTGATTGTGTTCACATAGTAGAGTAACCACAGAAGATGCAGCGTGAACATCAGCCGCAAACTTTGGCCTCACAATAGCTCAACTCTTGCTGATCGCACTGGTTGAGGGTCGGAATCGGATGGTTCTTGGCATGTTGCGTAAATTCTCCCTCGGCGACAGTAAAGGCAACAACGTTCACATGGCCACAGTGCAAATTTGACCACACAGCCCAAAGCCCAGGCCTCGGACTCGGTGCCTACACAGATGACCTACATTTTATTGAGTTACTGCCCCTCGACAGTCAGTCTGTCGTTGTTCTTCATGGCTGCGTATATTGTGAGTTAGCCTGTAAATGAGTGTTGGTGGGTGTTTCGCCCTTCATGAGATAGGGTTTGCTGGAGCAACGGAACATGTAAACTTGGCAAGAGGCATGTGCACGAGCCGCGGCCGCTGTTGGATCTTCAGTGTAAAGCTGTAAATATGGTTAGCGGGGCTCGCCTTGCAATGCACGGAATTTTCACAAGATCATGAAGTGTCAGTGTTGATCGTAGGCACCAGGACACAGAGACTAGCCTGGTAAACAGACCCTAAGTTAACGATTCTGTAAGCAGGCCGTCGAGGGTACACACTGGCTAACCCGTGCGCTGTGGTCGCTCCTACTTTAGAACGTTGGCAGAATGAAATTGGGAACGCCAGACTAATAGTACTTCTCGCGAACTGTCGAAACGTTTAAAATAACACACCAAATACATCTCTAGAACAGTGGCACCGAGGAGAATGTAAAGGGCATCATACGCATGCAGTCGGCATACTTCTGGAACATTATGATGCGAAAGTCGCAATGATAACAAACATCGTCACCTGAGCATGCTGGTTAAAAAAAGCGAAGGTGGGTCGTCGCCAGTGAAGCAATGAAGCCTTCGGATATTGCCGGCAGAGTATTTCTGCTCGCTTACGTAATACAAGACGGTTGCTGAAGCGGAACGGCGAAAGCTTCCTGCACATTTATCCGAGTGTAATTTTGAAGGCGACCAAATTTACTCGCAACGTGGCCTTCGTGTATTCCAGGCTCGCCTTTCTCGAACACTTCGAGAAGCTCGAGCTTGGAATAGTTCAGCGGTATGTATTGGATCATGACCGATGCTTCACCTCAGCGTCAGCGACTCGGGAGGAGGTGCGTCCAGGCCCTCAGTTAGGGTCGTATCTTTCCACCAGACACCGTACTATGCCCACCGGTAAGTGTCTGCAATTTTCTCTTGCTAAGCTTACCTGATCAGCCCAACGCCGCGGGTTGTACGTGTCTCCCGTGAGTACCATCGTCTAGTGATCAACGACAAGGCGAAGACTCAACCAGTACGTGCCTCCATCAACTATAATTACCTTAGAACTGTAAAGGTACCGATTTGTCACATCAACTATGGGACCTCCTCCACCCCCAGGACTCCTAAACATTTACTCGATCGACGCACGTAAGCATCGAGTGACAGGACCGTGAACACCTTCCTGGAAGACATGATGCCGGCCCTGCAGGTGACCGCAGGGGACGAGATGTGCTGCATATAAGATCCCAACCACTCCGTTGTTTTTCCGTCTGGTATTCACCCACGTCCGGGTTGTACTAGCTACTTCCCTCCTCTCGCTGGTGATCTGCGGCTTCCTACAACATAGACGACATGCATCGCTTTGCTTCTCCATCAGCACTGTTGATCCTCATCGGTTCACTCGTTTTTTTGTCCCCTGCCGTTGCTCAGGATCGCACCACCGAAGAGGGAGAAGCTCAGATTACAGGTTTGTGCTGGTTTGTTCTTTCTTGATTGACGATTTCGGGATGGAGAGATGGCCTGGCCAAGTTGGTTATCGCGCGCATGCGATGTTAATGGCTGATTTCTTGTTATCTGTCTGGTCCATGATGTGATTCTAAGCCGAGGGGATGTGTTACCCGGACTCGCGAGTACCGCTGCTCCGACGTGCAGTAATACTCCCAACGACACAAATAGCTCGTTGGGATATTTTTACTACTAGGCTGTGCGACATACCGACAATAATGTATCCGCGGGCCAGTCTCACACGATTTGTTTTTCAAATGGGTTTCTGTCGGCTAATCTTTACCTCCCCACAACAGACCCCAACGTAGAGTGCGCTCCTTACAATTACACGCCGGTCTCCCAGGCAGCAAGCCAGTTTCCCTTGATGTGGACGCTGGCCACTATCCTGCCCAATGATACTGCGGCTCAAAATTTGTACAACAGCATCCAGGGGCAGATTCCAGACATATCTCCGAAGGGAACCCAGCCAGCATCCCTTGCTGGTGACTTCAGCGACTATTCTTACCCCTCGGACGATCCAGACTGTTGGTGGACCTTTAGTAGTTGCGATACTCCTAAAACGGCGGGCATTCCATCCGATATTACCACCGTTCCGGAGGTTTGTGTATCTTATCTACGGCAGAGTCGCACGTATTGACTGCAGATCTATTTCAACCAGCCGGATACTTTAGGGTACGGTTTTGACGACGGCCCGAACTGCAGTCACAATGCGTTCTACGACTTTTTGCAATCCAAGGACCAAACAGCGAGTAAGTGGTAACGCTCTGGAGGATACTCCGTCTTATTGGTGATGTCATAGCCATGTTCTATATCGGTAGCAATATCATGAGCTATCCTCTAGAAGCCCAACGTGCAATAGCTGATGGTCACCAAGTTTGCGTTCGTGGGTGCTATTGCTAAGTAGCATAGAATGCTCACGCTGAAACCTCCACTTCCATAGATACTTGGTCCCACCAGTATAGTCCGTGAATTCGGATGCTCATATATAATCGTCCCTGATATCCCCTCCTCACCCAGTGACTGCCATGACAAATGAAGAGGCTTTCGCTGAGTTGTATTACAGTGAGATATCACTTCTGTTTGCACCACTGCCCAGTCTTACGGTTTTCAGCTGTACGGTATATTTGTACGATTAGTTCTGCGACGTCTAACGCAGTTCCAGATGGAAATGATGAAGCTAGTTATTGGCGTGACACCAACTTGTTGGAGGGTGAGATTACGCAGTCATTTGACAACTTGCCTACTGAAATGCGGGGCTGCAGCCACCCTATGGCGATGTCGACGATCGCATTAGAGCGATCGCTCGAGCCCTGGGACTACAAACTATCGTTTGGCAGTATGATTCCAGTGACTGGCTTGGAGATCCTACGACAACCAATCAAAATTACCAAGACCTCATCAACGCCGCGATGAATGGTACCTTTAATGCAGTACGTGGCCACTTCTGACACCCCACATGAATCTGACCCTCTCCATATGTTCCGTCTCGCAGGTTGGCACGATCATCCTTACCCACGAACTAACGAACTTTACTATGTCTGAGGCTATCATGTGGTACGGCAATCTGACATCCGTGTTCAAGCACCTCGTTCCTGTCGGTGTTGCGCTCAACATAACCAAACCGTACACTGAAGATGGGTACACCTTGCCCACGTTCGCACAATGTATGTATTAGTTTGAAAGTGGAACGCATATCCGTGTTGATACAATCGTTCTACCTTAGATGTCAACGGAACGCATACCGCGACGATCACCGGGAGTGCCAGTGGGACAAATAGTAGTAATTCAACTTCAACCGCCTCGCACAGGCCATCAAGCACTTCTACCGAGGGAAGGAATTCTGCCCATATTCTTCCTATCAACTCGGTGGGTTGGCTGGTTGTCACCGCAGTTCTGGTGGGCGGTGCTCTCTCTGTATGATGTCAGGGAATGCGTTGCATTGGCATCTCTGCGTCAAAAAAAAGGTAATTCAAGGGTCTTGCGACTCCCTCTCTCGCTCCCGAATACGCTTCGTTACGACACGTACTATGTAGCATCATGTGGTTCGGACCTACCTGTTTGAATCCGGTTGTAGTACACTCTCTTTGGACTCCTCATTACATTGTACTTGGCGATGTGATTCTTACGGCTTTGCGGCATTCCCTCACTTATGCCTACTGTATCGTACACATGTACACTTTTCACCACTGTGTAGTCCGTGAATTCGGATGTTCACGTATGACCTCCGACGACCTTCTACGCGGTCACTGACTACATCGATGAATGAACGCGCTTTCGCTAAGTTCCATTACAGTAAGCCATCAATTCTGTTTCTGCCACTGCCCTGCCTTAAATTCCTAGCTGCACGATATAAGTGAATGATTGTTTCCGCGACCTCTAACGCGGTTTCAGCTGGAAATGATAAGACCGGTTATCGGTGTGACGCCAACTTGCTGGCGAGTAAGGAATACACAGTGGTGGCTTAGAGATTCGCTTACTTACAGAAGTCTGAGGTTGCAGCCACCCTATGGGCCAATGGCAATGTCGACGACCACATCAGACATGGGTTTACAAACAATCACTTAGCAGTACGATTCAAGTGACTGACTGGGGAGCGCTACAGTACCGGGTGGCAACTACCAAGTCCTCATCGACGCCGCGACAAGTGGTACTTTCGATGATGTACGTGACTATCTTTGACACTCGGAACAACCTGAACCTCTCCTCGTGACCTGTTCTGCAGGTTGGCGCGATCTTCCTTACCCACGAACAAATCGACTCTGTCCCACTAAACTGTCACAGATCCGATTACTCTTCTGCTGGGCAGGTAGCGTCAAAGGGAACCTTCCAGTAGTTGTCGGAGTGAAGTAGTAGTTGTGCGTGCAGCACTGCGGATTTCCCTCGAACGAGTTGCCCGCCCGTCCTCGGGGCCGTTCCCACGGGCACCGCCACCTGCAAATTTCTCTCAAGTACTGCTGCCGGTGCAGTGGCCGTGCTACATAATCATCTTGCTCGCGGTATGCAGTTGAGAAGTGTCTGCTCATCACTACTACTGGCAAGTGTCTCATATATGCCCTTTTCTTCCCGTTCAGGGGGCGCACCCTCCGCAGATCCCGTTCCCCTCTATCCAATTTCTTAGTTCGTTGCAGGGGATCTGGCCCCTTGCGAGGGGTACTGCGGCCTGCTGGTACCCTGTATGAACGCTACAGAACAACGCCATCACCTATCGGGATACCACTTCACTCCTCTGACAGTATGCGATAAGCCGCTAGTACAGATCGGAATGGGTGCCCCTTCGGTTCATTATACGCCCCCGATGGATATCACAAAGAAACCCTTCCCGCGTGCGATAGCGTCAGTTCCCTACCACGGTATGGAGAACCCGAACGGAGTCCCAATGGACCTTCGGCAGTTCAACCATCATCCATGTTCCAGAGCGTTCTGTCTCCAGCATGCCAGGGCCTACGGAACTCATGATAGATGCATGACTTGGATATGATAGGTTTCTATTTCAACTTACACAAGGAGACTGGAACCTACGAGCTATGTGACTCTGGGTTTTTATCCGTATTATTCTTGTGATGACTATACCACGAGCTAGGTTTGGTATCTTACTTATTGTGTAGTAGCTAACATTTCCTTCTGGCTGCTGCGTAGACGGACGTGGGAGGGTTTCCGATGGCATACTATCTTATGTATCCTCTCAAGCATCTGTTAATACCGAATTTCTTGGTCTCCTCCCGGCTCTTCGCTAGGACCACGGTTCCTTGCCAGAGGGACACCCCGTCTGAGTGTGAGTTGTCCTCGCCAGGTATGGTCCACCACTACAGGGCCCGTCTCGACTCATTTCGTTCTTCCTGTGCACACTGGCTTTGATGCCAGTCAGGAGTCAATCCGTATATTGAAGGTGCCAAACTCTACTACTGGACTGGTACTGTTGGGCAACGAGCTGTGCGGCATTCGTACAACAACACTCGCCCACCTACGGGATGCCTGACTCTATACAGCCACGGCGTTTTCCCGACGACTCCTATTCCACAGAACTCGATACAGTCGAGCTTGTCGCCGTTTGATGACGGTAACACCCAAAGCAGTGAGGTAAGGAGCCAGGTGGCAAATTCATCTGGCCAACATAACTCTTCGCTTCCTCCCAGCCAATCTATCAAAAAAATTCTTACTTCATCGCCTCCGCAGTCGCGGTAATCTTGCTCATATCATGCGGGTGAGCGTCCGTTTATCACCGTAGGCGTATCTCATATATCCTTTTCCTCTCCCCCACAACCAGAGTGTGCGCGCTCCGCAGATCCCATCGTCCTCTGTCTAACTTTTTCGTTCGTCGCAGGGGATCTGGCGCTTTGCTAGGAGGACAACAGCCTCCTGGCACCCCGTACAGACCTTACAGTACAATGTCTATCGGGATGCAACATCGGTCCGTCGCTATGGATTAAAATGGCTGCCTTCTCAAATCACCCTATGCTCCTGGCGAACATAGGAAAGAACTTCTCCCTGTTTACGATAGCACCGGCGCCCCACCACGGTATGGAAGTCCTGAACGGACTATCGACGTCGGACGTTCGGCGGTTCAACTATCATCCATGGGCTCCACCACGCCGCCGCCGGCATACCAAAAGCCCGTGAAATCTGTAATAAAGGGGTGCCTTGGATATTATTGGTTTCTCTGACATGTACTATCCACAAGTTACACGAGGAACCTGGAACCTGGATGTAGCGCTATGTTTCCATTACTTGTCTTGCTTATACTGACATTACCGCACACTCGTTTACCAATATCCCTGGATGTGCGTGTTTACAGTACTGTGACCCAATGCAAGATGATAATTACGGAATGGATGTCAAAAAAATGGGTATTCTTGCATGGAGATTTTGCAGGTTCAATGGTGTGGTGGCCATTTTGAGCCGCGGAAAGGGTCGCGTGACTGACGGTAGGGGCACAATAGACCCCTTTCGGATGTCCTGCTCTGACCATCATGTCTCTTTCTCTCGTGTCCAACACTCTAGACGACGCCATTCATGATGCTCTTGACAAACAAGTGAACCTGTGCGTTGAAGATGACCTCAAAAGGCCGAGCATTTTTAACCACACTTGCGTTCTTCGAACCATTGTGGAATACTCGAATGGAACTCTGGATCCCAAGTACGGCTCATCCGAACCAGCCCGAGAATTACTTATGAGCCATCCCGGGTTGGATAATGTGCTGGATGTCGCTTGGAAAAGTGGGTCCTATCGTGATATTCGGAATTTGGGTCAGTATGACTCCTTAATCGTTTTCTCCCCTAACCCAATCTCCAGCAATACTTCAGGCGCCTAAGAGGTTAATCACTGAAGGTTCTTACGATTACCTAGGACTGGTTACCTACTAACCACAAGTGCCTAGCAGATCAGCCAGCCGTAACGGACTATGCGTTGTATGAGGCATTTACCTCCCCATATCATGGGCAAGCTGTGGATACTTTTTTGAAATATCTGGAGCACAACAACAAAGAATTTCATCACAAAATTGAGGGAAATGCTTCCAATTACTACGGTAAATTCTGCTCCATCGTTCAAAGCTCTGGAACCGGCAAATCACGCCTGCTGTGTGAAGTATGTCCGTAGCTATGCTTTCCATGCAATAAGTGGCTTACCCCATCCAGCTTCGCACGAAGGGTGTTGTGGTCCTGTACATGAACCTCCGACCGTCTGACGATAAAACTGGCTTTCCAGCTCGTGATGACGTGCCAGCTGACATACTGACAACAAATCCAGGATCGGATGCTGTCGACTACTGCTCTCGGTGCTGCGCGTTCTTTGCGGCTGTTTTCACGAGCGTCCATAAATTTCTGTCGGCCTTTAGGAGCTTGGAAGACGCGCTCCAGCAGTGGAACACCTCAATATGCAACTTGCTTTCCGCGGATCGCAAGCGGTTTTTCGCAACCCTCAAGGTTAGGTATGAGACGTACTATAAGGTGGAGCCGCCGGACAAGTACATAAGATCTTTTTTTTTATCTGATCTGCTCCTTTTTAATTCACAGAGAATCAAGGAAAATGCTAGTAAGGATGCTGTTGCAGAAATAAACGACAAACCGAGCCGATTATCGATCTCTGGTGAATAAATATCTATAGTGACTTGGCGCTGCTCATGATGTACACATAACCTGCTCTAGCAGAAGTGGAACAGGTGACCAAAAGCATGCCTGGGCAAAAATTCATGACTCGTGCCTATTCAGATATGGTAAAATCATTGGACAAGCTCTTCCGGGGTACAGAACGCAACAAGCCGAAGTTTGTTATTGCTCTTGACGACGCTCAGTCATTGAACGTCCAAGGGCCTGAGGGCTATCGCCCGTCAACCATCCTCTGCAGGGCTATCAGTGTGTACTCGGGAGCGGATAGGGTTGATAATCATTCAGTCTGGGTTGTCTTCGCATCCACAGCCTTGAGGATGGCCGATTTTATTGCCCCGCGGACTTACTGTTAGTAGCATATTTATTTCAGTCTCACCATTTCTCTGACCTGCTGTGGTAGACGACTCTGCTAGAATACCTGCGGATGGACGATTGATCTATCCACCTTATTGCCAGCTCGGATGGGACGCAAGGGCGGATCCTTTGGAGGGGACAACAGCCACCAAGGTTGCCCAAGTTGGTCATATCATGGGCTATGGCCGAGCGTTGTACGTTTCAAGTCCGTGGCGCGGAATTCAATCTAACATTTCCATGTCTCGTAGGTGGAAGTCTCTTCAGGAGTTGTACAATGCGCAGGACATCATGGGTGTAGCTATTAGCAAACTATCAGGTACCTCGGAAAACAAGAACTTGTCGCTCGTCGTCTTATCTCAGAGAGTATGCCTGAACATCACTTTTAGTCACCACGAAGCTGTGGAATTCGTCGAATCAGCAGTGGCCAATCACCTGCTTGTCTGCATCGCGATTACCGATGATCGTAACTGGAGTTTCACTACTTACCCCTCCGAACCGTTCCTCTCCTGCGCCGCAGCATCTCTGTTACACGAGGGTAACCTGGACATCTTTCTGAAGGCACTCGAGGCCAAAATACTTAGCGGGATGGTTGACGTTGGCAAGTCCGGGGAATTAGCAAGCCGGCTGCTGTGGCTCCTCGCCAAGGACCTATATGTTCGTCGCACCCCTCTTCGGACCCTAATTATACCAGCCGTTGATGGGCAAGAATGGAATTCCGAACTCGTAGACTGTCAGATGACTTCTGTACTTGAGTACTTTTGCTTCGTCTTCGGGGATGATTTCTGGGACCGCGCTGGAAAGAAAGCTAAAAAGGCATTCAAGAACGCATTTGTTAACTTCTCTCACTGGATATCGATGGACGAAAATATCTGGGTTTCAAAGAATCACGACGACCAGTTAGAGTGAGTCTTGTCGGTTCCCCCTTGTTCCGAGAGCTTATGACACGTGTAGAACGGACGAATGGACGCTACGCCATTGGCATCGCACAAGTGCGGTGCAGTGCTGCTACAACCAACCCCTCGTCGACAAGATGATTCCTGTCTACTTTGATGATCGTCATGGAGAAAATGATTTATCTCATGTTTCCCAGATCTTCATATCAGATAGAACTCAGAGAAGGTCCAGTGAAAACGAACTGGATAAGATCACTCGCGATCATGACTCGATTCGATGCCACTCATCTCGACCATGGGTTGCCATCTTGGTTGATATGGGCTTGAAGAAGTCTGAAGTGAAAGTCAAATTCTCCCACAATCTAGCCGAAGGTCCATGCCTTCGCATCTACGCTGCTGCAATCAACGTCAAAACCTTTCCTTTCTTATCTCGATCCGAGCAGCTTTCATTGACACTTCGGAGCATTACTGTTCACGAGAGAACTCCTCCAAATGGTCGACAGCGTATGCAATTTCTCCAGGAACAGGTGCGGTGTGGAAGTAGCTGTACGAAAAGTCACATGAAGTGGGAGGCCTGGGCAGAGACTTCGAGTGGCTCACAGGCCACAGGAAGGAAAAGACGGGCTACGGATAGCTCAGAAGCTAGAAGGAAAAAGACAAAGGCTTAGTGACGTGAGGATACTCGTAGCTTTTCATCCCTGATAGCATTGGTCAATATCTGGGCTTTGACGGCTCCGACTCAAATGTCTGGCGCCGTGTCCAATACTCTCAGTGGGACATTTTGTCAGTCTCAGATGCTCCCTAGCGAGGGAGTCTAACGTTGGAATATCTTTAGCGACGGGGAGCTCAATGCTGAAGATTGAGCACTCACAGGTGTTCGTCTCCCTCGAAGAAACATCGCGGGGGTTATTCCGAGTACTAGCTATCAGGCGCCCTCTAGCATCGATAGCTCAATATATGATTGGATACTGGAAAGTGTACCCTTTACTTTGTCCGACTAAACGACGAGGATCGTGACGCATCGGCTGATTCCTCAAAGTACTCCCCGCTTGACCCTCCTATAACCGTAGACGCCACTTGCTATAGTGAGGCAGATTCCCGGAGCCTCAGACGACACGATCTGCAACCGTTCACATATCATAGGACACAGTCTTGGATGAACAGAAGGCAAGTGCAAACGTCTTGGTTGTGATGTGATCGGCAACGCACCCAGTACAACCTTAGAAGTTCGGTGGACTTTGCATCGTGCAGAACGTGCTCAGGCAAGGCCCTTCTTTTCTGATACGAGACGCCCGTAGTCTTGGTGGAAGCACCGTATCTGTCCAGGTAAGAGTGCCATTCCGTCACAGCAAGTTGGTGAGTGGTGGCGATGACCGCAACGGAATCTATGTTTGCACCGTGATGTTCAACGAATTCCTCTCAGACCCACTCGGATAAGGAAAACAAATCGAGCGTCTGAAATGGCGCAGGAGTGGCCCAGGGTGGCACTAGCGTATGGAAAGCCAGACAATCGCGCTTCGGCACGGCCAAAAACGGCAATTTTTTCGGCGATGTGCCGGAAGTTTTTAGTGCGGACTCCGGACACTGCGACTCGCAGTTGTGCAGTAGTGCAGTTGTGCAGTCGTGTGTCTCGTAGTTAGTGCATCTTGCAGTTGGTACGACTCGCAGTTGTGCAGTTGTGCGTCTCGTAGTTAGTGCATCTTGCAGTTGGTACGACTCGCAGTTGTGCAGTCGTGCGTCTCGTAGTTAGTACGCCTCGCACTTGTGCAGTTGTTGTGTGTCTCCCTCTCGCGGTAGTGTGTGTCGAGCAAGAAACAAAGTCAAGAATTGCCAGTAGTCATTTTAGCAAAGGAGAGACATCGCGTAGCTAAAGATTGAACAGGTACCACAAAAAGAAGCCTTCCGTCAGAGGGAAACCACTCTTTGCCAGCGAGAGGGCAAACTCGTGTTCTGTGCGTGAGGTACAATAAGTTACCACAATATGAGCAACGGCAGACTCCACATAACCATGTGCCTCCAAATATTTTACTGCGTGGACGCCAAGAACCTCGGCAGCAGACTCAGTGGGGGGTTCCCAGTCGGACATGTAGAACCGGCTCTCTATGACACCACGCAGGTTACGCACATGGGTGTAGACAATAGGGCACCGTGTGGAGCACGGCACGTCCTGTGACACGTTAGGCTTACAATCTGAATATATGAGCGGGCTTCCTGCCAGTGTAACAAAAAGGTTCTCACCTTCGTCGGTGGAGGAAGTATTATTTACGGTGGGAGTTGACGTAGCGGGAACCACAGGTGTCGGAGTGTCTTCAGTCCTTGATGACAACACGGGAACTGTACTTTGCATAGTGCAGACTGCACCTAATTCCGAGTCAGAAGAGTTTAGAAATAAAATGAATGCAACTTACCCTTGTAATTGGGGACGTCGGATAAAATGTCTTCTATACCCTTAGCAATCATAAATGCAAGTGCATCCCAAAAAGTGGGCAGCTCCTTCCAGTATGGAAATACGAAACTGTCAAGACCGCTCAGTGCTGATTCCCTGTAAGAGCGCATGTCAATAACAGGTCGGATACCATTACTAATGAGTACGCACTTTGTCCGATGGATGCCGACTCGTTGACCAACAACTACTGCATGAAAGGTACTTGTCGAATCCGATAACAAGTTCACCACAACATCAGACTTGCTGAGAGAAGTCAAAAGTTCTCTTGTATGTGGATAGCGTGGAAGTTGCTGAAGGATATTCTGGAAGCAGTCATTTATCATGTTGGCCTCCGTCAATGACAAGCATTGGATGGCGATGGGTAGTGGCGGAGAAGAACGTCCGCAGCGCAGAGTGGGGCTGAGGTGAGTGCGTGCGAGTTTCATGGTACAGTAGCGACCACACTTACCATGCCTGGTATATACCAGGTTTGTCACCACCAATAATGACCCACAGCTCTGAACGCTTGTTACAGGTACCTGCTGATGCATCCATACTCAGTCCCGGTGTACGAGTATCATTTTTCCTCTCAATTTATACTCAGAGCCAAGCAGTTGTCAGTTTCGTAGTCTAGTTTTCTTTATACAAAGCATTCCTATAATCACGAAGAACTGTGAGGGGGAAATACGTCGGAGAGAGAGAGAATACATGTAGTACTGCCAGAAGGAAAGCAA
Organism: Pisolithus thermaeus; assembly: GCA_024663475.1. Taxonomy (NCBI): domain Eukaryota; kingdom Fungi; phylum Basidiomycota; class Agaricomycetes; order Boletales; family Pisolithaceae; genus Pisolithus; species Pisolithus thermaeus. The sequence goes on from JANFAF010000005.1 coordinate 913,350, forward strand.
ATTACATGGACAGCAATTCATGGGTTGTCGTGGATGTGGCACCAAACTGACTTAGGGAAAACCCCGGCCACTTGCAGAACCGGTTACATACGTGATGCTTCTCGAATGCGGCCACAGTGGATTCGACATTCCCTTCACTGAAAATGTCCAGCCCATCGCCAACCGAACTATCCGAAGCATTAGGAATAACAAAAAAAGTGATGAGTCAGGAGGACAAACGGGTCTGTCAGAATTTGAGGATCTGTGAGTAGGGTACCACTCCCTGCGATGGCAATTAGTGAGCAGTGGAGAATGTATGGTATGTTGTACATTTGCCTCACCTTGATAGTCCGAAATGATCACAAGGCCTCCGGACTTGGCATATTGAACGTGTTGAGTAAAAGCAAGGAATTCTGCGATTTCGTACCCATCCATGTCCGCGGACAACGACGGACCACAGTCCATATTGTGGATGTACTTGATAAATGCGTCACTACCACCCTCAATCTTCTCCTCCAGCAGGTAAACACCGCACAATGTGCCACCAAACTTCGGTTTCGCAAGACCTTTTGTGAGCTGAGAATGAGCTAAAGCGAGTCCAGCGTTCACAAAGCGCAGACGAGGGATGTTAAACGGAGGTCGAGCATCAGCAGACAAGATAGCACCGTCTATGAACTCGTAGGTCATTGTAAGAAGTGCATTGGCCCAATACAGAGTATTTGCTTCACGATGCAACTTCGGCAGTTCATCTCCCAAGGAAAGGCGTATAATTCGCCGCTTCTCAGGCAAGTTTTGAGAAGGCGAGCCAGTGTTAGAGGTGGACACATATAGCGTGGGTGGACGGAGGAACGGACGCTTCACGACAACATTCTCCTGTACTTCAGAACCTAGGCCAGACGGGGATGGCGGGGTTAGCATCAGGAGGCCCGATTGCGCCGTTTTGAATCCACCAATACCAACAAATGACCTGGGTGACTGGTCGACTCTCAGTCTGCCAGGATAGGACTCAGACACTTCGAGGTCAAAGGAACGGTACCAAGGATTTCCCAAGATCTCAGTAAGTTGTCGCGTAGGGATGGGATAAAATTGTATGGTTTCGAATGCCTGCATTAAAACTACGAATTGCTGTTAGAGGGTGTCTCACCATGGAGTCAGCTGAAGCGCCTACCTTGGTCAACATTCAACTCTGAAGTTCCACCAGACTTGAGCGCCTCCCGTAGCTCGGTCCGACTAGGAGACATGAATGGTGTCAGCGTAGGTATTTTCCTTGGTGGTGACATGGTGGCAGGGGGGGGGCTGAGAACGGTGCGATTAGCAGCAGGGGTCGTTGCAATCACTGCATGGTGTACGTCTCCGGGTTCATTACCTGGTGCGGAAGTGGCAACTTGTGCACTTATACGTGCAGGCATGAAGGTGGTCTGAGCAAGGTGCAGGTGAAAGGGGCGGTTCACCACATTCATCGCATCCCCAGTGGTTGTCGATGCTACAGTGGAGGGCACGTGTGCTGAACTCGTTTCACCGTCGTCACTCGTATCCTTGGAAGTAATAGTAGCTGAATCTTCTTTCTCCATGAAAGCTTCGTACTCAACCCATTGTGCTGCTGGAACAACTACGTATAATGTGAATTGCTTAGATTTGAACGCCATTCCCCTTGCATTCTTGCGAGCGGGTTGGAGACATTGAGAATAAAAGTATGGCACCAGAGAGTGATGCTCTCCAAGGTCGACCCAGTCCATGTCACGGACATTAAACTCATCAAAACGCCAGGGAAACGTTGGGCAGAACTTCTTGACTTTTGGGATGATCGTTTGAAGCGCGATAGGGACGAGGTCATGGGCACAGATGTGAGCATCGATATCCTTTTTCCCTTCGCATATGTTCTGTATGGGAAAATTAGATTGCATATATAACATTGCTGGTTAGAACTTACACCGAATGGTGTACTTTGGCTGCGACCACGCTTTGGACCACCTTCAAAGTGCGCCAATATTTTGAGTGAAATTGTCTCTGCCGGTGGGGAGGCGTAGGTCCATCGGGCCCACCGATCATATTCTTGATTGTAGCGGGAATGTTCAGAGGTATACCCTAGACGAGGAGGTAATGTTGCTGGCGGCAACATCGGGCCGGCACCAGGTCGAGCCTGCTGTGGCATGTAACCTGGCTGAGACGGTGGCAATGGTTTGCGTTCTGCAAGCCATGCGGATGGTACTGCTATGTCCGGGCTGTGGGAGACTGGCACTACACGAGGAGGGTTAATTGATACTGAATGTCTGCATCAGACAACGCCGTAGAGTAAACATTTGCATAACTCACATCCACGCTGTGCAGCATTGACCGACTTCCGGATCTTGAGAGCATCAGGCAATGCACGATCTCCCAGTGGTATATTACTAGATGAGTTGGAGGTATCGACTCGTGCAGCAGCTGAAGTGCGAATAGCAGTAATTCAATAAGAATAGATGACCAAGAGGAGATCGCATACCTGTTTTGCGAACCATAGTTGAAGGTTTACTGCAAATAATGGAGGTTGCATGAGGAGCAAACTTGTTGCCCTCGTTGCCCAGGTTCAATTGTAGCAATATAGAACTCAGGTTCTCCTTGACGTATCAATTGCCCACACTTGGGCCTGCTCACAGTGGTGGTCTTGCTTGGCAAATGCATCCTCTGTGAACTGCGTGGAAACATCTATGTGGTCAGCCATCAGGAGATAGCATAGCAGGGAGTGAAAGACAAGAATTGGATGGGCAATCCAAGGGCTCAATGGGCTTTTTATGCTGGTGGCAGGTCATTCAGGTCACTCCCACCCATGGAATAATGTCCATGCCCATCAGTGCAAAGACCTGATCCTCCAGATGTGTTTGCAGCCTTCATGCACGAATTGCCTCGGACCTGAGTTAGAGAAAGTACGGAGATTGTTGCACTGTCATCTGCAATGACAGGGGAACACTGACAACTTACCTTGGACCTGAGTTAGTACGGAGATCGTTGCATTATCTTCTGCGATGACAGGGGAACACTGACGACTTACCTCGGACCTGCATTAGTACGGAGATTGTTACATTATCTTCTGCAATGACGGGGAAACACAGACGACTCGCCAATTGCCAATGGTGTTGGGAATCACTTGGGTAAGAAGAACAGAATGGGCAGCGATAGCAATGAGGACCCTTCGTAGACTTTTGCAGAGTTCCGAAGGTCTCCGTGTCCGGACGTCGTGTCAGCCCTCATGTTCAATTGCGTAATGATATTTGACATGCTGCTAGCTTACCTGATGCGACAATAGCACACAGCCCTCACTGGGCCACTCCTGCTCCACCTCCTAGCTATATAACGACAACAGGAGCAGGCAGCTTAAGAACTTGTCAGCCTACTCGTCCTTCAAGTGCTGACTTCCAAGTAACAATGCCCAACCAGAACAAACCCACACGTAAGTTACTTCTGAGCCGGTAGCAGCAAACATCTGACACCTAAAATCACAGCGCCTATTGAGGAGATCGAACTGCACATCATGCGCATGTGGAAAGCACGATTCAACGACAGGCAGATTGTCGAGGAACTTCGCAAGCTCATTGATACCAATCAGTATGGTATTGGGTACGTGGGCATGCTGGATTATGTTTGGCTTATTGTGCTGACTTTCTGCGCTTTGTAGTCTCACAAAATTTATCCAGATACGCAAACAGATGGGCCTGATCCGAACTCGTCAGCAAGGACATACCCCTCAGTCTATACAAAATGCTATGGTTGAATTACGAGCAATGTATCCCAATGCAGGTGCTCGAGAGATGATCAGTCTGTTGTACCACGAGCATAACATGAGCGTATCTAGGTATGCATGCAATTTACTCTCTGCGATGTCCCGTCGATTCGACCATTTTGTAGGAGTGTAATTCGAAACTACTTTGCTACATATGAACCACACCTCATTCGTCATCGCAAGGCTCGCCGTCTCCAACGTCGTCGTTTTTGGGCAGCCGGTGTTAATGATTTATGGGCCGTCGACCAACATGACAAGTGGAACCGCTTTGGCCTTGCCCTCCATACTGGCATAGAGCCGTTTTCTGGAAAAATTCTTTGGATCCGCATATGGCACTCTAACAGAAACCCGCAGCTCATCCTTACTTACTACCTTGATGTAGTGGAGGAGTTCGGATGTGAGCATTTAAGTTACTGCTTTTGGTTCACTAATAACTGTGCCACAGTCATTCCCCTCGTTACTCAGAGCGATCCCGGCTCAGAAAACTTCGGGATTGCCAATGCTCAAACTATGTTGCGCCAGTGGCACGACCACGCACTGGAAGGCACACTGCAGCATCGGTGGATGCGATCCAGGAAGAACATCAAACCAGAAATTATGTGGTCTCAACTCCGTCGGCGTTTTACACCTGGATTCGAAACACTGCTGGATGAAGGTGTACACCAGGGTTGGTATGACATCGATAACACACTGCAACTGTAAGTTCTCAGATCATGCTCGCGTACTCTCAGTTGATTCCATTTAGTATGATCTTTCGATGGGTCTTCATACCGTGGCTTCAAGCAGAACTTGATGCATACAGAGATCGTGTAAACCACACTGCGAAACGACACGACCGCAACAAGGTGAATTTTTATTTATTCATCCGTTGCTCAATGTCTTAACCTATCAACAGGTTCTCCCTCATGGCGTACCAGAACTGATCTTTAGCTCACCACAGGACTACGGTGCATTAGATTTAAAGGTTCGTCTTCTTTGTTGTAATCCCAAAGGCCTAATTTGAATGCACCGTAGTTCATGGTTGACAAGGCTGCACTCAAGCATGTTCGCCAATTATATGTGAATACAGGCCATGCAGTGTTCGACTTGGTCCCTCGTCTGCTGAGTGCACACCTGGAGGAACATTACAATGATCTTGGACGTCCCACCATCACCCGCCAAACTGTCTGGCAAATCTATCTTGATCTGCTGCATACTATCCAGGACCATGCTCTGACGCTTCATCACCATATTTCACTCTCAGCGAACGCAGACACGGATGATGAACTGCCATTACTTGAAGGACAACGTGACCTTCCATTCAATGAAACTGATCAAGGGTATTACTACATGGGTGGTGTTGGTGGGGGCCTTGGTCTCGGTGAGTGAGTGTTCCAAAGAGGTCAGTAGAAGCTGAAATATTCCTAGACGAAGGTCATGTCCGCCGCCTGGACGGGTTGGACAGCGATGAAGAAGAAAACCTTGTTGAAGGAGGCCCTGACGTTGTCGTAACCGAATTTTCTGACGAAGAATTGGCAGGTAGCGAAGATGACTGGATGTAGGTACGCGTAGATCATGGCAGGTTTCGAAAAGCCTACTCAGCCATCATTGTCTGCCCGAGCTGCGTAACGAAGAGAGCAAGTCTCATGTAGGATGCCTTGAATCAATTCCGACCCGTCTATTATTGTTCTTTCGATGTAGAATTGCGTAGGTCAATCTAAGATGTGTCGTCGTCACCGTCGGTATTTTTTGGAAAAGTACTCTGCGCTACCCTGACATGGACTATGGCACAACGGCACAACTGCACAAGACGCACGACTGCACAACTGCAAGTCGTACCAACTGCAAGATGCACTAACTACGAGACGCACGACTGCACAACTGCAAGTCGTACCAACTGCAAGATGCACTAACTACGAGACGCACGACTGCACAACTGCGAGTCGTACCAACTGCAAGATGCACTAACTACGAGACACACGACTGCACAACTGCACTACTGCACAACTGCGAGTCGCAGTGTCCGGAGTCCGCACTAAAAACTTCCGGCACATCGCCGAAAAAATTGCCGTTTTTGGCCGTGCCGAAGCGCGATTGTCTGGCTTTCCATACTAGCGGGGGTTAGGTTAGGGAGTTGAAGTGAATGAGCGCTGGAGCGGCAAAGGCCGAATCTTGCAGTATTTGTCCGAGTGGGCGGAATTCACGGGCGACCGTACTCGCAATGCAGACTTGCTTGAAGCTCGAGTTATGTATTGGATGTCCACTGATCATCATCACTACGTCTTCGTCTTACCAAATGAAGCTACATTCAGGGGGCCGTATCTTGTCCCGACACTTTACTATGTCCATGGGTGAGTGTTCGCGAAATGCTCTCGCTAAGGCTGCATAGGCTGCCACGCAGTCTGTGCGTGTCTCCCTCAAGAATCACCATTTGGTGTCCAACTACGAGGGGCGGTAAGTCCAGGCCACAAGCAGAACACAACCAGTGCGTGACTCGTCAGCTATAATGTACCTCAGGGCTGTCAAAGGTACCGATCGGACTTCGCTGTTGAAATGCCGAAGCAGCAACTATTACGACAATCGCAGGACCTGTCCCTAGTTGAATGCCAACTCCTAAACTCTTGCTCCAATGATGCGCATAAGCCTAGCAAGTGACATGGACGCGAACGGCTTCTTAGAAGGCATGATGCCTGGCCCTGACTGATGGCCGCCGCGAACGAGACGCCCAGCATGTCATCCCGGCATCCTCATCACTTTTCCTTCTGGTCTTCCCCCCCACCTTGTCTGGGCTTCACCATCGAGTGCCTTCCTCTTTGCGTCGACCCCTTGCGACATCCCACCGCACAGGCCATATGCATCTCTTTGCGTCTTTATCAGGACTACTGGGCTTTATCGATGCACTCGCTTTCCTGCCCCCTGCTATCGCTCAGGATCGCACTACCGAGGAGGGAGAGGCTCAGATTACAGGTTCGTGATTTCTTTTTTTTTTTTCTCGGTGATTTCTTTCGGACGTGGGTTGGAGGAACGATGTGGCCAAGTTAGTTGTCGCGCACACAATGTCTGTGGCCGATTCTTGTCGGTGTACACTCGGTGATGTGGCTCCAGGACTACGAGATGTGTTGCCCTCCTTACTGGGACTTGCGCGTACTGCTTCTCCGAAGTGTGGCACTAGCCCCAATGATCACCCATAAGGGCAGCTTGTTAAGATATTTTTACTTGAAGGCTGTGTGACGTGCTGACATCAACGCGTCCGCACGCCAGTCCCATGCCTTTGGGTTTTCAAATAGGTGCTGCTGGCTGATCGCTCACATATCCCGCAATAGATCCCAACGTAGAATGCTCCCCTTATACTTACCCACCCGTCGCTCAGGCAGAAAACCAGTTCCCCCCGCTCTGGACGGTGGCTACCATCCTGCCCGGTGATACTGCAGCTCAGAATAGGTACAACAGCATCCAGGGGCATATTCCAAACATCCCTCCGAAGGGAACCCAGCCACAATCCCTCTCGGGTGACTTCAGTGGCTTTTCTTACCCCTCGAACGACCCAGACTGTTGGTGGACTTTCGATCATTGTGACAATCCAAAGATACCGGGGATTCCCACCGATATTACCACCGTCCCAGAGGTTTGTATATCTTATCGATGGCAGGTCACACGTATTGACTACGGATCCGTTTCAACTAGCCGGGTACTTTAGGATACGGTTTTGACGACGGTCCGAACTGCAGCCACAATATATTCTACGACTTTCTGCAATCGCAGAATCAGACAGCTAGTCAGTGGTGATACTCCAGGGAATTTGCGGTCTTCTTGATGGTGTCACAGCTATGTTTTACATCGGTACCAATGTCATGAGCCTCCCTTTAGAGGCTCAACGTGCGTTAGCTGATGGTCACCAAGTTTGCGTCCGTGAGTTCTATTATTAGGTTACTACAGAGCGGTTGCACTGAAACCTGTATATAGATACTTGGTCTCACCGGTACAGTCCGTGGATTCGGAGGTTCACGTGTGATCTTCTCTGATATCCTACTGTGCAGTGACCGCATTGACGAATGAACAGGCTTTCGCTGAGTTATATTACAGTAAGACATCAGTCCTATTATCACTTCTGCCTTTCCTTACAATTTTTAGCTGTAGGGTATAAGTGAACGATTAGCTCTGCAACCTCTAACATAGTTTCAGCTGGAAATAATAAAACTGGTTATTGGTGTGACGCCAACTTGCTGGCGAGTAAGTATCACGCAGTCGTTCGGAGATTCGCCTACTGAAGTACGAGGCTGCAGCCACCCTATGGCGATGTTGACGACCGCATCAGAGCAATCGCTCAAGCTATGGGTTTACGAACAATCATTTGGCAGTACGATTCAAGTGACTGGCTCGGAAACGCTACAGTAACGGATGCCAATTACCAAGCCCTCATCAACGCAGCGACAAGCGGTACTTTCGATGATGTACGTGGCTACTTTCGGTACCCCAAGTGAACCTGCACCTCTCTTCCTGTTCCGTCCTACAGGTTGGCACGATCTTCCTCACCCACGAACTAATGAACTTCACGATGTCTGAGGCGATCAGTTGGTACGGCAACCTAACATCTGCTTTTAAGCACCTCGTTCCCGTCGGTGTTGCGCTCAACACAACCAATCCGTACGTCGAGGACGGGTACACCTTACCCTCTTTCGCACAATGTAGGTGTTAGTTTGGAAACAGAGTACATATCTGTGTCGACGCGATCGTTCTTCCCTAGATGTCAATGGAACTCATGTTGGGTCAATCGCCGAAAGTGTCAATGGCACGACTAGTAATACAAGCACGACGGTTTCGACCGCCTCACATACTGCAACCACGACATCGAGCACTCCTACTGCGACAAGGAACGCTGCTCAAATTCTTCCTATCGACTCGGTGGGTTGGGTGGTCATCACTGCAGCCTTGGTGGGCGGCATTCTTTCTGCATGATGTTAAATTATGCCCTCTGTTAACATCCCTACGCCGAATGCATGGTAGTATGGTCTTGCGACTGCACATACCCACGGATGCACCTTGTCACAGTACGTGCTTTATAGTCACCTTCATCACATGCGACGGACCACTTGTTTGGATATGGACATACACCCTTTGGACTTTACATAGTACCTGATGCTATGATTCTAGCACCTCTGCGTCGTCCCCTTATTCGCCCTTACTTTATCATACCCACTTTTCCATCAGGCACACACAGGACTGCACTTCTTGGTGTTTCACCTTGCGACACTACCACGATTTACTACTGTTTATCATTTCTCTCAATCCGTTCTTTTCAGACGTAAGCTGCGCGCACAAACTGTGGGATTAAACTGCCACATCGTCCTCGCCGTAAGATAGAAAATGACGCCTTTCGAACGAGCTGAGGGGATTCCTCCAGCCTCCCACACATGTCAGTTCAGGACTTACCCTGAAGTTCCGTACTGAACGTTTGACATAACGTTAGGAAAGCGGGGCTTGGCTAAGCCATAATTGTATTACAGCAAGGAATAATGTCACTTTGTCTTCAGTATATATATCCGCCGTGATGGATTGTAGAAAGCGCCAGGGAGCAGATCCGAGTGACGAATGTGGTCACCAGTGTACAACGTGTCTCCGAGTGCTATTGAAAGATTACGTACGTTGTAAGATATTATATTGGTATACGTACAACTGCCGAACGTTCTTTGGAGATGAAAGCGGTGGACACTCAAACGGGCTTAGTGCTTGTTTGGTGTGGAGCCGGCTGCAAACGATTCGAATTCAGCGACCGGACTCACGGGAGCCGACGGCCCTCCGCGACCGGCCATCGTTCGCGGCTCAAACAAGTTGACCTCCAACCACACAGCAACGGGAAGTTGGAGGCTCTTTGTCCATTATCAACGAGTGCATGCTCTAATCTTCTCTCGCACTTAATTGGCAAGACATGGCATCTTTCTTAAAACTCTACAAGTTCGTTGGGCGCACACTTCACCGCGGTTTACTATTTTAACTTAACTCCACCTTCAGCGCAGCGTTGATTCGCCGGCCTATGCTGGCACAGTCCGCGACTGCGGCCGTCTTATTCGGCGCAGGGGACATCATTGCTCAACAAGCTATCGAGCAAAGAGGGAAGAACCACGATGTAAGAATTCTTGCTTCCGGTGTCAGGTGTCTCGACCGTCCTAACCAACAGTTATCAATAGTTCTTGCGAACCGCCAGACTCACCTTTTACGGAGGTCCGTACTCATGGCATTGTCAAAGGACTTATCTCAGACCAATGGCAAATCGACTATTGGGGATAGGTGCTGTTTTTGGCCCTGCGCTCACTAAATGGTACCAATTGCTTAACCGCATCAAATTCTCGAGCCCCACAAAAGCGGTTGTCTATCGTGTATGCATCTGGTCCCGATATTTTCTCGTCGGGGTCTTGACAGTATCGCTCGCAGGTATGGCTTGATCAGGCTATACTCACGCCAGGTAAACATCCCCCGGGCTCCATCTCCTTTGAATTTATAAGATCCGGTGCTGATGTCACTCGTGGTTAAAAGTTGCGGTGGGAGTCTTCTTTGGTACTATGAGCATCTTAGAGGGACAGGGTGTTTCTGGTGCAGTGGAACGCACCCGCACGGCAAGTCACTCCGTAGTAGCGCTGAGAAAATACTCACGGTTGCCTAACAGGCCTACGAACCCACGTTGATCCGTAACTGGTAAGCAAACTTCTGAGAAACTCAGGCATCCTTACACTTTGCGTTACAGGATGGTGTTCATCCCAACCCAAATCATCAACTTCTCCATCGTGCCTCACCACTTGCGTTTTGTGGTGGTCAGTGTGGTCAGCTTGTTCTGGAGTAGGTTTCTTATCAACGTCGATTCGACCGGCGCGCTCACGTGCTCTTCAATGCAGATACCTATTTGAGTGCGGTGAACGCACGTAGCCAACGCCAATTAGAGTTCGTTACTAGTGAAAAGTCCGAAAACAAAGCAAACTCCTCGGGAGGCGTAGATTGATCCTGTCGCTAACATTCATGATACCTCGGGCATGCGAATTTACCCTGACACTGCCCTCTTCGATCTGATGTGCATTCCCGTCCCTCTGCGTGACCTAGAGTAGCTCAAACGATTGGCGTCTTTCAGACCTGTTCCTCCAGCAATCCAGCCGGCCTTGCAGCCCGGGCGGACGATTCGCTATCTTCCGGTAGAAAGCGGGAACATTCTCGGACCACGGTACTCGAACAGTACGGCCCGATCGAGCTCCTTAAAATGGTTTGGCAAGCCTATCTTTCCTAGAAGTTTAGTGGGAACTGAGTTTCCTTACTGCATTGAATCGCTACACCATCACTGACAGTTTGACAGGTAGTGATATCCCCCAGTACATACGCCACACGAATCCTGATCAGGTCAGTTGTGGGTGACAGGGTATAACTCGTAAAGATAAAGTCATTCCTCTCTTGGGATTCTTTGAACAAGAGGATTTCATAATCGGGTGCGGTTCGAGTGGCCCAAGTCTGGGGACTGGATACGTGTTGTCCGGAACACTGACTGCAGGCGAAGGAGAGCATCCTCGTCAGAGAGGAACAAACTCTCAAACCCATAAGTCTCCTTCGCATTCTAGTCCCGAACTTACTCTTCCACGATATAGCGGCGGTCTTCCCGATACTTCGAAAAGCCTGTTCCAATTCATCATCTTTTCGGGAAACGACATTTGAATGTCTTTAGTAGGTTCAGCGAGAAGTGGCTTCGGCAATGCTCTGCCGAGTAACGTCGTCTCCTTACTACTTCTGTTCGAAGCGCTTCTCGTGTAGAAATGCCATCGCATGACTTCGCCGACCGGCGGCTCGCTGGATATTAGGCGCCTTTGTGGATGCCTTACCTGCCTGGTGTGTGCAGGCTGACGTACTTCCCACGACGACGGAGATCGATGTGCTCCAAACTACCTTCGTCCGATTTGGCTTCGTCTAGCCCGCGCCGATCAAGGAAAGTCGCCGTTAGGCGTGGTAGTCCATTGATTGACAAGGCTTCTCGTCCAATTATCTGTGTATGCTGTGTACGTGTGGGTCCGAAGTGTGCATTCCGAGTATAGCGGAAGACAAGCGATCATAAAGCTGTCTGACTGAAACCGATGAGTGTGAAGCGGTGTTTCCTTATCAGTGAATTACTCTTGTCCGTCCCGGCGGCCACGAGTTGTGCACTAGTGCTTGTGAGCTCCACTGCCTCATCGTCGATGCGGTGAGTGCTCGCTAAGGCGCTTCGTGTACAGCCTTGTCCGACGTGTCCTACGGACGGAAGCGCTCAGATGCTTGCGTAGGGTGGAGATCTATTGACACTGTAGGTCTCATATCGTAGTTTTGAAAGGTGTCAAAAACTCGAACAGTTAGACGTCTTGTGGGTAGAAAAGAAATGGTGAAACAGTGAATTATGGAGAGGCATCAAAGTGCGAGCACAGAGCAGATTAATTAACCGTGGTTGCCGCAAATGTTACGTAAGATGCCTTCTTGTTATAACTGGGCCACCAATCAGGCGAGGCTCATAAAGCGCGTTCATCTCGCATGCACACCTGCGCACTTGTGCACAGCAATACCCTTTTGAGTCGGTCACTCTCCATACTTGTCGGAAATGGCCCCCAACGCCAGGCATCTAGCGGTGCTTGCCAGGTTACCCGCATTTCCCGTGGTCGCGGCACGATTCTATAAATCCCTTGAATTCTTCCGCGGAGTGCAAATTGATACCCTTACTCGTGCCAGCATGGGCTACCTCGCATTCCTCAAGTTTTCCATCTATCTAGTCTTTCTTGTCAATGCAGGATCTTGGCCGTTCGTCTGGCATTGTATGTCGCCTAATCTCGTCTCTCCCAAGACTAAATCAAGCTTTTCTTCCATTTCGCAGTACGCGTCTTTTGGCCTATTATAGTGGCGAGGCTTCGGTTCCTACTTCTACGAGCGAGTTTACTTTTCAAGTCTCCCTCGGAACGGAAACGAATCGTCGCGGAGAGTGTGGAAGCGCTTTGCCCTGTCGGGGCTAACCCGTTTGAGCTGGTAACGGTTTACAGGCGGTGGGCAAGTGAGTTTGGTCTTTGCTTACACATACAACTCGTTGTCCATCCTCGCGTGTTTCGTGAGGTTGCTCTTAGGGAACGTTGGACTGACCGATGGAGTAGGTATCGATGACGTGGATATGTTTGGGATACATCTCAGCAATTCAAGCTATGCCAAGGTACGTTCGTCAGCTTCGTTGATGACAGCGACAAATGGAACCGACTCTATGGAATGCAGGCTTTAGATTCTGCGCGTCTCAGGGTCATGTGGAAAGCATTCCCAGCTTGGAGTGTCAGTCGGGGAGTTATCGCACTCGGGGGTAGGTCGGATTTAACACTTCGACTCCCCGCGGCATGATGAACGCTGGTCACTATAGCCACTCATTATCACTTCATACGTGAGATACCCTGCTTTGCACGGTACGAGGTCAGGATATCTATTGCAGCGTGGGACCAAAAATGGGTGTGTGCACTCCTCTCCGTCAATGGGTTGATACCGTTCATATATAAACTCATTCGGCTATCCAATATAGGTGTACGTCGTTGCGCGCTACGTTACACCTCCCAAGCGTCGCCGCACCGATAAGGCCACTGCCAACGGTGCCCTTACTACGCATAACCAATCGCCAGCCGATAGCGACACCGATATCAGCCCGCCAAGCCATTCGAGCTTGAACGGCACTGCGACTTCAAACACAAACGGCTTCATCAGTGAAACCGATAAACTCGAGAAGACCCTCACCGAAGCACTTGCGGCGACGAACAAACGCTCACGTACCCCTATCGTGGAACCCGACGGCTCTGTCCTTCACTGCATCGCCGTTTCTCAGCTCTGTTTCAAGCAGGGCAGAATATCGGTTCCACCGGCTCTTGCACTTGCTTGCGAAGGTTTCTGCAACCCTCCTCCGTGTCCGGTCGATCCTAGCGCTGAGCCGGGGTCCGTGCCAATCAAGTACTCGGCCTCCAACCCTCCACCGCACTGGGCCAAGGTTCGAGATATGCGTGTCCCACCCACAGGGTCCATGAAGCGGTTCAAGGAGTTCCTCGCAGGGGGATGGAAGACCAGTGCCGAGGAAACGGGCGATAAATGGTGGGAAGAGGCGCTTAGTGGACCTATCGAGGAGAGGAGGAAGAAAAACTTGGAGGTTCTCCATGCGCTCAGAACAGGGATGGAGGGTGTAAGGGTCCTTTATTAATTTTTATTCTCCGTGCATACCTAGGTGTAGTTTCTGGCTAGAATCCAACTGTAGACATACTTACATGTGTATGATATGTCATTCTATCTCAAGTTTTTTACGTCTCGCTAATGCTTGCGGGCACCGCGTACATAATACGACGGCTGGCTTGTATGTGACCAGCAATCCCATTGTTGTCCGGAAGGCTATACCACGGCCGTGCAGTGACCACGGGCAAGTACGTGCAGTCTAAATCTGATTCGTTCATGCGCAACAGCCAGAAGGAAATGTTGTAATTCCATACAATAAGATACCAAGACTAGTTAGCGATACACTCAAAATTATAGCAATACAAGCAGTGAAAACACAACTACTTCTAGATTCTAGCTTCCTCGTATAACTTGTAGATAGACATAGGAACCCGTAATAACCAAGACACCCCTTTATCACGAATTTTGCGGGCCTTGGTATGCCGGCGGCGGTGCGGCCGGGTCCATGGATGATGGCTGAACCGCCGAACGTCCGTTGGTGGTCCGTTCAGGATCCCCATACCGTGGTGGAGCGTCGACGCCATCATAAACAGGGAGAGGTTCTTTCCCATATCCGCCAGGAGCGTAGGATGAACCGCGATGATGCCTATTCTGACCCGCAGCGGCGGGCCGATGCTGCATCCCGATAGTTGATGTTCTGTAAGGCCCGTGTTGGGTGCCAGTAGACTGCTGTTCCCCTGGACAAGTGTCAGGCCTCGTGCAACAATCGCAAAACTCGGATAGGGGACGACGGGATCTGCGGAGGAAGCACAGCCTGGTTGTGGGGAACGGGGGGGAGGAAAAAATGACATATGAGATACGCCTGTGGTGGTAAACAGACGCTCACCTGCATGTTATGAGCAGGAGTATTATGCCTATTATGATGGAGCCCAAGATGAAGTCAGGGTTTTGATAGAATGGCTGGTAGGAAGCGAAAAGTTACGTTAACCAGATGCATAGAATTCCCATTGTGGATTCCTTGCCTCGGTGCCGTCGTCTAATGACGGGGGCAAATCCGGTTGTGTCAGGCTCTGTGGGATAGGAGACATTGGAAAACGTCCAATGAGGCTGTATGAAATCGGGATCCCGTAGGTGGGTGCTTTTGTACGAATGTCGCACAGCTCGTTGCCCGACAGCGCAGTAGTAGAGTTTGGCACGTCACTTGGACATACGTATATCGACCGCCGAAGGACTGACTTCCGGATGCTTTGCCCGATAATGCCCGCGACGTCAGGGAGGGACAAACAAGCACCAACAACAGGCCCACCCTTCCGAATTCCTCATGCATTCAAAAAGCCGACCAGAACCGACCCAGTCGCACAGACTTGCAACCATCCTCGGCAACGGAGTAACCCCATCGTCATATTTCCTGCTTCGCTTCTGATTTATATGTTATCCGTACGATGCATATAACAGTTGACTTGCACCAGTCGTTGTCCCTGGGTCAAGGCACTGTGGCGAGAGACAATTAGACCTTGTGGCGCGTATAGCCACAGCAGTTTCTGATGGATACAAGAGTGAGGGTGCGAAGGCAGTGCTATGACGTGAAAATACAAATGATACGAAGGTCGATCACAGACCATACAAGCTCACTCAATCGAAGAAGGCCAAAAAATCTGCAGAGAAGCATCCTGAGCCAGGCCAAGTCATCGAAGGAGAATGGCCGTGGATACGAATGGAGCGCATGAAGAAGATGAATACGAGAAGGGGCTACGCGCAGGAGACGGGACGGGAAAAATGACCCTTGCGCAAGTGCGGCGAACCAAGCTTCAGTCACGAGCCTCACGAACCTCCAGAAAATGTGGCTGAAGCCGTGATACAATGCCAGCCAAGTAGTTCTCAGCACAGCGGGGCTGGACATACTGAGACATGAAGACCATGTAGAAGGACAGGGTGTCACAGGTAAGTAATGAATGTCTCAGAAGGTGAGGTATGAATTGAAGTTGGAGCAGTTCAGCCTTCAGTGATTTCCCCTACGGGACGCAGCACTGAGCATAAAAACATTCGCCATCTGATTTTTGACAGACCCCGCAGCTCCATGTATGACAGGGTTTGCGGCGCTGACCCAAAAGTCCTGGTTTAGGACCAGTCCGCAACTAAACCGCTGGTTCGGTGGATTGGGAACTGAATCTATGAGAGGTGAGGAAGGTGGTTCTAAGGTCACTGAAGTGGGTAGGATCAGTGACACGCAAGTGTTCCAGATGGCTCTATCATAATCAATGACTTAGGAATGGAAGCAGGTCTCGACTCGAGAATGGTACAACCGTCCGAGACTTGACTAGTGCTCTGAATACTCCCCCCAACATCGAGGGAACATGAAGGTGAGAGTCTTGAAGAACATTGTGAAGGCGGTGTTGTGGTCCGCAGCACATTTGATATTTCCTGCTGGTTTTGACACTTGGAGGGATAGTTCCACTTTGTTGTGGATGACAAACCCTTTTGCTGCATTGGGCCAAGGTTCAAGATGTGCCTGTCCCACCCACAGGGTCCGGTTCAAGGAGTTCCTCGCAGAGAGATGGAAGACTAGTGCCGAGGAAATTGGCGATATGTAAATGGTGGGAAGAAGCGCTTGGCGGGCCTATCGAGGAGAGGGGGAAGAAAAACTTGGAGGTTCTGCATGCGCTCAGAACAGGGATGGAGCTTGGAGGGTGTAAGGGACCTTTACTAATTTTTATTCTTCGTGCATACCTAGGTGTAGTTTCCAGCCAGAATTCAACTATAGACATGTATATGTGGTATGAAGTGTCATTCCATCCGTCGAGTTCTTTTACATTCGCTGATGGGTGCCGACGTCATGCGCTCTGTACGACTGAGTTGTATCTGACTGGCAGCAATCACATAGTTGTCCCGGAGGCTATACCCCGGTGGTGCAGTGACCCACTGCAAACACGTGCAGTCTACATTTTATTCGTTCATGCGCAGCAGTCCAGAAGGAAATGCTATAGTAAGATTCCGACACTAGTTTGCGGTGCGATGCAACCACATGACAAGACAGATAGTGAAAACATAGCTACATGTAGCATCCAGCTTCCTCGTGTAAACTGTGGATAGTACCTGACGTAGAAACTTACAAGATCTAATACACTCCTTTATCACGAATTTCGCGGCGGGCCTTGGTATGCCGGCGGCGGTGCGGCCGGGTTCATGGATGATGGTTGAACCACCGGACTTCCGTTGGTAGTCTGTCCAGGATCTCCATACCGTGGTGGGGCACCGACGTTATCGTACATAGGAAGAGGTTCTTTCCTATATCCACCAGGAGCATAGGATGAACTGAGAGGGCGCCCATTCTGATCGTTAGCGACAGGCCGATGTTGCATCCCAATAGGTGACGTTCCGTAAGGTCCGTATGGGGTGCCAGCAGGCTGCTGTCCCCATGGCCAGGCGCCAGGCCTCCTGCGACGAACGAAGAAGTTGGATAGGGGACGACGAGATCTGCGGAGGGCGCACAACCTGGTTGTGGGGAAGGAGGAAAAAGGGCATATGAGATACGCCTGCGGTGATACTCAGTCACTCACCTGCAAGTTATCAGCAGGAGCAGTACGATTAGTGCGACGATGGCGGCAATGAAGTAAGGGTTTTGATAGAATGCCTGGTAGGAAGCGGAAGGTTATATTAGCCAGTCAATGATGAATTCCCACTATGAATTTCTTGCCTGGGTCGTCTGGGTGTCACCGTCACTAAATGGCGACAGACCCGATGAAATCGAGCTCTGTGGAATGGGAGACATTGGAAAACGTCCGATGGGGCTGTATGGAATCCGGATCCCGTAGGTGGGTGCTTTTGTACGAATGTCGCACAGCTCCTTGCTCAACAGTGCAGTAGTAGAGTTTGGTACCTCACTTGCCAGACATACATATATTGACCACTGGCTACACCCGCAGCACGACGCCTTGTCATACTCCCGACGTCATGGAGAGACAAACAAGCACCAACAACAGCCTACCTCCATACTCTCCACAGCTCCACAGCTGTCGGCTACCCTGGGTTGCCTGGACCGGGCTGGTTCTTACTTCCGTACTAGTGGCTCAAAGCACCGAGTGGATACTGTCCCTTTATCGACCACTGGAGTCCACTCGAATGTACTGCAGCTCGGTTACTAGTTGGCAGTGCAGGCATCCGAGAACACAGGCGCAAGTCTGTGACCACACCATAAAAAGCTATGGGTTCCAAATCGCCCCTTTATCGTGAGTTCCACAGGCCCGCATCCTGCATAACGTGGCGTGGCACCAAAGTCATTGAGCGCAGGAAGAACAAGTGAGTTGAGATGGGCACTGTAGCGGTGGATCATACCTGTCAAGGACAACGCACACTCTGGCGGGGGGTGTCCCTCTGGCAAGGAAGCACATTCCTAGCGATGAAAGAACGAGTTGGGCGGAGACCGGGGAATATGATAATAATAGATGCTAGAAACGATACATAAGCTACGTGTGGCATTTGAAACCTCCCAGGCCCGTCTACATAACATCATTCATTTACACGCAGTAACCAGAAGGAAATGTTAGCCCCTATACAATAAGATACCGAAACTAGGTCAATGTACAGTCATTATTATAACACAGATAAAAACCCAAAGTCAGATCTAGCAGCTTGTAGGTTCCAGTTCTTCATGTAAGTCGATGTAGAAAGCGGCCCTAACGTATCCAAGTCATCCATTTATCATGAGTTTCGTAGGCCCCGGTATGCTGGCGGCGGGACGCTCGGGCCCACAGATGATGGTTGAACCGCCGAAAATCGGCTGGGAGTCCATTGGGATCCTCCATACCGTGGTGGGGAACCAACACTATCGTACACAGGAAGGGTTTCTTTGCTATATCCGTCAGCAGCGTAGAATGAACTGAAGGGGCGCCAACTCTGATCTGTATCGACGGATCGCATACTGTCAGAGGAACGACGTGGTATTTCGATAGGTGACGGTATTATTCTGTATCGTTCGTATGAGGTGCCAGCAGGCTGCAGTTCCCCTAGCAAGGGGCCAGGTTCCTTACGACGAACGAAGAAGTCGGATAGAGGGCGACGCGACCTGCGGAGGGTACGCGCCCTGGATGGATATATAAGATGCGCCGGATGGTGATAAACAGACACTTACCTGCACATCGCCAGTGAGATGGTTAACACGGCCACTGCACCAGCAGCAGTGATAAAGTAAGGGTTCTGATAGAATGGCCACTGGCAAGCAAGGAGTTAGCTGGCCAACGATAGAATTCCCACGATGGACACCTTGCCTGCGTCGTCGGGGCGTTGAGAACATCAAGCGTTGGCATTACTGGGTTGACGGCCTGTGGAACGGTGGCCATTGGGAACGTCGAAAAATGTATGGACTCGGAATATCCTAGGTAGGTGCTTTTGTACGACTGTACCGTGCCTCCCTCACCAGTCCGGCAGAGTTTGGCATCTGTCACTCGGGCACATACGGGACTCGGACGAGCCCATAGCACACCTGTAGCACAAGCCAAGCACTGTGTCATGGGTGAGAGCCGATCTGCGAATTTAAAGTGTCAACAAGAGCCCATGACCCATCTACCCTCCACAGCCTACGACACGAGAACTGCCGACAGTTGTCACTCAATCCTGTCTTCTGGATTACCAAACCTAGAACTGGCTTTGCCGTAGTGACTCATTGCAAGACACTTGATTACCTTCGATCTTGGCCCATTGCACCCGCTGGATTCCACTTCGTAACTGCACTGTCAAGACTTATTCGTCACAAGATGATCTACTTGTACCATGATTGCCAGTTGGTGGGTACCATTCAGTGAGCGTGAGGTCAAAGACGGCACCTATCTCCCGTAGTCAATTTGCCATTGGCCGAAATGAGTCCCTGACAGTGCCACGAATGCGGACCTCCGCGAATATATGTGGGCCTGGAGTGCGGTCGGCTGCCATTAGTCCGTTGGCTGAATTCGAATCGTCTGTTTCCTGCATTGCCGGCTGGTTCTCACCTCTGTAGTGGCTCAGAGCACTCAGTGGTTACTCTCCATATCAAGCAGTTGCGCCCGCTGGGGTCCACCTTGTAACAAAACCGCCCAAGCCAACGGCCCAATCTACTGTAGCTCAGGTAGTAGTTGGCGGTGCAGTCATCCGAGAGCATAGGCGAAAGTCTGTGGTTGCGCCATAAGAAACCATAAGTTCCACATTGCCGCTTTATTGCGAGTTTTACATGTCCACGTTATACATAACATGTCGGGGGTTATCAAAATCATTTGTGCACAAAATGAACGAGATGAGTTGGGACGAACTTTGTAGGGGTGGATCGTACCTGTCGGGTGCAACGCGCACTCGGGTAGCTGGTGGCGGAGGCTGGTGCGACAATGCCTGTAGATATCCCTCTGGTAAGGAACCGCGGCCCTTGGGATGAAAGAAAGAGACCGGGAAAATTGGTATTAGTATGTGCTAGTTGTGCGATAGGATACATAAGGTATGCGTGCCAACGCAAACCTCGCCCGGTCCATCTACATTACTCGTTCACACGCAGCAACCAGAAGGAAACGTTAGCCCCTATACAATAAGTAAGGTATCGAAATTAGTTCGTGGTATAGCCATCACAAGAACAACACAGGTAAAAACACAGTGTCAAATAGCTGTAGTTTCCAGCCTCCTCGTGTGAGTTGACACAGGAACCTACTATATCCAAGTCACCCGCTTATCATGAGTTCTGTAGGCCCTGGTATACTGGCGGGGGGACGCTCGGGCCCCCAGACGAAGGTTGAACGGTTGAAGGTTCATTGAAAGTTCGTTCGGCTTCTTCATAATGTGGTGCGGAACCGACGCTATCGTACACAGGAAGGGTTTCTTTGCTATATCCATCGGTGGCATAAAATGAACTGAAGGGGGGCCAACTCCGATCCGTATCCACGGACCGCATATTATCAGAGGAGGGATGTGGTACTCCGATAGATAGCGGCGTTGTTCTGTAACGTTTATATGGTGTACCAGCTGGCAGGGAGGGAGGTTCCCTGCGACGAACGAAGAAATTGGATAGAGGGCGATGGGATCTGCTGAGAGGGCGCGCAACCTCAACGGAAAGAAGGGGACATACGAGACATGCCTGTGAAAATAAACAGATGGAAATTGCCTGGATATCGTGAGCGAGATGATTGACGCGCTCACTCCAACGGCAGCGATGATGAGGTGGTCGCTTTGGTAGAATGACTCGTCCTGGTAAGCAAGTGAGCGGTAGATTAATGACGAACTCCTTGCCTAGGTCGTCGCTGGCGTGACGCTGAGAATATGAAGCGTTGGTATTACTGAGTTCTGTGGAACGGGGGCCATTTGGAACGTCCAAGAACATCCTAGGTAAGTACTTTTGTACGAGCGTACAGTGTCTCCCACCAGCTCAGCGGAGTTTGGCATCTCTCACTCGACGTACCGTATGACACGGTACTCACATACACAGTACTCACCAGCCTACAGCACGTAGCACGGGACAAGCGTCGTCTCGCTGCGGTTCGGAACCGAGCGAATCGACATAAATTGTCAACAGCCCATGTCCCTTCTACTTTCATCCACCGCCCACGATGCTTTAGAACTGCCGACTACTTCCCCTCTCTTGCGTTTCTGAATTACCAACTTAGAAGAACTGGTTCCGACCTCAGTGGTGACTCAAATACACTTGATTGCTTCCCATGTCGGCCTGAGCCTGTCGCACCCACTGGATTCTACTTTATAAACTGCATTATCCAGACTTATTCACCACAACAAAATCTACTGTACCCTAATCGCTAGTTGGCAGTGCAGTCATACATGAACACCACAGGCTGAATTATGAGGCCGCAAGATAAGAAGGTACAAATTCCAATTCATCTCTTCACTGTGAGTTTCACAGACCCTGGTATGACGGCGGTGGGGTCCTCAAGTCCTAATGATGTGACGGGGAACCAGAGTCATTGTGCAGGGGAAGCATATCTTGCATGGGTACTCTGGAAGTATGAAATGAGTTGACGACGGGGCCTGCTCTTGTCATAGCCATGGATCATACCTGTCAGGAAAAACGTGCGTTTGGGTAGCCGGTTCTGGAGGCTGACGCGACGTGCTGGTGGGGCGTTCCTCTGGGGAAGAACAACGGCTCCGGCAACAAAAGAAAGAGGCGAGTGAGGACCATAAGGTTGGGTAATATAATTTTTGGCTGGTTATGAAAAAGAACATATGAGATACATGTGCCGTGATAAGAGAGAAACAATATTCCGTACGCGATCCATAGGAGTACAAGGAGATATACTCCTAAAATGACACAGCAGCTGATGACCATGAACCACAATGGATAGCAGACTGGCGGTGGCTAGAACAGTGGGTAAGAACGTGTGTTTAGTCAGCGAGTGAGCAGCTTTTTCATCCTGAACATCTTGCCTGGTTTGTCTCCAAATTACACTCTAGCCATTCATCAGCGGATGGAGTGAATGCGTTGGCCATTGTCGGCATTGGGTCGTGGATCGAAGGTGAGTGGTAGGAATGAGGGGAGGGCGATATAAACGAGGAGAATAGGAGCGTGCCCTAGTAGGAGGGCCCCTAACTAGGGCGCGCTTCCATTCCCCCTCTTTCCTCTGCTTATCAATCGTCTGATCTCAACCTTTGGACGTACGACAGTAGGGTTGGTGCTAGGCGTGTTATATCATAAGTTGGTACAACTCACAAGGCACTAGCTTCATCTTGGATCCCCGGCTCGGATACAATGGTCGCCCTCGCATGACACGTGCGTTCGGTACTACACTTCCTGACGCTTGTGGTCATTTTGCACGTCCGTATTACCTAGTGTCATGATCGGAGTGTTTATCGAATTGTGCCGTACCCTAGGCACTACATAGTGCATGGTTGCATTTTCATCGACTATATGGGAAACATAAACCAAGGGCGGTGTGAAATGTAAAGGTTCGATGTTGGACGTTGAACGTCGTTGAACGTTGACGACGAGAGAACACAGGGCGGTTGTGGCTGTGCTACTGGTTCGGCCAAAAGTTGGTTTACTCCGTTTCCGCTCGAAGACTTGTGTCCTACAGCAGTCATACACCATCCCCTGTGGGCCAAGGTTTACTTGTGGCCCCTCTCCACCGCGAGTGTCTGGACCCATCAGTCCATAGAAAGGCATATCATTTCGTTCGCTTCGCCCCCACTGCCTTCGGTCCAACGTTTTCAGTGTGGAGCGCAGCGTAGCGCTTCGTACCATACGTCGCCACAACAGTCTTTTTCTACTATCTCAAACGGATCCATTTACATGGAAAGCAGGTAGCGCCCTGGGATTCGGGAGGGGTCCTTATCAGTTGTACTATTGTCGCAAGTCCTCCGGCTTACACTTTTTCTGGCTTTGGTACGTCCTAGGGAGCTCAATGAACATACGATACCTTCTCGTTGACTCGCGGATGATCCCCCATGCGGACTAAGAGTAAGTATCTTAATATGAATCTATCTCCCAATCCAACCCGTGCCGTGAGCCATGGGCTTGTGCTTGGGCGACGTCTTCAACTCATAGTCCGATGTTTTAGTCTGATGCTGAAACTGCCAGCGCATCTCCGAACACTAAAATGAACACCCTAGGCAGCCGATATTCCGAGCCGTCGAATAGGCGACTTACTGACGTGTACTGGTCGGGAACCGGTGCGTAATAATAGGACTTGTGGACGTGCCTAGTATGAGCCAGTTCTAGAAGTACAGCTGTTTGATTGCATTCCCCGCTGCTTGAGGAGCACCATCCTGGGAATGACAAGCTCCGGGAGGCTGTGACAGCTCGTGTATTAGGACGTAGATCTCTAGCTGAAGATGCAACGCAGTACTTGCCCGCTTGTAGGGTTCATACGAGTCATGGAGGACCTTTTGTCACCATGTTAGTGAATCATCTTCATGGCCTTGTTGTAAGTTCAAAATCGGGCCAAAAAAGCCATAGATCTGCGCACTGGGAGATCTAGAATTGGTACATGGTTCGTTACCCCGCTCTCGCCGTGATTAGAATGGTTTTCTCATTGCATCCACCCACGTGATCTACAGCTACACAGCATCGGTCTTCTGTAGGCGCCTGTTAGGCCTGTCGTCTTGCTCTAGAAGCTCACTACCCGAAGGATTACCCACAGAGTACGTATGCCAATGACTTGTCGATGTGTTGAACATTGCATTAACTCGTTCGGAAGATGAAATTGCTAGACGTGAAAGCTGTTCTCGACCGCGAAAAGGATATCCAAGAGGCCGAATCTGAGTACGAGGTCCTAAAGATGCCTGCTGACGAGGACACCACAAGATATGCCATACTATCGCATCGCTGGGGTGTCGAGGTCACTTACGAAGAGATGATCGGGTTGATGAAGATGGAGCGACGGAAGAGGGACGAAGTCAGGCAACGCTATGGCTACCAAAAGATCATCAAGACTTGTGAGCTGGCTATGAAGGATGGCTACGAGTGGGTGTGGATCGATACCTGCTGCATCGACAAGCGGAGCAGTGCAGAATTATCGGAGGCCATTAATTCAATGTATCGGTGGTACCAGAACGCGCAGATCTGCTATGCGTACCTCAACGATGTTGACTCGTCGGTCTTCCCTACTGAACAAAATGCCAAGTTCAGCAAGTCCAATGGTTGGCCGGAGTGGTTTGTACGAGGATGGACACTTCAGGAACTCATCGCACCGAAACGGATCGAATTTTTCAACCAGGACTGGGCGCCCATTGGCAACAAACGATATCTTGCACCCATGCTGGCGGTAATTACTGGAATTCCGCGCGAAGTTCTGACAGGTGGTTTGGCTGCGAAACGTGTCAGTGTTGCGCAGGTTATGTCCTGGGCCGCTGGTCGGAAGACCACGCGTGTGGAAGATCGGGCGTACTCGCTGATGGGGCTGTTCGGAGTAAACATGCCAATGTTGTATGGCGAGGGAAAGAAAGCGTTTCGACGGCTACAACTAGAGATTATCCGGGAATCCAGTGATCACAGTATATTTGCATGGTCCTCAAGTCAACCAGGGGGTGTTCTGGCGGAAAGTCCAGGTGACTTTTGGCATTGTCGCAACATGAGGAAGTTGGAACCTGACGAATATGTGGAGACTCTCATAAAGGAGTACATCAACCAGAGTAATCTTGGCAGTCAGCGGCGCGTTGATATTCTTGGGAGAAAAGGTCGGGCA
Organism: Pisolithus thermaeus; assembly: GCA_024663475.1. Classification (NCBI taxonomy): domain Eukaryota; kingdom Fungi; phylum Basidiomycota; class Agaricomycetes; order Boletales; family Pisolithaceae; genus Pisolithus; species Pisolithus thermaeus. Next base: position 938,385 of record JANFAF010000005.1, read on the forward strand.
CATCAGCGGAAACTTGCTGCATTACGTGACGCAGTGAACTCCCAGCAGTTTCGCACGTTCACTGTCAGCAATGCAGGTATTCAAGTGTTCCTACCTGTCGTCCCCTTTCCCGACTCGCCATCTCATTTCAGGGCTATATTGTCATGTACCTCTGATGTCAATCTGCAGGCCATTGACTTGGTACACTCTGGATCTGGCTTTAGCAGAACTACGGCCACCATGTACTCTTCCAGCACGTATCCGGAGTTCAAGACCCTCTATCTTACTCATCATCAAGATGCCAATGAGATGCTTCGCGAGTTCACCCTCGATGATGTGAATGCCTCATACTATGGATTTACCCGCCATGGCACCCACCCGCACGAGTTCTCGGGCGATACTGTCACACTGTCACCCCTCACAGATAACCTTGTTGTCATAGTTTACGCCAACAATAATTATCGATCTCGCTTTGCTGTTGGCCTCGGTTATCACCTTGGCCAAGGATGGGTGCATGTTGTCTATGATGATCACTCAGAGGTCAACTGGACACCATGGTCAGACTTTGCTCATACAGCTTATGGTCGAATGTGGGAGGCACGTGCTAAACATGCTCAGAGTTTCCCTAAACACAAATATGACTATGGATGTCGTTATGACTACTTCATCAAGCATGCCCACCTTCCCCGATCAATCTGGGCTGCGAGGGTGATCTGGGGTAGGTGGGAGATGGACAATTTCAAGGTTGTGGTTGATGTTGACCAGTGTCCTGGTTGCTGTGATGGTCCACATGCATGGACTGTGACACCTGTTAGTACCTCTTCCTTGTGTGTGTGTGGACCTGACCATTTGTGTTACTGTAGTATGATTGTGGTGGCCTGGATACACCAGGCCTTATGAATGCAGTTCACCAATCATATAAGCTGGACCTGGATGGGTGGCCAGCACCACTTGGTGAGTATTCTGGTTATGAGATCAAGGTGAGCCGTGTCATGTACACCCATGCTTGTGTTGAGTTTAACATAACCAGCTGGGTGATTATGGTGACTATGTCAATGAAGATTTCAGACAATCTGGAAATATATTTGAGGACATGAAGATCCTTGACATTGACTCCGGGGACACAGTTTACTGCCCTGTAGCATCCTATGTGTCTGGGTATGAGTCAGCATGGGAATCCACTGAGAATCAGGATGATCTTGTGGTAGCAATCCATGACAAAGACAAACACATGGCCCTGCGGCAACCAAAGGGGTTTTGGCTTCCTACAAATGAAGATTTTGCATTGCTACTGAAAGCCATGTCTATCCATCTTTCAGGAAAATATTTGGTGATAACAGTCATACAATGCTCAGATTTTTATAGAGTTGATGATGATGGAGAACAAAGCAGTTCAGGAGATGGTAAGTTTCCATAAATGATTGGCAATGTCTTGTTGACCTTCAGACTTTGTGTGCCAGACTTGGCATCAGACCATGCTAGCCATTCCAAGGAGACCAAGATCTTGACCCCACTATGCACTATTGCAAGCCCACAAGTTTGGCAAAGGGAACTCCCATGTGAGGAGAGAAGGGAACAATTCAAATGTATTCGGTAAGCTCATTGGATTGCTTTTGCAGGTGGGATGATACTAAATCTGCATTTTGGAGTTTAGAGAGTACTTTTATACTCTCATGGATATGGTATCTTCTCTCATTACAGTTGGTATTTATCTGTGGTGTTGATTGCACTATTTACAGTGTCACAAACCTGCAGTATGTTAGGAAACTATATGTGAAACAAGATCATTCCTTTATAATGCCACAGAATGCACAGAAGAAAAGTGGAATAATTGAATGTTTCTCTAACTTTTTTGGTCTCAAGTACCTGAGGAATTATGTGAGCATTTGTCCTGTCAATGTCTCATAACACTCACAATCCTTTCTGGAATGTAGGTTGGTGCAATAACATTTTTTGAAAGGCTCCCCTCAATAATGGAAAATGATTCACTTGGTCATGTCTCTGTAGGCACTGCAGGAGGTTGGCTCATCACACTGGATTTGTTTATTGACAAGCTTATGATGCAGCCTTAGAGGGTGGTTCACCAGCCTGCCAACCAAGATTATCACATGCCAATTGGATGACACCCTTTAAGGGCAAGAAAAGGCTCAATGCTATACAAGACCCACACCTTGAAGTTGTGCTACATCTATTGCACAGGCGGTGCCAAACTCTCTCTGTAACAGAGCCTGAAGATGTCCAGCATTGTTATGCTAATGAATTGCAAAAAGTGGTACAGGAGTTCAAATCCATATCAGGCACTCTGAGTGTTGGTGTAAGTATTGTTACTATCAAGAAAGAATTGGGTCTAATTCTGTTCCAAACAGCTACTCAATCACATAAAGAATACCTTTGGGAGTGCATATTGTGAGCATCAAGGCATGTGAGTACTTCTTTTTTTCATCATGTTTCTATGTACTATTTCATCATGTCCTGGTATCAGACCTGTAACAGGTCGACTCAGAGAGAGTTGCATTGATTATGATAGGTCAGTACCAAATCTACTAATGAGTAATTCACACACTTGTTGTCATTCATAGGCACCTTGACACTCTCTCCAAGGTTCAAGAGATAGAGATGCTCCAAGTGAAACTTGATGCAGTGAGGAATGAGGAAGAACAGTGGGCACTGGAAGAGGATATCACAGGAAGGGTAAGGGCAACATCAGCTTATCACTTTCTGACACTCACAGTCATCCATTCATTCACAGATCCTGTGGCTCTGTTGGTGTGGAATTTGTGCAGAAGTGAATCAGCTGTTACCAAAGGCAAGTCAACTCTTTGTTTCCACAGATTCTGTCTGATGTTATTCCAGGCTGTGGATTACATTCGGAGAGAGGGAATTGTGGAGGTAAGTGGCACCTTGTGGCTGTATGTCATTGTAACCACCTTAGCAGGGCTTACGAGCGATTCACCGGATTATGGCTCAGACAGGGCATGTAGACCCAAATGATGATCAAGCCCACCTGCTACGGTAGGGGACATTATTCAGTGTATGGCATGAATCTGAATTGTTATATTATTCCATCAGGATCATGTTTGATGCAAGAGCAGGCATATCAAAACATGAGTTAGTGCTTGCTGCCCATGCTGCAGATCAAGCCAAGTGGTCAGGTGCAGCTAGAGTTGCCACCACTACCAACAATCAAGGTACCACTCCATGTGCAAGCTCTCAAAATCCTTCCACCTCCATGGTCTAGAAAACATGGGTATTGACAAGTATCTCTTTCACTTCATCTAGATACTGTACATCTTGTTTCTTGCCAGCTACTGCTGTCTATCAACATGTCAGTCCCTCCACCAAAAAAAAAGAATCCCATGCCTACCTTCAACACTTGATACCATAGTCAAATGACTGTTTAGTGCTAAGGATACTTAAATACAGGGAGTACTGTTGATGGTGGATAAGATAGCAATAAGTCTTGACAGTACACCAGCATCATGTGGTCTTTGAGATATCAAAGGTGCTGGTCAATGGAACAGCATACCAAAGCAAGCCATGGCCAGGGGACCAGCACATGGCCATTCATGCAAGTGTAGAAGCTTGACATCCTTGTGAATACATCATGTCCAGACCCAAGTTCACCAAATTGCAGTGGTAACATGAAGTTTCCATGAATTAGCAGGCCCAACAAAAATTGCTGAATGGTCTGCATTCACAAGAGAGTGCAAACAAGAGTGGTTAAGAGGTAGCCTGTCATTATGGTCAAAAAAAATGCTTACCTCTGACAGAGATGACCATGACCCAGAGGCACACACTGGAGGCACTTGAGATCCAGCATTGAACATTGCAGCCAGTGAGCAACTAGGTGATGACTACACAAGTGATGGGTACAGTGAAATGATCCTGGATGGAACAGAGCTACTCAACATTAGTCATGCTGGTGGTGAGTTCCAAGATTTTACTAGGGGTTTATTGAGTGGAAATAATGGCTAACTGCTGGCTTTCAGCACTTCTGAGGAGGCCAAGGGGAAACATTTGGAGTAATGCACATTCCAGGATCATTCTACTAAACAGACAGCTGCATTCAGTGTACAAATAGGTGTAATGGTGGAAGCTTGCATGGCATGGTCCTTGAAGCACAGAGGCACAAGTGGGAAAGGATTTTTTGATTCAGATGAACAACATACATACATGGGAAGAAGAGCAAGGGGTTTGTGATGGCATGGACACCAAGCTGCTCAGCATGCTTGTACTGGATGCTGTTATGCTGCGGGTTCCTCGAAGCACCTAATAAAGGTGTAGGAATGTAGAGAGCAGTATAATCAAAGAGTTGTGTGAAGCACCAAAGAAATGGTGTAGCGACCTAAGGTGTACCTCGGTGCATAGTTACTTTGAGCACCCTTGGGCGACCCACACATATTCCCAAAGAATGGAAATATATGAGCCATGTTGCAAGGTAGCAAAAAGTTAAAGGAAATACAGCGGTACAGTAACCCTATATATACTGTAGCTGTAACAGGTCTATGACCCAAAGAGAAAAGTGTCCATGGCCCACTAAGAACGGGCACATAGCGTATTTAGTAAGGTGGAGACATGGGCACAACACAATTAAGGTAAAAGGGCACAGGTCATAAGGTACATATGGATCAACGAGCCAATGGAAGTGAGCACACAAAGTGGGCTTGCAGCAGGAGAAGCAACTATGCGCAGCAATGGTACAAACAGGTGACAGACACAAGGATGAGTCAGAGAAAGAGAAATGAGTCACAAACGAGAATGGAGCCAAGGCCCTGTTGAAGGGCACATGACACAGACGGATAAGGAGTTGGGGTTACACCCAATGGAAGGTGAGAAGTTCCACTGACCGGAACAGGAACCAGTTACCACGTGGTTACCAAAGGTAAAGGCCAGCGGGCTGGTTAGGAAGGATTACGCATATCCCGATTAGGATAGCGACAAGGGAACACCCAAGTGCGAGGATGATAGTGGGACAGAAGGTGTATAGCCAGAGCTCAAGCCCAGAAATGGAAGGTGCTGGGTTGAGGCATAACAGATGCATTCTGTGGGTGAACCTCATTGTCATCACATGTAGAGGTACTCACAGTCATGGCATGGTAGGCACTGAGATGACTTCTATTACTGTAGGGCCTACTGATCCTTACCTAACTTTGGCTGTCATTTGCCACAGCTTGATTCCATGTTCTCCTATTACCCTGAAGCACTGCAAGCATTCCACAATGGGTATTTAGAAAATATTCTGAAAAAATAGAGGAAAGAGATACCTTTTATTTTGGATGTTTGGAAAGCAAAAAAGCAGAAATAATGTTTTATTCCCTTCCAAAAAACATGAATTGATGCTAATACCACTTAGAGTAGAAGCTAATGGGCACTACCATCAATCCATGTTTCTGCACAGAGAAGAGAAATTTATATTTGCATTTTTTCCAACAAATCATCCAACATAAAAGAGTATCTCTTCTTTCCATTTTGTCAGTATATTGTCATATCCATGCATTTTGAGGTACACTACTAGTAAGCACTCTCCTGGTAGATGGCTATTTTCTGGTAGCAGTGCATGCAAACCCTGGACCAGTGTTTGGTTTCAGATCTTCCAGCCCAAACCTTTGTTCTTTGTTTAGTCTAGTATTACCTTGTTCCTTAGAACCCTAGTTAGTATGTTGTATTTGTCAGACCTGTGTCTACCACCAGTAGACCAGTGTAGGGAGGGAGTGCTCCCTACTAAGATATTTCTTTTATTTAATTGTTTTTATTTACATTTTCATTCTTATACTTCTGTTCTACCTTTACTTTAGTATTTTGAAGTAGTAAGTGCATGTGTTGTGGCTTATGTAAGCCCATGCGAGCACTTAGAGTACACACTACATACTTAGAATAATAACAGATGCTTACTGGGATGAGAAGAGACAGATGTACAGATGAAGAAGGCTCAGATTATTATTTATCCAACTCTAGACTCTCCTTAGACATTATCTTGATTGTTTCTTGGTCTTTTCAGGCATGTTTTCTGTCTTTTCCTCCACTCTTTGACCCTCTACCAGGCAGCTCAAGCCCTCTTGGATTGAACTAAGACCCCATTTCCAATGGGAGACTTCTTAGCCTCTCCCCTCACACTCCCTTTACCTGACTTTACACTGGTCCCTGGACTTTCCTTAGTCACTCACTTATTAACACTTGTATATAGCCTTTTCATTATTACCAAGACTACTGGGACTCTGGTAGTTCTTCCTCTGGACTTGTAGTATAAATACCTAGTTAGATCTGTACTGTAGCACAAGTCAGATAATCAACCAAGAATCTGAGTAGTCAGTATCTGACCACACCCAGGCCTGTCCAAGGGCACAGTGCACAAGCTGAGGCCAATTGGGTAGTGGACCCCCCCTCTTGCACTAAGCCTGGGGTTTGACCCCCATGGGTCACATGCCTCCCAACCCCAGCTTGTATGAGCTCTGGCACAAGGACCCAACTCTGGACATGCCATAGTTATGAAGCCTGGCTTAACCCAACTTCAGAAAAAAACATTTCTTAACATATATTTTCTGAAGAAAAATTGAGAAATGCTTGCAGTGAAGGTCACCATTACAGTACACACTCTGGACCTGTACCACACTGCTCACCAACACTGCCCCCACTTTCCATACAAGCATACATCAAGTCACTTTGCAACATGCACAGGGTTCATCAATGGGCATGCTCACAACAGATTATGTCAATTGGATGACCTTATGACCTACATTGAAGTTCTTGGACTTGAAGACCTTGAAGGTTGTGAATGGGCTTTCTCAAAGAGCAAGGCTCTTGCTTCATCTACTTGATACATGTCAATTTTCCACAGCAAGCAGGCCATCACATGCTATTTTGAGCACAATGCTGAAATGGAAGTGTATTCAAACCTCAGTAAGTTGACCATGCCCACCTCAACATTTCTAATCTTCAACAGCAAAATTTTTACTTAATAACTACAAGCAAGCTCTCAACACCCTTTCCAATGGCCATGCAACCCTTGACTGACTGGTGTGTGAGCTTGAAGTGAGTGACCCAATGATGTTTAAACTTTGGTTGGATGAAGAACATGTCTATCTCAAATCCCTCCTGCACAAGCCTCCAGAAGAGACTCTACAGATGGAATATTGGCAATGGCTTGTCAATCTGGCTACAAGCAGGTAAATACCATTAGCATGAGACATGGTTGTCCCAACTACTGGTAAACTTAGGCAAGACCTTGAGACAATTCTATCCACATGGACCATCATTACCACTCAGAGTGTGGCACCTATTCAGAGTAATAGCAGTGCAACCAGGAAAAGAGAAACAATGTGCTGCCACACCCAAGAGAACTTCCAGAAGGATTTGAAGGCTGTGCAGGAGCTTGAAGGTTGCCTTGGAATAACACACCACTGGGTACTGGAGGATGAGGAGTGGCAAGCAGCAGCTTGCCTGGTTGCTAATAGAAAGTATCAGCATGCATTGGATAATTTTGAGTGACTAGTTGTGTTGCATATCTTTGAGCTTTTGAAAATGAACCAGTCTGGCACCAGTGGGTCTATTCTGTGCTCATTCACCTCATATTGACCATTGTAGGGCATTGCAGGGTATACACTTCATAAGCATATTGGAAGGGCCTTACAAACACACTCAGCAGCCATATGGGCTGCCCTATTGCAATACTACACTGCAGCCAAAGCCCTCAGCCACTGAACACTGGAATTCAAGGAGGTGGTTGAGTATGCATTTCTGGCTGGTTTTGACCTTCTCAGGGACATGGTGGGACATATCAACTGACCTGTGGGCATCACCTACCACTTGGCTTGCTATAAACATGTATTTCAAGTTATGCCAGGCCAAGGAAGAAGTTGTCCACCTCAATGTGGAGATTCATCACATCATGATGCATCTCATAGATGAAGATCACTACATCTGAGCTTGTGAAGCTGCCTACCAGGATACTAATCCTATGTTTGCATATCAGATTTCCAGGTACCAAGCCATCCACTCCCAATTCACTTCATTGCACCTCTGCTACCTTGCAAAAATATCCTGTCTCCCTGGATTTAATGGTGTGCTTACTCCAGGTATTAGCACATCATGTGGCCTTGGGGATATTGCCAGTGTCTTCCAACAGATGCACATGAAGGCCATACTCTCTTCCTCACTGGTTTGTGCTGATGACAGAGAAGAGGATATCAATGAAGAGGCTAATGAGGACCATGGGGCTATTCTAGAGGATCAATATGAGGCTTTTGAGAACATCCTCAGTGTTACTATGGATGCATAGATACACTTATTAACTGTTGTGCATTGCTCATTTTTTCAATCAATACCACAATGAGAAAGTTGGTTTCAATGTGATAAGACACTAGGTAGATATAGGTACTATGTGGCCATGAAAGGCCAATATCTGTATGTTGCATAGTCATTGAGATATGTGAGCTCACCATCATCAGCAGTGGTGAGTGAGTGGTTGCTGGAAGTGGCCAGGCACTGCCACAGGCACAAGAGTTGGACATACCTCTCTATCAAAGCAAATCTTAAAATATATGCTACAGAATAAAAGCTAGCTAAGTATACTACATGGTAGTGAAAGTCTGATGTCTGTATGTCGCATGGGTGTTGAGATACATGAGCTTGTTGTCAATGACAACAGGAAACATCAGGGAGGCACTGATGACAAACCTTTGTTTGCACAGCATGGCTTGGTAGCTTTAGATTTCTCTAAGTGCTCCTCAGTATTCAATAATTATTCATTGAGGGGAGAGATGTCTCAGACATGTCACCTTAGACATACATCACAACAGTAATATATTATCTAATTAGATTATTTAAGTGGGAGTATCAACCATTGTCACTCTCCATTGGCCCTTGTCAGCCAGTCAATGGTCAATGTCAGCCCACCTTTGTACATGTCCCCTGGCCTCTGTGAGCATCAGAGATCATTGGAGTGGGCCCAAACTTAACACTTGCAGTCTTCCTCTTGTTGAGAATATTCAGTTGGATCCTGAGACAGTTCAGTGGATGTGACTAGGCATGGGCCAAGATCATGGATAATCTGATGGAGATTGTATCTCTATTGTCCCTGGCTTTATACATCATGTTTATCTATGGTCCATATACACATTAAAATACACAGGTAACTAAATAGATAGCCTATCTTGGATAAGCCCATACCTTCCAGATAACCAGTACCAATATTACCCAACACCTCTTCCAAGCAGGTCATTATGACAATGTGTGCACACCTGAAGACATTGCACAGTGGGCAGGGGTTTGTGTTGCAACTGTGATGAACTGAACTCACCACACATGGCTGCACTCCTAGATCAATATGACCAGTTCATCTATGTTCTGCACACTCATTCTGAGGCAATGTGTCAAGCCCAAACATTTGCAGAAAGTTGGACTTGTCATGCATGGCAAAATGGGATTTTTGTTGCTGACAGATCAATGGTCAACCTATGTGAATGCCTGGGCGTGCTTGGAGATAGTTTCTATGATCAAAAGTCCCAATTTTTGTTGTACTGCCAGGTCAGCACAACTCAACATATTCATGTATCAAAGCTCACTGTTAAGATTTGAAGGTGGTTGTCATGTCCCACAATTTTATGATTGTCAACTACTCCCTGGGCCAGCCTGTCAGTGTACACAATGCATACATATTCCTTCCAAGGGACCCGAGTCCTCCAAGATCCCACTAATTTCTTCCCTCCTTGCCACTAGATATGGGCTGACTCAGCATAAGTATATCCAAGTGAAACATGGTGTGCTGTCCCATTCAAAAGGCCACATGGAGGAAACCTAACTCACAGGCAAAACATATACAACCACTATGTTCCTAAGGTGTGTACCTTAAGTCTTCATGCAGCTGGTCTCTTGAGCAACTCCACAGATCCACATTAGAATAGAGCATGCATTTTCTGCCCTTAAAGGCCAATTCCAATGACTCCATGAGCTTTGGCTTAAGGCAACAAAAGACAAAGACTTACACATTGCCACTTACTGAATCATGGTTTGCTTGATATTGCACAACATGATCACCCACTTTGAATCCAATTAAAGCAGTGAACTGGAGGGATTGCCAAACTGGGTGACTAGAGAAGCTGAAGGGTTAGGCCAAAGCATAGATGATGAGATTGGGGAAGAATGGATAGGAATTCATGGACAACAATTCCAGCAGTTGTTGATGGAATGCCTCTTTGAACAGCATGGGATTCTAGTCTGAAAAAAAAACTGAAGTATCAATTTCCCAATTCTCAGTCTTGCAACATGTATTCAAATAGATGGGATTGACCAGACTATTTTCAACAACAGATTTTCTATGGAAACAATAAGCACCAGGAATGGTGGCTAGATGGAAGAGATATAGAGGATATAGACAGTGATAAAGGAAAAAAAAAAATTATCCAGTCATCATGGATGATAAGGTGGAGGGACCAGAAGGATCAGAAGATGGGTGGTGGAAGACAATGTACTGTTGCCAGCCTGGAGTTTCTCCAACTGTTTGCTATCCATCTTGCAATGGTGGATCTACTCTGCTTCCACATGCTCCCTCTCTCACACACTCTCTCCAGATGGCTGATCTCCTTGTTGTGCATATGAGCCTGTGTTTTGACTGCCTTACAACTTGGTTTTGAGCACAGCAAGTTGGTATTAAAGCTCTGAGGAGCTTTCACCTGGCCCCTCCAAATGGCCATCCAGGTTGGCTTTCATTTGAACTAACATACTCTTGCCCTTTGTGACACTGGTTTTGGGGGACTCTCAGCCTTCAGCATAGCATCAGTTACTTGAAGTCAGAGTGGAGAGTGTGCTGGATGTGGAGATCATTGAGGTGGGCCCCCTTGGATAAGATGACATCTGGAACACTCCATAGCCATCCAAGGATGGAGCCCAGGTCCTCTGGTAGCTGATGGGCTTGATCATAGGTTGAATGGTGTCAGTGGAGTTAAATGCCTGAACACCTGTGATTTGGTCTCACCTGATGTCTGTAATCAACCTCTCTATCCTCTCCAAATGCTGACTGATCTTCCAGCTGTTATGCTGTTGTGCACAAAAGACCCAACAAAGGTCAAGTGTTGTTCATCAATAGTACACCAATACCTCAGGACATAATGACTTTAGGTCCCCTTGGGCACTGACACTCATATTGCCAAAGAATGGCAATAAATGTAGTATGTTGCAAGGTAGCAAAAAGTTTAAGTACATGAGTGGCAGTACAACTGCTTATATACCTAAGGAGCCACAGCCTACTAAGTATGAGTCAAGGACATGGTGGTAAGAATGGCAACTATGTGCAGCAAGGTGCAGCTACAGTACAAAGATGAATCAATGAACAAAGATGGGACTGATGAAACATTGGTTGAGTAATGATGCACATAAATAATGGGGGTTGAACTCAGGATGAAATGGTGGGTACCACTGTGGGCCCCTCTTCTTGTGAGAGTGCAAAGAGGGAAAGAGTGGGGGAAAGCTGTAGGTAAGATCTAGGCTTGCCCCAAGGGGTCATGAGTTGGAAGGAGATGGGAAAGGGGAATCCAAGAGGCAAAAGGGATTTCTGTGGGGGTGAAGCCTGAGAGCTCTTTTGGAATCTGGAAGGTGGCAAAAATTAGCTAGGCAGGTGGTGAACTTGTTGTGTGGGGAACTCATAGGCAGCAAGTGGGCAGCAGAAGAACTCTGGAACTTGAGGTGCTCTGAAGGCTTGAAGATAGCTCAGGAATGACTCTTGAACTCAATGGAACTCTCTGATACATACTCTGTGATGCCAAAAGTTGGGTGGTATATTTTTCTGAGTACAACAGACTTTTGTATCATAGGGACAGTGGTTTTTAAGGTAAAATTGGAATATTTTGGATCTGTCATATGTCAAAAGTAACAAAAGAAGACATAAATACTGATGCAAGGATAGTCAAATGTGTGGTGGTGACAGAGGCAAAGATAAAACAAACAAAAGGCAGAAGACAAAAGTGAGTAAAGGTGAAGCAGTATGACCACATGCCTGGGTAGCAGAGGCACACTCTGGAAGCTGGTGGTGACTCCATCAACCAGTCTGGAGCATGGAAGGGGTGGCATTACTGGAGGAGGAACAGCCCCAACACTTGTAAAGAGGGAATAGATGGGTCAGTGTGGATTGCTGATGGACAGTGTTCAATGGACACATGAGAGTAGAGACAGGCACCAGAGGACAGGCTTAATATGCTAGATACTGAGGTAGGCAGCAATGTTGTCAGCGGCAATGGGGGCAATGGCGGGGCACATGATGAACAAGAGCTTGTTGTTAGCATAGGCAGTGATATATTTATCCAAAGCTGTGCTGTGACCATAAGAGACACATGAACAAGTGACCATCAAGAATGTGGAATGCTGCCATGGGCACTTTGCAACCTCAGGGAGTATAGACTCCCTACACCACCACAAACAACAATGAGACTGAGATTGAGTTAGATTTGGAAAAAGGGGAAAGAGGGATCTGAAAGTTTGATAGTGGAACTACCACAGAACAAGTCCATCTGGCAGCATGTAGTTAATGATGTGATAGGCCATGAGACACAAGATGACAATGACAACCATGAGGACAATGCTGAGGCTGGAATAAGCACACAGAAACAGGGGGGCATGGGATAAGGAAGGATCCAGGTTGAGGCATAACATCCCCCCCCATCAAGCCCAGCAAGCTCCTGCTCAACAACATGCTGAGGAATGTGACACTGTCAGTGAATGACAGGATGAGGTCAACAGAGAGGAGAAGGGGGATATGATGGTGACCTCTTCAGGCATGGTCCATTGTGATCTGGCACCATTATGGCATGGCCCATGTCCTAGGAAATGGCAGTCAAAACATGCATAGGGATGGAGGGGGTAGTTGTCTGGTACAGGAAGGCATCTGCCAAGAAAGAAATGCAGGTGATCATTGAGGGCAACAGCAATAAAGGGGCATGCAGGGATGTTGTTCTGGGTCTGGATAACATTGTGGATAAAATGATATGCAAGATCCTTTCATGTGACTCTTCCTTTTCTTCTCTGGCAGGCAATTGCAATGAGCTAGCCTCACTCTTAGTGGTGGGTAACCATTCTGGGAGAGTTCCATAAGGCAGTCCTCTTCTTGTTTTGACATCTTGGGGATGCACCCCCTGAGCTTCTGCCCTGGCCTGCATCTCTGTTCTGACCATTTGATGAAGTTATAATCTTCCATCTTTGATTGCAGAAGCAACTCCACATAAGGCATCAAGCCCACTTCTGACAGATTGTTTGGTATTTTTGACTTGAAAGGAGTGGGCTACCCCCAGTCCAAGATCCTGGTGGACCAGATTGATGATGTCATTTTGGACTTTGCCCATTGCACTGATAGTGGCATGGAGTATGCTTTTGATGTAGGCTCCTTTTCTTCTGCATTGCATTGTTGGGTGATTCACAGGACACTAGGCATGTAACATGTGACTACATCTGATCCTCAAAAGATCTGACACAGCAACTGTAAACATTCATGTTGTTCTCATGAGACCCCATTGAGTGTGTACCCTTCATTGTGCTTCATGAGAAGCTGACAGTAACCAAAGAACTGGGATGTTGTGGGGCCCACTGTGATGGAGCCTTTGCATTCAGGGATAAAGCAGGAAGCCCCAGTACAGGGCAGTACATGCTTGCATGATACAGGCTGGGAAACAGGTGGAGCAGGCATTGGGTCAGAGTCATTGGGGTTGGCCCCTTCATTAGGGTCATAGTCATAGGGGATGGCTGAGAGTCAATCAATGAGGGGAGCATGTGGGAGGGGAGTTGGGAGTCTTGCCTTTGTTTGGCTTGACACATTTAACAGTAAGGCCTCCAAGAGGATGGAAGACAGAGGAGTCCAAAACAGGTTCAGTGGAGGCAGTAGATTCTCCATCCTTCTCCAGTGACAATGTACAGGTGGTGGCTGATGTAGACATGGATTCAAGGGTGAGTGGTGTCACACGGCGGCGGCTGATAACACGATGTTCCAAGTCGCGGGCCAACGTGTGCTTATGGATCGCCTTACAGCTAACCCGAACCCGAGGACGGTGATAGGCGAGCTAAAAGCAGCGGGCCTCTTGCAGATATAACATGTCTTGACGCAAAGTTAATCGAAGCAAGACTATGTCAGGGACGTCCTTTACAACCGTGACAGTCAAAGGTCGAGGTCTTGTACACAGGGGTGGAATTATGTACCGGGAAGGTACAACCAGAGTCCTATCAAGAGATCGAGCGATCGAGCAGAGGTAGAGGAGATTTACAGAGATAGTATTCTCAACCTTTACCAGGGAGGTTGTTAGGTAGAGTAAAGTACAAGGAAACCAAACTGAATCTGTGAGGGTTTTTATACCCCACAGTCAGTCGGCTTGTGTAAGTACAATACTACTGTTCGTGGCAAACAGAAAGAATAACGGTTGGGCCAAACACATGAACAAAGTCTGCCTTAGTGATGTAAGTAGTCTCCAGCACGTCGAGTCACTATGACTCTACATGTAGCGGAGACAGACTCCATCTTTCATTAAGGCGACGTGACGCGACAGTCAAGTCACGTGCTGGAGAAGTAAAACAGGTAAGGTAAAGAGAACGACGATCCCGATTGGGATCTCGCTTCGAGAAGGTAAACGGAACAAAGGTAAAATGTAAAAGGCAATCGTAACATAAGCGTACCGGCAACGTCGTACAGCAAAGTCCAAGGACTTGTCAACTAGAGACAGCGGTCCTTATGCGAGGCACTTCCAGAGCGCGGGAAGGGGAACGACGCGGCGGGCTCGGGAAAGCGAGGCGGTGACGATGGATGGATTTGGGAAAAGAATAACAGTGGCATGACATCACCCCCCCCCTTTCAAAGAGGGTTGGTGGCCTCACCAACTATCACCAAAATCGCGAAAGATGAGTTTTTCAAGGTCGTCGAGTTCCGGTATTGGTCTTGGAGGGTCCAATAGGACGTCCATTAGGGTCAGTCACTGCAAGCATCTCATAATGTTTCTCCAGAAAATACACTGAAAAAATACAGGGAAGAGATACTCTTTTATTTTAGCTGTTGGTAATGAAAAAATGCAGAGAATATATTGTATTTTCTGCCAGAAAACATGGATTGATGCTAATGCCCATTAGAGTAGAAGCTAATGATCATTACCATCAATCTATGTTTCTGCACAGAGAAGATAATGTTATATCTGCATTTTTCTGACACATCATCCAAAATGAAAGAGTATCTCTTTTCTCTATTTTTTCAACATGTTTTCTGAGGAAAAATTATGGCATGCTTGCAGTGAGTCCAGCGAGAACCCTTTCCGTGGTGACAGGACCAATATCCGAGGCGGCAGCAGTCGAGGCAAGTGTGTTTATAGAGGGGGTGGAGGGGGTCGAGTTGGACCCTACCACTGAGTTCGAGGCGTAGCCGGTCTGTGGACTCGAGGGGAAAGAAGGGCTTGGCTGGGATGGCGC
Organism: Pisolithus thermaeus; assembly: GCA_024663475.1. Taxonomy (NCBI): domain Eukaryota; kingdom Fungi; phylum Basidiomycota; class Agaricomycetes; order Boletales; family Pisolithaceae; genus Pisolithus; species Pisolithus thermaeus. The sequence goes on from JANFAF010000005.1 coordinate 953,787, forward strand.
ACGTTGTGTACATGGAGTTGAATAAATCGTATCGCCAGTAGCCCCGAGTGTCATAGACCTTGCACAAGAACTCTCTCCATTTGTCCACCCTTTCTGCTTCTTCGGTCCACGGGTCGTCGCATCTTTCTCCAAGAATCTGGGCTGCGATCCGTAGGAACTTTCTACCGGCATTCTCTTCTTCCTCTCTTCTGTGATCAATGGCGAGCCAGCGAACTCCTGGGAGAACAAATTCTTCTTCGATCGGTAGCTTCCCTTCTGCAGTCGATTGACTGCTCTCCTCTTCCCTATCGCTGCTAGGTACTGCAGGCAATGCCATTCTGATGGATGGTAGCGGGGATTTTGGAACTTCTTCTGATCGTCCATTATTAGTCCTTCCCGAGTCTCCCTGAACTTGATTACTTCCAGGGGACGGTGCATCGTTCCATCTAGGAACTCTCTCTCCTTCCGTAGTGTCTGGACCAACTCCATTGGTCCGTTCATCGGTAGAGTTGTGAGAGATCCGAGGAGGTGGGATGCGGTCGGGCAACGTGTTACGAAACGAACGAAAGGAACGGGCGAGCGAGGGATCAAAGTGAACATGTACGATGTTGACCAGGTTGACGAGAAGACTTTGAGTTTCTTCTACCACCTTCATTCCTTCTGACTCCATAAAAGCAGTTCCATGGGAGTCTTCATCGATCACTACATCACCAGCCTTTAAGATATTTGCTGCGTGGTGGACCGTAAGTTCGATGCTTCCATAGACCTGGGACAGCAACCGGAGATAGTCACTGTCGTCGCTGACGTCCCATCCATAGATGACCCATTCGTCGTATTTTTCAAGGATCCGAATGTAGCTTTCATAGTCCTCTGGTTTGCAGAGGAGGGATGCGGGGGTGGACCTTTCTGCAGGCGCATGGGGGACCTGGGACGAGGCTGGCGGGTCTCGGTTTGTCGAGTCATGGGATGTAGGGGGGTCAACGGCTGAAGTTGCTTCAGGTGGAGGCGTGTTGCATGCCTGTCTGTACACCAGCTCTGGGTACGGGCGACTTCTGGGCGTCTTGGGAGGCGCTCTGCGCTTTCCCTTGGAGAGGGTGCATACGGTAACGCTGGAGTGGGGGTTTTGTGGTGTTTCAATGTTGGGGTCGAAAAGGGATTGGATAGAGGCGGCGACGGTGTCGACGGCCGGGACGGATACCTGGGAGACAGGTGATGAAAATGTGGGGGAGGAGAAGTCGATGCTGTCGTCGTCATAGGATACATAGGACTCCAAGAGGTATTCACATGACTCGGAGTTACGTTCATCGTCGAAGAAGGACATTTAGCGAGATAGACGTTTACGAGAGGGCTTCTTCTGACGAGTGGAGGTGCATGTGGGTTGTTGGGAGTCTGGGGGTTTACGACAGCTTCTCTTATACTCCTCGAGTATTTCTTCCACGTTGATCAAGTTAGTCTCCAGTTCCCAAGTGTTACTTGCATGTCCATATCCGACCCATTTGACCAAATAACACGTTCTTTTACCACCACTAGTCTTTACTTCTTTATGGTTCAAGATCGCTTCGACTTCCCATTCTGGGAGGTCATCGATCAGATCTGGGAGTGGGGGCGATGGGGTAGGACCATATTCGGGAGTTTCGTGATACGGGAAGATCCATGACGTATGAAATACCGGATGAACCCGCCAATGATTGGGGAGATCTAGGCGCACGGTAACTGCCGAGAGGACTTCTTTGATCCTGAATGGTCCTATGCGTCTTGGGGCAAGTTTTGTTGACTGTAGATCGCGTTTTAGGTCACGCGTGTCCAGCCAAACAAACTGTCCTTTGATCAGGGGCTGATATGAGAGTGGATCTGGCCCGGAGTTGGCCATCTTTTCTGCAGTTTTCTTGTGGGCGATGAGCGTGGCATCTCTAGTGAGGGCTAGAGCTTCGAGACGCTCCTCGACCTGTGGAGCTTTTGACATATGCACTGACGGATAGGGATCGGGGTCGTAGCCGTAAAGGAGGTAATACGGGGTTTGGCCGTGGGTGGAATGCACCCTAGAGTTATGGGCAAATTCGGCAAGAGAGAGATACTTGCTCCATTCGTTAGGTTTTTCGGCACAATACATCCATAGATATCCTTCGACCTCTTGGTTGACATGTTCGGCCTCGCCATTGGTCTGTGGGTGATATCCAGAGGAGTACCGAGGTTTGATGCAAAGTGCCTTGTACAAGTTTTGAGTGAAGGCGCTTATGAACTGAGGGCCTCGGTCTGAGATAATTGACTCTGGTATCCCATAGTGTGGGTAAACGTGTTGCAACCATAGGTCGGCTAGTCCTTCCGGATCTACCATTTTGTTGCATGGTAGGAGCTTCGCGGCTTTAGTAAGCCTGTGATCGACAATGGTTAGGATTGCGTCACAGCCATGGGACTGCGGGAGATCGGTTACGAAGTCCATAGAGACTTGTTTGAAGGGTAGGGGTGTGTTGGACTCGATTGGTTGGAGCGGCGGAGGGTGATCTTGACGGACAACCTTCGAGGCTTGGCATGTTGGGCATCCCTTCACGTATTCTCTTATATCCTTCCACATTCCGGGCCAGAAACATTGTTTGTTCATGGCGGAGCACATTGCTCTGACACCTGGATGTCCAGCGGACGGATGATCATGGAAGTTGGACATTGCTTTTCTCCGAGCCTTCAGTGGGACGTAAATCCTTCCATTTCGGGTTTTGATGTTAGTTGTCGGATCTTCGACAACTTCTTCTTGTGATCTGTCATTTATAATGACGTAACTTGTGTCATCCTTGGATGAACTCTTGATTTCTTCGAAAACCTCTTGCGATACGCGACATAAACCAGGTCTTTTCGGCTGTTTCGTGACGTTTTGTTGTACCTTCGGGACTTTCACAGTCGCAGGCTTTGTTTCATTTAGGTCGACGGTTGGTTTTGACAACGTTTCGACTGGGGCGGGAGTATTTTGGACGGTTTCACCCCCCCCCTCTAGCCAAATCAACGGTGGAAGTACCGTGGTTTCGACAGGAGTAGCCTGAGTGAAGGCTGGGTTTCTGGACAGCGTATCTGGGATTATCATTCTTCGACTGGGGTTATGTTTGAACTTGAGAGGGAACCCTTGGATATAAGCCAGCCATCAGGCTTGCCTTCCAGTGAGGTTTTGCAGTTCCCGATAGTACGTCAAGTTTTCATGGTCGGTATGAATGATAGTATCCTTGGGTGGTGATAACAGGTAATGCTTCCAAGCTTTGAGTGCATGGATGACGGCTAACATCTCCAGATCGTATACTTGGTAGTTTTGTTCCGCTCCTTGGAGCGACTGCGAGAGGTAGGCGATTGGATGTAGCTCGTCGTCGAACTTTTGACATAGTACGGCGCCGGTACCGAGCTTGGAGGCGTCCGTATACACCTCAAACGGTTTATCGAAGTCGGGGAGACGAAGGACTGGGGCTTGGCACATGTATGTCTTGAGCTTCTCAAAAGCTTCTCCTTGGGCCAGTCCCCATTTCCATGGGAAATCTTTCTTCGTCAACTCGTGTAGGGGCTTGGAAATCATTGCGAACGAGGGAATAAATTGTCGATAGAAGTTGCAAAAGCCAAGGAACTGGTGAACATCGTGTACGTTTGCAGGGACTTTCCAGTTCTTGACAGCTTCAACCTTGACAGGGGCCGTCTCATATTGGCCGTGTCGAATAGTGTAGCCAAGGAATTCTATTTCTTCGGCTTCGAACACGCACTTTGACAACTTCAATCGCAGGTTTTCCTTCTTTGCGATTTCCAAGAACTCTTTGATGTTCTTCTTCAGGTCTTCTCGCGTCTTGGCATGGATGGTCACGTCATCTAGATATATGACGCCTTTCTTGTTGGTTCGTAACCAACCAAACTTTCCATCCATGTAACGTTGGAACGTTGGGGGCGCGTTATTTTGACCAAAGAACATTACTGTGGGCTTGAAGACTCCTCGAGGAGTCACGAAGGATCCGAGCAACGCATCTTCTTCTTTCTCGACTCGAATATTTGTGAACCCCCATCGTACGTCGAACTTGGCGAAAAATTTTGACTCCACCAACTCGTCTAGAATTGGTTTGACAAGTGGCAAGGGATACCGATCGGGGACAGTGAACGAATTGAGTTGTCAGTAATCTTGTATGAGTCTCTTTTTCCCATCCTTCTTTCCGACGAAGAACACAGGGGCCGGCGGTACACGCAGGATATCTGCGTTTTGGACTTTCTCGATTTTTCCGGTTTGCAAGTTCTCTTCGAGGAACTCGTCGAGAAGTTGCATCTCATCTCGAGACAGTGGATAGATTTTAGCCGGTTTGAAAGTCTTCAAGTCTTTTGAAGAATCGAGTTTAATTGTATGGTCGTAACCAGGTCGATGCGGTGGGAGTGGACAGTTTTCAGAGAAAACTTCGCGATAGGCATTATATTCTTTTGGCAGAACAACCTCGTCGTGTTTTATTTGAGCTTCCAGTTGAGTCGAAATTGAGGTGCGATTTATAGATGGTGTTGCAACTTCTGGAACTCCCCACCCTACGATTTTCCTGGCCGTCCAATCAATTATGGGCATTGCTTGCTGGAGCCAAGGCATGCCTAGGAGCACGCTTTCGTTTTTGAGGTCCATGACATATGCGGATACTTTGAAGTGTCGTCCATGGACTCGCCCGGTGAACAGGGCGATTTTATCGATGACTTGTTTGGACGATCCTTCAAAGCTTCGAGGGGACCACGGTTGTTGGATTTTCTTAGTCTCCAGGCAGTATCTTTCAACCGCCTCTCGACTGATAGCGTTGCATTCGGCACTGCTGTCGATTACTGCTCTGATTCCCCCTTCATTCCGTTCCGTTAAGAAAAGTGTGCTGGTTATAGCCCTCACAGAGGGGTATTCATTTATATGAACTACAGACATTAATTCTGGGGCACTGAACGAACAGAACGTACTGGTACAACTCTCCTCCATCGGGGAAGAACGTGGAGAGCTCTCTAAAAATCCTTCTTTTCGTTTAACGCCTCTCTGAGTTTCTCGAACTCCTCGGCATTGAAAAAGGATTTGACTTCATGGACGAGCTTTTGTCTGTCTGTTAAGGTGCAATCTTTCTTGAAGTGTCCCCTTTTTCCACATCCATAACATTCTCCTTTATTCTCCATACACACTTCTCTGAACCGATATGGATCGGTTTTCCTTTTTTGGGGAGGTCGATAGACAGGCTTCTTTGATTGTCGATCGACATCCATTGCGTAAGGGTCTCGAGAATTTCCGGGATGCGAAGTTCCTTCATTTTGGTACATGTGGAGAACTTCCTTGTCGTCTCTGGTTAGACATTCATTGTAGACGCCTAGACTGGCTTTCGCGGTTTGCGCATCGATGGCGGCATCGATCCACTCTTGAATGGTTTGGGGGATTTTGCCGGACCAAAGAATCCATTTGGTGGTTTTATTGTTGAGACCTTTTCCGAAATAGACTCCAGCCTGTCGATCATCGCGGGAAATGGAAGCTCGGGTGATTAGATCTAGGAACTCGCCAATATACTTGGCTAAGGTCCAATCGCCTTGCTTTATTTCCGCCATTTTGAGGAAAGCTAGCGCTTCGGTATCTCCGACCTTAAAGATGTGACGAAGTTTGATGAGGAAGGTGGTCCAGCTGTCATACAAGTAGACTTCGCCAGCTACGGTAGTGTGTTCTTTTAGGTAGTTTTCTGCGAAGTGGACGGCGGATCCTTGGCTCATGAAAGAGAGGGCAAAGCCGATCTTTCGTTCGTCAGTATCATAGACGTGTCGGTTGAGGTTAAGATAGTTGTTAACCGAGGCAATCCAGGACTCGAACTTGCTGCTAGTGCCATCGAAAGGAAGTGGCTTTCCAAGGCCTAATTCTTTTTGATCAACTCCTCTCCCTTCTGGTTGTTTTTCTTTGGACACCGTTGATCTGGGAATGGTATATGCAGGGAAAGCTAGACCAGAGTGTCCGGTCATGCTTTCGTACCACTGGACCAATTCTTTTACATTTCCAACGGATCGTCCAGCAAAGGGATCGGTAGTTTTGGCAAATTCTTGAAGCTGTTGTGCGAGGGCAGCTACTTGTTCTTGTTCTCTGATTCCTGCCATTCCGAGGTCTGTTGACGAAGACTGTTCTGGTGCGGTATGCGTTTCTTCTTCGTCTATTCTTTTACCAGCTAATGGTTCTGGTTCTCGGATTTGGGTAAAGGAACCTGGGACTTGTGTTGTGATTGCTTCTTGCGAGGTCTGGGCTTTGGTACCCTCTCCTCTGTCTGACTTAGTTGGACTTGTTACTGGATACGGTTGGAAGCATTGAGCTGATGATGTTCGCTCGAGCTTCTCGGGGGCTGCTGTGGTGTTTGACAAACACAGGGGGACTTTAGGAGGTTGTCCGCGAGGACGGAATTTACTTGATCCCGCTTCGGAAGACATGTTTGCAGATTTTTCCGGACTTCTTTAATACAAGTCACGAATCTTCTAATTTCAAGGTTTGCGAAGCCTTCGAAATAAGATTCGCTTTTATTTGTTGAGGCTCTTGATTTTGAAGTTATCCTGACTGGTTACAGGTCTTGCTAATCGAGAGCTACCACTGAGATGCCTTCACAGGTATTCGCTTCATCTCTAGGCACAGATGGCAGATCTGTCCGCAACGCAAGCTACTCCTCTGCTATTAGGTCTTATACTTCTAAGTGGCTGACGCTTGCAATAGGGGAATGATGATTTGGGATTTCTCGTTGTGGAACAATATCAGGAGCGTCAGATTTTCAGCTTCTACCACGAGGGGAGCTGTATCTCGTTTCGCTGATATAGGATGAGATGTTTGAGTGCTCTTCAGGTATGTCGACTTGCACTTGTGCCACCCGCCGGTACTACAAGCGAATAGCTACCTGGGCACAAGGGTCAGACAGGGAGCGAAGAGTGGTACTTTACTCTTTTGTTGCGCGGCGGCGGCTGATAACGCGATGTTCCAAGTCACGGGCCGACGTGCGCTTATGGATTGCCTTACGGCTAACCTGAACCTGAGGACGGCGATAGGCGAGCTAAAAGCAGCAGGCCTCTTGCAGATATAACGTGTCTTGATGCGAAGTTAATCGAAGCAAGACTACATCAGGGACGTCCTTTACAACCGTGACAGTCAAAGGTCGAGGTCTTGTACACAGGGGTGGAATTATGTACCGGGAAGGTACAACCAGAGTCCTATCAAGAGATCGAGCGATCGAGCAGAGGTAGAGGAGATTTACAGAGATAGTATTCTCAACCTTTACCAGGGAGGTTGTTAGGTAGAGTAAAGTACAAGGAAACCAAACTGAATCTGTGAGGGTTTTTATACCCCACAGTCAGTCAGCTTGCATAAGTACAATACTACTGTTCGTGGCAAACAGAAAGAATAACGGTTGGGCCAAACACGTGAACAAAGTCTGCCTTAGTGATGTAAGTAGTCTCTGGCACATCGAGTCACTATGACTCTACGTGTAGCGGAGACGGACTCCATCTTTCATTAAGGCGACGCGACGCGACAGTCAAGTCACGTGCTGGAGAAGTAAAATGGGTAAGGTAAAGAGAATGACGATCCCGATTGGGATCTCGCTTCGAGAAGGTAAACGGAACAAAGGTAAAACGTAAAAGGCAATCGTAACATAAGCATACCGGCAACGTCGTACAGCAAAGTCCAAGGACTTGTCAACTAGAGACAGCGGTCCTTATGCGAGGCGCTTCCAGAGCACGGGAAGGGGAACAATGCGGCGGGCTCGGGAAAGCGAGGCGGTGACGATGGATGGATTTGGGAAAAGAATAATAGCGGCATGACAAGTGGTGGCAATAGAGGATGTGGTGCAGTTGGGGAGACATCCATTGAGCAGGTGTTGGTGACAAAGTTGGTTTCATCATATGAGAAGTAGTCTGAGCCAGGGTTTTTGGTGCTAGCAGAATGGGGGAAGACATTTAAATGAGATGATGTGTGAGCTTGTACTTGTCAAGGACCTCCTCCACATACTCTTTTATGTTTTCTTCAGGTTCCCATGTGTTGCATGAATGTGGGAACCCTTTCCACTTCACCAGGTACTCACATCCCTTATGGCATCCTCTACTGCAGTGACTAAGTATTGCCTCTACCTCCCATTCAACCCCATCATTAACCAGTTTAGGCAAGGGCTGAGGAGGTGCAGGTCCATATTCATCTATCTTGGTACAGTGGAAAACATGTGACATATGGAACACTGGATGAACCTTCCAAGTATCTGGAAGTTGTAGCCATATGCCATGGGTGATATAACATTGGTGATTGTAAAGGGACTGAGCCTTCTTGGTGAGGTCTTGTTTGACTGACCCTGGGACCTTAGATTTGCTGAGTCAAGCCATACCTAATCTCTGATCTTTGGGGCTGTGTATTTTCCTTTGCTTCAGCCTCTCATTCATCAGCAAACCAACCCTCCACTGGGCAGTGCTGGACAGCACTGTCCAGTTGTCCCAGAACCCCAGTTCTCCCAACAAGGTACCTAACTGTCAGAATCTGTAAAGTCTATCCCAGTACATCCAGTCCCATTACAGCCTGGGGGAATCCCCCTTGTTGCTTCAAGTCCTGGAGTAATCCAAATTCAACAGTATGTGACAGTTCACTCCAGACTGGACTAGGTTGCTACCAGCTCATTCCAGACAAGTAAATTGGACAGAAAGCAGTGACTTGCATTCTAACTAGTATACATGAGACAGACCAAATGGTATGATAACTGTAACTGTATCCAATCAAGGTCAACATCAAAGCCTGTATTCATGCCTGAAGTCACACTGCTGTTCCTAATCAAAACAAGGTATTCAAGCAATAATGAAACTAGCTACAGTTTATTACTCACATTCTGATGCTCACCCACTCCACATGGAGTAGTTTTGTCTTGGCATGGTGAACAGGTGCAGTATCATTTCACCATGAGTCCAAGTAAATCAATGTAGACATCTGCATAAATGTCATGTTTGAATATGACCTCCTTGCCCTCCATGACCATTTCATCCAGGGCAACTTTAATCTATATAGGTGTCAGCACATGAAACAAGCAAAGGTGTAATCAAAATACAGTGGTGGCAGCGAGCACAACCACAGTGTGTGGTACTTCTTTCTCAAAAACCTCTGGAAATATACTTGCAATGGCATTTGAACCCATATAGAAAAAATTGATGATGAGTCTGGATAGTGCAGGGTGTGCCAAATTATTTGTATGACCATACGCAAACAACATGAGGGCATAATCACATACTAATCTTGCTCTCACCTCTGTATCTACCCTGTGCCTCAAGAACTTACCATGCTCTAGAAGGCTCTTTGCAAGCTCAGAATTAATGGGGCAACAATTTTGAGGGTCCCATTCATAGCAGTCACAGACAAACATGCGAGCTTTCTTCTTCAGTGCAGAGCACCAGTTTCCATGGTCTTCCCAAAGCTACAAAAAGTCAGATAAAGATTTTTGTTGCTGTCTGACACTCACCAGCTTTGTAATATTGGGCAAATATTGAGGCTACCACCCTTTGTGAACCATTATGTAAATCAGTCTTGGTCCCTCTAAGTAATTACTACCTACCATCAGGAATTGCTAAGCCTTGGGAGCAACACTCAGCAATAGCTTCATTCATGTATTCAGGGGTCTTGTGGTTGAAGTCAGCACACAATGGGAATGAGTTGACAGACACAATATTGCAGTGGGAGATATGTTTGGCATGCTCAATGATGTCATGGATTGGTGGGGTGTAAAACTGGAGGTGAGAGGGATCAGAATTGCTGTTAGGTACTATACCAGAAGCAACAGAAGTCGCAGGAAGGGGGTTGGGAGCAGCTTCAGCAAATGATGAAGTCATCTCACTGATGGGACCCTCTAAACTGTCCAAAGCATCACCCTCAGGATGGCTGATATGGTGGGAAGTTTCAGATTTCTGCTGATCACATATAGCCAGAAGTCAGGTATTGTCAGGAAGTCAGGGGGCATGGTTATGCTGGTGGTGTTGAGCAACAATGTCTTCAATCTTTCCTAACCATATTGTCACCACAGCATACAAACAGATACTGAGCTTACTTTGCCATGTATTCATGGAACCATGGTCACCTTAAAACTGCAGTGCACTGGATTGGGAATGGTTCTGGCCAGGTTGGCTGCTGTGACCATGATCTCCAGCTAGACATCTGAATCACTGTGATTCACAAGAATAGCCACTAGTAAGACTCACCAGCACTTCCACCATATACAACTGCCTCCACACAATGATCATCCTCACTTGGAGGCACATCATCAATCACCAGATTGTCTTCACCTGGATCTAAACCACCTCCTGTATTCTCAGTGAATATGGTGTGAGATTTGGCTATGGTTGAAGGGGGCTGAGAAAATGATTGGGTTTGACATAGCCCTGAAGGTCATGGAGGGGGTGTGGGGGAGCCATTATCATGAACTGGATGTTGGCCTTGGACAGGGGTACCAGAAAAGGAGAGACTAGAATGAGTATGGACACAAGAATCACATTGAGGAACATCTAAAGTATGATCTTTGGCCATTGCAAGCATGTGAAGCTGCAATAGCCATTTGGGTAGAGCTGGTTGAGAACCATCCCAGTGTTCTCATCATTGACAGGTGCCATCAGACCCACATTCAGACACAGGGTGAGAACTCACCATAGAAGAACCTTGTGAGACAGGAGCCAAAAATATTGAGGGGTTACCAGAAGACGGATGAGAATTATATGACCTGGTAGACTGCATCCCACCAGTGGAAGCTTGGGAAGGGAGTTTGAAACTGAATGGTTGACCAGGTTGAGAATGTTTAAATGATGGCTGCACTTCAGGACTTTGCTCTGCAAGGGGTGGAATCAACTCAACTGCCCATGGCAGAATTTGACTCTCCTGCTCATCCTCTGCATAGCCAGGGGCCATGGGGTTGACCAGTTCATCCTGCATAGCTATGTCAAGATTCTGAGTCAACAGTCACAGGTGCCTTGCAGTTTGAATGCTCTCAATATTGTGGAGCTGCTGAAGCTGCCTCCCATCACCTCTTCCAGCACATGAAGAGCGCCTAGGTTGGTTGGGCTCCATGTCTGCAACAAGACATGGTCAGAAAACATAGAACAGCCAAACAAACCCACCATCCAGAGGTGCAAGTTCCTCACTGAAAAGCTGATCAGCTCTTCATACATGCTTCATTTGCAATGAGACAGCATCACCATCAGCAGTGGACTGGGAGCTGGGAATGGCTTTGCTGCTGTGTTTGTGCTTGGGAGGCATTGAGAGACAAAGTCAACTGCTAAGGTCACTTCTGAGGTCTACCAAAAAATATTGCAACACTGCTTCATGCCAAATTATATAATGGGCTTATTACACATGAAGGCAACCTGAGACATGATCAGGATGTATAGCTGAATACAAAATAGTACCCAACATGCAGGACAAAAGAGAGGATAAGTACAATACTGACAATAATGCCAGAGCAGCACATGCCATTCCTGAGAGAGACTCCACACAAGTGAATGAATGGCCAGATAGAGAACTGCAAGTTTATGCGACAGAAGCAAGCTACTTATGCATTGAATGATGCACAGCCCATGAGGGCATGGAACCAGTACCATAGCCCCTCTGGTTGTGAAGAATGGAGGCACCATGAATTGGTAAACTTGAAGTGGGAGAATCACCATGCAAAGATGAATGCCAATGCTTAGTTGGAACCTCCAGGGGGTCCAAATCATTCCTATGCTCCTGGTGGGCATGACTACCAAGAACCAGACTTGAGTCCAAGCTGTAGAAACTGGGACCTGCAGTGCAATGATGGGGAGTGGGTCTGGGCAACAAAAAGGGTAAGTTTGACAGGAAAACTTTACCCCCATTTGATGATTCATCTGCAGAATCATCAGGTGAGGGATCCACTTCACTCTCCACATCTGCTAACTTCAAGCCATTCTTGCCTCCAATTTCCATCTCTGAGCCAACTTCATCATTGTTGCCCACTTGACTTACAGCCATCCATGCATCAGGGCCAAGTTCTGAAAGCATCTGGATGATGGTGGCAATGAACATGTCATGGGTAAAAGGTGTCTTGTGACCAACATTGCCATGGCCATCAGTGGATAGGGGTACAATGATAGTGTTGCACAGATGTGTCAGAAGGTTGATGATAGGTTTGAAGTAGTCTGAAATATGTTGCAGTAGGAATGGCTTCCATGTGAGATCCAACTGGATCATGATTGTCTTCAGTATGCTTGGCTCAAAAGTATTGAAATACTTGTCAAAACATTGCATGAGGTCACTGTTGCATTTCAGCTTGTAAGGCTCATCAAGAAGAATGCATATACTGATGAGAACATAAAGGAACAATTCAAGATCATGAGTTGCATCATGTACCATGGGCTGCCCAGTGCCTGCCATCACAAGCTGTGCTGCCATCCACAACCATGTTCCCTAATTTTGATTGGTGAGTTGTTTGATGCTACAAGAATATGGAACACACCATATGATGAAGAGGGGATGTATCAATCATGTGTCACAGGTAGTTCTCCACACTGGCAGGACCCATGGTGAGGACAATATTATCTTCCTTGGTCAAGCCTGAGACTAATCTCAAAGAAGTCAGTGTGTCCTTTGAATTTGCAGGCATAATGGGGACAAAGTTGCTGGATTCATATTCTGCTTGAGTTGGCTGTTCAACTGGTGGTGTGGGGGTCACAGAACTGGTGATAGTGGTAGGCTCTGCCATTGGGACAGCATAACCCCAATCAGCAAGCACCCTTGTCACTTGACACTTGCCATCCTTGTGCACAAGGCAGTTTGAACAGCAGTAGAAAGGCTGGACATCCTCCATATGAATTCCAAATGATCACTTCTTTGAGTCACAGATGCAAGAAGAAGGTTGAACAGGCTAATATCATGGTGCAGGACATGGGTGACTTCAACCATGTTCTTATGGGCTATCAATAATTCCATGAGGGATTAGTGCAGGCCATGAACAATAGTGTTACTTACAAACAATATAATCAAGAAAGGCAACAAGGAGCTCTCCCAGACAGGAAAACTCAGTGATAAGATCACCAACTGGATGAGTGACAATGCAAGATAAAACACAGAGGTAGTAGGGATTGGTCTTGTAATGGGCAAGATATGCTTGGAGGAAATGGGTTGAACTGCTGAGCTGTAGACCTTCAATTACTGATGGATAGGGTACTTTGACTTGTTCCTCATGAACTAATGTTGGAATGCCTTTGACCTTGTACACATCCAAAATGGAGAGTATCTTTCCCTTGGTATACTTCCTGAGGGAGTCAATCCACAAATCCTTCATGGCCACTTTCCTAGGTTGCATACCACCAGTACCCCTCACCCTCATCATACCTTCCCAAACCATAGTTCCCTGACCAAATAAGTTGTCAGATATAAAGAGCAATCTTTTGAGTTCAATGGTACAGGTGGTGGCATCCATCTCAATTTTCAACTCCTTCATATCAACCACCTCTCCATCTTTGCAGCTTCTCTTCCCCCAATTGATTGAAGTATTGAACCTGAGAATGTTACAAGGAGTAGATGTGACACCAATGAGTATGCACAGGAATTCACAAGGATTATGATTGATGTCATAGCCACAAGTGGAGAGAGACCCACCATGATCAAAAACCATGGGGTATATCAAAGAACCAAGAATGCAGAGGCATGGAGCAGCATGGTGGCCATCCTGAGCATACAACAAGCAGGACACTTTACCAGCCATTTCTATGTACAATGATCTCTCATCATCCCTTCCCATGTGGTTCTTCACTTCAGCAAAGGTGGCAAGATGCCTCCAATCAAATTTGCTGCCAGGAGCAAGCCAACAAGACAGGTCTGGTTTCCTCATTGCATTGCCCCCACTCAAGGGGTGTGTAGCCAAATCTGCACTCCATACCCTGTGGATAGTGAGTATCTAGAAATAGTGGTAGGGGAGAATTGAACTCACCTAACAGAAACCATCACACATGCCTGGTTAACAGTCCCAACCACCAAATTTAAAAAGGACACAAGTAAGCCTTCACATGCTGTAGGCTTCATGTCAAGTTGAGGAGCTCCAGGCCAATAGCTGACTGTCTTCTCCTTGGAAGAGCCAGAGGCAGGATTGACCATTTGAAGGCAGAGTCCCTTGTCAATGCAGTGGTTCAGTACTTGCTCCATCACATAGTGGTCTGATTTTTTGGCTAGTTCTCCCATTCCTTTTGGAAACAGGACCTCATCTGGAAAAAGAAAGTCCAAAAGCTTATCACCGTCATCTCTCAAGAGCTCCCAATGTGTTTCATGGGTGTCATTTTTGACCATATCATCCATAACAGTGTGGAACCAGTCAGTTCTATGCCTCAAGCATGAATGTATAGATGAAAGCTTTGGATGATTGTCACATCTTTGTTGGAAAACAAGTGGATGCCACTCATGCATTGTCAATTGTACAGTTTCACATGGACTGGCTGCTGCTGCACAAAAATGAAGTAAACACTGAGATATTGCTAAGTAAGGTAAAGCTGATTACTCACTTGACTTTTCTGTGGCATTTTTTCATTGCTGTCTGACACAGGGAAGCTACATATTCATCACAAGATGAGTGTAAGGAGATGGAGTGTGCTGAAGCAGCTGTAGGCAGCCATGGGTAGATGTCAACTTCCACATTACATATCACAAATCAAAATGATAAGTTGATAGCATTTGATAATTTCACTCTCATGCATGTGATACAGAATAACATCTAAGATGGAGATAACACACAGTAAAATTCTTTTGTCCAGTACTTGTTACTGAATTCATAGCTACTTAAACATGTCAGACAGGGGTGAGCTTCTTGCCCAAAGTTTGGGACTAGATGAGCTGGAGAATGAATGAGAGTGAGTGGAATCACCTCTCCAACTCATTGACCATTACTCTGCACTGCCCACCTCAACAAATGCATACCAGTCACTGGATTAACATTAATGGGATTGGACTGAGGCACAATGTTGAAGTGCTGAACATATGCAAGGAAGAGGTCCAGGAACACAGGGTGGAAGATCATATGCAGCTGGGAAATGGAGTGTCCAGCTAAACCATCTCCTGGCCAGTCACTCTTGGGGTGTGTGCTGATAATAATTGAGTTGTATTGGCCATGTGTTAAGAACATTTCTTCCAAAGTTGAGATAAGCTGGGCTTTGTAGTTCTGGCATGTCTGGAGTTGGGCTACCATGCCAGAGCTCATATGAGCCAGGGTTGGGTGGCATATGGCCCACAGGGGTCAAAGCCCAGGCTTGACAGGGGTCCACTACCCAAATCAGCCTCAGCTTGTGTGCTGTGCCCTTGGACAGGTCCAGGTAGTGGTCAGATACTGATTACTCTGGGTTCTTGGTTGATTATCTGACTGCCTCCTACAGTACAGATCTAACTAAGTATTTATACTACTAGTCTGGAGGAAGAACTACTGGTGATCCAGTAGTCTTGGTAATAACTAAAAGGCTATGTATGAATGTTAGTAAGTGAGTGACTAAGGAAAGTCTGGGGACTGGTCTACCAGTAGTAGACACAGGTCTGACAAATGCACAGTAATAACTAAGGCACTAAGGAACATGGTAATACTAGACTAAACAAAGAATAAAGGTTCAGACTGGAAGACCTGAGACTGGGCACTGGTCCAGGGTTTGTGCATACTACTACTGGAAAATAGCTATCTACCAGTGGAGTACTGACTAGTAGCATAACCTAAATACATGGATATGACACCATGAGGCTTTGCTGCCAAGGGCAGTACAGCACAAAGTGTCTGAGGTGACAGTAGAGTCTTGCTATAGTATAAAAGCTGTTGTACATGCAACTTATGCCAGATCTGAAGCTTGATGATTGCAGGTTGCAAAACCTGGAAAGAAGTATCCCTATTTGCAAAGAAGGTAGCTAAGGCATGTTTGAGATTGGGTAGCTGGTAGGCAATGCTGGCCTCATCAATGGTTAGCTGAAACAAAGGCTTAGTTGCAAGATGGAAACTGGTCATCAGTGTTGCAAATGTGCAATAAGGTTTTGGAGCCATAGGAATCTTTCCAAGGAGAAGGGAGGCAGAGATGAAGAAATAGTCTGGTATCCAACATGTCAAAGTAGAGTATGCAGAGAGGTACACCTTGCCATCTAGTTCATATCCTTCCTCCATGTCTGAGTCAGAGAAACTTTCATCATCAGTCCTGAGTTGCTCTGCATGCTGCTGGATGTACATTGCAAGGTCAAAATGTAGACACTTATCCAGCCAGTTGAGGTGGCATACAATTTGGTTGTTATAGTTTTGATTATTGCCTGCATGAGCTGGAACCTTGATCTCCTCGATGTGGGCATGTTCAGTGATGTCAGCAGACCACTGCATCACCACTCCAGATTGCCAAATGCTTTGGACTACACTCTGGAGAAGCTCCAGCTTTGGAATCTGCCAGTCAACTTGTATCCCCTCACTCACAATGGCCTCCTTGTGATTGTGGAATTCTTGTAAGGAGCTAGCAACCTTTTCAAGAGACTGAGTGGCAAATGATGGCACCTGTGCAAGATAACAGAAGTCAAGAAGAGTGCAGATTGCTATGAGAAACTTGTGTGGAACAGATCCAGCCACAGCAGCTATGATATAGTGCTGGACTGCATGTTGATCACAAGCAGTGACTTGTTTAAGCCTTGAGATTCCGTCACTGAATGCCCAATACCCCACAGAAGTCTGAATAATAGAGAAACAGAGATCCAGCTCAGCAGCCCCTGTCACACTGATGCACCACTCAACATCATGATCCCAAGATATCTGATGAAAATGGTGTAATACTTCAGGAGTGAGAAAGATGGAAGGATCTGATGAGGGCCAGAGATTCCAACATGGTTCAACAACACCATTTAACTGAAACCATCTCATAGTCTTGAGAAAATTTTTGTAATCTATCAGGGGACATTGGGAACATGTGCTGTGGATGGCAGTAAGTGTGGTCACCACAGTATGAGGGGGATGCCAAAATGGATCAACAAATTCCTTTGAAGTAGTGGTGGTGATGGGAGAACATGTCTGCAATCCATGCAGCTAATGGAGTGAAACAGTAATGTAAATTGCCTCTCAGGTTGCTTGTCATGACCCCCACAGATGCAGCAGTCCAACTGAGAGGCAATAGAATGACATTGAGAGCTTGGTCCACAAGCTGGTCTTGAAGTAAGCTATGGATGTGAGTGGTTCCATGTGTAAACTTTGCAATGGGAAGTAATGCAAGGAGGATATAAGCATGCACAGATGATTTACTGTGAGGGAATGCATCAATGTTGGCAAGACTGATTAGGAGGGGGTGAGCCATACAGTTACCACTCATCACCAAAATATTGGTCTTGTCAGATGACAAGACCACTCCTAGAAGAGTAGCACCTGGTGGCAGCACCTCCTGAGTGACAGTGTCATCATTGGCAAGCCTGAAAAGAGTCAAGACTCCCATACCTGCATACTCCAGGCATGATCCCCACTCAACCACTCACCATATATGTGACAAATCTTTGCAGTGCTTGTCCAGACCTTTCTTGGGACAAATGATATGTGATGCTCAAAAAGTGCATGGCTCAGAAGTGACTGTAGACAATCAATGGGATTACAGTAGAAAACATAAGCCAGCTCTTTTGTAGGATATTCAGTTGCCAATGTTTCACATACATATCATGGGCAAGATTGGAAAGTTTCTGCACAAGTCCTGAGTTCTTTTGCAGAGTGAAAGGAAAGTGAAAGATTCCTCATCTGTTGTGGATGGTGAAACTTCAAAGGTGCTGGAATATCACAACTTACAATTTCAAGTGAAAGTAAACTGTCAATGGCAGCCATGCTAAGACAAGACCACAGGAGCCAAAAAGTGAAAGCCCACTCTTGCCTTGAAGCCCATGGAAAATAACTATTCTCTCAGCACTGCTCTGCATACTGATCATGTCCAAATCAATCCATAAACATCTCCCCACCAGGGAACACTTCCACACATCCTTCATAGGTCTCAACATATATTCCAGGTCTGGATCATGTTGACTTCCATGAGTTCCATGAGGGTCATCAAAGTTCAAGGGGTTGCCATAATCAGGAAAGACATCCATATCAGTGTTCTCATCATCACCTTGTGAGTGAACCTCAACATGCTTCCCATGGATCAGGTCTTCAATCAAAGATGTATGGTAACATGTACCTGAGGGTTGATTCATGTGTTGAAGAACATTTGTTGCTGTGGAAAATTTCTTAGCACACTGAGGACAGCTAATGTTTTTCAGTAGACCAGAAGGTACTTTCTTCTGAGGCATTTTAAGAGGACACCACTGAAGGGCAGAGAGACTGTAAGGGTACAGAGTAAGATCCTGCCTGAGGTGTAAGGTTATTGCATGCTTACTGAGCATCATGCATTGTGTGTCATGCATCTAATGCATTGGCATAGCTAGAACACATGTTAATACACACCATCATGATGAATGTCCTCCAATTGGCCCAAGAATCTTCTGTAACTCTTGATAATTGTGTCCAACAAGACTCCAAACAGCTTTACTTCTCCTCTCCACTTGCTGAACTTCATGACAATGTGATTGCTCCCATATGCTGGCCCTTTCAATGCACAAACATTTTATCTTCCAATGAGTCACAATGCCATTCTTGGTTGTCATTGACAGAACTAGAAGAATTCAAATCATCAGACAAAAAGGTCAGCCAAGCACAGCACTGAGGTTATATGTACTAACTTCCAGTTCAGCATGAAGCATCAAAAACATATGTATGCCATGTCATTCCTCCATGCAGCAGCATGGAGGCTTACCTCCTCTTGGAGGCTGCTCAGCATTAAGTTTATATAAGACTTTTGTTATTTGACTGATGTAGTTAACCAATGGTACAATTCTAACCATGAACTCCATCAGGCACAGGGCAGTGAAAACAATAGATGGCATTGCCAAGCTCCATGGAATGATGGTCATTGACAATGTTGAAGCTATGTAGTCACAGAATATCCTAGGTGGGTGCTTTTTTATAGGAGATTAAAGTGCCTCATCAATCTAGCAGAGTTTGGCATCTGTCACTGGACCCATACAATACTCACCAGCCCATACTAGCATATATAGACAAGGCAAACTGTAAAGTGCTCAGGTGTCTGCATCATGGATCAGAGTTAATCAAATTAGAGTGCAAACAATTGCCCATGACACATGGGAAATTTCAACATTCTACCATGCACAAAATATAATTCAAAAGGCAATTGTAAGATATTATATTCTGATAAAGCATTATCTGATTTGTAAAAATTTTAATTTTGAAGTGTGTCAGAATGTGTTTGCAACATATAATATAGTGCAATTGTCTTTTGAATTATCTTCTACCCATATCAGAACATTGAAATTTCTGATGTAGCTAGGGTTTGGGTATTTGTTGATTTCCTATTTAGGCCCAGGTTAGTACCACAAAACTGGTGACTAGGCAACATAGACCTACTATGGGGATTTCAATATTTTGATGCATGCAGAGGATAATTCAGAATACAATTGTAAAATATTATATGTTGCAAACACATTCTGACACACCTCAAAATTAAAACTTATACAAGTCAGATAATACTATATCAGAATATAATATCCCACAATTGTCTTTTTGAATTATATTTTGTGCATGGTAGAAGGTTGAAATCTCCCATGTGTGACCAATACACTCTCGAAAACTGTCAACAGTCATTACTATCTTGAGTTGTCCAGTTTACCAACTTAGAAAAACCGGTCCGACCTCAGTAGTGACTCAAGAGTCAAGACACTTGACCGCCTTCGATGTTAATCTTTTGCACCCACTGGATTCCACGCTATAAACTGCATTGTCCAGGCTTATTCGTCACGACAAAATCTACTGTACCGTGATCGCTAGTTGGCGGTGCAGTCATACAAGAACACCGCAAGTGAAATTCTGAGGTCACACCATGAGAAGGTACAGATTCCAGTTCATCTCTCCATTGTGAGTTTCACGGACCCTGGTATGATGGCGGTGGCGCCCTCAGGTCTTTGTGTGACGATGGATGCCCCAAAGGTTCATCGGTATCCCATTCATGTCCTAAATAATGTGGTGGGGCACCAAAGTCATTGTACACAGGAAGAATGTCTTCCATGGGTACGCTGGACGAATGAAATGAGTTGAGACGGGGCTTGCCCTCGTCGTAGCTAAGGATCATACCTGTCAGGGAAAACACGCATTTGGGCAGCTAGTTGCGGAGGCTGACGCGGCATGCCAGTGGGGCGTTCCTCTTGCAAAGAACCGCGGCCCCTGCGACGAAAGCAAGAGTCGAGCAAAGACCGTAAGGCTGGGTCATATAATGCTCCGCTGGTTATGAAAAAGAACATATGAGATACGTGCGCCGTGGTAAGTGAGAAATGATATTCCGTACGGAAACAACAAAAATGCAAGGAAGCATACTAAATACAGAGTGACGCCAAGGACGACCGCCAGTTCTTGTTTTGGCGATAGTTAGAACAGTGAGTGAGAACATATGTTAGCCAGCGAGTGATCAACTTTCTCATCCTGGACATCTCGCCTTCAACACCGGCTCGGCAATACACCTCATCCACGGATGAGGGCAAGTCTCGGATGCATTGGCCATTGGGAATTTGCGGGACTGGTTGTGGAGCCAAGGTGAGTGGCAAAAATGAGGGGAAAAGCGATATAAGCGAGGATATAGGGGTAAGTCCTGGTAGGAGGCAGGTAGGATAGCCCCCTTTCCCCCCCTCTTCTCTCTTCATATGACTCGCCTGACCTTAACCTTTCGACGTACGGCAGTTGGGTTGGTGCTAGGCACGTTGTGCCATAAGTTGGTGCAACTCGCAAGGCACTGGCTTCACCTTAGATCAGGCTTGAATACGGTGGCGCTTGCATGGTACGTATGCTCGGTAACCTAGTGCACTCTTCATTTTGCAGGTCCGTATTATTCTGGTATCATGATCTGCATGTTTGTGAAGCCGCATCATACGTTAGTGATGCGTGTTGTACGCACACTCGTCCACGGTTACCACTGGCCCACTGTGACTTTTCACATCGATAATATGGGTAACATGCAAAATTCAAATAAGCCTAAGGGAGTGTAAAGTGTTTGGACTCACTTTGATGCTGAACGTTGATGCCGACATCGGGATAACTGTGGCTGTGTTAGCACTTGAAAACAAACGGTGGGTTGGCATTCTCACATGTGCATGTCCTTCAACAAGCAAACAAGCCACCTCATGTACTGCGCACTGCTACCAAGTTCAAGGTCAACCATATCATTCCTACTTCTCTGGCTGCTGGCCTAACTAGGTTATGATACATCTCGAGCATCGGTTCATCGTATGCTCCGGCTCGTTGCACTACTAGCCTCCCTTAATCCCTCTCACCACCCATATCATCCTGCTCCAAGTCAAATCAACGTTCACTCACTTCAGACTATGGATTGCGTTCAAATTATCCGGTGGGTTGGCACGCATCTACGTCGAGATCAATGACTCATGAGTGGATGAAACGGTGACATTCTATCTTGAGACACTGGGGTACTTTCCTCACCGTTATAATTATTCCGTCTAACTTCTTTATCACCGCTATAGTCGTGTCGAAGATTTATATAGCGACTTGTGCGAGCGGCAGACGGATGCCGCTGCGAGAACGAAGGCAGTGTTAGGAGCCCCGTGTCCACGTTGTCACCTACGACCGTTCCGCACTTCGCATGTTTCATGCGTTCGAATCCGGCACACCGCCATCCCAACTTCTATAATTGACATTGCGAGTCTAACGCTAGTTACGCTATTCGATCTGGCCCAAACACCGCCTCCCTCACCCGGCAGCCCGGGGACGTATCAGTCCTCCATTGCTGTGTTCCATACTACAATACACGGCAACTAATCAATCACCACGGCAGTCGGATGACCCGCCGGTCGCCCGCTTGCTGACCCGTCGTGCTTCAGTGATCCCTCAAAGACCACACATAATGATGGCTTGCTGTCATTTTTACAAGTGCTTTCCGAGCAGTTGTCATGTCCGACACTTCCGATACGCTGCGATTCCGATATTCCGAACTCTTCTAGATCTTTGCGGCTCTCACCGCATGGATCCTGCCTAATTATAAGTTAGGTTATTACCGTGGAATGGGAGTGGGATTTTTTGATATGTTACTTAAATGCCGGGTGAGCTCACTTGCCATCATTCAATGCACGCTGTGAGATAGTTTTCCGTGCCTAGACCTCAGATGTGCATCCCGAGTGATCGGATGCCTACGCCCCCATCATATCATATCAGCGCCCAACCATCCGACCCACTGATCCAAGTCTTACCCATCGGGACGGATTGGTCACGATATCTGTCGCAGAGATACGGTCGATTGATAAAGCCTTCTTTTTTAAAAAAGATCCCAAGCATATTCGCATCTTGACTATCACCATCGTCACTTGCCTACCTACCAACTGATCATGAAACTCGCTCTCGAGTCAACGAGAGCCCACTAATAATAATAACTGTACATAGCATTTATACTAAATACCCGAACTCGAAGTTTTCCAAGAAGAGCGCCCAAACCCAGAGTCCATCTTCGTCATCATTAGTGAGGGAATTTTTATAAACAATGTCCATGTTATGTCCGTTTTCCTTCGATGACCTGCAGTTTCAAGAGCCTCCCACTTGTCCTTCATCCCCTCCCACATGCTAATCCAAATCCCAGATCTGGCAGATTGGAAAGACGTGCCAGGCACGCTGAATGGACGTGCGGTCTTCGTGTATGTACCGTGTCCGTTTGTGACTGTCGCATTTGAGGCACCGCCAGGCAGGCACAAGGAACGAGGAACGAGGAAGGCGTGGACGGGGTGAAGCTTGAAGGGTGAAAGTAGGAAGAAGAGGTGAAGGGCCAAGGCGGTGTGGGTGGTAGTGGAGAATGGATATGCCAGCACGCCAGTGCCGAGCTCAAAACAGCTGTGGCTTGGGGGATATACTTACAAAAACTGACGTCCATTTATGCGAGCACAGTACGTTAAAGCGTTAGAGGGTAGGTAGATCATAGGGCGAAAGATGATAGCAGTCGAAAGTGGATGAAAAAGAAGAGCGCGCTCTTGAAAACAAAATATACCGTCGAAGTCGTAACGAGACATGTAGGCAAGGATGGCCTCCGCCTTTTTGCGATTAAAACGGGAATCTTCTCTGCCTTTCTTCCGCCTGCCTGTCTGTCGTCGCACAAGTAAAAGCATGTACATCTCTTAATGTCGTTCGCCACCATCTTTTAGTGCTGTATCGAATCGTATGCAGGTGGAATCTCCTGCGGCGTGTCCCCCTCTTCCGGTGCTCTTCCTGCGTCCTGGTGCACAACGACTCCTGCGCTGCTGCCCGCTGCGGGACCTGGACCTGGAGTGGACTCACTGCCCTCTGGGGCTTCGTGCTGAGTGGCCAGCCCCAAACCATATGCGCCTCTTCCACCAGCGGCGGCTTCGCGTTCCTTGGCACTTCTCGAGCTCGCACTTGCACTAGGAACTGTGCTCGGCGGAGGAGATGAACCTGGACGAGGAGCATGCCAATCTGCCGGTGCAGTACCGTACATGTACGCCTGTTGAGGTTGTGCATATTGCCCAGTGGGCAACGCTGCACCCTGAGGTGGGCGAGCCGAGAAAGACTGCTGGGGAGAGTGCCCACTAGCTGATCCTCCAGCACCCTGCACGTAGGACTGGCCATCTGAGTAATGTGATGCCGAGCTCGGAGGGACAGGTGAGTTAGCCATCTGATGCTGTGCCTGAGTACCGGCTACCCCCATAAACGAAGGGCCGCTAGCAAACGGCGATTGACCATACTGCCGCATCCCATCGTCTCCATCGGCAGCATAGGCATTAAATGGAGTGATATTATTGGCTTCGTCTGATAGATCGAGCTGTGGAAGGGTACCGCCTCCGCCGCCTGAACGATGGACGACACGATCCGGGTCAAAGTCCCCGTCAAACTCGTTTTTGGACGAGCGTCTCCTAATGCAGTAGATCAAAAGTACGGCGGCGACGAGGAAAACGACGCCTCCAACGACACCCCCGACGATAGCAGCTATCGGTGTGCTACTTGATGAGCTCGACTGAGTGCCGACGGTAGCCGTCGTAGGCACGGTGGTGGCAAAGGTGGTAGTGATTACGACAGTCGATCCTGCAGCGTTGGTAGATCTGTATCGTGGCATGCAATGGTTAGGGCATGATGAAGAGGGAGGATCAGGGTTCACGGCTTACACGTAAGTTGTAGGAACATCGGACGTCAGTGTCGTCTGCACTTGTGTAGATTGTGGAGACGATGTGGTCGTAGCCGCAGCAGCTGCAGACGTCGTCGGGGAACTGCCTGCCTCTGAAGAGACACCGTTTGTCGTGGTACCTGACCCATTAGTGCTAGGAGAGCCTTCGCTGCTAGACGTAGTAGGTGTGGCAGACGGTGAAGTACTAGTCGTGGGAGTTGGCGACGATGAAGTAGTGGTGGGGGAGGCAGACGTGGTAGGAGCTGCTGAAGTTGTGACGTTAGTACTTGTCGGAGAAGTGGAGAGAGGGGCAGATGAAGGAGAAGAGGCGCTACCAGAGGTGGGAGTGGACGACACCGGTGCCGGTGAGGACGTCGTCGGAGCGCCGCCTGACGACGACATGACGGTGTCAGAAAAGAAAGAGAAAGAAAGAGGAAGACGCTCAAAGATGCGAAGAGAAAGGGGAAGTGAAAAGCCGTCCCAGCAACGAGGCAATTGAGCCAAGTCCAGCTGAGCTATCAACCCGTCAATGCACTGCTCACAAACGTTTGAGGAAAGGTTTGTTCCCCTCCCCCGCTGACATGGTTCGTCATAGGCGCGGGTGCCACCGACCCGATAAGAAAATACATAAAACCGGAGACAAACCTGCTCCACTGCCAGACGATGCCGCTTGTCGCTTATCCACCATCATCCCTCGTCGCCGCCGCTTGTTGTGAAGAGAACAAAAAAGAAAGAAAAAAGCCGGGTGGAAACTCTGCGCAGTACGGCGACTGGTGCCTTTATACGGCGACAGACGGCATGTTGCACACGCTGACCGTCCCCGATTCCGGAACAGATGCCTCATATCAGAGCCGGAGAAGGCTTCTCTTCGCTCCTCCGCTCCACTCATACCGCTTTCATACGAGGTTACTCCAATTCAACAAAGACTAGGTAAATACAGCACATTCTCGTGTTCTTCGCCATCACAGACGTGTCCTTTTCGTCGAAGGACTTACCGCGCACTTATATGAAGTGCCGGCAAGAGCGGGTAATGAATTGCCCCCGCCAATAGCGATACATGAGGCAAGTCACGCTGCAAGCGAGGCACACAGAACAGCATTACTCTTGACACGACAGCTCCCGGGTCCCATGACAGTAGTGGCAGTGGCACGTACGAAGGCGCAAAGGGATGCCAACCCAGCACATCGCGCAATGATATATAAGATACAGAAACTTCGTTTCGGCCGGTGAAATGAGTTTACGTGTGCCCGTCGATCGGCCGCTCTTGTGGACCGTGCCTGGCGTAATCACAAACTGCTTGTCTCAGCCTGGGGGCGTGCTCACTTGCGGTGGCGTCACTGTTAAGGGTGAGCTTGGCACGTCCATTCCACATGATAGGCTGTGTCGCGTTGTTTTTGGAGAACGATCTCTTCAAAGAGGTTGCACCGCCCCGCTTGTAACAAGCACGACTCAACCTTTCAGGGACCTGGAGAAGATATGGCCAGCCTTAATAGGTGCTACAAGGTGCGTTGCTTCTTTCCGTTTCCGTCTGGCCCGTAGACATCGTGGTTCATCATACAGCCACTCTTGCCATGCACGCCAACTTGGCACCCCCGTGCGTAGTAGAGATGGTTGAGGGGGTGAAGCACGAAATGAAGGTATCCATCCCTCGGAGAATACCGAAAGAAATTAAACGTCGGCTTGATGCCTGCACTATCGTCTTCGTTCCGCTTGCGTGTGGAGGGCCAAAAGGCACTATGACGGATATGTGCGCCACCATGCTGCTTGTCGTGCGGATGAGCAGGCCAGGAGCGCCGGGAGGGGAGGAAGAGGTCAAGAAATGCGGTGCAGCGCCAAACATAGCATTGTCGGTGTCGCATTACTGTCCTTTTCAGGCAAGTTGGCCGCGTGGGAAAAATGAAAGCAAAAACGCACCTCAAACTTCTTCAGGCCATACCACCTCAACGCAGCATCGGAATTTCACAAAAATGATACCGCCTGGCTCTGACAGTGTCAGCAAATCCATCTAGCACTGACCGATTCACGAAAATTTAGATTCTGTGATTTCAGGTTTTTAGGCTCGGGATTTCTTGGCGTTTTGCTTGTGTGCTCACGGTCTGTTCCTAGACATGCGACGAGGAGAGCAGAGCTCCCCAGACATACAATGGGCCGTTGTGCACCTATCCCAGCTCCTTACAGCTGAAAAGATTGTGATGTGTCTGCAGTTATCAACTTGCACCGTCAGGCAAATTATCTCACATTTTCATACGCATGGCATCATCCCCCATCAAAGCGAGAACAAGGACTTAGCGGTGAGGGAATGTATCAGGAACAGACACCTGCAAGATGTCGATGTTGAGGTGCGAGGTCTTACCCTTATCCAGCTGGTGATCGTTTTGATTGAATATCCGTCAAATATCTAGTTTCTTCTAGGTACTATTCAGAAAGCCCTGGATCTCTACCTGGATGAACTGCAAGAGATGCTGGCACAGTCTTGTGGTGTGGAAGTTTCACGTGCGACTGTCTGGCGGACGCTTCAGAGGGCCGGATTTACAATGAAGAAAGTGAGTCTAATCTATATTCTACTTGGATCTCAATCATGTTTTTAGATCACGTGTGTTGCAGCAGAAAGGTTGTCACAGAAGCGCTTCGAGTACCTCGCTCGGATAGGGCAATATGATGCAGGCCAACTTGTGTTTGTTGATGAGAGCTCTGTTGATCGGCGGACCACGTACCGTGGCCATGCATGGTCAATCCGAGGAACAAAAGCCCAGCGAAAGGCATTTTTTGTGCGTGGTCGGCGGTAAGTCTAACTCGTGTTTATTTTTCTGCAATTATCACTGATTATTCCGCAGTTTCTCTGTCCTCCCTGCGCTCTCACTCGACGATGATATTATTCACTGTGAAGTAGTCGAGGGATCGTTTTGTACCGAAACGTTCACTCAGTTTATTGATGGCCTTCTCAAGAACATGCAACCGTATCCTGCACCAAACTCAGTCATCGTGATGGATAATTGCAAGATTCATAAGCACCCCGATATCCAGAACATGATCGAAGCAAGGTAACGTGCACGCAGTTGGCACTTGGATTAATATGTGACCACATATGCTGGTAGGGGAATGCGATGTGAATTTCTACCTCCATACTCTCCTGACTTCAACCCGATCGAGCTCACCTTCTCTGCCATGAAGTATCATCTACGTAGAAATGGCGACTACATTCGAATGGCGATGACAGAGATGTCGGATGAACAAATATTCATTACACTACTGCGAGCTCTGTATACCATTACCCCTGCTGATTCTTATGGCTGGTTTGAACATTGCAGTTATGTGTAGTAAGTAAGTAGTCTACATTGTTGTTTGCATACCGCGTCTGAATGAATGAGCTGTTATTTCAATTGAGTTTTTTACGTCTTGAAAACTTCAAGTGCTTGCCGCTAAAATATATATTTGTTGGTGTGTCAGACTCCCTTGACCTTGCTTGAGTTTCCATGGCGCCGAGAAAGCGCCGGATTCGGGCTGGTTCTGATGCTGCAATACTGAGTAATTCTGATTTTGTTACTCCTGCAAGCTCAATACCAGCTGCTACAGGTAAGTGGTTACAAAAGTGACATTCGTATGTCTTTTGCTTACTGCCTGACAGTTGTAGTGAATCCTCGCGCATGCTCAAACTGCCACAGCAGTAAAATACGCTGTGAGTTCCCTGCTGACGCAGCAGCATGTGTGAAGTGCACAAAGTCTGGTAAGACTTGTGTTGTCTGGGAACGTCGTCCGTACAAACGGGTCAATAGCGAGCCTCCTGCCAGTGCTCAAGACGTCAGCCATAGTCCAGAGCGGAGAAAACAGGATTCTCAGCACCACCCCAAGCGCACTCAGGCATGGAAACGAGCAAACTCAGAGGCTACTCGACCTGCAGTTCACCAGGCCAAACGCCAACGTTCAACTCAGTTTCATGCGCAGCCCACCCATGACCATTTTTTAGACCAGATACCCGAGGAAGACGACAACGAACTTACTCCTGTTCCATCTAGCACTGCGCTCCAGAGCGCCACAGAATTTTTTGGTGCGTTGTCCAACCATGGGCCTGGCATGGAGTCAGAGGCCTCTGGAAGCGGAGGCGAGGAAGTAATCGACATCAATATCGACGACGACAACTGTAACATCTCTGATATACTCAGCTCGGAGTCCGAGGATGGCAACATCATCTGCTCAGGCCAGTGGCAGCGTCGCAGTGCCACCAAACCAGCGCAAAGACCCGTTAACTTGAAGAATTCTGCTACGTCAAAAGGGAAGGCAGTGGCTAAATCAGCAAGCTTGAATTACGATCCCGAGACGTGTGGTGCATATTCTTTTCTTGAACGTAAACATGTGCTGACCTTCATTGCCATCCAGCCTTTGACATCCAGTGCGCAGTCTGTTTACCAGATGGGGGAAACTCCCCGTTCAAGATATCATCTACAGTAACTCTTGATGAGCTTCGTATTGCCGTTTCCGAGAAACTCCATCGCTTTCCAGGGTTGGTCTCTCTGCGTTACCGGCTGGATAGCGACAAAGCAAAATTTGGTGCTACGTCGATTCAGTCGGAAGAGGAACTCGACCTTTTCAAGACACGGATGCGTGGCCTTATCGTACCACAACGTCTTGCCAACGGAAAGTTGTCAACTCGCCCGCTGAAAGCCGTCCTCGTTTTTTTTGAAGATGTAAGTACTGTGGACACCAAGAATCCATCAACGGCCAGCAACGGCAACAAAGCAGTAAGTTTATTCCTTGTACACTCTCGACTTTCTCTAACGTCATTTGAGGCCGCGCGTTGTGGGCGACTCTTCTTGCGAGAGCGCTAAGAGAAATGAGAGGGGAAAGCTGTAGGTAAAACCTAGGCTCGTCCCAAGGGGTCTTGAGTCGGAAGGAGACGGAAGAGGGGGGAGTTAGGCGATAAAGCGGGAAATATTCGAAGGGGAAACTCGAGAGCTCGTTGGAACTCGGTAGGCGGCAATAGATAGCTTGTAGGACGGTTTACGGGATGTATGGGACTCGATGGCGGCGAAGAGGCGGCAAAGGCAATTCTGGGACTCGGGGTACTCTTGAAAGCTCGAAGATGACTCAGGAAGGCTCTCTAGGCTCGAAGGGGACTCTTAGGTTCTCGCTCTGTGACGCCAAAAGGTGGGTGGTATATTTTTCTAAGTAGCCCAGGCTTTTGTATCGTAAAGACAGTGGTATCTAAGGTAAAATTCGGCATATTTCGGATCTGTCATATGTCAAAAGTAAGGAAAATACAAAGTCCGACTCTAGGGTAGGCATGCACGCAGCAGTGACAGCGGCGAAGGAAAAGAAAACGAGAGGGGAGAGGAAAAACACGAACTAAGACAAGGCGGCATAACTATACGTCTGAGGAACGGGATCACGCCCTGGAAGCAGACAGGGGGTGAAGGGAGCGGTATAGGTAAAGGCGGGTCTGCGGGGAGGCGCGGTGACACGTGACAGGCGACGATGTTGCTGGCGGTAACAGGCACGTGATCGAGAGGAAGCGTAGTGTAGGCGGCGACACAATCCCATGACCATGACGTGCGCGTGATCTGGCAGGTAGGGGTAGTTGGGATTGCCGCCGAGGGCGCCTTGCAGACTCAGGGAGCCTAGACTCCCTACACCTCCCGGGGTCTTTAGACTTTGACCGTCCTCGGTCAAGCGCACGTGATCAGGTACGGGACGGAGACGGAACGCCATAGTGATGAAAGTGGCTGTGCCCGGATCAAAAGCACAAGCGACAGGGTTCTCGAGCACGTGCTGTGGGAAAATGCTTCCGTGGTGTAAAGTTCGCTTAACGCACCAAGTGTAATCGCCGTGTTTGTTCCTTTTCTGCTAAGTCCGTCAACCTGGCTCTTGCCCACTCGTCGTTTCCAAGTCCCTCCCGTCTCCTACACAATGTCTTCCTCCCAGAGCGCCTCCATGACCGCACCTCCCTTCGTTATGCCTAGCGCCACGCGAGATCTCATCCCGGGAATGTGGGCGTCGCATATGAAGAAGCTGGAGTCGTTGATGAAGGAGATTCCGGGTGAGTCTGCAGACGAGGAGACGGCACGAGCGTGGTTGGGTCGGTACGAGGAGCTATCGGTGAGTCGCCCAAGTGGTACTGGCCCCTCTGTCCTTCTAACTCTTGAGTGCAGGGGCGTATTGAACAACTTCGCAAGTTCGCCTCAGACGTGAGCTCTGGGGTTCCCGACTACCCCGACGAAACCGAGATCGCGATTAGCAACGCTTTCATGGCGTTGACGGCTCTCCAGGCTCGATTCCCACCGCGCGCAGCAAAACCCAAAACGAAGCCAACTGCCCCCAGCCCCAGCGCTCCTCAACCAGGCAGTGAGGTAGTTCGTCGGTCGCAGAGGCAGATTGAGAAGTCTGCAGAGAAGGGACAAGAGGGTGTGACGGTGCGTGCACTAACCTTGATTGACAGGCGACACACTAACCTCCAGAGACTGACCAGACCAGCGAGGGCGGGTCGCCGACAAGGGCTGTGGGAGGCGCTGTGTCGTCTGGCCCGGAAGCCTCGGCGGTGGATGTCGACGTGATGGAAGTTGACCCTACGCCGGGAAGTAACGGACCTTGCGAGCGATGTGTAAAGCGAGGGATAATCTGTGTGTGGAAGGAGTGGACCGCATGTGAAGCTTGCCACGACGGCAAGAAGAAATGCGACAAAGCTGGGAGACCAGGTAGGAAGGTAAGTAAAATTCTTTTGACTGGCACATTCAGCTAGTGACCACGGGACATAGCGCAAGATTCCTGAGGGTTCGGTGCCCGAGTCGGCGTTGACAAGCAAGAAGGCCAAACCGCACCCCGCTCCTCCTCCACCCTCAGCACCGACTCCTACGACAGGACGACCGCGACCTCGGCTGGTCAGTCGCTCAGCGGCTTCCCAGCCCGCTGCCTCTACGTCTGTCACAGCTGAGACAGAATCCCAGGACCCTCCACCACCGCCTCAACCTCTCCCTCTTTTCCTCCCCAGTGGCCCATCCACCCCCACTCCTACTCCTAGGCCCCCGGTTCTCCTCACCCCCCGCGTCACCAACGAACCCGTCGACAAACCCAGTGGGTCCTCAAGAGGTTCAAGTGAGTTTGTGAGCGTGCAGGTCGAGACCAGCCAGGATGAAGAGACTCCTGAAGTCACGGGCGGCGAAGGTACCGGTACGGCGAGGGTTGAAATCGACCTGACCGAGCCCAAGGGAGCCGCGACGCCTAAGGGAAGAAGTCGTTCGTCTGCGACAGGTGAGCACAAGTCTGGGGGGAACCGCATGCACCCTATCGAAGAGCTGGACACAAGGATTGCCGAAGTGGAGTTGTCAGTCGAATGGGGTGAAGATGCCCTCATGGACCTGTATTCGCAGATGGCGCAGGTCAATACAACGGCGACCCAGGTATGCGAAGCCCTTCGTCAGTCCAAACGCCAGCTGCGGGCACTGAAAGCATGGCGCCGAGAACACTTCATCCCTGGGCCGTCTGATCTTCCCTAGAGCGGTAGCAATATTTTTGTGTGCATTTTTCTATTCTGCTATCGTACTGTGTGTTGGCGGTAATCTCATCTTGTTTGCGCGCTGTCTAAAACCGACCTCGGCAGTAAGATTGAAATGTCAGAAAAGTATAAGAACACAAGTGAAAAGAAGGAAAAACGGGTGGTATAGTACAGTCAACCTGACTGAGCAGGTAGCGGCAATTGTCGCTTTAGTTTTGGGCTGAAGTCTATAGACGGTAAACGGTGAGTAAAACTACGAGTCAAGGAAAAAGAGGAGACAAAGAAATTTGGCTTTTGGTTTTTTATATCGTGTTACGGTTTTGTGTTTGGCTTTTTGTGTCGGAAATTTGTATAGGTAAAGCGTCTGCAAAAGATGGACAAAGGACAAAAAAGAAAAGAAAAGAAAAAAGAAAAAAGAGAATATAGGGCGTAGGTTATTCATCTGACTCGTCCCCAAGGACACCAGCCAGTTCTGGGTCGGGAAGGGATTCGTCTTCAAGCTGATCCATTGCAGACCTGTCGAGGCCGACCAGATGGGTGACCTCGATACGGGACCTGTTTCTTGGGAAATAGGGGTATAAGCGAAAGGCGGCAAAGCGAAACTTCGAAACAGCGCCATCGAGCTCTGCGAGGAGATAGGAGCCTCCTTTGGTGCGGCGTACGACTACCATAGGACCTAGGTAACGAGGTTTGGTCTTTCGGTCCAGTTCCTTCTCGATGCGGGAATTTCTGACAAGGACTAGGGTACCCGGTTCGAAGTCAAAGTCGTGGATAGTCCTCTCGAATCGAGCCATAAAGTCCTTTGCCGAAGCGAAGCGGGAATTGAGGACTCGATCGTGTATTAGCGCTAGGTCTTCTGGGCGCTTCTGCAATTGCTGAGCACGATTGGCAATGAGAGCGGTAGAAGAGTACGACTGCGCTTCGAAAGGGGCGAGAAAGGTTGCTTCGGCGAGGTCAAAAGGGAGTCTGGGATGGACACCGTGAGCCATATAATAAGGGGAAAATCCCGTAGCCTTGTGAACCGTAACCCTCTCTGCCCAAAATACAGACGGGGCCACCTCTGACCATCTTGAGGCTTCGCCCTCACAACTCTTAACCATCGCTTCTCTGACATCGAAATGCCGCCGCTCCACAATACCATTTGCCTGCGAGTTATAAGGTGAGATGCGGATATGCCGAATGCCGTACGTCTTCGATAGCCAGTCAAGTGCTAGAACATAAGGACCGCCATTGTCAGTGACGACCTCTGCCACAGCTCCCCATCTGCACAATATCTGCTCGAATAAGAACTTGCCGATCGACTTTCCAGTTTCGGATC
Organism: Pisolithus thermaeus; assembly: GCA_024663475.1. Lineage (NCBI taxonomy): Eukaryota > Fungi > Basidiomycota > Agaricomycetes > Boletales > Pisolithaceae > Pisolithus > Pisolithus thermaeus. The sequence continues at coordinate 986,759 of JANFAF010000005.1, forward strand.
GAAGCATGGCCCACTCCGGGTAGCTGGTGAGGGAGCACCGGGCTTGAGTAACGTAGCGATACCCGTTGGACTTCGGCATTACGAAAGTGTCGACATAGGCTTTGTAGAACAGGGGCTCAGGTATTGCCACGACAGGGGGAATGTGAATTCGGTCGAGGCGGCGAATCTGGCATTCGTGACACGTCTTGATGTACCAGCGAACATCCTGCTCAAGCATGGGCCACCAAAACCGTGTTAGCAAGCGCATACGGGTGGAGAAGATACCCTTGTGGCCTAACTCGTCGTGGGCCTGACGAATAATTTCAAGCTGCTTGTGGCGGCGAACCACGAGCTGGTGACGACCTTGGGGCTCTTTCCTCCAAAGCTCTCCGCCCTTTACGAAGTACCGGGTTGCTAGCTGCACAAGACTCTCCAGCTCCTTTTCCCCCAACTCGTCCGGCGGCTTCTTCGTCTCCAAGAACCTCCTCACCGCCTCCAACCTCTCATCCCTCTGTTTCGCCTTCTCGGATCGCGGGATTTCGGTCTCGGTGCTTTCTGGTGGTGAACCAGTTGCCGTAAATATTCTGACGTCCTGAGGCAAGATTTTAGATGAGTAGTATATGGACGGCGGAATTTCTGGAGGACGTAGCATCCGAGTTCTTGGCTCTCGGCGATTCACGAGTTCCACGGCAAAGGCTCCACACTCATCTACCCAGTCTTCGTACTCTTCTTCGTCTACCTCAGGGTCTTCTTCGGCCCTCGGTCTCCTTGACAACCCATCAGGGGCGGCATGCTTAGCAGCGGGTACGTGGACCAATTTGAAATCGAAGAGCAGAATGCCGGCAATCCACCGGTTGATGGTGGCATTAGGCTGTAAGTCTGGATTGTTAATCATGCCTTTGATATATCTCGCGTCGACCTCTACAACTAGATTCCGCACTCCAAAAACATAAAGCCGCACGTCATGCAGCGCTCGAAACAGACCGAATAGTTCGAGTTTGGCTTGACTATACCGCCTCTCTCGGTCGTTAAGGGTGATGGAGCCGAAGCGGGCGGGGTACCTCTTGGAATCTTCTCCCTCCTGCATGAGGATATAACCGACGGCAATGTTGGAGGTGTCGACGGCGAGGATGACTGGAAAGGAGGAGCTGTAGTCAATAGGACGTAGCGCTGGGGAGGTGACTATTGCAGCTTTGAGATAGTCCATTGCCGCTCGGTGTTCGTCACGAAACTCGAATAAAACGTCTTTCTTTGTGAGCTCGACGAGAGGACGCGCATGCTTGGCGAAGTCTTTAATGAAGATGCGGCAATACGAGCATAGACCTAGAAAGCCCCTAACTTCAGTAACGTTAGCGCAGTAAGGCCAGTCTCTAATTTTTTGGACTTTAGTTTCGTCAGGGATCCTCCCGTCGTACGAAACCTTATGCCCCACCACTACAATAGACGGGGCGGCAATGACGCATTTCTTGGCGGAGACAGTAGCTCCTGCATGGCGAAGTCGGTGTAGTACACGATTGGTATTTTCGAGGTGTTCCCAGATAAAGCGCCGAATGCCGGGGTTCTGCGGTATCGTTTCATAAGACCCGTCGGCCTTTAGGTAGCGAGACTTAGGGCCTTTGATTGGGCAGTCGTCGATGAATGGAATGGAGACCTCGGGGATTTCGTCCTTTAGGATCCAACAGACGTCACCATGGAATATTTGAACGGCATTAGTGTACCCCATAGGTAACTTCGTCAGCCTAAGGGTGCCGATGGGGGTTTGGAAGGTAGTTAGGTCGCGGTAATCGTCGTGGATGGCTCGGTGGTCATAGCCGACCATTAGGTCCAAGATCCCGTACACCGAGTGACAGGCGAAAGCTTCGGCAATTGAGTCGACGAAAGGAGGGACGGCTGAATCCTGGATAGAGATGGCATTCAAAGGCTGTAGGTCGTGAACGAGGCGCAGAGATTTCCCGTCCTTCTTGACAACGCAGAACCACTTGGACCGATATGACGAGGTCGAAGGCTCGTAAACACCGGCGGCAATCTTCTCTTTAATTATTTGGACGACGTCTCGAAAGATGGCGGGCGGGATAGGGATGTTACGTTCGACCCAGGGTTTGTGAGGTAAAGTTGGGATTTTTAGGGGGGGAAACATGTCTTCGCGAAAGGTTCCCCTTTCTGAGGTCTCCCAAGCGAAGGCGGCTTCGTGTGTTCGAACGAGCCAACGAACAAGATCCAACTCCGCTGGCCAAAGGAACTTGGTAGGATCGAGGTCGAGCTCTTCTGCCCTTTGAGCGGTAAATCTGGATCCTGGAACGAATAAAGGAGGGTGGTACGGTAATACAGGTAAATCTGCGAGAGGATTGCCGACCTCCCGACGCTCTACCCTGAATTCAACGGGCATTGCAGTCGGGACGGGCTTTACCTTCTTCGCTACAGGCTTGTATTTTAACATGTGGAAAACCGGGTCATAGTGAAAGGTAGACTGTAGGGCAGAAAGTGTCAGCGGAGAAACCGTAGTACTAGTGGTAAACAGGAAGGGGTCTTTAGGCAAAATGAAACTGGAATCGAACGGATCAGGAGGCGCAATATCTGGGGTATAACTGAATAACAGCGCTGCTGCGGCATTCTCTTTAAAGTCGGTAGAAAGGGGGGAAACAGAGTTTCTCGAGCCAGAAAGTGAATCTGAAACATAAAGGGAACACACGGATACTATTTTATCTTGGTCTCCTCGTAACCCTGTAGAGTCATCGACCATTGTTAAAAACCCTGTTCGCTCTCTTGGAGTTGGCGGCGGTGATTCTGGTGGGCGAAGTATTCTGCCTCGTCATCTGGGTTCACGAATCGGGGATACGGGTATAGACGATGTCGAGGGCGAGTGGGGATAAGTAACTGGCGGCCTGAATTGGGGTCGCGGATTTCTAGAGATTGTTCGCCGTCGGGGAAGTCTCGAAGGATGCTGCTGAGTAGGCAGAAGAATGGGCGGCCTAATAAGAGGTCGAATGGGGCTTTATCGACGACTTGAATCTGTAGGTGAGCTTCGACCGGCCCAATTCGAAGAGAGGCATTTTCGATGACACCTAGAGTGCTCTCTTTAGACTGGTTAGCGGCTTCTAACGTCATACACATGTCTGAACGAAGGGGGGCCCCTAAAGCCTCCCACAATTCGCGCCTGAGGGCTACTACCTGACAGCCGCTGTCGAGGATACACTCGACCCGGAGCTTGTCCATAAGGACACCATCCACCGCGCGGAGAGGGGCGGTGGCAAGACCGACACACTTGCCATCTGTATCCTTAACGAGGTACTGTTCATATGAGGCCCAGGTAGACGACGAGGACGATTCCGACGCGGTCTCGAGGCTACCGATCGCTACTTTCTTTGTCATAGCCATCTCTTTTATCTGTTTGCGGATTTCCGGGCTGACTGCCAAAAGATCTTGAGTCGAGATTTCGATCTTGGCCTCTAAAACCTGAGACACGAGTCGTTTAGTGGCGGCGGCTTCGTCGAAGCCGCTCTGGTATCGAAACTGAGGGGAAGGGTTGGACGAAGGTCTAGAGGTCGAAGGTTCGGCGGCGTTAGATTTAGCTTGCGCCTCGTTACGTGCTGACTGGGTGTTTGAAGTCGTGGTAGGTACAGGGTTGTTGGAAAGGGGAGGGTTGGCCGTAGCGGCATTTCGAGGGCGACGAACGGGGATTTCCACGCCATCAAAGCGGGCTGGTTTCTTCCTTTTGATAGCATTCTTGAGCTCCTCTACCTGAGCATAGGCTCTGGCGAGGGCACGCTTATCTTCTTCGTCGGCATTATCTTCTATTTCTTGGTCGACGAGGTATGACGATGGGTGGACCTCGACCTGAAACTCGGCGGTGTCTTCCGAGCCAAAGAACATGGTATTGACGAGGTGGGGCGGGGTATCACGCCCTCTAGATGAAGAGGCAGTACCCGGAGACTGAATAGAGACGAGATTAGCCGACGCCATAATAGACTCTCTGAGAGCCAGGAAGTTATCGATTTTCTCTTTGAAGTTCCGCCCTGCTGCAGACCTAGGAATGTCAGAACCGTCTTTCATAAAGACTTTACCGCCTATAAGCGCGCATTTCCCTTGGCGAACATACTCTTTGCAGAGCTCGCACTCGGCTGTTCTATGGCCATCGGTTCCTCCACAGAAGAAGCAGCGGGGGTCGAAGGAGCGGCGAAACTGCTGATCTGCGGGTTGAGTCTGGCGGCTGCCCGAGGTGGGGTCAGCGGCTTGGACATATTCCCTTTTAAGAATGGTGGGCGGCGAAGTTGGTTGGGAGTAGGATTCTGGGAATAAGGCCGAACTATCGATTTGGACAGCATTTCGGCGGGCCCCACTAAGGAGGTAGGTCGCGTGCTTGTAGACTTCATCGAACGGCCACGGGTCATCAACGTCATGGTCTAGATCTTTGAGTTGGAGACGAGTGGCGAGGCTGCTACGAAATTTTGGAGGGAATCCTTCGAGGAACTTCTCGTTAACATAGTCGTCGGTAAGTCTCTTCTTCTTGTTAATTAGGGCTACGACTCGGCGGAATTCCCGCACGTATTTGCCGAGGTCCTCGAGGGATGACATGGGTTTCTGGACTTGGTGGTGGAGGAGAGTCTCGAGGTCAGCTTTAGTGTACTGCCGCCCTTTGACATCGGCACCAGGGTAGAAACTGGTGACTTCTCTAGTAAAGTCTTCCCAATCATCACCCGTAGCGGAGTCGAGGGAGGACCATAGCTCCGACTCGTTTCTGTCGGCATAGCGAATAGCCCACTTAATCTTAACTCTGTCGTCGGTAATTCCCGCGTCAGTGCAGATCTGGTCGACGTCTTCAAAGTAGGCGCAAATATCTTCTGTTTTTCCCGAAAACTTGGGGGCTTTGTTAGAACCTCTAAGAGGCATCTCGCGATGATTGATAGTAGCGGACATGGCTGCGGGAAACGACGATGAGAGTGGAAGGGGGTACTGAAGTATCGGCGGGGAAGTATGGGCTAGCGGTAAAATGAGATTATGTGAGGCGGTGAAGGACGTCGATGGGAGGAGAAGTTGTTCTGCGGCAAATGTCGAAGCTAATGGAGAAACTAGAGGGGATAGGTCGGTAAGCGGTAATAATTCTTGACGATCAGGTGGTGGTGCAAAGGACTCGTCGAGCTCGAAGGCACCGGGTATATCGACTATCGAAAGAGAGGGAGATTCTGGACGATGAGGGGATCCGACGGCGGAAAGCTCTACGTCTGGAGAACTAGACTCTGGGATATCACGGGGGTTAGTAGCGGGTACGAAAATATCAGAGGAAGATATAGAAAGACGGCGGAAGGGCTCTAAGAGCTCCTCGAGTTCTGTTCTGTGGCGGGTAGGTCGTAGGGATCTCCTTTCCAGATCTACAGACCCCTCGCGGTGGGCTCCAAAACGATGTGGGCGACTCTTCTTGCGAGAGCGCTAAGAGAAATGAGAGGGGAAAGCTGTAGGTAAAACCTAGGCTCGTCCCAAGGGGTCTTGAGTCGGAAGGAGACGGAAGAGGGGGGAGTTAGGCGGTAAAGCAGGAAATATTCGAAGGGGAAACTCGAGAGCTCGTTGGAACTCGGTAGGCGGCAATAGATAGCTTGTAGGACGGTTTACGGGATGTATGGGACTCGATGGCGGCGAAGAGGCGGCAAAGGCAATTCTGGGACTCGGGGTACTCTTGAAAGCTCGAAGATGACTCAGGAAGGCTCTCTAGGCTCGAAGGGGACTCTTAGGTTCTCGCTCTGTGACGCCAAAAGGTGGGTGGTATATTTTTCTAAGTAGCCCAGGCTTTTGTATCGTAAAGACAGTGGTATCTAAGGTAAAATTCGGCATATTTCGGATCTGTCATATGTCAAAAGTAAGGAAAATACAAAGTCCGACTCTAGGGTAGGCATGCACGCAGCAGTGACAGCGGCGAAGGAAAAGAAAACGAGAGGGGAGAGGAAAAACACGAACTAAGACAAGGCGGCATAACTATACGTCTGAGGAACGGGATCACGCCCTGGAAGCAGACAGGGGGTGAAGGGAGCGGTATAGGTAAAGGCGGGTCTGCGGGGAGGCGCAGTGACACGTGACAGGCGACGATGTTGCTGGCGGTAACAGGCACGTGATCGAGAGGAAGCGTAGTGTAGGCGGCGACACAATCCCATGACCATGACGTGCGCGTGATCTGGCAGGTAGGGGTAGTTGGGATTGCCGCCGAGGGCGCCTTGCAGACTCAGGGAGCCTAGACTCCCTACAGCGTTCATCACAGAAGTCGTCATCTCCTAGCGGCACGTTGGAAGGGACCAACCGTCACCAGAAACTCATTGAGGATCTCCAGAAGCGTTGGAGATGCGAGAAACACTCCAAAGGACCGGACAGTCCAGTGTTCTGCTACTCTCCAAGTGGGGCGAGTGTTTGCTATCCACTAACTCACAGCAACATCTCCTATTGGGCGCTCGAAATTGTAAGTCATTTCTTCGCCCAGATACATTCATTTGCTACATTTTGTAATTACAGATGGATGATAACGATTGTGGAAGGGTAACGATCGACAAAAAACCCTCTGGGATTCGCTGTGAAGATGCAAGGCCACGCACACGCTCATCCGCTCCCCCTGTGCAAGTCAGACACCCTCCAACAATACCGTATCCAAGCTATCCGCCCCCCGTCTTCGTCTTGCCACCATGGGGTCCCCCAGGCTTTCAAGGGGGAAACTATGCGCCTATGCAGCTAACCTCAATCGCATCCCATAGCTCCCACAATGCACCACCCTCCAACCCATCCACATCCGAGCCCGAAATTCCAGACATCATCAACTGGCTTGCGTATCTTGATCAGCACGAACAACGGAATAAAGATGGGATTGTATTCTCGCAATTCGGGCCGGTGCTACAGAAAATGGGCTTTGTTCGTATCTCTCAGCTCTCGCTCGACTTCATCAAGCTGCCGGAGTTGCAAGATTTACTTGGAATCAACCTGGGTACTGCTATTTCCCTCATGCAGTATGCCAGGGATGATCTGGAGGCGGTGAAATCGGGGCGGTGGACGTTCCCAAAAAATATCTAGATTACATGCATTTTGTAGCGCTCCACTCAGCATCCTGAAATTACAGCTCGTTTTCCACTTGTCAAATACGATTGTAACGTCTCCAAGTTCTCAATGTCCCACGTTGTGATTTTTTCCACCCACACCACGAAGTCACGCTGTGACTTGTCCTCACCACCGTACTTCTCACTGGGGGTCACCGGTCAAGCTCGAGGAGCGCTAGCGACGTGAGGGAGGTCATCACCCATGTAAGATGTTATACTCTAATACTCTGACCCACTGAAGATCCTTCTTATTTCTGCAGACTGCTTTTTGGCATGGATGACCTAGGTGTTCATGCCCATGTCACTTTGACTGGGCTCACTATTGCTGGGTGCTTCTGTGACGAGGAGGGTCGAGATGTACGTCTTTTCATTGACAGTACTTTCCACTTTACCCAGGCTGGCTCCAAGGTATCTGCTTTACTCGGTCGCATCCCTTCAGCTGTTGGTTACCAACCGGCACTCTCCATGGACACGGGCAGCAGGTATGTTCAACTTGTCTTTTCTACGTAGTTTGTACTCATTTTCATCAAGGCAAGAGTACATTACAACGACTAAGAAAGGCTCGACCGCCTCGGTGCAAGCAGTCTATGTACCAGCTGATGACCTGATAGACCCTTCCCCCACAGCTACATTCACTCATTCAGATGCTACCACTGCACCATCTCATAGTATCGCTGAACTTGGTATTTACCCTGCTGTCGATCCCCTTGACCCAAAATCCCGTACGCTCGACCCTTGTATTGTTGGCCAAGAGTACTACGAGGCTGCCACCACAACCCCGAAGATTTGTCCAGACTACAAGTCTCTCCAGAATATCATCGCTATCCTGGGTATGGACAAATTTCTGGGAGAAGATAAATTGACTGTATGTACGATCTCGCTTGTGCTAGGGTCCGGTGACAACATTCCTGGCTTGTAGGTCGAGCGCGCATGCAAAATCCAGCGATTCATGTCTCAGCCCTTCCAGGTTGCTCAGGTCTTCACTGGCTACGAAGGCAAGCTCGTTCAATTCAAAGATACCGTCCAGTCATTCGAGGACAGTTCGTCTGGTGCACATGACAACCTCCTGAGGCTACTTCCTACATGGTGAGTAGCTATTGAAATAGATGCAAATGTCGGCTTAAGATATGCTTTAGGCTAATACAATTGAGGGCAAAGGCTGAACAACTTGCAAAAGAGATGTGTGGCAGCTGGTTAGATACTTGATACTATCCCACTATGTTTTTTACTATGATGACGCTTGAGTTGTTGGTTGAAAATTCCAAATATGACATTCCTGGTACTCTTTGTTACTCTTACAGAGATGTGGGTGACACTGCGAGTGGTGAACATGGTCATTGGCAGCGGTAAACTACTTCCGTGTAGAAAAATACTCTTCGGCATATTACTGGGACAAACGCCGAGACCTTGAAATTTCCAAAACTACAAAACACTTTTTTTTCAGCATCGGTCCCATCGGAATACATTCTCTGGGACTCTCGGAGTCAGAAAATAGTTTTTTTATTGAATTCCGATGTTGCGTTGAGGAGATATCATCGACCGAAGGTGAGGCACATTTTTACTGACATTTTTCCCACGTGGCCAACTTGCCTGAAAAGGACAATAACAGCGCTCACGCCCTCCAATTTACTCTGACCACTTCCGACAAACAATGAAGTTGGTAATAACCCGTAACACATGTGGTGCACGCCATACTGCTGCGCCTGCGTGGGTTATGGTGGAGCTGGCCAAATACTACCACTCAAGTGCTCAACGTTCTCGGACGATTCCAGCCCAGTCGGTGAAAAACGGTATTGACCATCTGCTATACGTCCGGCGTTCCCGAACTAGTGACGCATCCGTCAACCGTTTTGCACGTCCGTTTAATTTCCTAGTGTTCTCCGTACTGCAAACGTTTTTTTCATACACTCCGGGATCTGCGGTTTATTGAGCGAAACTTCTTGAACACATGTTCAACGACCTTGCTTTTGAAGTCTTAACCTCGAACTGTCAAGACGATGATTGTGAGGTTGCGGAGACTCGCGGCAACACACGACTTCGTCGAGGTTAGAGCGAAATCCATTTTGACAGCTCAGTGCAAATGCCGCTGTGGTTGATGTCGCATTTCAGACCCAGAGAAAAAAGACATAGATATTCCATTACCCCGACAAGGTTTCCGAGTTTACATGTTCTGGCTATTCTTCATCGCCGTCAACGCGCCTGTTGAAGGGAGAATGCGTGACTCTCTGTCAGGGCTACCGACTCGTCAATTGTCCACTCCTCATTGCTGTGGTGTATAAGTCCGTTAACTGCTGAGAGCTGCGCATCACCGCAGACGGCCGCAAGCTCCGATGAACGTGGGTATTTCGTCGTAAGGTACCGAGGCCATCAATCCATTCGTTGTTACGGCCGTCACCAAGGTCATTGCTGTACTCCCCTTGATCACTTGGACGCCAAAAGCATCATGATACTGGACTACGTACGATGTACAAGGTTACCACCTATCATATCTAGAGGTTGGGTCGTCCGTTAGAAGCAGAACCAATCGAACAAATCCCGTAAACATTGTAACGCCTGTAGCCAAACCATCATACTGGAGCGATCTCGCCGGTGCAACGAATTTCTGGCAACACGAACCTGGTTTTGTCCACCACCACCACTACCGCGGGCCCTCTAATGTCCGTTTCTAGTGTAGACCGGTAAATGTGTGGTCTGTGTTCCATGGCTCGGTACGTAGCTTGCACGACGGTTCAGCCTGGACAAGGTACAAATGACGAAAGGCCGTTGTAAGGACCGTAGCATGAGTGGACGTACATACGTCGAAACTTGAAGGGGTCTATTTTGTAGAGAGTGTCACGTGGGTGTCACGGTGTCAATAAATACCTCCAGAAAAGGACTCCCTCTATGACAGAAATGTATACGCCAGCATCTACGTCAACCGCTTGTACGAGTAAGCAGACCGGGAGCCACGAGCATCAGTAGAAACTCGGATTAGCGTCGACAGTAACGGACAAGAAATCAAAGAATTCAATGCAGTGCTAAACATTAAGCACAACGTGCGAGCCGCGTTGCGAACCCTACGAGCAAGACGCTGCAGTGCCCACGCCCTCCAGTCTACCCTGACCACCTTCCGACGAAATATGCCTTTGTTCAGCCAACTCTTTTTTGCCATCAAAGCGCAATTGACTCGGTCGGGGCGTGGCTTCCCATCAGACCTCGCTTTAGGGACACGCGTGTAAGTTAGATGAGCTTCGAGTACCCGCTTACGACGGCTGCAGGTTTTGATGGATGTAGGTACATATCCGCTCTTCTTACAGTCTGCTTTCTTCTCAAGCTGAACGCGAGGCTGCATATAATCTGTCATCGTATACGTCATCACTGCGTCGTGTGTCGATCTCCATCCTCATCCACCTTTTGCCATCGCCATCGATGGCGCAGATGTCAAGCGTGTTGGTGGTGGCAGAGCCACAAACTGTATGGATCTCTCGGGCATGATACTACTCCAACGCCAGTTGGACACAGCTAATGACTGTGACTCATCTCGCGGAGAGGTCCCATATGTGCGTTGAACGTCTGGCACTCTAACCTGAACGTTCCTACCGCTGCGCGCAATCATCGAAATTCCAACAGTGCTCGGTGCACCGACAAGTGTCCTTTCTGCTTTGCAAGCCGAAAAATCGGAGGACAGTCGGTGCACCATCTCTTCCGAAATCAAGTTTACACTGCAAAGCAAGATCTCTCCACAACATTTTCGGAGGATGGTGCGGTGCCAACTTAAACGAACTACAGAAACCAGGCTATTGAATCTGTCCTGCTCTATTTTGGAACCCGGGTTGCAAGCGCAAAACACCCTAAACTGTGGATTGTATGGCTCGGACCCAACCCCATCGTCTTCTGCTGATTACTCCCTGTGATGTAGACGTGTTGTACCCACCGCGGAAACACACTTCATGTGAAGCTGTGCCAAATGGAAGAGAAATTTTCCAAATGCCTCTCTGATCGATCGCGTCGTAACGCTGACCGTTACTGCGATGCGTATGCCACGCAGCGAACTTCCTCCGACCAGCTTCGGAGATGTGTTGCTCGCCCACCATCTGGAATGTATAAAAGGCATTAGTGTCGATGATGATGCCCCATCTGCTGGACCCAAGATGTACATTCCCGAAATCCCGGAAACGGTTCAGCTTCAGGATCGCTCGTTCGCTACGGATTCATCCCCACTCTCCAATGCAACGTTCATGCTGAATACCATGGGGGTTTCGGGCCTTATGGGTGGAGACGAAGCGATCTCCACGGTGGCGTTGGCCCAAATTTACAACAAAAGGAAATGGTTGGGCTGGTACAACACTCCAGGTCGGAATATCCCTCTCTTATCGACGCCATTAACCTTAGCGATCCTTCCGCAGGCTCGTACATCATGGGAAAACGCTTTCAACGCCTCGCACGTTCAGTCATCTCTGATTCACACGTCGATCCGGGATCGGGTGCCAGTTTTGGAACGGTCCACATCGACCCCGCCCTGCTACTTCAACATGATGGCTGGTCCAAGGGACCCGCATTCAAAGGAATCTACTCTGGAACCTCCATGCCCGAAACTGGTGCTTTAGCATCCTTCCTTATGAAAAAATGTATCAGGATGCCTGGTAGCAAGGTCGAAGGCAGGAAGACGCAACCCGTGAACGTCACCATCGTCGAACTTGAGCCGAATCCTAATCTTCAATCACAAATGAGGTTTCATCATTCATCACCTACCCTCGCCATCATACCCATCGCCGTTAGCCTGGCCACATGCGCTATATGTGGCTTGTACGGCGAGTGGTATGCATTCTCCATGATCCTTCTTGGGATTCTTGCTCGAGGGTTGACCTGCGCATTCATGGGTTCTGGAAACCTCGTTTTCCACCATCCCAAGCCTGCAGATGGTTCTCCACCTGGCGACGGCATCTTGGGCTGCGATCATGAATTGGTTCTGTTGAAAGGACACGAGAAGGTTGTCAACGCTATCACACGTGGAAGGTTTTTCTTCTCCTTCCAGTCGAAGTATGCTTGCCGCATTGTCGAGATGTGCTCCTTCCTCCTCATAGCCCAAGCGATCGCACAGTTGATCTGTGTCCCCCAGAGCAATCTCTTTGGCCAGTTGATGTTTGTTATATCTATCGCCGCCTCTTGGGCGTATAACTTGTGGTTCCTGTCTCACGACAAGGTAGGAGTTCGGGAGGAGATTTTTCGTAGCGTTCTAGGTTCGCCGAAGCTTAACAAATTCGTTTTTCCAAATCGCTCCAGTGCAATCGTATCGCTCCTTCTCTTCTCCAGTGATAAGGAGGGGCTCCCTGGTGATCCGAAGAAACTGAAAAAGATAATGGATGGTTTCCTACCGTCGGGTGCTTTGGTATGGGAGATCTGGAAAGGAATTATTATCGAGCACCTGACAAATGGACGACCGCTCCACTTTGACGAAACGCATTGGAATCACCCAGACTTGCCCTCGCAAACCGATAGGTTGTTATTGCAGACCTTGTTGAAAGATGCTGAAATGGCTTCCACCGCTTTCAGCAGCAACGAATGACATCGTAGATTCCGTTTCTATTGTTATCTTATTATACCTGCACTCTTCTATTTATTCCAGATTCCCCCGCATACAGCATTGGTTTCTACATGTGTTTCTATCCTATATTCCGGTACCCTTGGGTCTTGATGTTTATGGCTGGCTAAATATCGCTGTTGACACTAATTTATTGGCATAAATGTCTGTCGAGAGATCTGATTAAACTAAGGTCATCACTGTATCATTGATCTTGTAAGCATTCTATGTACGCGTAGAAAGGTGGATGTGGTGCGAAATGTACATATCCTGTGCGCCCCTCGTGGACGCTATACAGTCACCCTGACGCGACCGAAAATGGCGGGATCGGAGGTACCTCGCGGTTTCCAATTCTGAAAGCTCCGACACACTCAGAAAATACGGCCACCGACCACGTGCACATGCTCACAGTGCTTCACGCAGGGCGTGCAGGGCTGTGGGTCGTTGCACATGGACTTAGCGTTACTGTTCCGCATTGCATGTAAGGCAAGGTACCAAGGTGTCGTACTACCATGTTCACCCGCGAAGATCACAGCAGGCACTCGCAAGTCGACATACTGAGAGCCATGTAAAGGCGTGAACCAAGAGGCGAAACATATGTATCTGGAAAGGAGACGTACGGAAATTCCAGAATTTCAGCTAAGGTGACAATCGTTGCACACTTGTTCCTACTTTTCCGAAATACATACACCTTCCAGCTACCGTTCATCGCCACCAGTATGCCACCTCGGATGGAGAATGTACAGTTCTGTTGCTACATAAGACCACGAGGTTTTGTACATGTCCGCTTGTCCTTGCTGCGGGAGAGCTGAGAGAGATGGTATCTTCTACAGATGCCGCCGCAGGCTCCGATGACGTTTGTATCTGTTCATCTATCCTGTCAGAATGCAGGTGGTAGTTGCGTATCTATTTTAGCTCATGGAAGGGCATGTGCCTACCTTACACCGACTGTTCCTTATCGATGAGTAGTCATTCTGTCGCACGCGATGCGTGAGCCAGTGATCCAGAATCAGATTGCGAGTACGCGCTTGTAGCGCAAATCTCACTAGTTTAGGAAATGGAAGTTTATAAAATGGTAGCAGTACAATACCATGACGACTGCATCGCCTGTCCTGCGCTGGTCTTGTCCTGTACATACGTGACGGCACGTCAAGCCAGTTGACGACATAGTGCCCACCCAGAAAACACTCCACACGAAATCTGCTGATGACTTGAATATCCTTCGCCTTCGTCTCCGAAGGCTTCCGGCCTGTTTTATCGCGTTCGTATTGTGCACTGGCCAGTGTTTTATCTGGTATAAGAAATCAGTTGCGACACAAGATCCAGACCAATAGCTGAGGTGGTCACCTTCTCTCGATGACAAACCAAGCGCACAGCGAGACATGTAGATGCCCGGCAGCCACGTGTACAGAGAGCGGTTCGTTGCAGAGTTTGGACTTGGCATGTACACTCACTTCCATCCTGTATCACGTTGCTTCGAAGAGAACGTTCTCTTCGAAAAAGTCGCACCGCCACCTTTCAAAACACGTAATTCAAGAGGTACGTAGACTTCACTCTGCTGCCGCTTGCATGGTAGGCAGGCACCGGGATTCAAAGTTCCAGCCGTTCATGTGATACACAGCAACATTGGCGTAACCCAAACGGCTGAGAGTATGAAGTATAAATGAAAGTACTCAGAACATGATGGAAGCAATTAGAAGTCGACTTAAAATGAGCACTGGTATTGTCTCTTCCGCCTGCGTGTGGAGGAGGAAAACACTCTATAACAGATCTATAGACACCACCATGCTGTGTGGCGTGCGGGCAAGCGGGCCAGGACCAGGGGTGTAGAAGAGATCAAAGAATGCAGCGCAACGCCAAACACCGTAGTGTCGGTACCGCATTAACAGTGCTCTCGCCCTCCAATTCGCCCGGACACTCCCCCAAAGTCCTTCCACTGATCTTCATCATCACGAAAACGCAAATAGCCGTGACACGCGTGGTGCGCGTTGTAAGCTCGCGCGTGTGTCGTGCCTGTGGGGCGTGCGGGCGTGGGTCATGGTGGGGCTGGCCAAGTATTACCGCTCCAGCGCTCAACGTTCTCAGGCAATTCGAGCCCGATTGGTGAAAAAGATATCGTCCATCCACTGAACGTGTGGCGTTCTGGTCTGGCGTCAAATTATCCATCGCTCTAGGCGTCCGTTTAATTCCTAACAGCGTTCTGTTGGTTGCAGATATTTTTTTTGAGTCCTCGGGGCTCTGCGGTTCGGCCAATGAAATCTCCTGAACACGTGTGTCCAGCGACTTTGCTTCGAAGTTCAACCTTGGACCGCCAGGAGGATAACTGTGAGGTTGCGGAGACTCACGGCAATACAGCAAGCGAATGCGAGTTCCTCGAGGCTGGGGCGAAATCCATTCAACAATCTATGTGCAGATACCGCCGAAGTCGGCATGGCATTTCAGACTCAGAAAAAAAGAAGACAAATGTTCCATCACCTACATGTTCTGGCTATTCTTCACCGACACCTGCGCGTCCCGGAGGGAGAATGTATGGTTCTCCAGCAGAGATACTGGGTCGTTCCAAACTCATCTATCGTTGGTGTAGTGTGTAAGTCCGTTAGCTTCTGAAAGCCACGTATCGCGTGTCCCCCACAGACGGCCACAAGTTCCTATGAACGTGGGTGTCTTGTCACAAGGCACCGAGATCATCGATTCATTAATTATTATGGCCGTTACGACAGTCGCCACTGCACTTCCAATAATCACTTGGATATACGAAAAAGCATACTGGCCTACGCACGAAGTACATAGTCACCACCCGTCATTTCTAGGTTGAACCGTTGGTAATGGAACTGACCGAGTTTCCCCTGTAAACATTGCAAAGTTATGCACAGCTAGTGACTGCAGCCTAGCGACCGTACTGGAGCGATCCCGTCGGTGCACAGCTGCATTTCCGGTAACACGAACCTTTGTTTTTTCATCATCGCTGCGCCTTAATTTTCTGATCCAGTGTATGCCGGCAAATGTGTTGCCTGTGCTTCATCGTTCGGTACATAGCTTGCACGACTTTTCAGCCTGGACATCATCGTACAAATGACGAAAGGCTGTTGTGGGGGCCGTAGAAGTCATTCAGTGGGCTGTTCGACTTCGAACATTGCGAGATTGTACGCTTAGGAGACAGCTGAGAGTGTCGAATTTTGCGTCTGTAAAGAGGGTCACAAGTACGAATCAAAAAATCGCGAACACTCGTCATCCCAAAAAAGAAGTCACTCTATGACGCAAAATGTATACGCCAACATCCACGCAGACCGCTCGTGCAAGCAAACAGGCTGGGGGCCATGACGTTGGCAAATATCTAGAGTAGCGCCGGTGGTGTTGGGAAGGTCCGAGATCAAGAAATCCAGTGCAGCGCCAAACACTGAGGACAACACGCGTGTCGCGTTGCAAGCCCTGCAAAAAGACGTTGCAGTGCCTATTCCCTCCAGTTTACCCCAACCACCCTCTGATAAAACACGCCTTTTTCAGTTAATTTGTTCTGCCGCTAGGGCGCAATTGACTCGGACGAAGTATGTGGGCTCCCATCAGACCATGGGGCCTACTGATGCGTCCTCGCATTAGAGCGCATGGGCGGCTAGACGAGTGCCAGCAGCCAGCTTACGACGGCTGCAAGTTCTGACGTATGTAGGTATGTAGCTTCACTTCTAAAAGCTTGCTTTCTTATCGAGTCGCACGTGGGACCAGTGCATATCAGTCATCGCATCCTCGTATATCATCACTGCATTATGTGTCGATCTCCATCTCCGTCGCCATGAATGACGCAGGTGTCAAACATGCCAGTGGTGGCAGAGAGCTGCAAGGTTTATGGATCTCCCAGTCGTGATACTACTCCAATGTTAACAGCCAATGAATGCGACCCTTCCGGAGGAGAGGCCCCATACGCGTGTTGAACGTCCGGCATCATGACCTGAAAGTGCTTACCACTACGCGCGATCCTCGAAATCCCAAAAGTAATCGGTACACCGACAAATGTCTTTTTTGGAGTTCATCCAGGAAAAGGTTTTTTTGTCGGCACTGCACCGCCCTCCGAAATTGTGGTGGACGGATTTTGCTCCGAAGTGTAAACTTGACCAGAAGTAGTGGCTACGGAAGGGGTGGTTCACTGACTGTCCTTCGAGGCCTGCAAAGGACAAACTCGGCCATCGCATCTGTTCTGCCTCGTCTTGGAACTTGGGTTGCAAGCGCAAACACTACAAGCCGTGGATCATATGGCCTATACCTCACTCCATCTACTACTGATTACTCCACGTGACATAGGCGTATGGTGCCTACCGCAGCGGCATGCTTCATGTGAAGCTGTGCCAGGTGGAAGAGAAATTTCCGTGCGCCTCGCTAATCTATCGCGCTGCAACGTTGACTGTTACCGCGATGTGTTCAATATGCAGCAAACTTCCTGCGACCGGCTTCGGAAATGTGGTGTTTTTTTCACCATCTGGGGTGTATAAAAGACTTCGTTGTCGACCATATGTAGTGCCCCACTTACTGATTCCAAGATGTACATTCCCAGCATCCCAGAAGCAGTTCAGCTTCATGGCCGCTCACTCGCTATGGATTCCTCCCCACTCTCCAGTGCGACGTTCATGCTGAATAGCTCAGGTATTGCGGGCCTTTTAGGTGGAGAAGAAACGTTGTCCACAGTGGCGTTGGCCCAAATTTACGATGGAAGGAAATGGTTGGGCTGGTATAACACTCCAGGTCGGAATGTCGCTCTCCTATCGGCGTCAATAACTTACCGATGCTTCCGCAGGCTCGTACACTATTGGAAAACATTTTCGACACCTGGCACGTTCAGTCATCTCTGATTTGCACGCCAACTCAGGACCGGGTACCGAGTCTGGAATGGTGCATGTCGATCTCGCCCTATTACTTCGGCGTAACAGCTGGTTCAAGGGACCCGCATTCAAAGGAATCTACTCTGGGACCTCCTTGCACGAAACCGGTCCTTTAGCATCTCTTCTTATGAAGAAATATACCAGGATGTCTGGCACCCTGATCGAGGGTAGGACGACACAACCTGTGAACGTCACCATCGCCAAACTCGAGCAGAATCCTGGTCTTCAACCACAGATGAAGTTTGACCATCCCGCACCTATCTGCGCCATTATACCCATTTCTGTTAGCCTGGCCACCTGTGGCATATGTGGCTTGTATTGCGAGTGGTATGCATTCTCCATGATCCTTCTTGGGATTCTTGCCAGGGGATTGACCTGTGTCTTCGTTGGCTCCGGAGAACTCGTTTTCGATCATCCCGAGTCTACGGTCGGCTCTCCCCCTGGTGACGGCATCCTGGGCTGCGATCATGAACTGGTTCTATTGAAAGGCAGCGAGAACGTTGTTAATGCTATCACACGTGGAAGGCTTATCTTCCACTTCCGGTCGAAGCGCGCTTGCCACATGGTCGAACTGTGCTCGTTCTTCCTTATAACCCAAGCGATCGCGCAGTTGATCTGCGTCCCCCAGAGCAGTCTCTTTGGCCAGCTGATGTTTGTTTTTTCCATCGTAACCTCTTGGGTGTATAGCTTGTGGTTCCTGTCTTACAAGAAGGTAGAAGTCCGGGAGGAGTTTCTTCGCAGTGTTCTGGGTTCCCCCAAGCTGGAAAAATTTGTTTTTCCGAATCGCTCCAGCGCGATCGTATCGCTTCTTCTCTTCTCCGGCGAGAACGAGAAGCTTTCCGGTGATTCGAAGAAACTGAAGGAGATAATGGATGGTTTCCTGCCGTCGGGCACACTGGTGTGGGAGATCTGGAAGGGGATTGTTATCGAACACCTCACAAATGGAAAGCCGCTCTGCTTTGATGATACATACTGGAATCATCAGAACCTGCCCTCAGAACCCGACAGGTCATTATTGAGGACCTTACTGAAAGATGCTGAGACGGCTTACGCCGCTTATGGGAACAACCGGTGATGTCATCAGTGGGGTTGCTGTTATCATATTCAACGTATTATACCTACACCTTCTATTTATTCTAGTTGTCCCCACATACAGCATTGGTTTCTGTGTATGCTACTACCTATAGTCTAGTGCCCTAAACGTTTATGACTATTTAATATTGCTTTTGACGTTGTAATCTACTGCCATGAACGTCTGTCGAGATGCTGGTGGAGGCCCGATCGAGTCCCAAGCCATCACTGTAACACTAGTCTTGTAATGACTCCGTGTATGCGTGGACAAGCGCACAACGGAGCGGAATGTAAGCTTTCTGAGCACTCTTCGTGGCCACGATGTACCGCGGGATTTCCAATTCCGAAAACCCCACGCACCCAATCTGACACTCAGAAAATACATCCATCGACCACGTGCACATGGCAGTGGTTCACACAAGGTGGGGTATTGATCGTTGCACCTATACTTAGCGTTGCCGTTCTGCATTAAATGTAAGAGCGTAATGACCAAGGTACAGGAGTGAACTGGGAGATGAGCCATACACACGTAAGTTCCAAATTTTCAGGTAGATCACAGTCAAAGAACCCGCTGCGCCACGAGATACCAATGGTGTGCTACAAACCCGACGAGAGTGACACTTGTTCATGCTTTTTCGAAAGTACACTCCTCGGCTAGTGTTCATCGACGCCAGTGTGTCTCGGATGGAGAACGTACAGTTCTGCTGCTGCATAAAACCACAGGGTTTTGCGCAACCCCATCTGTTCCTACTGTGGGAGAGTTGGGAGGGGTGGGTGGCATATCCCCTGCAGATGAGTCGCCGTAAACTCTGATGACGTCGGTATCTATTCATATCGGGCCTGCTGGCAGTGGTCATGTACCTATTTTGACTGATGGAAGGGAATCTACCCACATTACACCGACCCTCCTTGTCAACATAGTGACTCTATTGTGTGTAATGCAATGGCCGGTGGTCCAGAATCAGATTACGAGTATGTGTTTGAAGTGCAGATCTTGCTGGTCTAGGAAATGTCAGTTCATAGAAAGGCAGCGGTAGTACCATGCCAACTCATTTTCCGGAATAAACCGACTTAGTGTGAGGCGGCGCCTTGTTGAACATCTTTCGCTATCTTCCCACGCTTCTGGGCTGTTTTACCGCATTCCGCAGCGTTCATGTTTTTCTCTGGTATAAGAGATGGCGACAGAGGGTCCAAGTCAGTGGGTCGTTCTCTCGATGACAGACCAGGCGCATGAGACATGTAGGGGCATGACGACCACATGCAAGTGGAACAGTTGTTCACTGCAGTGTTCGAACTTGGCAACATGTGCACTCCACTCCATCCGGAGAACATTGTCTTCGAAGAGGTCGCACTGCCTCCTTCCAACCGACGCAATTCCACAGGTACATAGACTTCTCTCCGCCGCCGCTTGGTCAGCAGGCACCATGCGATGCACAGCAGTATTGGCACCCCCAGGCGTAATATATATAGATGTTTGAGAATATAAAGTATAAAATTAAAGTCCTCAGAGGATGACGGAAGTAATTAGAAGTGGGTTTAATGTCCACAGTGTCGTCTCGTTCCGCCTGCGCGTGGAGACGAAAACGCGCCACGACGGATATGAACACAAATTCATGCTGTGTATGCGGGCGAGCAGACTAGGAGCACTGAGGGGCATGGAGGTCAAGGAGTCCGGTGCAGCGCCAATCACCGCATTGTCGGTGCCACATTAAGAGTGCTCCCCCCCCTCCAAGTTACCCTGACCACCACCACGAAAATGAGAATAGCTCGTGACACATGAGGTACATGTTGTAAGCCTGCAGGCTTGTGCACGTGTCGTGCCTGCAGGACGTGTGTGCGTAGATTATGGTGCCGTTCAAATATTACCACCCAAGCGCTCAACGTTCTTGGCCGATTCCAACCCAGTTGGCAAAAAAAGGCATCGTCCATTCGCTGAACATCTGACGTTTCGAACTGGAGTCAAATTGCCACCACTCTACACGTCCGTTAGTTCTTAGCAGTGTTCTGCTGGCTCCAAACATTTTCAACACCCTCCGGGATCTGCGGTTCATCCAGTAAAATTCTTTGAACACGTGTTCGCCGACTTTGTCTTGAAGTTTAATCCTGGACCGTCATGACGACAACTGCGGGGTTGCGGTGACACACGGCGATACAGCAAATAAATGCGAGTCCCTCGAGATTAAGGTGAGTCACTAAATTAATTTGACAATCTGAGTGCAGCTGCCGCTAAGGTCGACGCTGTACCTCAGACGTAGAGAAGAAAAGAAAAGGAAGCGATTGTTCCATAACCCCCGAAAAGGTTTCTGAGTCCCTTTATTACCACCAACGCGTCTCGGAGGGAGAATGGATACAGTAGTTCTCCAGCGGAACTACTAAGCCGTTCCGAGCCCGTCTGTAGGTGCTGTGGTGTGTAAGTCCGTTAGTTGCTGGAAGCCACCTATCGTGTGTCCCTGGCCGCAAGCTCCTATGAACGTGCGTATCTTGCCACAAGGCACCGAGATCATTCATTCATTCATCGTTATGACCACTGCGGCGGTCGTTGCTGCACTCCCAATGATCACTTGGACACACTACAAGGATGCTGGCCCACGCACGAAGTACATGGTCATTTCTAGGTTGACCCATCCGTTGGTAGCGGAATTGATCGAGTTGACTCTAAGTCTGCATACACTACAACGTTAGACACAGCTAGTGACCGCAGCCTAGCTACCATACTGGAGCGATCCCGTGGGCGTCCCAGATTTCTGGAAACGCGACCGGTTTCTGTTCAACACCACTGCGGCTGAGCCCCCTTAATATCTGATCCGGTGCAGACCGGGAAATGTATGATTTGAATTTCATCGTTCGGCACATAGCTTGCACGACCATACAGCCTGGGCATGGTACAGATAACGAGAGGCTGTTGTAAGGACCGTAGCAAGTGGACGTGTTTGACTTCGAACGCTGAGAGAGTATACATTCAGGAAGAAGGGAGCGGCGATGCTCGCGTCTCCACAAAAGGGTTGGCGCGGGGTCACCGGGAAAAATCAGAATTACGAACGCTCATCGTCCTAAACAAAACTCACTCCATGACGGATATGTGCACGCCAACATCCATGCAGACCGCCCGTGCAAGCAAACAGGCCGGAAGCCACGACATTGGCAGAATTAGAGTGGCGCTGGTGGTAATGGAAAGAGATCAAGGAAAAAGAAAACAGTGCAGCGCCTAACACTGAGGAGCATCACGCGCACGCGTGTCGCATTGCAAAACCCTACGGAAGAGGCGCTGCAGTGCCTACACCCTCCAGTTTACCCAGACCACCTTCCGACGAAACACGCCTCGCCCATTTGTCTCTTCGCCACCAAAGTGCAGTTGACTCGGTCTGGGTATGTGGGCTCCCATCAGACCCTGCAGCCTATTCATGCATCCTCGCTTTAGAGTGCAGGTGTGGGCCAGATGAGTGCAGGGCGCCCGCCTATGATGGCTGCGAGTTTTGATGAATGTAGGTAAATAATCATTCTTCCAACAGTTCGCTTTCTTATCGACTTGCACGTGGGACTGTATATCAGTCATCGCATCGTTGTATGTCGTCATTACGCTGCGCGTCAACGTTACCGAACTCCATCTCCGTCGCACCTTTTCGATTGCCATTAAAGAGGCGGATTTCAAGCGTGTCTGTGGTGGCAAACAGCCACAAGCTGTACGGATTTCGCAGCCAAGATACTACTCCAATGCTGATTGGGCACAGCACAGCCAATGACTACGACTCGTCCGGTGGAAAAGTCCTAGACGTGTGTTGAGCGTCTGGCATCCCGGCCTGAACATGCCTACTGCTTCGCGCGATCGTTGCGATTCCAGCAGTGATCAGTACACTGACAAATGCCTGTTTTGCCCTTCATCCAGGAAAAGGTTTTTCGTTGGCACCACACCACCCTCCGAAAATGTGGCGGATAGGTTTTGTTTTGAAGTGTAAACTTGACCGGAAATGGTGACTACGGAAGAGATGGTTCACTGACTGTCCTTTGATTTCTCGGCCTGCAAAGGACAAACTAGGCTATCGCATCTGTTCTACTCAACCTTGATATTTGGATTGCAAGCGCGAAACACCCTAAGCCGCGGCTGATATGGTCCGTACCCCGATCACTTCGTCTGTTACTTATTACTTCATGTGACATAGGCGTATTTTGCCTACCACAGAAGCACGCTTCATGTGAAGCTGTGGGAACTGGAAGAGGACCTTTCTTACGCCTGTCTGATCGATCGTGGTGTAACGTTGGCTGTAACCGCGACGCGTTTAACATGCAGCGAACTTCCTGCAGCCAACGTCGGAAATGTGCTGCTCGTTCACCACCTGGAATATATAAAGACCTTGGCGTCGACAATAATACCCCATCTGCTGACTCTAACATGTACATCCCTGAAATCCCAGAAGCGGTTCAATTCCAGAGTCGCTCGCTCGCTACGGACTCACCCCCGCTCTCCACTACAACGTTCATGCTGAATAGCTCGGGCATTGCGGGCCTTTTAGGCGGAGAAGAAGCGTTGTCTACAGTGGCATTAGCCCAAATCTACAATAGAAGGAAGTGGTTGGGCTGGTATAACACTCCAGGTCGGAATATCACTCTTATATCAGCAGCAATAACTCAGTGATGCTTCCTCAGGCTCGTACACCATTGGAAAACACTTTCGACGTTTGGCACGTTCAGTCACCTCTGATTCACGTGTCAGCCCAGGCTCAGGTACCAGATCTGGAATGGTGCACGTTGATCCTGCCCTGCTGCTTCAACATGACGGCTGGTCCAGTGGTCCCGTATTTAAAGGAGTCTACTCTGGAACCTCCTTACACGAAACCGGTCCTTTAGCATCTCTTCTTATGAAGAAATATACCAGGGTGTCTGGCACCATTGTTGATGGGAGGGCGACGCAACCTGTGAACGTCACCATTGTCAAACTCGAGCAGAATCTTCAACCAGAGACAAAGTTCCAGCTTACCCCACCTCTCTGCGCCGTCATACCTATCGCCGTCAGCCTGACCACATGTACTATATGTGGCTTGTACTGCGAGTGGTATGCATTCTCCATGATCCTTCTCGGGATCCTTGCCAGGGGGCTGACCTGCGTCTTCATCGGCTCCGGAGAACTCGTTTTTGACCACCCCAAGCCATCCGAGGGCTCTCCCCCTGGTGACGGCATCCTGGGCTGCGACCATGAGTTAGTTTTGTTGAAAGGTCACGAAAACGTTGTTAACGCTGTCACACGTGGAAGGTTTTTCTTCCACTTTCGGTCGAAGCACGCTTGCCACATGGTTGAACTGTGCTCGTTCCTCCTTTTCGCCCAAGCGATTGCGCAGTTGATCTGTGTTCCGCAGAGCAATCTCTTTGGCCAGTTGATGTTCGTTTTTTCCATCGCCATTTCTTGGGTCTATAACTTGTGGTTCCTGTCCTACGACAAGGTGGAAGTCCGGGAGGAGATCTTTCGCAGTGTTCTAGGTTCACCCAAACTCAAAAAACTCATTTTTCCCAACCGCTGCAGTGCGATAGTATCGCTTCTTCTCTTCTCTGGCGATGACAAGAGGTTTTCTGGCGATCCGGAGAAATTGAAAGAGATAATGGATGGTCTCCTGCCGTCGGGTGCTTTGGTGTGGGAGATATGGAAAGGGATTGTTATTGAGCACCTAAGAAATGGACAGCCGCTTCGCTTCGACGATACACACTGGAATCATCAGGACTTGCCCTCGGACTCCGACAGGTCGCTGTTGTGGACCTTGCTGAAAGATGCCGAAGCAGCTTATGCTGCTTTCGAAAGCAACCGGTGATATCATGGGTTCGGTTGTTATTATCACCGCGTTATGCCTGTACTCTTTTATCTATTCCAGATTTTCTCACATACAGCACTGGTTTCTAGCATATACTTCTTCCCTATAGTTCGTAGTACCCTTGACGTTCATGGCTATTTAATATTGCATCTGACATTGTACTTTACTTGCATAAACGTCTGCTGAGAGGAAAGTGGAGGTCTGATTGAGTCCAAAGGCATCACTGTGACATTAATCTCGTAGGCATTCTTTGTGTGCATGAAGAGGTGTACGCAGTGCGAAATGTAAACCTCCCGAGCACTCCTCACGGACACCAATGCAGTCACCCTGGCACGCGCGAAAATGGTGAGACGTACCTCACGATTTCCAACTCCTGAGGCCCCACGCGGCCGATCCAACACACTCACAAAATACATTCACCAAACACGTGCACAACATCTGTCGCGTGGGTACAGGGCGGGGTTTCTGGTCGTTGCACGTGTACTTCTTAGTGTTACCGTTCTCCTGTGAATATAAAGATGTAATTGCCAAGGTACCAAGGTGTTAGCACACCACGCCGCCCGCCCGTGAGGACCCCGGCAGGCATGCGAAAGCCGACGCACGGAGAGCCGCGCACAAGAGCGAGCCGGGAGACAAGACACACGTATCTGGAAAGGAGACGTACATAAAGTTTCAGGCGAGATCATGATCAAAAAATCCACTGCGCCCGAAACACCAATGTTGCGCTGCGCTACAAAGCCAACGAAACACTTGTTCATGCTTTTGTGAAAGTACGCTTTCTGGCCACCGTCCATCGCCAGCGATTACCAGGTGTCGGATGGAGAACGTACGGCTCTGTTGCTGCATAAGACCACTGAGTTTTGCGCATGCTCGCCTGTCCTTGTCGTCGAGCGGCAGCGTATCGTTTGTGCAGATGCCGCTGTAGACTCTGATGACGTCAAGTATCTGTTCATCCAGCCTGACAGAACGTATCGAACCTGCGGGTGACGGGCATGTACTTGTTTTGGCCCACAGAAGGGAATTTACCCGCGGTGCACCGACTACTCCTTGTCAACATAGTTGCTCTACTGTATGCAATGCATTGGCCGGTGGTCCAGAATCAGATTGCAAGTACGTGCTTGTATTGCGATCTCGTTGGTCTAGGAAATGGCAGTTAAGTCACGTTAAAGTTGAAAGGCAGCAGTAGTACCATGTCAACTGCATCGCTTGTCCTTTACTGGTCTCCTCCTGTACGTCAGACCGGTTGACGACAATGTCCATCCGAAAAATACTCTGTGCCAAATCTGTCTATGACGTCTTGAATATCTTTCAACATCGTCTCGGACTTTGGGGCTGTTTTATCGCATTCCGCAGGGTGCAACAAATGTTTTCTTCGGTGTAAAAGACGGCGATACAGGATCCAAACCGGACGCATGAGGCACGTAGATGCAATATGGCGACCACGTGTGGAGAGAAGGGTTTATTACAGTATTCGAACTTGGCATATACATTCCAGTCCATCCTGTGTCACGCTGTTTCGAAGAACGTTCCACTCAAAGAAGCCACGCCGCCTCCCTTTCAACACACAATTCGAGAGGCACATGAACTTCTCACACCACCCAAATTTACCCCGATCACTTCCGAAAAGCTTCCATTATTACCTGCTTCGCCGCCAAAAACGCAAATAGCTTGCGACTCATGGAAGGTCTGGTCGGTCGCCACGCGAACCAGCTTGCGTGGGCATGGTGATGACGACGACGGATGTTAGAGCACACCGCTGTGCGCGTGTCCGTGTGTCAGCACTGTACGGCGTGTTTTGTGCGCCTGGATGAGTTGTGTGCTCATCTATGACGGTGTACGCAAAAGCAGTGATCTACTCTTGTGATCGATCCGGAGATGAAACATACTGACAGCATAACATTGGCACAGCTGACGAAGTACTGCTTAACGTTATTGGACGAACTCCAGTGCCATGGTTGAAAGGTACAATACCCGGGTTGAGTATTCTGGCGTTCTCGACTGGTTTTTGTTCACCACTCAACAGTCTCGTCCGGCCAGCTGCAATTATCACCGGACAAGGTGTCATTCGGCAGGATTTCTTGAATACGTGTTCAGCGACTTTCCACTTGCTTCGAAGTTTAGTCTCAGACCGTCTGGCCGACGATCACGGGATACATGGACCCACAACAACACAGCAAGCCAAAGTGGGGTTCCTCGAAATTAAGATGAGTCACCGAGGACATTTGACAATCCATGTGCGGAAATGTGGTTCCGATAGAACCTACCGGTGTGTCGTACTCCATATAGTAGCACGTCTCATATCCTTGCCCGTGCGCCGCCACACATTCATCGGAAGATGCGTTGACTGGGAGAGGTGCTGTCAGCCGCAAACATAGCGAGGGAAATCGGGACGAATGGAGCAGCCAGTGCAACGCAGATGCCGCTGTCATCGACATCGCGTTTCAACCAAACGAAGGAAATAATGTTCGATTATCCTGACAAGGATTTGGAGACCATATCTCCCAGTTACTTTTCGTCGCAAGGGGAGAACGTGTGGCTCTCCAGCAGAGCTACTAGGCTTTTCATTTGCATCTGTCATTACTATGGGGTGTGAGCCTACTATCATGGCTGTAGAAAGACACGTTACGCATGTCCTCCACAAATAATCATAAGCTCCGACAAGTCAGGAAGTGCCGAGGTCATGGGTTTGTTCATCGTTACGGCTGCTGCGAAGCTCATCGCTGCGCTCCTATCGATAACCTGGACGTTAAAGGCATACACACACAAAAGGCATGCGCTCGTCACATACATGGTAACAACCTATCATTTATAGATCGAGCCATCCGTTAGTGGAGAAGCTGATCGAGTACTGTAAACATTGCAACGATAGACGCAGCTAGTGGCCGCAACCCAGCTACCATACCGGAGCGACTCTGGATCGGTGTGTTGAATGTCTGGCAGCACGAACCTGTTTGTCCACCACCACCGCGAACTACTTGCTGAAATCCTAATGTCCGTTCCATTGGGGACGGGTAAGTATTTGACCTGTGTTTCATCGTCGGTTAATTAGCTTGAAAGGTTGTGCAACTCAAACATCGTTCAGACGACAAGGGGTTGTCGCAGGGACCACAGCAAATGTATATGTTTGACTTCGAATGCTGCAGGATTATTGTTCAGGAGAAAGGCGATGTTGGTTTCCCGCCTGTACAATTAAGGAGCGTCACGGGGTCACAAGAAAAGAGCACAAACACGAAGTGTCACAATAGATGTCACGCTCAGCTGCTCATGGACTCTGCAGTGACTATGATACGCCGGATATGTGTACGCCAGCATGCCAACCGTTGGCACAAACACGCAGGCTGGGAGAAGCGATGTCAGAATGATTTCAAAGGGTAAGTGATCGAGAAATTTTTCTCACTCCAAACACTGTGCTATTCGCGTCGCACTGCAAACTTGACGAAAAAGAAGTTGCAGTGGCTTACACCCCCCGGTCTGCCCTGACTGCGTTCCGTCGAAGTGCGTTCTTTCAGTTAGCTTCTACTGATGCGGCCAAAATGCAGGTGACTCGGCCTGGTACGTGGGTTCCTGTCAGGCCATCCTGTACGCCTGTCCTCGCGCCGTCGCTTCAGAATGTGTGTAGTTGGACGAGTGCTGGGAGCCCGCACGCGACAGCTGCCAGTTTCGATGAATGTGGGTATTCATTCTTTTTCCTGGCCTTTCCCTTATCGAGTTGCACGTGTCACTTTCGGTGGTTGTATCATTGTACACCGTGGCTTCCTCGAGCGTTGGTATCAGACACCTCCATCGCCCATGCGCTCTCATGCTTCCTATCAGTCACACTATTGTCAAGCGTGTTTGGTGGAAAAGAGTCGCAAGCTGTATAAGATCTCTCGCTTGAGATATTACTCCGATGTAGTTGGAGACAGCCAGTGGCTCGGACTCAATTGGCGGAGGGGTCTCATCCGTACGTCGAATGTCTGGGATTCCAATCTATTCTTTTTTACCGCTGCGCACGATCACCGAAGTTCTAGTAACGTTCGGTACACTGCCAGCTGCCTCTGCTTTATCGACGGTTCCTAACGGTCGGGAGCAGGTTTTCATCCGGCACCGCACCGTCACGTGGCGTTCACTTCGAAGTGTAAATTGACCGTATCAGGGTAACAATATGGTAGTTGCGGTGACTCACTGCCATATAGCAAACTTATTCATTTTCCTTGAAAACTGGCCTAGTTACCACATGTATCTGGCGATCTCAGAGGTAATGGTGACTATGGAAGGGATCATGTGCCGTCTTTCCTCCAAATTCCCGGTCTGCACAGGAGAAACTGGGCTACGGCGTCTGTTCTGGAACTCGGTCAGCAAGTGCGACTTGTGGCTTACGCACCCTGGACCCCGACCACTTGCCCTCTGCGCATTATTCCCTGTGATATAGGAATGTTATACCATCCAAAGAACCACACTTATCCAAAGCCGTGCACACTGGAGGATATGTACGCCTCATTGATCGATCGCGATGGAACGTTGACCATTACCACAATGGACCACCCGCAGTCAACTCCTGGCCAACCGGCTTCGCGAATGTGTGGCTCGTTCACCGTCTTGGGTGTGTATAAGGGACCTGCGTCTATGGTGATTCCCCATCTTCCGACTTGAACATGTTCATTCGTCCTGACGTCTTAGATACGGTTGAGTTTCAGACTCGGTCACTGGTTACGGATCCATCCCCGCTCGTTAACACAAAGTTCGTTCTAGATACCGCTAGTGTTGCGGGCCTGTTAGGTGGGGAAGAAGCGATGTCCACAGTGGCCCTGGCCCAGATCTATGACAGAAGAAAATGGTTGGGCTGGTACAACACTCCAGGTTGGAGTACTGCTCTCCTGTTGGCGGACGTGACTTAAGGACGTTTCCACAGGCTCATACATCATCGGGAAACGCTTTCGACGCCTCGCACACTCAATCGTCCCTGATTCGCAAGTCAATCCCGGCTCGGGCACCAGGTCGGAGAGGGTGCACGTTGACCCCGCCCTGTTGCTACAGCATGATGGCTGGTCCAAGGGACCCGTATTCAAAGGAATCTACTCCGGGACCGCCTTACATGAAACTGGTCCCTTAGCATCTGATCTCATGAAAAGATGCATCAGGATGTCTGGCACTCCGGTCGAAGGCAGGACAACGCAACCTGTAAACGTTACCATCGCCAAATTCGAGCGGGATTTCCGTCCTGAATCACGGATGAAGTTTCACTATTCCCCGCCTACCCGCGCCATTATACCCATCGCCGTTAGCCTGGGCACGTGTGCCGCGTGTGGTTGGTACGGCGAGTGGTACGCATTCTCAATGATCCTTCTCGGAATCCTTGCCAGGGGACTGACCTGCGTCTTCATCGGCTCTGGAGAACTCATTTTTGACCACCCCAAGCCCGCAGAGGGCTCTCCACCTGGTGATGGCATCCTGGGCTGCGACGATGAACTGGTTTTGTTGAAAGGGAACGAGAACGTCGTCAACGCTATTACGCGCGGGAGGTTTTTCTATTCCTTCGAGTCCAAGAATGCTTGCCAGATGGTCGAACTATGTTCCTTCTTCCTCATTGCTCAAGCAATTGCACAGTTGATTCTCGTCCCCCAGAGCGATCTCTTTGGCCAGCTGATGTTTGTTCTTTCCATCGCCACTTCTTGGGTGTATAACTTGTGGCTCCTCTCTGTCGACAAGATGGAAGTTCGGAACGAGATCTTCCGCAGAGTCATAGATTCCCCCAACCTGAAAAAATCCGTTTTTCCCAATCGCTCCACTGCAATAGTATACCTTCTTCACTCGATCAATGACCAGGCGCATTCTGGTGACCCAGAGAAACTGAGACAGATCGTGGATAGCCTGCTGCCGTCGGGTTTAGTGTGGGAGATATGGAAAGGGATAGTCATCGAACACCTGACAAATGGACAACCACTCCGCTTTGATGATACTCACCGGAACCCTGTGGTTTCGCCCTCGAACGCTGAGGGTGGAAGCTCCAACACCCCTTCGGAACACAGTGGGGTATCATCGACGACCAAATTGATAGGCAACGGGGAGACATTATTATACAACCTATTGGAAGATGCTGAGACGGCCTGCGCCGCTTTCAGGGCACAAGCCGCTTCCAGGAGCAGCGAGTAATGCCACAGATTGTGTTGCTACTATCATCCTATAGACCTGCACTCTTCTATTTATTTTACATAGCTTCCCTCACATGCAGCATTTGTTTCTACGTTGTTGTCTTACAGTCCGTTACCCATGATACTCATGAACATTCAATGTGGTTTTCGACACCGATACACACTGTTGGCATAACCATCCGTCGAGATGGCAGTGGCGGTCTGATCGAGTCCAAAGGCATTAATTCTGTGAGTGTTCCATGCATGCAGGGGTGGAATGCGAAGTGTAAACTTCCTAAGCACTCCTGGTGGACACCGCAGTTACCCCATGCATGTGTAAATAGGACGAAAGATGTGCCCATATCCCCTCCGCTTCCACTTCCCCACGCCCTAAGCATCCAACCGACACCAATACATCCTTTGACGACGTGCGCACGCTTTATCGCGTTGGCAGTGGCACATTGGTCGTGTTACCGCTGTTCCTGGAAGGTAGAGCGGAATGAGCAAGGAGCATACCATTCTATTCGTTGGTGAGGAGCATGGCGGATATGTACACATCATTGTACTGAGGGCGATGCAAAGGAGTGAACTTGGAGGCAAGACGTACGTACAGTATCTGGAAAGGGGACATACATAAGTTCTAGAAAGAGATCGTGATCGAAGAATCCACTGCGCGGCGAGATACCAATGTCACCGTACAGACCCAGCGAAAAGCGTTCACGCTCCGAGCCGGCAGGATTCTCGAAAGCACACCTTCCAGCTATCCTTCACCGCCGCCAGCATATCTTAGACAAAAAACTTGCACTTCTCCATGAGATCATAAGGTTTTCCATATACTTATCTGTAGTTGCTGTGGAGTAGGTGCCAGTCGCTGAAAGTTGACCGGGTGTCTTCCACGGCTGGCTGAATACTCCGATAATCGATGACGTCCGTACCGTCCTGTCGAATGTATAAAAGCCTGCGGATGGTGATCATGTATTGCTGTGGTGTCTGTGAAGACCACAGCCGTTCATCGAAATCGCCATGGAAGTTATTTAACAGCATGCAACATGCTGGCACAAGCAACATGCATGGACCGGCCACTAGTCGGCGCCGCCGGGCCGCTCCCAGTAGCCCGACCTTCAATTGAAGGTTCGGCAATCGGAAATGTCTAGTTGTTCTGACGTGTGCTTTCTGGCTTCCTAATTGCTGTTCTACCGGCGAGAAGGGTCCTCCATCGTTGTAGAGGTGAACGGAATCCTCGTGTTCCTCGACTCATGCTGGCTTCGATGATCTACAGCTTCGGCGTCGGGAAATGACAACCGGTGCATGGCGACAACAAGAGGCTGTAGGAACTTCAATACCACAGCAAGCCGGTATGCTCTTCCCGAGTCATCCGCGAGATCGCCGGCTTCGTTGGCTGACTGACATGAAGAGTAGCGTTTGGAGGCGGCGATGCCCGCTGCGATATACAACTTCCTAACTCGCCATGTACGCCAATGAGTCCTTAGAAACGGGTTCAATTTCAGGCCCCGTTTCCTGGCAAGCCTAGTCTCACCGTGGAATTGGTGTTCCCCAACCGCCTCAGTGCAGGAGTACTCCCTCTCCTCGTCCCGAACAAGTTTGGCTTCCCGGACTTTCGAAGGCTCCGAGGTTGTTGTTCAGAGCCCCCGCGATCCGAGAAAACTACCAAGGACCATGGTCATTTTTCTGCCATCGGACTCTTAAGTGTGGAGATATGGAAGGGGACCGCTACCAAGCGTTTGAAGAGTAGGCAAGTACCCCGATTCAATGATACGCACTGAAACTACGAGGAACTGGCTTTGCAAGTGGCTGGAGGTTGTCGAAGACCCTGTTCGAGGGACGCAAAGATGCCAGCAAAGCTTATACTACCTTCGAGAGCCACCAAGCCATGACAGTCCTCCGACCGAAGGGGATGTTATTCCACAGACCACTATTTCAATGATATCTTGACCGCGATTTCCTGTGTACGCCCACCTCTATGTTTCGACTATCTTGGCGGTTCCCGACTATTTACCCCAAGACTCGGTATTCGTAATATGATCATCTAGTTCTGACCTTTAACACTGTACCCCACATGGAGAGGAACCTTGGGATTCGATGGTGAACGGTATTCGGGAAACTATTGGTGAACGTACCGCAGTAAGTACTCCTGTCGCGCCAATATACTGGAAGTCACGGGGAGCACAATATCTCCACGAGGGACTTGCAAGTTGCAGAAGCGCGAGAGACGGCAGTAGAAACTCGGATCAACGGGTCCAACATGGTTCGAGACACCATCGTCGACGGTCGCGGATGGCCCAATACCAACCTCAAAGGATGGGGCGACTCTCCACGCAACCTAATTATCCGGATTCCGAGTTCTTGTCATATACAAGGTCACTGCACTTCGGAATCTCATGGTGTATGTTACTCGACGGTTGTAGGTGTGCCTGCACGTTCACGTATATACCTTTGGTGTGCTCACAAACAGAAGTCGCCGACAGCCCTGTCTTCTTTTGTCTTCTGATAGTTCCACAGGTTGCTAGGATAGGCAACCTCACGCGATGTGAATGGACGTGACACAGGAATACTCTCCCGCTGCTTCGATTGAACATGTTTATTTCGCACTACTAAACTGTACCTAGCTGGCCAATGTTTCGAATGGAAGCGAGCTTAATTCGAGTTGAGCTCGGCTCGATGCAGCATTATTCCTACCTCGAAGATCATGCGACACGCACGTGTGTCGGTGCGGAAGTGCCCAAGCGCGAATCCCTCCGTACGTAAGTATCACAAACTTGCGTCTGCTTGACAAGATGTCGTCGCCCACTTCGGTTGACTTTGCGCGTCAGCCCGTGTTTCAGCCGCCTGTCCACCTTCTCGCTCCGAATACAAAAGGACCGCATCTTTTACCCTCATTGCTGCTCAGCCCATAGATTTCGTTAGCATTCTCCGAAACGAAGCTAGGATACTTCATATTGTGTAGATAGTAGCCACGGCCTTATCATGTATATGTGAACGGCAAGTCACATCGCAAGAAGTAGACGCACTGTTACTGCAGTCGGCGTCATGGACGAAGAGACTGTTCTAACTTCCCACATATGTGACGCCGTGATCTCCACGGGTCGAACATGCCCAATGAACGTTCCTCCTGCAGTTGATCGTCC
Organism: Pisolithus thermaeus; assembly: GCA_024663475.1. Classification (NCBI taxonomy): domain Eukaryota; kingdom Fungi; phylum Basidiomycota; class Agaricomycetes; order Boletales; family Pisolithaceae; genus Pisolithus; species Pisolithus thermaeus. Next base: position 1,020,352 of record JANFAF010000005.1, read on the forward strand.
AGCTTCGTCGAATGTCCGTTCAGCCTCGGCAAGGCACAAAAACTCTATGATGGATATGTAAAGAATCCAGTACAGGGTCAAATCATGATATCACTCGTGAAAGTGGAATGGTACTGCAACTTTTATGTAAATTTCAAGTTGTTGAGACAGCGGTCTCGACAAGCCAAGTTCATACGAAACACTAAACTACGATACCTATCGAGAAAATACAGCTACGGTGTAACCACACGCGGCCGCGCGTTACGCACGTAGCGCAGATAAGGTATCAAATAGTAGAGGCGTATAAGAAGGTAGCTACCAAAATATGAAATCTCCATGAGACGAGGAAGCCTGCTCGTCGCCCCGCACATCCGCCCGAGATCTAAGTCCACCATGCGAAGCGTTGACCATCGTGCACTTCACTGCGCCATTAGCGTCCTCATCCCGACCTATCATTTCCGTCAAATGTTTCACTACAAAAAAGTGTTCATGCTCCTGGGAAGGTTTCCAAGTGCACATCTCCCGTCACCCACTGTCGCTGCTAGTGTGTCTTGGACGGAGAGCATATGGTTTTCTATGGAATCATAAAATCACAGGATTTTATGTGCTCGACTGTCCTTGTTGTGGGGTTGCTGAGAGTTGAGAGTGACCGCGTGTCCCCCGCGGGTGGCTGCAAGCTCCGATGACGTCCGCGTCTATGTTTGCCCATCCTCTCAAAAGGTATCGAACTTGCGGGTGTTGCTATTTCGAAAATCACAACGGAAGCCGACAGCTTGCAGCGTGCTTTGTCAGGACTCGGCACTCAATAATCAGGACCTCTCCGGGTTGCGATCTTGAAGTTTGGTGGTAGGAAATGCTTTTATTATTATTATCATTTATAAATGCATTTTCTGACTTCCCAATTGCTATTCTGCTCGTGGGAGGTATCTTCCATATGGTTCATCGTGACAGACAAACGGATTCCTTCCACTCTTCAAAGGATGTTTCACATTTTCAGTATCGAAAGATAACCACAATGATGCGTTACGACAGCGAGAAGCTGTAGGAAACTCCCATACCACAGCATGCCAGTTTCGTTGGCTGGCTAGCATCAGCGGTGGCGTTTGGACGTGTAAGCATTCTTTTGACCTGCGCATGAGACGCCTAAATATTCCCACCTCGTCTACGGACACTCCGTTCCGATTTAGAGACAAATGCAAAGATTGTGAGCTTCTACTCTCGTGTGAACGCTCTGTGGCACGCCCAAAATTGTGGTTTAGGTGAGAAGTATCCTAGTTACTTGCCTTGTACCGGCTGGTCCTTGTCAACGCCGCAGGCGTGTCGTAAGAAGCTGTGTTAACGTAAGTTTACAGCCATCTTGTTGATCACGCGCAATGTGTTGGCCAATGGTTCAAATTCAGATTAAGGGCAATTTCCTTCACGTGCCCGTGATGCATTCTCGCCTTGCCAGCCAAGGTGGCACCCACTATCTCTGGCGGACAAAGTTTATAAGAACGTGGCAGCGTCAGCGGCGATGTACCACCCCCCACCCCCATCGCCATGATGCTCGCCAATGAATCCTTAGAAGCGGCTCAATTTCAGGCATGCTTATTGGCTAAAGGCTCTCCCCCGCTTGCCAATTCAGATTTCGTCTTGAACAGCACAGCTGTAGCGGGCTTACTTGGCGGAGAAGAAGCCACGTCCACAGTGGCTTTGACGCAAATATATGACAAAAGAAGATGGTTGGGCTGGTACAACTCCCCAGGTAGGAACAACCATCTACTTTACTAGACAAACGACTTAGGGATACTATGACCCCAGGCTCATATGTCATGGGGAAACACTTTCGACGCCTGGCACGTTCGGCAAAGGTGGACGTTGTATTTGACAGTGATTCAAAAGCGGGTACTGCCTCTGGGTCTGAAATGGTACACATAGACCCCAGTGTACTGTTCACCCACGAGGGTTGGTCTGGGGGACCTGCATTTAAAGGGATTTATTCCGGGTCTTCTATCCAGACTACGGGACCTTTAGCCTCTTGGCTCATGAAGAAGGCTGCCAAAAAGGACTGCGAAAAAATTGAGGGTCGGAAGACACAGCCCGTGAACGTCACCGTCGCCGTACTGGAGCGGACTGACACTCTCCGTCAAGAGATGACGTTTCACCATCGCTCGCCTCCCCTTGCCTTCGTACCCATTGTCGCCAGCCTGTCCACATGTGCTGTATGTGGGTGGTACTGCCAATGGTATGCCTTCTCGATGATCCTTGTCGGCATCCTTTCTAGGGGATTTGCTTGCCTCTTTATCGGCTCCGGGAATCTAGTTTTTGACCACCCCAAACCTGCAGAAGGCTCACCTCCTGGGGATGGTGTCTTGGGCTGTGATCAAGACCTCGTTCTATTGACAGGAGATGAATATGTCGTCAACGCTCTCACACGCGGAAGATTCTTCTTTCGCTTCCAGTCGAAGTATACTTGTCGCATGGTCGAAGGGTGTTCCATCCTACTCATCGTCCAAGCCATCGCTCAGTTGATCTTCATTCCCCAGAGCAAGCTCTTCGGCCAGCTGATGTTCGTCTCTTCTCTCGCCGTGTCTTGGATATATAACCTGTGGCTTTCCTCCCGCGACAAGGGGGAGGTTAAAGAAGCTATCTTCGAACAGGTTCTTGGCAACCCCAGCCTCACCAAGTTTGTGTTCCCTAACCGTGCCAGTGCAGTAGTATTCCTACTTCTCGTCTCAAACAACTCCAGGACCTCCAGTAACCCAAAGAAATTGAAAAAGATCATGGACTTCTTTTTGCCGTCGGACTCCGAAGTGTGGGAGATATGGAAGGAGACTATCGCTGAGCGATTGAAGAGTGGGCAAGCACTCCAGTTCAACGACACTCACTGGAACCGTGAGGAACTAACCGTGGAGGATGATCGGAAGTTGTTGAAGATCTTATTCGAGGATGCCAAAGATGCCGTGAAGGCTTATAACATGTTCAAGGCCAACGGGGCAGGAACGGTCCCCTGATTGAAGGGGAATTGTATTTCGTGGGCCACTATCTTAGTAATGTCGTGGCCAAGTGTTACTGTGATTCTCTGTATACGCGCGTCGCGTATCTCTATGTTCGACTGTCTTAGCCGTCTCTACAGACTTTCCCTAGCACTTGGTATCTACAGCATACTCCTTTAGCGTGACCCTTAACATTGCTATGTAGCCTATCTTAGTAGAACTTCTGTTTGGATTTAACGGCGAATGGGATTGCGGAAATTAGTGAAATGTACAGAGACAAAAGTTCGCCGATTTACTGAGAGTCATAGAAAGCACGACATTTCGCGAAGGACTGCAAAGTTGCAGAAGCGTAAGAGACAATAGGTTGGAGACTCAAGCTAAAGAGCTCAACATGGTTTAAGGCGGTGTCGTCATGGATAACGCTTTAAAGGAACCTCCGACTTATCTTCATAGCCATCGAAAAGAGTGTGATACAGCCAATATTGCTGTTCAGCCATCTTGTAGTCGCGTGCCAATTCCATCAACACACGGACACAGTCAACGCCACCGATTACACATGATTTGATGACCCTTCGTAAGTCCCATATCCATCCATCTTTGTATTTTTGTCTACCACCGGAAGCGCTTTCCACTAACCCGACGCTCTACGTCAGCAGCCGATGAGGGGTTAGAGTAATACAACGAGCTGAGGGTGTGTCTCAAAATTCACAGGATTGCCATTTTATTGCGTATTCCCATGGCAGTTCCGGTAGGGAAGGGACCACACTTTTCCTTTTGTTTTGAGCTGACCAACGCCGGGTTCCTTTTTACAGGCGTATACTGGTCCGTCCAGCGCGGGTTGGTCTTCGTCATATGTATCTGGCCAAGCTGTACATTGCATGGGATATACCGCTTGTGAGCGTGATAACAAGGTAAGAACTATTTGCACTCTCATATAGGCATACCATGCAGGTTGCGAAGTGCTTCCCATGCATTTCTTATACCAGTCCAACCGCAAACACCCGGGAACGTGTGTTCCAATGGAAAAGCAGCTTACGTCCACTCAGCCTTACCGCTAGAAAGGCGTTGGCTGAGATTTAAGATGAATTCATGGTCGCTTCAGCACAGCATTTGTCCTCACCGGTCCGGGAGATCCTGCGCATCCTCGCTTAAATAGTGCCAGCGTCCTTGATGATTTGTAGCTCTCTTGTGCCATCATGAGCATCGCTGCAGCCTTGGAAGCGGTTCAGGCTCAGACCAGGTCGCTGATTACATATGCACCCCCACTCGCTAATTCTAGCTTCGTCCTGCAAAGCACGAGTGTAGCGGGCCTCCTCGGTGGAGAGGAGGCAACATCTACAGTTGCCTTACCGCAGGTGTGTGACAGGAGGAGGTGGCTTGGTTGGTATAACTCCCCAGGTAGGATCATCCGCTCTCCTAGGCGAAGTGACTTATTGGAGTTCCCCAGGTTCATACGTTATGGGCAGGCGCTTTCGACGACTCGCCCACTCAGCAACTGTAGATGTCGTCTTTGACCCAGATGGCGATCATGAAGCAGGTGCTGAAGTAGTACATATCGACCCTTCCCTCCTCTTCGAGCATGATGGCTGGTCCAAGGGTCCTGTATTCAAAGGGGCTTACTCTGGCAGTTTCATCCACGAGACAGGACCTCTGGCCTCTCTTCTTGTGAAGAAATCTTCTAAATTGCGGGGTTTCACGATCAGGGGCAGGCAGTCCCAACCTGTGATCGTCACTGTCGCCTCACTCAAGCAGGTTCCTGATCTTCGAGAACGCATAACGTTCTACCCCCGTCCACCCGTATTTGCCATTATACCAATCCTTTCCAGCTTGGGAACGTGCATAGCATGTGCGTTGTACGGCCAGTGGTATGCCTTCTCCATGATCCTTCTCGGTATCCTCGCCAGGGGATTTGCTTGCGTCTTCATTGGCTCCGGGAAACTGATCTTTGACCATCCCAAGCCTGCGGAAGGCTCTCCCTCCGGTGATGGCATCCTGGGCTATGACCGTGAACTGACACTCTTGAAAGGAGAGGAGCACGTCGTAAATTCCATCACGCGGGGAAGGATGTTCTTTCGCTTCCGGTCTAAGTACGCCTGCTACATGGTCGAGTTCTGCTCCATCCTGCTCATCGTCCAAGCCATTGCACAATTGATCCTCATCCCCCAGAGCCAACTCTTTGGGCAACTTATGTTCCTCATCTCTCTTGCCATCTCTTGGACATATAACGTGTGGCTCTCGTCTGTTGACAAAAGGGAGGTTCGGAAAGAGATCTTTAGCAAAGTTCTGGGAGAGCCCAACCTCACTAAATTCACTTTTCCTAATCGGGTCAGTGCGGTGGTGTTCCTTCTCCTAGCCTTGAGCTATGATCGCCGGTCCCCCGGTAACCTGGAAAGGCTGAAGAAGATAATGGACACTCAACTGCCGACTGACGCTGATGTGTGGGAGATATGGAAAGAGACCGTAGTCAAGAAATTGAGGGATGGACAAGAACTCCAGTTCGAGGACAGTCACCACTCGGATCTATCGAAAAGCGACGAGACTTTGTTGAAGAATCTGCTCAGGGATGCTGAGTCGGCCTACGCAGCTTTCGAGGAGCACCGGGCGGAAATCGTTCCCCAAGAAGAGATGACCAAGTCAAATGGACAACCATCAAAGCCTTAATATTATCCTGCAGTTGTGACCGTAGTATATACACTATGCCACTTGGTACTACACTGGCTCTTGTCCCCGCGTCATTGTATCTACGTGTGTCCTAGAATCCGATGCCCGCATGTCATCGTGACTGATTAAGCTGATGGTACCGCGGAGGTAACCAATAAGGGATGATTCGGACTGTTACAGAGTAACGTATGCACAATTGCGCACTATGAGTTTCCTACGCATTACCCCATTAGCTAGGGGGAGTATGAGGGGTGTAATGAGAAGCGCATGGATGTCTAGCGGGGGGATGTGAAAGTACTGTCAAGGTTTAAGCAAAAAATGATAGGCTTTTCATCCCGAGAGGCCGAACTGAGCTGTGAGGGTGGGTTGAGCACCGAACAGATTAGCTGCGAGTGGACGTCGAGTTCGAGGTGTCGGTCAAACAGACGTGCCAAATTTGCTTTGGCAGGCCAGCGAGAAGGAGCGGAAGGCGGGAGCAACAGGCGACGAGGACCGGACGAGCAGTTCAGTCGAGCCTTGAGCTTGAGATCTTGAGACGCGGAAGGTTCCACAGAAAGAGAGACAGGAGGTGGCTATTTTCCCACGCTTTAGACTAAATTCAGTCTCTGTACCGTGACGGTACAGTATACCGTGTGTCTTCAGAGAATAGCTGCTGAACGTCTAACTCTGGATGTGTATTTTTGGGGTGCTGCTACAATAGCTATCTCACTTCACGGGGAAGGAGGGTGAAGGACATAACAGAATGAAAGTATGCCATTGTGGAGATCAGGCCTTGAATGACACAGGCGTGTTCAAACCCGTGGGATTCGCCGTTGACGCAAATACCTGTTCCACATCCAAGCTTTACCCTGTCCGGGGCCGGCCCTCGCCTGTTGATGCTTTACCTGGGTCCATCGTACAGCACTCGCACATTTGCGCATTCGGACCTGTCCATCTTCACCGCCCACGTAATGTGGCCTGCGGACGTTGGAAAGGCCTGGTAACAGCCCCCAAACTCGATTGCAGACCGTAGATGACAAGGATCGACGTGTAATTATGAACACAAGAAAGCAAGGCGAGAGGGCGTCGTCGGCTCACTAGGTGGATACGAATCCGGATGACGCAGCACATGGTCGTTCCTTTCCGATTACTTTGTCTATACAGGCTATGGCGGACGCACTGCTGGAGGAAGCTGGATGCAACAATACCCTCAAATAATACGTCCTTCGTGCCCTGGTGCATGCACCTATGGGAAAAAGAAGTAATGTACGAGACATGAAATAGGTTAATTGTCGCACATGGCGCCAGCAAGGTAAAGTTGAGCTGTTGCGGTGACCATGTACCACTCACCTTTCAGTTTGGCGATGGACACCACACTGCGCTCAAGTGCACGACCTCAAGACCCCATAGTGAGAAAAGGAGCTTGGAAATAGAAATAGTCACAACCGTGAGCACAAATTGTGCACGCATCGGGGGAGACGCGCACACCAATGTTATACCAGGACCTTGCAAACGAGCGAACATAGAGATAACGGTTCTGCAGAGGCAGTGGGAGAGCGCATAGCAGTGAGGGGGCCGCGATTGACGTCGTATCACTACAAACTCAACGAATTATCTGTACATAGAATGGTTGACTAGGTATGATTGTCTGGAAACCAAAACAGAACGTTGCCCCTTGGCTGTGTCCCCACAGAACTCGCCAAGCCCTACACGACAGGTTATAAATGTCTTCGCTACACGATCCCATCAGTAATGTAAGGATCCTTGCGTACAGGTTCAACCTACCCGGGCGAAGTCAACATCCTTCATCGCCGAGGTCCACCACTTGCTGAACAGTTAAAGTAGAGGACACCTCAGCGCCCGTACTTGAAGCAGTGTCTTGAGTACTAAGAGTGGAACCGCCTCCCGACAATATTAACCGTCCGGCTTGCTCTGCGTGTCGGGCGGAAAGCCATAATCCATGCTTCGATACTCCTGCACCTGAATCAAGCATAATCCTGAAAAGTGGACATTGAGCAATCCATATCAACGAAGCCGAATGAGATCGCTTACCGCCACAAGTGAGCAGTTTCATGGTCCATGTCTGTGTGCCGAGTGCCCTTAATTATATCTGCAATCTCACGTAAATCCGAGCGAATACGATCTTTCGGTATCATCTTAGAATCCAGTCCATTCCGAACGTGATCCACGACCTAAATCACGTCAAATGACACGTGAGGGCGGACGTCTCGGTTTTACCTTGGGTAATAACTGGTCTACTTCTGTGTAGATTCCGCACAAATAGAACTGTAGGATCTATAAAAAACGAACGATCAGCTTCGAGAAGGAATGATTTCAAGGACACCCTTGCCTTCCCTGTTATATCCTCCTCCAGCGCTCGCTGCTCATCTTCGTCCTCTGTTGCCTGGAGTTTCGCTTGAAGCGCTTGTACATATTGTACTGTGGAATAGACGTTGCCCTGCCTACAGTGTCCAGGAGCTGGGTAACCAAGGCGAAAGAACGGAACTAACCATGTCATAATCATGATGACCCACTTGGCCCGCCCGCCTGGAGATAGGGTGCAAAGAGAGCGGTCAGTTTGCGGAAACAATATGAAGAGAGATAAGTACTCACTGCTTGCCCTCAGATGCATCGAGAAACGTATTACGAATGGGTTCCAGTAGCTGCTTGTGATTAGAATATACTTTGACTCTTTATGGCTGGTAACAGTACTTACGCCAATGCCCAAAGTTTGTGAGAGTAACTCTACCTCACGCTGTGCCTTTCTTTTCCCGTCAAGCCATGGTTTGCTCCGACCTTCGTACTTCTCAAGCAAAAGGGGTATCAGGAGTTGGCGGTGCGAGTTCTGCTACGCCTAAACTCAGTATTCCAATAGATTCCATGTCACGGAACAACTGACGAATGATAGGTTTGGCTGTGCTGATAACCCGTTTCCTAAGCCATAATGTAAGTTTGCCAACGAACACACTGACTTCCGACAGTAGGTACCTGTAGAACCCACGCTCAGTGGCCGAGACCCCACTATCGAACTGAGCCTCTCAAAGAACGTTATCTCGCCAACCTACATTTCGATGGTATGAATGGGGGAGATGGTAAACAATGAACACGCACGTAATTTTCTAGGTACTCTAAACCGAACATGGCAGAGAAGTCGACCACTCCATTGATCTTCCATTCGTTCTGCTGTCATCACGGGGGTAGCGCTCACACACTTATTCAACGCACCGTAGGCTTGCAATGAGCTTCGGTTCTTGCAAAGTGGTGCTGTAGATAACAGGATTGATAACGCTTACAACCTGACTGATAGGAGTATGTACCAAATTCGCTGAGGCATAGAAGTGTTCTCTACATCCCGAACGTATAATCAGTAACATTATGCACATCATTTGCAAAGGGATATCACCGGATATTTGGGAATCGTTCTCTTCTCTGCGTCGAAGCCGGCCCATCATTCCAAGCTAGCGGTGTTACAATGATGCATAGGGGAGTGAGCACGCCTGGGGCAGCGGACCGATTACCGTCCCCTGACACTGAGCCAGACGCACAAGGTCATTTGATATGTAAACTCACCACCTCCAAAGGCCTTTCTTCCCTCACGATCGACAACGCGGACTTGCGAGCATTCTATGACCGTTTTCACCAGACACTTGCCTGATAAACGGGTGGAAAAGGCTTTCAGCAGCAGCTCGGATTCTTTGTTGCTCTGAAGCGAGAGACCCTTGGGTTGATGCAGTTCCAGTGGGATCCAGAAGCCAGATGTTGTCACAATTTCATGTTGAGTCTGTATAGGATGTAGTATATCTCTGCAGCTGGATACGCGAGAGACGACTGGGCGATAAACAGAATCTGCGGGATTAATACCAAGTTCCTTCATATCTTCGAATATATTCCCATGACGTTTGAATCTGCCATTGGGACGGCGGTCGCCATAATCACCCAACTGCAAATGTCGGACTCGCTAGAGGTGCAGAAATACACATCACAGCTCATGGTAATCTCTTGACCGGCACACTTATCAAGCCATGCAGGTCACCCATCCAATTCTAACTCATGTGAGGTGATGATTGGTGATGTCCACAGGAGCCATAGTTTGTTGCACTGCTATGAGTATATAAATTGTTAGTCTGCATGCATTGACAGGAGAAAGGACCAACAGATCTGTACATGCATTCATGAGGTGTGGCACAACCACTTCAGTCAACCACCTATGGGGACCTATTAGGTCTATATATTCTTATAGTGTCAGATAGTTATTTCCTCAGTAACACCAAGCTACTATATTAATATCTACCTGTCAGATAGTTATTCTACAGGTTGTCAGTAAAGGTAAAGCTAAGTAGAAAGAATGACTCACTCAGTAACACCAAGCTACTGAGGAAGACTAGAAGGAAAATTTACTGTACTGTAGTCCGCTTTTCTGCTTATGTAAGCAACTAATCTTCGCACCTAAAGAATGTACTACCTAGGGGGCAGTTTATATTCCAACATATAGATGTATTGCCCTAATAGGTGTCAACTGCTTGGGAATTCCCAACCTCTGGAGATTCTCCAACTCATGGCTGGGGAATCTCCAGACCTGCCATCCAATAGATGCTGGAGAAAGTTATTGTGCAGAGGATCTGGGGTCAAGAAAGGGCAAGGGCTGAGCACTTGCCTTTAGGATTCAGTTGAGGCTTTTGGTCTTGAGAGTACTCAGAGAGTAGTTCTGAGATGAGAATGAATATAAGAGATGAGCTCATTACATCCTGTGGTCTATCCTACAGGGTATATATATGTGAGTGGTGCACACAGACCAGGTAGACTAGCACCATGATAAGAACTACCATAATTGTAAATAAGAGGACTTTCCATATAGGTACAACTCTGTCTTTCTGCTAGGAACATATTATCCAGTTATCTGGTAGAAGAGAACACCATAGAATAGTATGGAACAACTATTCTTAGAACATTAATCACATGTAAGTGATAGTAGCCAGTGATAATTTCAACACTCCCCCTTGCTCTAATTTGGTTGGTTGACCAGACCTAATGACAAGTGATTTTCTTCAAACTTTTGCCAGGTTAAGGACTTGGTTAATCCATCAGCCCTTTGCCTTGTCATGTTAACATATTCTATGGCAAATAACCCTTCTTTGACACATTCATGAACAAAATGCCATTGAATGTCAATATGCTTGGAGCAACCATCTGAGACTGGGTTTTCTGCAATAAAATGTGCACCTATATTATCACAGTAGAGAATGGTCTTGTCCATTTTGAATGACAATTCCTTGAACAGCATATCAAGCCATTTGATCTGTCTGGCTGAATCACACATTGCCATATATTCTGCTTCAGTAGAAGAGAGAGTGATAGTTTTCTGTTTTTGGGATCTCCATGAAATAAGGGAGGTGCCATAATACATGGCATAGCCAGTGGTTGAATGACAAGTATCTTTATTTGAGGCCCAATCAGAATTGGCAAAACTGTAAATTCTAGCCTCATTTCCATAATAGTGAAGGCTTAAGTTTGGAGTGGATGCCACATATCAAACTATATGAAGAGCCTGTTTAAGATGGAGATCAGTAGGATTTGACATATACTGCAACATTCAGATAACTGAATATGCTATGTCTGGTCTGGTTCCCAGAGCCATATAAAGTAATGATCCTATAACTGATTGAAACCTTGATCGAAGCTGAGAATTTGACTGGTGATTTTCTGGAGCTTTTTCTGGAATATAACCAGCAGGTAAAGGTGTGTGAACAGAAGTCGCATGCTCCATTCTGAAACGTTTAATGACCTTTTGAACATATGGGATTTGGTCTAACCAGAGTTCATTAGTCTGGTGATTATGAGTTATCTGGATACCAAGATATTCTTTAACTTTGCCTAGATCCCTTGATTCCCATTTCTGTCACATCCATGATGCGCGCGTAAGGTCCGGACCATAGTCCGACCATCTGAGGTGTCGTTCCAGCCCTACGGGCTCCCATCATGAAACTCTGTTCCATCTCTGATTTGACTTACGATCTATTTCTGTTTCTGTTGCCATATTTAGTATGTTTCTCTCGCACTTCCAGGTGACTTGCTACACTACCGTACCCGTACGTCTTACTAATCCCCATACCATCCGGCTATCCGGCGACTACCGACTTACCTTACTAATAGCTCACTAAAATTGTTACTCATCTGTACTGCGCTCCGGTAGTCGCTACACCCCGGACATTGCTTTATGATTTTCTCTGTACTATAAAAGCTTTGTACATACGTCGTAGCACATCAGTTCGAATATCGAATAAGATACTCATCGATCTCACTCGACTCCAGATAGTTTCTGGATAGCTCCGACCTCTGGGACTCGGCAGGAAGAAGTGTACTAAGTTGTACGCTAAACTCCGACTACCTGGACTTTCACTCTAAAGCCTCCTCTGCCCTCGGACCCTCTCGGAGACCGTTGAGAACTGGTCTTGACAGTATATTCGAACTCATACCCTCGCACGAGTCCACCAAAACCCCACGCCATGACCGTGACTACCTGACTCCGTTCCCACTCCATGGCTGTTGAAGCTTTGGAACAAGCTGCGATTGACGATATGCACGAATCAAGTGCACATATCGCGTTAGCAAGCCGCCGACGTCCTCCACCGTTGGTGAGCCAATTTCGAAGTTTCTCTGCCAGGGGAGAACCCCTCACTACCCCGACTCCTAGAACCAGCTCCTCTAACAGGCGATCCTCATCTACAGCATGACCAACCCCAGACCCCTTCGGAGGCAACGACCCTGGAGATGATGGTCCGGGAGACGACGGTCCTGGAGATGACGACAACGACGATGATGACGATGACGATGGTAACCCTTTCGTCGATGCCCCAGAACAGTTAGACCCCCAGCTGGCGGTCTTGCAAAATTTGGCAACAGCCGTCGACCGTCTGTCGCGTTCAACCCATCGCTCCGACGACACTTCATCCTCACATGCCAAAGTCCGAGAGCCGGACACTTTCGATGGAACTGACCCGAAGAAACTCCGGATGTTCCTGGTTCAGTGTGAACTATGTTTCCAGGATCGTCCCAAGGCTTTTCGCCTTGATAGAAACAAGGTTATGTTCGCCCAGTCTTACCTTAAGGGAATGGCTCTCGAATGGTTCGAGCCAGACCTTCTGAACTCCGGAGACCCGGCAGACCGCCCACTTTGGATGGACAGCTGGCTGGACTTTGTGGCGGACCTTCAGACAACTTTCAGACCACACGACCCAGTCGCAGATGCTGAACACCAGCTCGACCACCTACACATGAAAGAGACGCATCGTGTAAACCGATATGTGGTCGACTTCAACAGGTTAGTGTCACAAGTCCGAGGTTACGGAGATGGCGCTCTCCGCCATCTATTTTATACCGGACTCCCAGATCGCATCAAAGATGAAATTAGTAGGGTTGGGAAGCCCACCACACTATATGGGTTGCGTGTGCTAGCCCAAGAAATTGACGTGTGCTACTGGGAGCGCAAGGACGAGATCTCTCGTCAAGCAAAGTCCTCCAGCAACAACTCCGGAAATAACTCTGGAGCTAAGGCCAACTCGAACAAGGGGGACAAGCAGAAGGCTGGCAACACCAACCCCCAGTCGGGTGGAAACCAGCAAACTCCGTCTACCTCGAACCCCAAGTCTCCGAACAACCAGAACTCCAGAGCACCGTCCGCGTTATCTAACAAGCTCGGTAAAGATGGCAAGTTGACACCTGCCGAGCGAAAGAGACGTTTCGAGCAGAATTTGTGTATGTTCTGCGGAAACTCCGGGCACAAGGCCAAAGAGTGCCCTAAGTCTACATCTCGTGCAGCTAAGGTTCGCGCAACCATGGTTACTGAGTCGGAAGCCAAACCGACTGCCTCCTCCGAGGCAAAAAAATAGAGTGCAACTCTCAGAACTCCACACAGCCTGGGAGTTGCATTGATACCGACTGTGCACCCTCGGAGGCACGCCTCAACGCATCCGCTCTTTCAAATCCTAATTCATTAAAGCCCTCTGTCACACTCGACTCATATAATATTCCGGACTTTTCAGCATTAATAGATTCGGGTTCGACCCATTGTTTTGTAGATTCTACTTTCGTCAATAATCACGGTCTTTCAACCTACTCCGTCCCACCTCTCGTCCTCCGTCTGTTCGACGGTGTGACAATGACATCAATCAGTAAAGCCTCAAATCTCTCAGTCCGTTTCCCCTCTGGAGATATCACTGACATGACCTTCTATGTAACTCCGTTGGATTCTGAGTGTAAGATTGTTCTTGGACATAACTGGCTCACCCGCTACAATCCGTCGATTGATTGGGTACTGAGCAGTATTAAATTCCGGAACCTTACATCACATTTGCCAGCGCCGATGTCGCCCTCTGACTCGGAGTCAATCCTGAGAAACTCCGTAGACGCCCCCCTGGGCTCTCCGGACACCACACTCCCCGAGTCAGTTGATAACTCCTCTCCACCCAACACCCAAGCACCGAACATCTCCCTTGTCAACGCAGCGGCCTTCGTCCGCGCTTGCAAGCTAGATGGCTCAACCCAGTTCTCCCTCCAGATCCGATCTCAGGATGGTACCAAACTCCAGGCTGCTACCATACAGGATACCCTGGACTTGTCGTTGGTACCCCCGGACTATCACAACTTCGCTGATGTGTTCAGCAAGGCCAAGGCATCTACGCTTGCGCCTCACCGGGAATTCGACCTCAAGATAGAATTGGAGGAAGGAACTACTCCGCCGTTGGGAACCCTCTATTCGCTTTCGTCCGTTGAGCTTGCCGCTCTCCGGACATTCATCGATGAAAGTCTTACTACTGGCTTTATTCGTCCAACATCATCCCCATATGCCGCACCTGTCCTTTTTGTCAAAAAGAAGGACAGATCACTTCGTCTTTGTGTTGACTTTAGGGGCCTCAATAAGATCACCAAGAAGGACCGTTATCCGTTACCCCTCATTTCGGACTTACTCGACTCACCTAGTCGGGCTAAGGTATATACTAAAATCGATCTGTGCCACGCTTACCACCTGGTGCGGATTGCTGAAGGAGATGAATGGAAAACGGCCTTCAGAACCCGTTACGGATCTTACGAGTGGCTCGTAATGCCATTCGGACTTACCAATGCCCCTGCAGCGTTCCAACGCTTCATCAACTCCGTCTTCGCGGACCTACTGGATGTATGCGTCGTTGTCTACCTAGACGACATCCTTATTTACTCTGATAACATCGAAAACCACAAAAAACATGTTCGTGAGGTACTCCGCAGACTCCGGGAGCATGGCTTGTATGCCAAACCAGAGAAGTGCGAATTCCACTCTGAGTCCATGGAATACCTCGGTTTCTTCCTATCCCCCAACGGTTTGTCAATGTCTGAGGATAAGGTAAAGGCCGTCCGTGACTGGCCTGAACCTCGCAAGGTGAAGGACATTCAGTCCTTCCTCGGCTTTGCAAATTTCTACCGTTGTTTTATCTGCAACTACTCGGACATCGTGGTCCCACTAACACGTCTCACATGGAAGGGGGCACCTTGGAACTTCTCCAAGGATTGTCGCCGGTCTTTTAATCGTCTCAAAGAAGCTTTCTCCACGGCTCCAATATTGACTCACTTCAAGCCCAGACTTCCCATCACGGTTGAAACAGATGCTTCAGACTATGCTATTGCCGGCATTCTGTCCGTCACCTGCCCAGATGGTGAGATATGACCGGTAGCGTTCTACTCCCGGACTTTGACCACCCCGGAGTTAAACTATGATACACACGACAAGGAGCTGCTGGCTATTCATGAAGCCTTCCGGACCTGGCGCCATTACCTTGAAGGCCCCGCACACCCCATCGACGTCGTTACTGACCACAAAAATCTCGAGTATTTCTCCACCTCGAAAGTGCTCACCAGGCGCCAAGCGTGTTGGTCTGAATATCTTTCTCAGTTTAATATGGTCATTCATTTCCGCCCCGGTAAGCTTGGAGCAAAGCCCGACGCCTTGACTAGATGATGGGACGTCTACCCCAAAGAGGGGGATAGGGGCTATGCCCAAGCTAACCCACAGAACCTCCGACTGGTGTTCACCACCGAACAACTGTCCAATTCGTTACGGGCAACCTACTTAGAAAGCCCGGTACTACGTGCTAGTATAATCATGGACGTTGAGAAACTCCATGAAGATATCAAGTCTGCCCTAACGTCTGACCCACTCGGTCAACTCCACCTCTTTGACCCATCTAACCCCCATTGGAGGGTAGATGAATCCGGACTTTTACGTTTGGATGGTCGTATATACGTCCCCGAAGCAAACGACCTCAGGCTTCGTGTACTCCGTTACAAGCATGACCACCCCTTGGCTGGTCATTTCGGACAAAACAGAACACTCGAACTCGTCCGTCGTGAGTACATCTGGCCAAATGCCCGGACTTTCATCAAAGAATACGTCAAATCTTGCACTGCCTGTGCGCGTGCTAAAACCCCGAGACACAAACCATACGGTATGTTGACACAACTACCGATACCGGAGAGACCCTGGAACTCCATTTCGATGGATTTCATCAAACAACTACCCAACTCCGGAAACCACACTGCTATACTGGTCGTTGTAGACCGTCTCTCGAAACAAGCTATATTCATCCCCACCGAAGATACAATTACCTCTCCACAACTCGCTAGATTGTTCCTACTCCATGTCTTCTCCAAGCACAGAGTTCCCTCCCACGTAACCTCCGACAGAGGCACGGAGTTCTTGTCTCACTTCTTCTGGTCGCTGGGCAAAGCACTGGATATGAAGCTCCATTTCACCTCCGGATATCACCCTGAAGGCGACGGTCAAACCAAACGAACTAACCAGACGTTGGAGCAGTACCTATGGGTCTACTGTAATTACCAACAGGATAACTGGTCCAAGTTGCTACCACTCGCGGAGTTTGCATACAACAACGCTCCCAGTGCTACAACCGGAGTTTCGCTGTTCTTCGCCAATAAGGGTTATCACCCTAATGTTACCGTACACCCAGAAAGAGAGCTAACGTCTTCTCGAGCTAGAGACTACGCAGTGGACTTAGACTCCCTGCATACGTTCCTATGAGAAGAAATGAAGGAAGCTCAGCAGAGGTACCAAGGTCCGGCAGATGCTAAAAGGTCTCCGCCTCCGGACTTCCAGATTGGAGATTTGGTAAACGTCAAAGCAAAATACTTCAGGTCCACACGACCTTCAAAGAAACTCTCGGAAAAGAATCTAGGCCCGTATCCTATTATCACCCGTGTTGGATCATTATCCTTCACTATCCAACTACCTGACGCTATGAAGTCCGTACACCCCGTTTTCCACGTCTCGCAACTAGAACCGGCAACTCCGAACACTATCCCCAACCATGTCCAACCTCCACCTCCACCCGTTGAAATCGACAGAGAACCAGAGTTCGAAATAGAACAAATCCTAGACTCTAAACTGGACTACCATAGGCGATGTCCGCTGCAGTACCTAGTCAAGTGGGCTGGCTATGAAGGCACGGACGAGGAAACGTCCTGGCTCATAGCTACCGAATTAAGCAACGCCCCTGACTTAGTCGCGGATTTCCACAAGGCGTACCCCCACAAGGATGGTCTGTTGAGTGCCGTCCCACCCCAGAAATAAATGGACTTTCCGGAGCTTACTCCATCTATGCTATGAAAACTCACGCTCACTCGGTTCTAAGTTGGACACAACAAAAAATGTATTTCAAAAAAAAAAAAAAAAAAAGAAAAAAAAGAAAGGAAAGAGGGGGGGGGGACAGGAAAGTTCGAAGTACGACACAGATACGAATAAACTAAAGTAATGACTAAATGTCGTCGTCGTTCAACGCCCGGTTGACAAGAGTGGTCGTCGCAGTCTTGAGAACCTCAAACTACTCTTCCAAGACTCCGGAAAGGTCCCGGACCTCTCTCGACATCGTCTCAATGGCCGCCGTGTTCCTCTCAATCGCCTTGACGATCTCTCCGAGTCGCCTGTCTAAGACCTCCGCCAAAGGGTCTTGCCGCGGAGCTTGCACGTGGGGGGCACGGGGTTTCGAGACGACCTCGACGTCCGGCGTTTCGTCCAGGTCTTCGTCGTCGGCCAGCTCTCCGAAGTGGGCAGACTTCCTCCATTTCCACTTCTCTCCACCCCGGGGAGACATCGCCGTTGATACCGGTTTCTCGGGCTCCGGCGCCTTCGGATTCAAGTCGCACTTGCCCTTTGTTTTCTGGCACCAGACGCACGACTTGCTATGCCCAGTACCCGGCACACACGGTTCTCCGGCTTTGGTACAGGCAGAGCAAGCTTTCACCTGCTCTGCGGACTTTCCACTGACCGATGCGACACGCTGAGACTGTTACGGACTTGTAAGCACGGATTTTAAAACGATAAGTATTGTTACGCACCGTGGAACTCTCCGCCTGCTGTGCCCAATGCATCTCCTCCTCAAGACGCCTTTTCTCTGCTTCCAACTCACGGAGTCTTTTCTCCTTGGCTGCTTTCCTCTGTGCAGCCTCCTCCGCCTTTCGACGTTCCTCGGCCTCCTTTGCTTTCCGGATTTCCTCAGCTTGCCGGCGTTCCTCCTCTGCAATTGCTGCCTGCATGGCAGCACGTTGACGATGCTGTCGTTCATCGAACTTGGCCATTTTCATAGCCGGCGGATCGTCCAGATACTCTTGAAGCAGTCCGTCGTCGAGGAACTCCCAGGCGATGCCTGCAGGGTTGAGCGAAGACTTAAGGCGTTGGGTAGGAGCCATAGCGTTTAGGAGATTAGAGATGGGCGTCTGGACTTTGACAAAACCCCGTTGAGCCTTTTTACCGGGAAACTTTTTCGGACTCCGACAATGCGGACTTCGAAACTCCGAAGCGATGCTTGAGCACAACAAGTGCCTCGAGGGCTCGGCCCTAAGAGGGGGATACTGTCACATCCATGACGTGCACGTAAGGTCCGGACCGTAGTCCAACCATCTGAGGTGTCGTTCCAGCCCTACAGGCTCCCATCGTGAAACTCCGTTCCATCTCTGATTTGACTTACGATCTATTTCTGTTTCTGTTGCCATATTTAGTATGTTTCTCTCACGCTTCCAGGTGACTTGCTACACTACCATACCCGTACGTCTTACTAATCCCCGTACCATCCGGCTATCCGGCGACTACCGACTTACCTTACTAATAGCTCACTAAAATTGTTACTCATCCGTACTGCGCTCTGGTAGTCGCTACACCCCGGACATTGCTTTATGATTTTCTCTGTACTATAAAAGCTTTGTACATACATCGTAGCACATCAGTTCGAATATCGAATAAGGTACTCATCGATCTCACTTGACTCCAGATAGTTTCTGGATAGCTCCGACCTCTGGGACTCGGCAGGAAGAAGTGTACTAAGTTGTACGCTAAACTCCGACTACCTGGACTTTCACTCTAAAGCCTCCTCTGCCCTCGGACCCTCTCGGAGACCGTTGAGAACCGGTCTTGACAATTTCTTCATAAACTCATCTTTCTTCTTTCAAAGTAAATTCTTGTGTGAAGCAAGGAAAAGTCCATCATCAACACAAACCAAGAATATAACAACTCCAGCTTTAGATTGATGATAATACACTCTGGCACCAACTTTTGATTGGAGGAAACCCATCTGTAAAAGTGATTGGTGTAACTCTTTGTTCCATGAGAGTGCTGCTTGCTTTAAACCATAGAGTGCTCACAGCAACTGATAGACTTTGTGCTCTTGACCTTTGACTTTAAATCCATCTGGTTGTTCCATATAAATTTCCTCATCTAGCTTGCCATACAAAAAGGCAGTTTTCATGTCTAATGCTTCCATGTCCCAATTGTGCTGCACTGCATGAGCTAGGAGGATTCACACTGTTTTGAAGCATGTGACTGGGGAGAATGTATCTTCAAAGTCTATCCCATACTCTTGAGTAAAGCCTTTTGTTACTAGTCTGGCTTTGTGATGACCATCGCTTTTAATAGCATAGACCCATCTTGATTTGACCAATTTACGTCCTGGAGGAGGATCCACAAGTGTCCAAACTTTTCTTTCTTTGATTGATCTTAATTCATCCTTCATTGTGTCAAACCAAATGGTTTGTTCAGTTTTTGGGAGTTTGAGTACATCCCTAAACTGTTCCAGTGCTTGTTTAGTTCATGCAGCTAATAATGTCACAAATGAGGCATCAGTGCTCTCATTGGATTGAGCTCCTGGAAAACATGAAGGTCCTGCTTCAGGTTGATGTTCTGGTTGCTCCTCCTGTGCTTCTCTTTGTTTACCCTTATCTTCTGATGGTTGTGGATTCCACTCAGGGTGTTTTTCATGGATAGCATGGATGGATTGTTCAACCATTTTATGTATTGCATCCCTTTTCTCTTGAATTTCCTTTTCTATTTTGACCAGATCTCTTCTTTCTCCATAAACATTTCCAGGTTGTAAAGGAGGAAACCTCATTTGAGGTCATTTAGGATGATCTCTAGCAATAAGAACTGGTCTTCCAGGTTCAGCAGGAATATTAAAAGGTCTATGAGGATGTTGCAACCATTCATCCCATAGTTGTGGTGCATTTTGATCAGTATGTGGGTTTGCCCTTGATGGGATATCCCTAGGTGGTATATGCGGAGGTCCAGCATCCTGGTAATCATCACCATAATCCCATGGTGGGTCATTATATTGTTGTGGACTTTGTGGTCGAGATTGGGGTCTCTTGTCCATTGGCTGATCAGGCCCATTATCCATCCAATCATTGTTGGTAGGTACATTTGTTTCTTTTGGTCATTGGTCTGTCACAGGGATAAGGTCAGAGTCATTGGATTTGTTCTCCTTTCCTAAATTCATACTACAAAAAGGAAAAATTTCTTCAGCAAACTTTGCAGTTCTTGCAATAACTACTTTCTGGCCATTTAAGAACCTATAGCCTTTGGTATTGGGTTCATAGCCCAAGAAAACCATTTCCACAGCATGTGGTTCCAATTTATCTTTCTGTTGATCTTTTGGAATCCAGACATAAGCTAAACATCCAAAGACTCAGAAATATGAAATGTTGGGTTTCTTGCCTAGGAATAATTCGCACAGTGTTTTCCAAAGGGATCTCCACAATGGAGTGTGATTATAAACATGTAAGGTGGCATCAAAAGCAAAATTCCAGAAATGTTTTGGCACACAAGCATGATGGTGGATTGAGCCAGCCTTTTCAAGAATAGTGCAATTAAAACACTCTGCTTGTCCATTTTGTTGAGGTTGATCAGCAATTGATAGTTCATGAACTATTCCCTTGGAGTTGAGGAGCACTCTAAACTCATTACCCATAAACTCTCCCCCTTGATCCAAATGAAAAGTCTTCAAAAGACAACCAGTCTGGTGTTCCATGATGGATAACCAATCAGAAAACCAAGATAAGGCATCAGGCTTGAGTCAGAGATAAAGGCAAAAGCCAAAAGAGGAGTAGTCATTGAGAAGAGTAAAAGCATATTTGGTCTGATAATAAGACTCAATAGGGAGTTCAAGAAGATCTGCATGAACCAATTCAAGCAGAGCAGAAGCTCTCTTGGATGAAGCATGAAAAGGATCAGATGCCATTTTGCCAGAGGCACATCCATGACATGTTGGTAAGGATTTCATGATTAGCTCAGCAGGAAATCCAGAAACATGGTGAGAACAGTTTTTAATGACTGAAATGCCTGGATGTCCAAGGCAATTATGCCAAAGAATATATTGATCCAATTCAATAGTCCCTAGGTCTATGGTTTTAATGGTGCTGGAGGAATGGACAGGAACTCCATAGAACCAGTGCAACCACGAAGTAGACAAGCATGTCGCCTTGAGGACTTCATGACCATCAGGAGTATGAATCACCTTGTGCAATTTCATTGCATAATTCTTGTAACCATCTTTCAAGAGTTGATTTTGTGAACATAGGCATTTGGAGAAGTCTCCATGGATTACATCTTGTAAGGTCAGGTAATTGTTGGATTCCAACTTCAGGATGACAGTTCCTTTCCCATACAACTTTACAGGTTCATGTCCAGCAGTATGACTAAAAGCTGGTTTAGGAAACTTTCTGTATGACATAAAGTCAGTTTGACAAGGGGTGACATGATTTGTACATCCTGAGTCTAACATCCACATACAGTTCTTACCTTCCTGGTCAGTCTGGTGATTGGTTTCCAAATCACAAGGATAAGCATCATAATCATAATCATTAGAAATACCGTAAGAGAAACCAGATGCACCCTCTATAGCAGGGTCAGGATCATAATTGTCAGGTAAGCATACATATTTAATAGGTTTAGGATATTTATGCTCAGATACCAAAGCATGAAACTCTTGTAAGGATACTGTTACTTGAGGACAGTTATGCCTAGATCCTTTAACCTTCTTATGAATGCATGGTATGTGTTCCTCTCTCTCATCACCAGTGCCATGTGTGGGGGCATCCTCCACTCTACTTCCAGATCAATCAGCATGTGGATCAGAGTTGGATAAGTCATGTGCTGAGTTCTCAATGTCAGCAGACATCCATCTCCTCCTCTCCAGAGCTTGAATACCACATGATGCAGCCAGATCTGGTAGTACCTGTAGATGTAATTGGGATACTGTTTGAAGGCATGTTGAACATTTACATGGAGGATCAACAGTTGTTCTGGGAAGAGCATCATCAACATACTCAACTGTTTTTGGTTCATCCTTAGACAGAACTGGGACTGGAGTAATCTCATCATTAAACTCCTCAAAGCAAGAAGCATCATTGGCAGAAACAGCTTGCAAATTTATGTGATATGACTCATAACCTTGGTCATATTCCTCATTGTACTGGTCATATGATTCACTTTCACAATCCTGGGATTCCTCAGGATTTTCATCATTATAGTCGACAGTGGAAAACCATCCATGACCACAACCACAAGACCAACATGCATGCTGTTTGCCTTTCCCTTGTCCCTGTTGTTGATTTTGTTGATGCGAGGGAGGATAAGGTGCTCCCCCTCAGGAAGGACCACCTCAACCTCTAAACATTCCTCTTCCATGATTTGACTGTGTCCTGTCAATATGTTGTTCAGTAGGATGATTTCTGCAGCATTTACAGCAATGTGGAGGTTTTGAGAGACAATTGATCAATGGTTGTGCCTGGACATGAGAAGGTCCAGCTTCTACATTATTGGTTTCTAATTTGGGCAAGTTTGACTGCCCAGTATGGTGTGACACTAATTCCTTTAAGCATGGAATGACATCTGCCATTTTGAGATCTGCTGTTTTGATGGAAGATAAAATATTTGTGGGACCAGCTCCCCATTTATCAGTAAATGCTCCACACAGCATCATACATTGAACTGGTTTGGATAAAGTAATATTTTGAGTCGCAAGCAACCCAAGAATCATATTCACTTCTGTGAGTTTGGATCCCAAATCATCAGAAGGATTTATCCAAATCTTGAGAAGTCTCAAGAAGTCTGTGTAGGCTGATACAGCTGTGGGAGCTCTGTAAGAAGCTTGAAGGGTGGTCCACATTTCATTTGCAGTATCTTTGGATTCCAAAGAAACAGCTATTACAGGATCACAATATAAGAGGATGGTCCCCATTCCTCAATTATTCTTTGTGTCCCATGTTTTAACAGCAGCAGCATTTCGTGCATCAGCATGATCAGGGCAGGTTTCCATTCCATTTACAATGCTTCAGACATCAAGTGTCATGAAATATCCTTTAATCATAGCTTTCCAGGAGGCATAATTAGAACCATTGAGACATGGGATATTCTTTGAAGCAGATGTTTCCTTTTGGTCAGCCATGATGAAACTAGAAATGTTCTAGAATCAGCATGTCATCAAGAACCTGATTGCCATCAGTAGATTTCCAAACTGCATGATGGAAAGAATGACATTGTCATTGTGAGGGCCTTTTCTTGTGGGTCTTCAGGATTCCTGAAGCTTGTGGTTTGTACTTTTGCAGCAGAGTAGAGTTGCCTTTTGCAGAATAACATTGCCAACCTAGGTGTAATCTTTTGAATTCATGGAAGTCCAGATCTTCGAAATAATGATATGCCAATAGATGTGGATAGCCAATTTCACAAAGTGAATAAGTTTGATGTTCATCCCTTAATGTTACACCTCCTTGGATACCAATGGAGTACAGCAGAATGAACTGAGAATATTGCTGTGATTTGTGGCACATAAGTTGGAAAACGTTTATCTTATTGGCATAACTAATGTCCCCATAACATCCTTCATGTCCATAACTGGCATAAGGCTCAGGAAAATTTCTGGGAAGTGGATAATTCCTTGGCAGCTCAGTTAGCATGTGCTCTTTGATGACATCTGGAATAGATTCCTCTGGAGGGCTGAGAGAATATATCTTTTCCATCACCTTTATCCATTTCTTGCTGAAGGTTGAGTAAAATCATTGACTTGCTGGGCCATAAGACCCATTGTGTAACTCTCCCAATAGATCGCCAACAGAGATGTTGCAATTCTTCCTCATACCACATTCTCTGCTCCAGATCAATACTGTATTTGAGATCCTGCAGTGATAATACAACTTTAGGATCTCTTTGCTGTTCACCTGACTTCATTCTACTCCAGAGATATCTGGGTGTACATCTGAGGCTTGTTTTGTTGGAGTTCCAAACTCCTCAGAAAATGCTTTCCAGATGGTGGTGCCAAACCCAAAGAGAGGGGATGAATCCAGCAAATTTGATGAAGTCATAGGAAGGATGGGCTCTTCCTTTAAAGTAGAAGAAGATGTCATTTGTGAGGGTGAATGTGGGAACTGTATGGATGGCTGGATCTTCATAAGTAAATGATGGAATATCTACACTGTTAGAATTAGCAATAGTGTGCAGAGTTGAAGCAGGCAAGAGTTTAGGAAGGCAGTTGACAAAATAGGAATGGAATGACACATGAGTATGTGGATTGTAAAAAGGTGAGGAGAAGTTGATGTCATCAGGACATTTTAGGTAACTCCAGGAAAATTCCATGGAGATAGCAGGGACAATGGAATGTTGGGTAGGCATACATAAAAAGAAGGCTCTTTTGTGATTTCCATAGGCTGCTTGTCTCCAATGGCTAGCTTTCTCATGATAGAGTTCTTCAATATACCCAATAATGTGCTTGATGTACCTTGCATGTGAATACTCTTCTGTTGTACTCACCTTCTCCAGGGCAATGGTGGTCTCATGCTCAATTGCAACTGGGAAGGGTTGGGAAGGTAAAGCAGGCTTGGTAATAAGAGCATTCTGGTTGATTACAACAGCAGACATCTGGATTCCAAGATGTGCATCAGAAAAATGAACTTGAGAGGAGATGATGAAAGGATGTGACTACAAGAGATCAAACTTGGCTAACCAGTTCAGATCCTTGTCATCCTCATTGGGAGTCGAAGGAGAGAGCTCAAGAAGGTCATTGGGACAGCCTCCAAGCAAATCTGGATCAACCAGGTTATCAAGAAAAGCACCAGGCCCACTAAAACATTGGGGCCATCTCTGATAAAAGTTTGGGTCATCAAGCACCTTGTGCTGATGAACTGGTAACTGAACCAAATATGGTGGTGGAGATAAAGGGTATCGAGGAACTGGGTCAAGATCAGGTTGATAATCCAGATCTCAAAATTTGTGTGCCTCATAAGAAGGTGGGGAAATCCAAGGAGGTTCCAGATCTCTGGCCTCAACAAGGACACCTACACAAATGTGCAATTGATGATAGTGCCCCAAGAGAATATGATATTCCTGATAAGAGGAATATATGCCATGCCAGGTAGGGAGACCTAAAAAAGTACCCCACATCACAGTAGATAGAACCAATGCAAGATTAAAAGGACCACCAACCACATTTATGACATACACTGCCTGACAAATGCCTAGTATGAATGAAAGCATCAAGGTGGCCAAAGCCCAACCTAGCACTTCAGGTCTGTTCAATGGCATAGTCAATGACAAACATCTTCCTCAATGATCTATTGTCTGTTTAGATGATAAGCACCCATTTATTTGGGGCTCATAACCTATTGTGCAGAGGATCTGGGGTCAAGAAAGGGCAAGGGCTGAGCACTTGCCTTTAGGATTCAGTTGAGGCTTTTGGTCTTGAGAGTACTCAGAGAGTAGTTCTGAGATGAGAATGAATATAAGAGATGAGCTCATTACATCCTGTGGTCTATCCTACAGGGAATATATATGTGAGTGGTGTGCATGGACCAGGTAGACTAGCACCATGATAAGAACTACCATAATTGTAAATAAGAGGACTTTCCATATAGGTACAACTCTGTCTTTCTGCTAGGAACATATTATCTGGTTATCTGGTAGAAGAGAACACTGTAGAATAGTATGTAACAACTATTCTTAGAACATTAATCACATGTAAGTGATAGCAGTTGGTGATAATTTCAACAAAAGTGGGAGAAATCCATTTCTCCAAAATAAATACATTTTGGGTGTCAATATATTGGAGTGGCTGGGGTCCAAATATGATTCTTCCCAGATATTACCTGCATCTTCTGGGTATTCCCCAGGCTGAATTGACCAACTTCCCAATCCAATCCTGGGCATTCCTCATGGTGATATGACCTACCCATGGTGGCAACTGGGATTTCTCCAGGCTAAATTAGCCTGCTTCCCAACTCAAATCTGGGCATTCCCCATGCCAATTTGACCTACCCATGGTAGCAACTGGGATTTCTCCAGGCTAAATTAACCTGCTTTCCAGTTCAATTCTGGGCATTCCCCATGCCAATTTGACCTACCCATGGTGGCAACTGGGGTTTCCCTGGGCTAAATTAACCTACTTTCCAGACCAATTCTGGGCACTCCCCATGGTAATTTGACCCACCCAAAGCAGCAATTGGGAGTTCTCCAGACTCACTTCAGTCAACCCCCTATGGGGACCTATTAGGTTCATATATTCTTATAGATGTTATGACCTAATAGGTGTCAAGTGGTTGGGAAAACCCAACACCTGGGGATTCTCCAGAACATGCCTGGGGAATCTCCCATATAACAGGAGTGGCTGAGGTCTTGACATGATTTTCCCCATGCCAAATTGACCTGTCTCAGGTGGCAGCTGAATCATCTCCAGCCTAAAACCCCAAGCTCCCAACATGACCCTGGGGATTCCCCATGGCAAATTGACCTGGCCCAGGTGGCAACTGGATCTTCTCCAGGCTAAATTGACCCACTGCCAGTCCAACTCTGGCCATTTCCCATGCCAAACTGACCGGTCCCCAAAGGCAATTGGGTATTGTCCAGACTAAAATGGACCCCCCTACTTGGCTAAACCTGGGAATTCCCCATCCTCTTCTGACCTACCCTAGGGTAGCAGTTGAAACTTTCCCAGGGTAGGTTGACCCCTT
This sequence comes from Pisolithus thermaeus, assembly GCA_024663475.1. NCBI lineage: Eukaryota > Fungi > Basidiomycota > Agaricomycetes > Boletales > Pisolithaceae > Pisolithus > Pisolithus thermaeus. The sequence continues at coordinate 1,047,252 of JANFAF010000005.1, forward strand.
CTCCAGTCTGTACCTAGACATTCCCCAGTAAAATTGACCTATTCCTAGTGATAACTGGACTTCTCCTGGGAGTTCCCAGGCTAAGTTGACCTATGCCTGGTGATAATTGGGCTGTACCTAGGCCCAATTGAGCCCTGTTCCATTGCAAACATGGGCATGCCATATGCTAAGTTGAGCTAGGCTGAGTGGCAGCTGGCCATTGAACAGGCAACACCTGGATACAGTATTCCCCATCCACATTTGACTCACCCCTAGGGAAAGAATTTCTGGCATCCCCATGCCAAATTGACATCACTATAACCTTGCACAGCACCTTGGAGATTCTCCATAGTGAATTGGGGAATTTGCATGGCAGGTTGGAGATTCTCTGGGGGGGGGGGGGTTTAGGGAATCTCCATGTCAGGTTAGAGATTCTCCACAGTGACTTGGAGATTCTTCATGACTGGTTGAAAATACTCCATGTCATTTTGGATATTTTCCAGTGATTTTGGGATTCTCCATGACTGGTTGGAGGTTCTCTGAGGGGGCATGGAGATTCTCCATGGCAGGTTGGAGATTCTCCAGGAGGGCTTGGGAAATCTCCATGACAGGTTGAAGATTCTCCAAGGGGGGTTGGGGAATCTCCATGACAGGTTGAAGATTCTCCAAGGGGGGTTGGGGAATCTCCATGACAGGTTGAAGATTCTCCAAGGGGGGTTGGGGAATCTCCATGACAGGTTGAAGATTCTCCAAGGGGGGTTGGGGAATCTCCATGACAGGTTGGAGATTCTCCATGGTGATTTGGAGATTCTCCACAGTGACTTGGAGATTCTCCACAGTGACTTGGGGATTCTCCATGACTGGTTGGAGATTCCCCAAGGGGGCATGGAGATTCTCAATGGCAAGTTGGAGATTCTCCACAGTGACTTGGGGATTCTCCATGACAGGTTGGGGATTCTCCATGGCAGGTTGTGGATTCTCCATGGCAGGTTGGGGATTCTCCATGGCAGGTTGTGGATTCTCCATGGCAGGTTGGGGATTCTCCATGGCAGGTTGTAGATTCTCCATGGTGATTTGGAGATTCTCCACAACAGGTTGGAGATTCCCCAAGGGGTCATGGAGATTCTCCACAGTGACTTGGAGATTCTCCATGACATGTTGGAGATTCTCCATGACATGCTGGAGATTCTCCATGATGTGTTGGAGATTCTCCATGACAGGTTGGAGATTCTCCATGGCAGGTTGGAGATTCTCCAGGGGGGGCTTGGGGAATCTCCATGACAGACTGGAGATTCTCCACAGTGATTTGGAGATTCTCCATGACAGTTTGGAGATTCTCCACAGTGATTTGGAGACTCTCCCTGACAGTTTGGAGATTGTCCACAATGATTTGGAGATTCTCCATGACAAGTTGGAGATTCTCCACAGTGATTTGGAGATTCTCCACAGTGACTTGGGGATTCTCCATGGCAAGTTGGAGATTCTCAACAGTGACTTGGGGATTCTCCATGACAGGTTGGAGATTCCTCATAGGGGGCATGGAGATTCTCCATGACTGTTTGGAGATTTCCCATAGGGGCATGGACATTCTCTATGCCATGTTGGAGATTCTCCACAGTGACTTGGGGATTCTCCATGACATGTTGGAGATTCTCCAGGGAGCTATGGAGATTCTCCACAGTGACTTGGGGATTCTCCATGTCAGGTTGGGGATTCCCCAAGCACTTCAGGTAACCCTTTTCTGCAGGCATTTAGGCTGAATAGTTTCTCCAAACCATTCCAGCTAATTGCCTCCCAGACCATGGTCCTCCCAAGGACATCTGCTCATGTCCCAGGGGAACACATGACTACAGGCCTGGGATTTCCTATCTTCTTTGCCCTGGGATTTGCTTTTAAATGAAATGATGTGAGAGGCTACTGTGGGAAATCTCATCTGCACCTCTGAAGGCAAGTGGGATGCCCCATAGCAGCCTCAGAGGTCAGCATTGCTTAGAGATTGGAGTGGAGAAAAAACCTTCTTTATACTAGGTGTCATTGGAAGGATAGACTACAGAGCAGCCAGGGTGCCAATTCATTATTGCACCCATCACAATGTCAGCAACATAGTCACTGCAATTCATAGGCCTTAGGAATCAACCCATAGTACCATCAGATCTACTACACAGAAAGACCACCAGAAGAGAACCAGGTCCAAGGACTATAAAATTCCCCAATGTGTTGATTGGTTTAATTGTATTCCCCCCTCCTCACCCCATCATGCAGCCATAACCCTCATCAACTCCCACTCCCACTGAGCCATGGGCTCACTTTTTCTCCCTCCTGTTTCATCCTCCCCTGCCCTTCATCCTCACTCATAACACATTATCACTTCAGTCACCCCAAATTGAGACTTATTAGGTCTATATATTTTTATAGATGTATGTACCTAAATGGTCTGTTGGGGTTGGGAACTCCCAGCTGGTGTTTCAGCACAATAGAATGGTCAACTTCATTCATTTCAGCTGAGGTGGTCATGATGAAGGGCTAGGGTGAGTGAAAGTAGCAGAGACCCAACCAGGAGAGGTATTAAAAAAAAATTATGGACTGAGTGTGAAGAGCTGTCAGTATCTCAACATGAACTCAGAGGGAACTTAGATGCATGACTTGAAAGTGTCAACTCCAAAGAAAATTGTATTGCCCCAAATGAACTGTGGCCAGTTATATCTATTTAATACATCTAAAGTATGATGGGTAAATGAGCCAAGAGTAGAGAGGAGACTGAGAATGGGATATGATGCACAAATGAGCATTGCACATGAAAAAAGAGATATTTCACAAATGGTGGGGAATACTGGGATGCAGTGGATATCATCAGTAAGGTGCCTGGAGGTAGGATGGATATGCAAAAAAGTGAAACATATGGCATGAAAATGAACCACATACAGGGCAAAAACCAATGCTCTATGGGTTGGCCTGCATCTTCAGGGTTGTCTGATAGGCAATATTGAGTGGAGTCATGTCTGAAAAAATAGAAAGATTTGGGAGGAAAATGGGGGGCATACATGGCAAATACAGTGGGGTGAAGGCTGACTGCATGCCAATGAACAATCACTGGGGAAAATGCTATAAGATGTGAGGACACAGTCAGGGGACATGTGGAGAACATGAAGAACAAAAAACTGGGTGAATATGCACACCTAATCCCAAGATATCTGTTAGATAGTCCCCCAATACCTTTGTGTACAAAATTGGCTACATCTCCTGAATAGTTAAATGCAGCAGTGACATAGGATGGACCAATAGAAAGCCCTCAGCAAGTTGAAGAATCCCAATTTGCAAGAGATTCAGTGGAAAAGAACAGAGGTGGAATGTGGCATATAAAATGGGGGGGAGGGACAGGGAGTCAAACCAAATGACCAATACCCCTCATGGTGGGCTCCAGTCATAGAACACAAAGAAAATATCCCAAAGTCAGATAAACAATTTTCTAGCTTGTTTCATCTGAACATCAGTGTATATTTAACCTGTAATCACAGTCTTTATTACCATAGTGAGTAAGTATACTAAGGGAGACAAAAAGTGACCTGCACATAGTGTTTTCCCAGCCCAGCTTCTGAGGGCTTGGGGCCAGGGAAACCTCAGGCCAGGGCATGGAGCCCCACAAGCCCAGTATGAGGGCTTGGCTTGGCCCAAAAGCTGGGGCTGTTGGCTTGGGCATGGCTTACCAGTGCAAAAATGACATTTAATACAAAGTATTTCTACACAAGTTGTACTCAGTGTGCACTGGGAGAAACTATAAGAAACTCTAGGACATGATATAGAGCATCTAGGAGGGTTGTACTAATGAAGAATTAGAGAAAAAACAGCACACCCAGTCCCAATATCTTCCAAATTTCAGCATACAGGACCTTTCTCCATAAAAAGGGCAATATCTCTGGACATGCCAGTGCAACAGTGACAAAAAATATATCAGCTGGAAAGTCTATTCGAGTAGAATCACCTTGTAGAAAACCGAGAGGTTTGGTGAAACGGTTCAGGAGAAAATGTGGTGCAAGCTCAGAGGCAGGGGGAGAGGTAGTGTGTCGAGGCACAGCTGCTCAGTGGATATCTACGAGACCTCTGGACGTGATAGAGGGAATCAGGGGGAAATGGGAGAACGCTGAAATAAGAAAAACGGCGCACCCGATGACGAGTTATGTCAAAATTTGTTGTACAGTACCTTCCACTGGAAAATGGGCAATATCTCAGGAAGCCCTGAAGCAAACGCGACGAAAAACATACCGCTGGAAAGGTCTCTTCGAGTAGTCCTAGGCCTGAAATTTGCGAGAGATTTGGCGCAACGGTTCGGGAGAAACCGAGTGTACAAGTTCAGAGGCAGGGGGAGAGGTAGCATGTCGAGGCACAACTGCTCAGCGGAAAGCTACGAGACCTCCGGATGTGGTAGAGGGAATCAAGGCGAGATGGGCGAACGCTGAAATAAGAAAAACGGCGCACCCGATGACGAGTTATGTCAAAATTCGTTGTACAGTACCTTCCACTAGAAAACGGGCAATACCTCAGGAAGTGCTGAAGCAAACACGACAGAAAACATACCGCTGGAAAGGTCTCCTCTAGTAGTCCTAGGCCTGAGACTTGCGAGAGATTTGGCGTGACGGTTTGCAAGAAATTGCGTGTACAAGTTCAGAGGTAGGGGGAGAAGGTGGGTTTACCAAGCAAAATAGGCCCCTTGCAGTGGGCTCCAGATGTAAAGTCAAATAGATAGGGACCTGGGGGATATAAAGAGGTCTCCTAGCAGTAACGGGGTGGTCAGCTTGACTCAGGAGGCTAGAGGTACTTGGTGCGAGCCAGAGTGTGAAAACGAGTGTATGCACGTGTCAATTGCATCAGCACCTCCCACACTGCTAGCTATTTTCTAATTAATTTTGAACTACCGAACAGTGTGTACACCTGATTAGTTATCAGGGGTGGCCCACAGCCTGGGCCTTCCCCACATTGTGGCTGTGTCATACTTTAATTGCCCCATCCTCCTACTCCGTTTTTTTGATTATGTAAGCAAAAAAGCGGTCTCCTGGGCTTCACCTCTGCCCCACCACACTTCCTCCTTGCATCATAGCATGCTATAATGTATCTTAATACATCTGGGGCATTTTACCCCTTAGATAGACACACAATTTTGATCCAATTTAGGGCATTAAATGGGGGTCAAAATACATAGGGGCAAAATGTGAAATCTGTTCCCAAATCTGCAGTTTTTAATATATCACCATAGGAATTTCAGCCCATGCCCCACTGACATGTCTCTACCATATATCAAAATAACAAATCCCCACAGGTATCCCTTATTGGGTTATGATCACTTCTCTCCCTCCCCCTGCTGACTTATATCCTGTTGCCTGATGTAAATTCTGAATACCTGGAACCATGGAAGATGCATGGTACAATGTCTCTGTACAGGCATTTGGGTGGGTTGCTAATGATGAAAATAGGATTATATCCAGAAGGCCCCATGCATTACACACTCTCTATGACCATTGAAACTGCCTGTATCTGTCCATAGCATGTTGAGGCCAAAACCATGCCATCAGTGTGCTTCAATCTTGCAAACACCCAATGCCAGACACTTCATCAGTATTTTGCACTTTTGCCACTTTGGACAACAATGTAACATGTTAAAGCTTAGAAATATATTCATATATGTGCAAATATACATTTTCCAAACTATAAGGTCAATAGAGCTGCTCTGTGGTGTGTTATGAGGAGTTTTTGATATGTTCTGCAAGTCTCCTAAACTCTTTGGCCACTTTCCCATGGTCCAAGGAACTCGGCTTCCTTCTAGCACTTTCAATACTTATTGGATGGACTTGGAAAATTGTATGTGGGCAGATATATACAACAGGAAACATCCCCTAAAATTTTAAGATATGTTAAAGTTCCTTGGACCATGGGAAAGTGGCCAAAGACCTGCACCAAGTACCTCTAGCCTCCTGAGTCAAGCTGACCACCCCGTTACTGCTAGGAGACCTCTTTATATCCCCCAGGTCCCTATCTATTTGACTTTACATCTGGAGCCCACTGCAAGGGGCCTATTTTGCTTGGTAAACCCACCTTCTCCCCCTACCTCTGAACTTGTACACGCAATTTCTTGCAAACCGTCACGCCAAATCTCTCGCAAGTCTCAGGCCTAGGACTACTAGAGGAGACCTTTCCAGCGGTATGTTTTCTGTCGTGTTTGCTTCAGCACTTCCTGAGGTATTGCCCGTTTTCTAGTGGAAGGTACTGTACAACGAATTTTGACATAACTCGTCATCGGGTGCGCCGTTTTTCTTATTTCAGCGTTCGCCCATCTCGCCTTGATTCCCTCTACCACATCCGGAGGTCTCGTAGCTTTCCGCTGAGCAGTTGTGCCTCGACATGCTACCTCTCCCCCTGCCTCTGAACTTGTACACTCGGTTTCTCCCGAACCGTTGCGCCAAATCTCTCGCAAATTTCAGGCCTAGGACTACTCGAAGAGACCTTTCCAGCGGTATGTTTTTCGTCGCGTTTGCTCCAGCACTTCCTGAGATATTGTCCATTTTCCAGTGGAAGGTACTGTACAACAAATTTTGACATAGCTCGTCATCAGGTGCGCCGTTTTCCGTACTTCAGCGTTCTCCCATCTCGCCTTGATTCCCTCTACCACGTCTGAAGGTCTCGTAGATTTCTGTTGAGCAGTTGTGCCTCGACACACTACCTCTCCTCCTACCTCTGAACTTGTGCACGCGATTTCTCCTGAACCGTTGTGCCAAATCTCTCGAAAATTTCAGACCTTGGACTACTAGAAGAGGCCTTTCCAGCGGTATGTTTTTCGTCGCGTTTGCTTCAGGGCTTCCTGAGATATTGCCCATTTTCCAGTGGAAGGTACTGTACAACAAATTTTGACATAACTCGTCATCGGGTGCGCCGTTTTTCTTATTTCAGCGTTCTCCCATTTCCCCCTGATTCCCTCTATCACGTCCAGAGGTCTCGTAGATATCCACTGAGCAGCTGTGCCTCGACACACTACCTCTCCCCCTGCCTCTGAGCTTGCACCACATTTTCTCCTGAACCGTTTCACCAAACCTCTCGGTTTTCTACAAGGTGATTCTACTCGAATAGACTTTCCAGCTGATATATTTTTTGTCACTGTTGCACTGGCATGTCCAGAGATATTGCCCTTTTTATGGAGAAAGGTCCTGTATGCTGAAATTTGGAAGATATTGGGACTGGGTGTGCTGTTTTTTCTCTAATTCTTCATTAGTACAACCCTCCTAGATGCTCTATATCATGTCCTAGAGTTTCTTATAGTTTCTCCCAGTGCACACTGAGTACAACTTGTGTAGAAATACTTTGTATTAAATGTCATTTTTGCACTGGTAAGCCATGCCCAAGCCAACAGCCCCAGCTTTTGGGCCAAGCCAAGCCCTCATACTGGGCTTGTGGGGCTCCATGCCCTGGCCTGAGGTTTCCCTGGCCCCAAGCCCTCAGAAGCTGGGCTGGGAAAACACTATGTGCAGGTCACTTTTTGTCTCCCTTAGTATACTTACTCACTATGGTAATAAAGACTGTGATTACAGGTTAAATATACACTGATGTTCAGATGAAACAAGCTAGAAAATTGTTTATCTGACTTTGGGATATTTTCTTTGTGTTCTATGACTGGAGCCCACCATGAGGGGTATTGGTCATTTGGTTTGACTCCCTGTCCCTCCCCCCCATTTTATATGCCACATTCCACCTCTGTTCTTTTCCACTGAATCTCTTGCAAATTGGGATTCTTCAACTTGCTGAGGGCTTTCTATTGGTCCATCCTATGTCACTGCTGCATTTAACTATTCAGGAGATGTAGCCAATTTTGTACACAAAGGTATTGGGGGACTATCTAACAGATATCTTGGGATTAGGTGTGCATATTCACCCAGTTTTTTGTTCTTCATGTTCTCCACATGTCCCCTGACTGTGTCCTCACATCTTATAGCATTTTCCCCAGTGATTGTTCATTGGCATGCAGTCAGCCTTCACCCCACTGTATTTGCCATGTATGCCCCCCATTTTCCTCCCAAATCTTTCTATTTTTTCAGACATGACTCCACTCAATATTGCCTATCAGACAACCCTGAAGATGCAGGCCAACCCATAGAGCATTGGTTTTTGCCCTGTATGTGGTTCATTTTCATGCCATATGTTTCACTTTTTTGCATATCCATCCTACCTCCAGGCACCTTACTGATGATATCCACTGCATCCCAGTATTCCCCACCATTTGTGAAATATCTCTTTTTTCATGTGCAATGCTCATTTGTGCATCATATCCCATTCTCAGTCTCCTCTCTACTCTTGGCTCATTTACCCATCATACTTTAGATGTATTAAATAGATATAACTGGCCACAGTTCATTTGGGGCAATACAATTTTCTTTGGAGTTGACACTTTCAAGTCATGCATCTAAGTTCCCTCTGAGTTCATGTTGAGATACTGACAGCTCTTCACACTCAGTCCATAATTTTTTTTTAATACCTCTCCTGGTTGGGTCTCTGCTACTTTCACTCACCCTAGCCCTTCATCATGACCACCTCAGCTGAAATGAATGAAGTTGACCATTCTATTGTGCTGAAACACCAGCTGGGAGTTCCCAACCCCAACAGACCATTTAGGTACATACATCTATAAAAATATATAGACCTAATAAGTCTCAATTTGGGGTGACTGAAGTGATAATGTGTTATGAGTGAGGATGAAGGGCAGGGGAGGATGAAACAGGAGGGAGAAAAAGTGAGCCCATGGCTCAGTGGGAGTGGGAGTTGATGAGGGTTATGGCTGCATGATGGGGTGAGGAGGGGGGAATACAATTAAACCAATCAACACATTGGGGAATTTTATAGTCCTTGGACCTGGTTCTCTTCTGGTGGTCTTTCTGTGTAGTAGATCTGATGGTACTATGGGTTGATTCCTAAGGCCTATGAATTGCAGTGACTATGTTGCTGACATTGTGATGGGTGCAATAATGAATTGGCACCCTGGCTGCTCTGTAGTCTATCCTTCCAATGACACCTAGTATAAAGAAGGTTTTTTCTCCACTCCAATCTCTAAGCAATGCTGACCTCTGAGGCTGCTATGGGGCATCCCACTTGCCTTCAGAGGTGCAGATGAGATTTCCCACAGTAGCCTCTCACATCATTTCATTTAAAAGCAAATCCCAGGGCAAAGAAGATAGGAAATCCCAGGCCTGTAGTCATGTGTTCCCCTGGGACATGAGCAGATGTCCTTGGGAGGACCATGGTCTGGGAGGCAATTAGCTGGAATGGTTTGGAGAAACTATTCAGCCTAAATGCCTGCAGAAAAGGGTTACCTGAAGTGCTTGGGGAATCCCCAACCTGACATGGAGAATCCCCAAGTCACTGTGGAGAATCTCCATAGCTCCCTGGAGAATCTCCAACATGTCATGGAGAATCCCCAAGTCACTGTGGAGAATCTCCAACATGGCATAGAGAATGTCCATGCCCCTATGGGAAATCTCCAAACAGTCATGGAGAATCTCCATGCCCCCTATGAGGAATCTCCAACCTGTCATGGAGAATCCCCAAGTCACTGTTGAGAATCTCCAACTTGCCATGGAGAATCCCCAAGTCACTGTGGAGAATCTCCAAATCACTGTGGAGAATCTCCAACTTGTCATGGAGAATCTCCAAATCATTGTGGACAATCTCCAAACTGTCAGGGAGAGTCTCCAAATCACTGTGGAGAATCTCCAAACTGTCATGGAGAATCTCCAAATCACTGTGGAGAATCTCCAGTCTGTCATGGAGATTCCCCAAGCCCCCCCTGGAGAATCTCCAACCTGCCATGGAGAATCTCCAACCTGTCATGGAGAATCTCCAACACATCATGGAGAATCTCCAGCATGTCATGGAGAATCTCCAACATGTCATGGAGAATCTCCAAGTCACTGTGGAGAATCTCCATGACCCCTTGGGGAATCTCCAACCTGTTGTGGAGAATCTCCAAATCACCATGGAGAATCTACAACCTGCCATGGAGAATCCCCAACCTGCCATGGAGAATCCACAACCTGCCATGGAGAATCCCCAACCTGCCATGGAGAATCCACAACCTGCCATGGAGAATCCCCAACCTGTCATGGAGAATCCCCAAGTCACTGTGGAGAATCTCCAACTTGCCATTGAGAATCTCCATGCCCCCTTGGGGAATCTCCAACCAGTCATGGAGAATCCCCAAGTCACTGTGGAGAATCTCCAAGTCACTGTGGAGAATCTCCAAATCACCATGGAGAATCTCCAACCTGTCATGGAGATTCCCCAACCCCCCTTGGAGAATCTTCAACCTGTCATGGAGATTCCCCAACCCCCCTTGGAGAATCTTCAACCTGTCATGGAGATTCCCCAACCCCCCTTGGAGAATCTTCAACCTGTCATGGAGATTCCCCAACCCCCCTTGGAGAATCTTCAACCTGTCATGGAGATTTCCCAAGCCCTCCTGGAGAATCTCCAACCTGCCATGGAGAATCTCCATGCCCCCTCAGAGAACCTCCAACCAGTCATGGAGAATCCCAAAATCACTGGAAAATATCCAAAATGACATGGAGTATTTTCAACCAGTCATGAAGAATCTCCAAGTCACTGTGGAGAATCTCTAACCTGACATGGAGATTCCCTAAACCCCCCCCCCCCCCAGAGAATCTCCAACCTGCCATGCAAATTCCCCAATTCACTATGGAGAATCTCCAAGGTGCTGTGCAAGGTTATAGTGATGTCAATTTGGCATGGGGATGCCAGAAATTCTTTCCCTAGGGGTGAGTCAAATGTGGATGGGGAATACTGTATCCAGGTGTTGCCTGTTCAATGGCCAGCTGCCACTCAGCCTAGCTCAACTTAGCATATGGCATGCCCATGTTTGCAATGGAACAGGGCTCAATTGGGCCTAGGTACAGCCCAATTATCACCAGGCATAGGTCAACTTAGCCTGGGAACTCCCAGGAGAAGTCCAGTTATCACTAGGAATAGGTCAATTTTACTGGGGAATGTCTAGGTACAGACTGGAGAAGGGGTCAACCTACCCTGGGAAAGTTTCAACTGCTACCCTAGGGTAGGTCAGAAGAGGATGGGGAATTCCCAGGTTTAGCCAAGTAGGGGGGTCCATTTTAGTCTGGACAATACCCAATTGCCTTTGGGGACCGGTCAGTTTGGCATGGGAAATGGCCAGAGTTGGACTGGCAGTGGGTCAATTTAGCCTGGAGAAGATCCAGTTGCCACCTGGGCCAGGTCAATTTGCCATGGGGAATCCCCAGGGTCATGTTGGGAGCTTGGGGTTTTAGGCTGGAGATGATTCAGCTGCCACCTGAGACAGGTCAATTTGGCATGGGGAAAATCATGTCAAGACCTCAGCCACTCCTGTTATATGGGAGATTCCCCAGGCATGTTCTGGAGAATCCCCAGGTGTTGGGTTTTCCCAACCACTTGACACCTATTAGGTCATAACATCTATAAGAATATATGAACCTAATAGGTCCCCATAGGGGGTTGACTGAAGTGAGTCTGGAGAACTCCCAATTGCTGCTTTGGGTGGGTCAAATTACCATGGGGAGTGCCCAGAATTGGTCTGGAAAGTAGGTTAATTTAGCCCAGGGAAACCCCAGTTGCCACCATGGGTAGGTCAAATTGGCATGGGGAATGCCCAGAATTGAACTGGAAAGCAGGTTAATTTAGCCTGGAGAAATCCCAGTTGCTACCATGGGTAGGTCAAATTGGCATGGGGAATGCCCAGATTTGAGTTGGGAAGCAGGCTAATTTAGCCTGGAGAAATCCCAGTTGCCACCATGGGTAGGTCATATCACCATGAGGAATGCCCAGGATTGGATTGGGAAGTTGGTCAATTCAGCCTGGGGAATACCCAGAAGATGCAGGTAATATCTGGGAAGAATCATATTTGGACCCCAGCCACTCCAATATATTGACACCCAAAATGTATTTATTTTGGAGAAATGGATTTCTCCCACTTTCTCCAGCATCTATTGGATGGCAGGTCTGGAGATTCCCCAGCCATGAGTTGGAGAATCTCCAGAGGTTGGGAATTCCCAAGCAGTTGACACCTATGAGGGCAATACATCTATAAGAATATATAGACCTAATAGGTCCCCATAGGTGGTTGACTGAAGTGGTTGGGGTTGCACCCAACAGAAGAAGACAGTGACTGATCATGGCAATCAAGTCACCATGGATAGAGTCTGGCTGGTCAGTTACAAAGTATTACCCAACAGCCAATAAGGAAAGCAATGACAGTACAGCCAATGATGACAATGATGGCAGGGCCAAAGGTGCATATCCACAACTCCAGTCTGGAAATGGAAGGAGCTGGGTCAAGGTGTAAGATCACCCCCCCCTCAAGGGCAGTGAGCTCCTGGTTGATGAGTTCAGTGGGTATGCAATGAGGCTGAACAATGGCTGGAAGAGGTCAGGTCAGGAGGCAAGGAAGGGGAGGAAGGCTGGGAGACAGGCAGTCCAAACAGACAAATAGCAGCTGCATGGTCAGCAGCCATCCAGCAAGAGCCTGCCCCATTGCTGCAAGACCAATGGCCAAGGTAGCTGCAGTCATAGCGCATGTAAACATGGAGGGGGTGGTCAGAAGGGACTTGTATATGACCACCTAGATAGAAGCAGAGCTTGTCTTCAAGTTCAAGAACAATAAATGGCAAGGGTGGGAAGACATTAAGGGTGTGAATTGCATTATAAGGCTTTTGGTTGGCAATTCCCCAGGCACTCTCGCATGCTTTATCAAGAAATGCTTCCCAGTTGAAGATGGTGGCCCTGGTGGTCGAATGCTGTGCTAGGATGGTGGCAGCCTGCCAGAAGACCCAGGCTTTCATTCATTCTTCTGATTATGAGGTCAGAGGAGGCATCTCAACCTTAACCTCAGGCATGGATAACCTTGTAGGGTCAACTCCAGTAGTCATTGGCTTTCCTGCAGGGTTAGTATTCCATGGCAATGCCTGGAAATCCTGCTGGTCATCTGTTTGTACTGGCTGTATCTTATGAAATCCTGATCCTCCTCTCTCTGCAGCAGCAGCCACCTGGCATAAGACATCCAGGCCAGATCTTCTGGGTTGATTGGATGATGCATGACAAAAGGAATTAGTGACAACTGGGCCAAGATCTTGATGCAAGATCTGGATGAGATCATACTGGACCTCACCCATAGTGGAGATAGCAGCATGAAGGGTGTTCTTGAGGAACATGGCATTGCCTTTGGACTCAGGGACCTTGATGGTGATGTCAAGGAACTTTGGCACATATGAGGCAATTATGTCTGATCCTCAGAAGATCTGACACAGCAGCCATAAATGTTGCTCCTGTTCTCATGTGACCCCAACAAGTGGGTCCCCCAGGTTGTACTTTGTAAGCAGCCAACAGTAGTTGAAGAACTGTGCTGTTGTGGGTTCCATGATGACAATGGGATCAGATTTGTGGGGGAAGACTCCAGGCCTGGCACCTTCTGGTAGGTGCTGGCAAAGAATGAGCTTGGTGACAGGTAGAGCAGGTAAGGGTTGGTTACTTGTTTCAGTTTCTGTGGGAGCATCATATTTGTAGGGCACAGCTGAGAGTTGATCAATAAGGGGGGTGGAGGGCATGGGTGTAGGTGGTCTTGGTTGTGCTTTGCCCTTGTTCTTGTTTGTACATTGGAGTGTAAGGCTTCTGAGAGGGCAGAAGCTGGAGGTGTCAGAAATGGGTTCAATGGAGGTTGACATCTCTCTGTCAGTCAATAAGCCCATTCTGGGGAGCAGATAGGTGAGTAGTTCACATGGGAGGGGAACAGAGGTGGATTGAGCAGGAGAGGTCAGGGAGACCTCCATGAAGTTGTCAGTGAAGTTGGAGGCAAGGGTAGTGTCATCATAGTTGAAGTAGTCAGAGCCAGGGTTTTCAGTATTAACAGAGTGAGGAGATGCCATTCAGGAGAGGCAACAAGTGAGTTTGTACTGTTTGATGGCCTCCTCTGCATGCTCTCTTAAGTTTTCCTTGGGTTCCCACATATTGGACAAATGGGGGAACCCAGCCCACTTCACAAGGTACTCATGGCCCTTTCTGTGCCCCTTGCTGTGGTGGTTGAGTATCGTCTCCACTTCCCATTCAACTTCATCATCTACTAGATCTGGAAGGGGAGGTGGGGGCACACTTCCATATTCATCTGTCTCTGTGAACAGGAAGATCTGTGAGGTATGAAATACTGGGTGTACCTTCCAGGTGGGCAGTAGTCCCAACCTAACAGCCACAGGCAATATCACCTCAGTGATGGGAAAAGGACCCAAATGTCAAGGTTCTATTTTTGCTGACTGGCCTTGGGTGCAAAGGTTTCCCAAATCTAACCATACCTGGTCGCCTTCTTTGGGCTTGGTGTATGACCCCTTAGATCTTGATCACATCACATCTTGTGCCCATTCATGTGACAACTGGGCAATGTCACAATTTATCACAAGGGACTGCAACTGATCATTGCCTGATGGGGCAGTGGTGGTATGAGTGACTGGGTAAGGAGAAGGATGGAAACCATAAAGCAAAGAGAATGGGGTTTGGCCATGAACAGAATGGATATGAGAGTTGTGGGCAAACTCAGCATCAGGAAGTTTGTGAGCCCATGAATTGGGCAGCTCAGCACAATAGCACTGAAGATATGTTTCAAGTTCTTGATTAACCTGCTTGCTTTCTCTGTTGGTCTGTGGGTGACAGGCTGACAAAAGTTTGGACTTGATACCAAATGCCTTGTACAGCTCCTTGGTAAATGTGGACATGAGCTGCAGGTCATGATCAGATATAACTGCTTTGGGTAACCCATACTGCTGATAGAAATATTGCTGGAACAGGTGGGCAAGGCCCACCAAGTCTACGGTCTTGTTGGTTGGCACAAACACTGCTGCCTTCATGAGCCCTTGATCCACTATTGTCAGGACTGAGTCATAGCCCTCTGACTCTGGGAGGTCAGTTACAAGGTCCATTGATATCTGTTGGAACAGGAGAGGGTTCTTGGGTGTATCATTTGGTGTAATGGGTGGTGTGATCAGATGGGTTATGACCTTGTTTGCTTGACAGATTGGACATCCTTTGACATAGTTGCATATGGACTTCCACCTTCCTGGCCACCATACCTCCTTCACCATCTTCTTTGACATCACTTTTATTCCAGGATGACCTGTGCTCAGGTGATTGTGGTAGTCATGTAGACATTGCCATCTCGTGTTAGGTGTTATGTATAGCTGTTGCTTATATCTCTTTGTTCTGTCCGAAGCCTTTTGGATTTTGGGGTTCTCTTTGGAAAGGGTTATGTCCTTTGGCATTTCGCTTGTGGTGTGGTCATATACCTCTTTTGATATGATGTATATCCCCTTTTGATGATGGTTGACCTTTTTCACATCCATCTTGTGGCATTGATCTGAAGTCATGTTGGCATTTTGGGTTTGATAGGAGTCAGAGATGGGAGAAGCAGTGGAATTCACCCCCCCCTCAAGCCACATGGCTTCAGGAAGGGCAGCAGCTGTGACAGTGGGTTCTTCACCATAATCAGGGCAATGGGAAAGGGCATCAGGGACCCCCATCAACTTGCTGGGCTTGTGTGAAAAGAGGACCAGATATCCTTGAAGAGTGTTGAGCCAGTGGGCTTGCTGGGGGGTTAACTTCTGTGGGTGATGCCAATACATAAGGTTTTTGTGATCTGTATAGATCACCATGGGTTCTACCAGTGAAATTAGGTAATGCCAGAGGGTGTCTAATGCTTGAATAACAGCAAGCATTTCCAGGTCAAAGACTTGATATTGCTGCTCAGCTCCTTTGAGGGATTTGGATAAAAAGTGACAGGGATGCCACTTGTCATTGGGTCCCTTTTGCACAAGTATGGCTCCAGTGCCAACCTTTGAGGCATCTGTAAATAGGGTGAATGGTTTGCAGTGATTGGGGATTTGTAGAACAGGCACTGAACACAACAATGACTTGATCTGTTCAAAGGTGCCATTTTCTTCATCACTCTATCACCACTTTGTATCCTTTTTTGACAGGTTGTGAAGGGGTCATGTGATTTGTGAAAATGATGGAATAAACCTGTGATAAAAGTTACAAAATCCTAAAAAGGAATGCACATCCCTCAGGTTGTGAGGCATGGGCCAGCTTTCCACAGCATCTGTCTTGATGGAGATGGTTTGGACATTTCCTTGGGTGATTTTCATCCCCAGGAATTCAATTTCTTCAGCTTTGAAGACACATTTCAAGATCTTCAGGCATAGCCATTCCTTTTTACATATCTCAAGGAATTCCTGAATGTATTGTCATAGCTGGGGAATGGTTTTGGCATGCACCACCACATTGTCCATATACTGGCATTGTTGTTTCTTGTGAACTGGCCTGGTGAATGTGGTATCCATAAATCTCTGGAAGGTCAGTGGCAAGTTACACTGCCCAAAGAACATGACTGTGGGCTCAAACAACCCCCTTGGGGTCAAGAATGCCACCTTCCACTGGTCCTCTGGCTTTACCCTGACATTAGTAAACCCCCACTGCATGTCAAATTTTGTGAAGTACTTAGACTTGCATAGCTTGTCAATCATTTGCAGAATATTTGGCAAGGGGTATGAATTGTGAATTGTATGAGAATTCAGGTACTGGTAATCTTGGACCAAACATTTCTTCCCATCTTTCTTTGCTATGAAAAATACTGGAGCAGATACTGGTGAATCTGAAGGCACTATTTTGCCACACTGTAAGTTTTCATCAATGAACTCATTAAGAATTTTGAGTTCTTTGGGTGACATTGGATAGAGCATTGCCTTCTTCATCAACTTCTTATTATCTTTCTGAAAGTCTTCTTTTGTTTTTATTTCATGATTGAGCCCCTTATGGAAGTGGGGCAATGGGATGTTGGTTTCAGAGAAGACTTCAGCAAAATCTGCATATTCCTTTGGGAGGTCAGGGACCTTGGACAGTACCAAATTCATTTCCAACTGAGTAGAAATCACAGTGCGATTTACAGAGGCAGTCTTGTCCTCATGCACATCAACTTCTTTCTTCTTCAGCAGTTGCTCCATCAGGGAACCATCCCATCCAACCACCCTATGCATCTGCCAGTTAATAACTGGCTGTTCTTGCCTGAGCCATGGCATTCCAAGGATCAAATGATCCTTCTCCATTGGTCCAACATAGCAAAGCACCTGGAACTCCTTTATTGGCTTGACCAAATTCTGACACTTGAGGAAGACCTTCTTTCAGATGGTATATTGGATGTTGCCATCAAAGGCAGTAATATCCCAAGTCTTTTTCAAGGGATAGGTTTGGAGTTTTAGCTTTGCAACCAATCTGGCTCCTATCAGATTAACTTTGGTGCCACTGTCAATCATGGTGGGTATCCTCACATTTCTATAGTTGAGTAGCTTGAGTGTTCTGTATATCGAACATGCACACATTTTTGAATCATCAGCAATACTATTGCAGGAAGCAAGATGAGCACTCAACACACACTTAGATTTTGGCAAACTGCATGAGGAAAATTCAGAATGCCCTTCTAAATATCCTTCTTTGAGGATTTGCTTTTCTTGACCTCAACTTCTTCTTCATCCACATCCACTGCCTTAACATGCTTCTTCTTTGGGAAGTCCTTGCTGAAATGCCCTTCTTCAGAGCAATTAAAACAGTGCACCAGGTGAACCTGTCTTCTGCCTTGTCCTTGTTTCTGACATCTCTTGTTGATGTCCATAGCATTAGGATCCCAAGCAGGATGGGAGGGATATTGGTACTGCAGAGATGGGTGAGTTTCTCCAGCTTTACATTTGTCAAGAATCTTCTTTTGTTCCAGTTTGCTAACTGCCTGTCCAGCATAAGCAATCCAGTCCAAGACAGTATGAGGGTCTTTATGGTTGAGGACCCAATCAGATTTCTTTCTTCAGTCCCTGTCTGAAAAATATCACTCCATTAAAATTGTCATCATTGTAGCTGGTGCAATTAAAAACAGAAAGGAAATGAGAGACATATTTTTCAAAAGGATCACTTCCCTGTGAGAGGGTAACAAGCTTGATCTGTGCCTTGTGCTGGGGATTCCTGGTCATGAAAGTTGCTTGAAGGCAGGATTCAAACTGTTCCCAATCGTCTTTATACTTGAGGTGGCTGCTTTGGTTGTGTTTGTTTATATAGACCTCAGTGAAAGCTGCAGTGGAACCTTCAGTCATAAATGACAAAGTTAACCTGATCCAAAGATGGTCAGAAGTATACATATGCTGATTGATCTGGAGATAGCCTTTTACCTGAGTGATCCAAGTAAAGAACAACTTGTGGTTGCCATCATAAACATGAGGTTTGTTAAGGTTAAACTTGTGACCTCCATTAGGTGGAGGGTCACAGTGATCAGCATATGTCACAGTTGCAGTGGCAAATTTGGCATGGAGTTCTTTGATCTCTCAGGGTGTGGGTTCTCAGTTGAACAAAGGCATTGGTTCAGTACTGGGCTTTGTGGCTTCCTGCCCAGATCCTGATCCAATATTCAATCCTTTGGTAGCATGGGGCATGATGTTGTAGTAGGGGGAGAGGGGAGGTACAAAGAGGAAGGAGAGCTTAGTCAGCAGGAGCATTCAGAGCAACAAGTGCATGTACTGTAGTGAGTTGCGAGCAGTCACGAGGGATGGGAGCATCGCTCATCGCAGCCAGCACCTATGTTCTACTACAACGTGGTGACAAGAGTGTGTCGAACCCACTGCAGTGAAGGCACATGGATAGGCAGAACTGTTTATCCACACTGAGCTAATGCTGAACAAACTTGCACCACCAAAATTGTTCTGTTCCAACCTGCACACTGCAGACTAACTGTGAACCAACTGCTGACCAACCTGCTGTCTAGACGAGTCCAACCAAGGGATGAGCAGGGACGCTTCGCCATGCACACACCATCCACAGCTATGTCACAGACCCCATCCCCACTTAGCACACCGTTCAATGACAGTGACTTCGGTCTAACATCAGACAGAGATTTGGCACTAGACTTGCCACCAGAATACTCGTCAACCAGAGCAATCCCCCCATCCTGACCTCAAAGTCCTGACTCAGATGACAATGCACAGCTTGGAATCAGAATACTCAGGCCAATAGTACCTATGACATTGACATCGTACAACCCAACCACAGCGATAACACAACAACTGCTGTATGCCCCACCCAACACACCAGTTATGCAACACACACCAGCAGCACCACCAACAGCAACATGAAGCAGGCCACAGCCCAATACATTGTGCACAGCTGCGATGGAGACAATTAAGCCGTTCAAGGGGGATGAAGATGAGGTGCAAGGCCCACAGATGTTCCTATGCACATTCAACCATGTTATGAGGCTAGCTGGTGTAACTGATGAGGGAGACAAAATAGAGGTGCTACAGGACTATATAGCACCACAATTGGAAGCACAAAAGTGGTATGACAACCTGACAGGGTTGCAATGAGCGTCATGGTCAGAACTCTGCAAGGCATTCAATGAACAATGGGAACTGTTACCACAAGCAGAGAAAACCCTGGAAAAGTATCAGGAGGAGTTAATGGCGCTAAAATTAGAGGACAGCGAGGTGGGGCTAACAAAGGAAGTAAATGGAACGAAAGCATGGATGCATGTTGCATGGGCAAAAGAGGCATTATGACTTGCAAGATTGGCCGGCATAGAAAGCAACATGGGCCTGGTCAGAATAGTCCACAAAAACCTGCTGAAAATCATATGCAAGCTGATGATGAAGAAGTATGCAACGTTCGAGGAGCTCACAAATGCCATAAAGGGCCTGGATATAGATGATGTGATGAGGGAAAAAGAGGACATGGACGATAGGAGAAGGGAGGAAGCAGAGAGAGAAAGGCAAATTCTGCAGCAGCAAAAGACATCGATTGCAGACCTTACAATGCGCCTTCAATGACTCACTGTGCAGACACAGTCATACCAGCTACAACACATGGTGCAGCAAACTACCAACATTCTGGCATGGTTCATGGTCCAACAAACTCCAAATGCACCAAGGTCACAAGGTCTGCTCACAGATGCACAGAAAGAAACCATACGCAGCAATGTAAACATACTACCGCACCATGCAGCAGATGCAATGGGGTGGAAAGCATACCAGGCACAGATAGCACATTGGGAGAGGACACATGGCAGAAACATGTGTATATCAGAAAGCATGCCATTCCCTCTCAAACCAGGCATGGCAATGATCTGCTCCAGCAAATGCTATAGATGCAGAACACACAGCCACAACAGCAGAGTCTGTCCAGTTGCCCAAGGAGACCCAATACATCTAGACTCACGTGAAATGGCATGGAGAGTGCTGTGTGGCAGGGCATTAGGACTGTACAACAGAACCACAGCAATGGATGTCAGACTGGTGGAAACGATAGAACAGGGAAAAGAGGAAGGGTTGTAATGGACAGAACGACAACCCACACATCAACAAATGTATCTTGAGTATTGCATGTGAGCCAATTCAATATATACACCACACTCGCACAAACCAAAAATGCATTACACAACGAGAACAAAACCATCCCTTTCATGAACAGTGTTGTAATAAAAAGCAGCAGTGGCGAACTAATATGGATGAGAGCCCTTTTCGATGATGGGGCGATGATAAATGCTATGTGCACAACAGTATTCAACATGGTTAAGCACAGATTAAGGGGGTGGACTCACTGCTCTCAAACTCTGTGAATGGCTAATGGTACCATGGTTCCAGCCACAGCTCGATGGACAGGAATGATCAGTATCGGAATGGTCGAAGTACAAACAACATTCATTGTGTTCAACAGTGGGGGAGGATGGGCATTCAAAAACTGCTACTACAAACACTAAGAGCAAATCATGACTACTGTGTAGACCAACTGACCATCACAGATGGGAACAACACAGCAGTTCTCAACAACAAGTACTACGATGCAGCCCATGAACGAATCATGGGAAATAAACACCGAACCCTAGACATCAAACAACAGCCACAAGGCCAAGCAAAGACGATGGAAATGTATGCAGTAACCCCACCAGCAGAGGATATATTCACAAGGCAAACAGACCCATTCAATCCACAGCAAGTCGAGTATATTCTTAATGCAGTCACTATCGGACATGACCTCACAGGTGCAGAAAAAGAACAAGTCAAAGCACTTATAATGGAGTACACCAATGTATTTGCATGCTCGGTAAAGGAAGTACTACCAATACTGGGGGCGAAAATTGATCTCAACGTACCACCAAATACATCGTTCTCAACAACAGTACAACAACAGCCACTAATGCCACCACAAAAAGTGTTCATGCATAAGTGGGTACAACAAATGTTGGATGCTGACATGATAGAGGCAGCAGACATAGTGCACATCAAGCATGTTTCACTGACCATACTCACACAGAAAACCCATGAGGACAAAAATGGGTTGACACTGGAGGACTTGCAGCATGCACTGAATGAACAATGCGAACAAGCAGGAATCAAACCACCATTCCTGCATGTCAACACCATTAAGGAAGAGGGAACAGAAGAAACAAGCATGGGCCCTAAAGAAGTAAAATGGCAGGTAACACAAAACTTTGGTGAACTCAACAAAGCCACCCAAGTACCACCATTACACCAAGGAGACATATGGGCGAAACAACAATGACTGAGCAGACATAGGTACATCTCAGTCTTTGACTTCGCATTGGGTTTCTATGCCATTACAGTACCAGACGAGTGGAAACCATACCTAACCTTCTTCGTGGAAGGTAGAGGATACTTCTGGTACAAGAGGATGCTGATGGGACTTACAGGGGCACTGGCAACATTCTCAGCAGTAGTAATGGAGAAACTTCATGACCTACTAGCAAACAACACAATAGAGTTGTTTGTGGATGACAGTGGATGCAGAGATGACATGTTCAAAGGGATGCTAGCAACATTACAAGAAGTGTTCCAACACTGCCATGAACACAACCTGTTGCTCTCACCCACAAAATGTCAACTATTCATGACAGAAACAATGTTCGCAGGAGCAGCAGTAAGCCAAAAGGGGGTACAACCAGACTTAGCTAAGTTATCTGCTGTTGTTAACTGGAAACAGCCAGAAGACACACTGAACCTGTGTTTGTTTTTAGGACTTACAAGCCATTTCAGAGACTTAATCAAAGGGTATGCAAAAATAGAGGGACCACTATGCGACCTAGTGAAGCAAGTCGAAGTCCCACAGCCAGTAACCAAGTCGATGTACAGGAGAGCGATGACTAACCACAAACTAGCAGACAAGTGGGTGACAGAACATACAAAAGCATTTCTGCAACTCAAAACGGCCCTAACCAGTGAGCCAATGCTACATGCACCAAAGTATGACAGCAGCCCATTCATAGTCATGACAGACAGATGCCAAGAAGGACTGGGAGCAGTACTAACACAATGAATACAGGTCCAAACTCCCAGTGGCAAAATGGTCAACAGAACAGTACCGATTGCCTTTGCATCAAAACAGACCTCAACAGCAGAATGCAAATATAAACTGTTTTTGCTAGAATTTGTGGCACTCAAGTACAGGCTCGATCACTTCTCAGACATCATATGGGGCTACCCAGTAGAACTCGAAACCGACTGCCAAGTGCTTAAAGATGTACTAACGAACAACAATTTAACAGCAGCACATGCACAATGGAGAGACAGCATACTGGCCCACAATATCATAGTGGTAAGGCACATACTGGGCAAACTAAATGTAGTTGCAGACGGACTCAGCTGACAATGGGACAACAAAGAGTGCACAAGCAACGATGGTAGCAACTGGTCAGTAAATCCTGAACCAAAAGCACTAACGGACATAGTCAACAACATGTTCACAATCGACTGAATAGATGAAGAACAACAAAAACTATGGGAATGGTTTGCAAGTGAGCCAATGTTCCTAGAAGTCATCGATGCAATACTAAATGTAGACACCACAGCAAACCCAAGAGATCGCAGCAGGGCAAGACACCATGCATCACAGTACATCATCGAAAATGGACACCTCTGGTGGATATATGGGAAAACAAGCATATGACTGCGAAGCCAAACAGAGTGCATAACATGTGAAGAAGCCGAGCACTGTGCATACACAACACACTGCATGGGAGGACATTGGGGACATGATGCACTGAAGGTAGCAATGACAGACAAGTATTTTTCACCCAAACTAGACATCTCAATCATGAATGTGATAAAGAAATGTGCTAAGTGTAAAAATTTTGGGCCATCTCACATACACTCACTCCTCAAACCAATCATGCACAGACACCCATTTGAACTCCTAGTAGGCGACTACCTAAGCATGCCACAAGGGAAGGGCGGATACCACACCTTAGGACTGTTCCTAGACACATTCTTGCAACACCTTTGGGTCATGAAGTTCAAAATGGCAGGTACTGCAAAAACAACTACCAACAGCCTGTCAACAATATTCAACACATACATGGCACCAGAGATGTTCATGACAGATGGTGGAAAACACTTCAACAACTATGTGGTAAAAGAACTCTGTGCTAAGTGGTCTTGCAAACATTATGTTGTGGCAGTGTATTCACCATGGGTCAACGGTCTAGTGGAAGGTACAAACAAGCTCCTCTTACACATACTAAAGAGACTATGTGTGCCGGAAGTAGGAGAAGACAACAATGAACCAACATGTTGGGAAAGTTTACTGTGAACATGGACAGACCACTTGGACGATGCCATCCGAGTGCTAAACAACTGCATACTACCAGCCCTCAAGCACACCCCAAAAGAGCTGTTGCTAGGTCTTGTAGTAGACATGAAATGCATGAGACCAGAAGACAGTATCATACCCATGGACACCATTCAAGCATCAGCACATGTAGCATATGCAGAGCAACAATGTCTGGATGGGTATGATGAAGTAATAAGACATGCAATCAAGTGCAAAAATGTATTTGACAAAGGGGTCCTGAAAAGACACCCTGGAGAAGTAGTCTTTTATAAAGGACAACTCGTACAAATCTATGGTAGCGATACTGATTACACATTCAAAACAGATCGAAAACTGGTGCCAAAGTGGTCAGTACCACACCGTGTAATGGAATGAATATGAAACATGTACAAGCTAGAGACCCTGCAAGGGGTGCCACCTCCTGGGGACTACAGTGCAAGAAGACTATGCACATTTGAACCAAGACCAGGTACACAACTACATGATGAACAAGAAGCATACATGAAAAGAGGACATGAAGAGAATGTGGGACAAGGTGAAGTAGAAAGGGTAGCAGGGATGGGAGAACATAATGAAGAGCCCAGATGGCCAGGCAGGGACAGTGATGAGGACACTGCTGGGTCTTTTTTTAGGGGGCCACATGTAGTAGGGGGAGAGGGGAGGTACAAAGAGGAAGGAGAGCTTAGTCAGTGGGAGCATTTGGAGCAACAAGTGCATGTACTGTAGTGAGTTGCAAGCAGTCACAAGGGATGGGAGTGTCACTCATCACAGCCAGCACCTATGTTCTACTACAATGTGGATAAGATTCTCTTTGTCAATGTCCAGAACATGGGTATCTCCAACAACTGATCCAAGATCTGATTTGTCATCAAGGGTTAATGGCTCAATGTTGGTTTCTGACTCTGGGTCATTGTCTCAGTAAGCACCCAAGATAGCTGGGTTGTGAAGGGAGGAAGGAGGGGTAGCAGAACAAGGTTGATCCAGGTAGTGGTACTCATAGGGTGAACTGGTAGGTTTACAGTGTGTACTTGCAAGCAAGAGGTTGTGGTGGTACTTGGTGTTTGCCTTGGCTTAAAGAGAAAGCACTTGATGATTCTGGTGGAGGTGGTGGAGGTGGTCTTGAAGGCACCTTGGGCAAATGATAAGGCGAGCTTGAAAATGTTGAGGGATAAGTTGACAATGCTGAAAAACAGTTGGTCAATGATTACAGAAATGCCAGCTTGTCAATCCAAAAAATGGACACTGCAAGCATTCCTCAGTTTTTCTGCTGAAAACATTCAAAAAAAAGAGAAGAAATTGATACTCTTTAATTTGAGATGTGTTTGCCAAAGTTTTTGTACAAACAGGTAGAATTTTTGTTGTCAATTATGCCTCAAAAAATGGTATGGATTCATCTTAAATTTTTGCAGATGAAATAATTAGGATATTTTTTCTGGATGATTTCAAGTACAACATGAATTAAACATTTTACATAGATATGCAATACATTCCACATGTTTTGTAACCAAGTAATCTACTTTTTTCTTAGTGAAAAGTTTAAAAAATAGGCAATATTTATGTACTCAAAATACTGAATTATAAATGATGAATTGTATACTACCTCTCACATGAAAAACATTCTGCCTTTTTTATGATTGAACATGCAATGCACAGCAAAATATATTTGGATGAAAATTAAACCCAAAATAATGCATTTTCACATCAAAATCATTGATAAAAAAAATCCAAACTTATTCTGGATGAGATATTCAATATATTCTGACATGTGCCAAACAGGGTCTGGACTAGCAAGGTATAACAGAAGGGTTTGGAAATCTGAATCTGTGAGTAGCATGTGTCAGACAATGTTAACATTGTCCTGCCAGTGACCACAGCTGGTTCTATGGTAACCAGTGGCACAGCTACCACAAGATCCACCACATGGTAATGTACCCCCACCAAGGACCATTTCAAGTCATACTCACACCTCATTGCATGACAAGATAAATACTATGGACATGGATGTCATGGCAATTTGTTGCCTTCAAGCACAGTATGACAACTGTGGATGGTCAAAATCTCAAGCCCACCTTGTAAGTGTAGGAAAATGGAACTCACACTGAAGAGCTCAAAGAGGGAAGAAAGACTGAAAATAAAGTTGCAGTGGGGTCAAAGCAATGTCAAAGTGAAGTCAAGGCAAGTAAGAGGGGTACCAGTCTGTGAAGTGGTTCAGGGAGCAGAGGGCTCCACCAGACAGCTAAGTGTTCATTTTCACATGTTTCATGTATTTGTACACCCTTCTCCAAATCCTGAGCCCCTTTCTGGTTGACAACAACCTTGTTTAGACCCCAATTTACTGCACAATGTACATTGAATTACTATGATCTTAGTGCACCCAAGGTTGCCTGATCTACTTTGTTCTCTGCAGAAATGTCTACTTCTAACCTGACCTTTTTTTGGTGAAACTGACTACACTAACATTAAAGTACCAAAGATAAATGCTGTATATCACATGGTAGTATGTAATCTTGTCAAACATGACCATGTGGACTGACCTCATTGGGGGTTGGACCATTCTGCTGACCCCTGTAGGGGATGGCTTGACCATACTGACTCTGGCAGAGCTGGAAGAGATTGTTGACTAGGACATGCTGGTATCCCTTGCATGTTTCCTTGCAAGTTTCCAGTTGAATTGCCAAAAACCAAAACAGGTAAGCTGACACCACAGCTCAGGCCCCCTGGCTTAATACTTCACCATTGAAAAATGGGCTGGGCCTGGTGCTGCCATAGGCTCCTCAGGAATCAGCTCAGCTCAGCCCAATGGATAGTGTTGGCATACAAGTAGATGGGGTAGGGGATAGTTGTAGTCCTGTGAATTCAGGAAACATTTCAACTTGAGTCAGGAAGCTTGGAGAGGGGAGCAGTTCATCTAGACTCATCTTTTCATCAATTTTCACCATACCTCATGCTTTCTAGATATCAAACACAGCACTGCTGTTGACTTTTGCATACAAATTGTGATCCTTCCACTTCTTCAAGTCATTGGTGCCCTCAGACACAGGGAAGACTGAGAGGCAGTAGACAAGCTTGTCAGGTGGTGGTGTAACAGGTTCTCAGTGATGACAAGGGATTCTCATCACCTTAGCCTGGCCTCATATACTATAAGCAAACCAACCCTCTATGTGGGCTCTGTAGTTCTCACTGCCTTTCTAGTAATTTACCACTACAGCTTCCCCACCCTTGGTGATAATCTTGCTCCAATACCACTGGACTCCCCTGGCATGAAAATTGTGTTGAAAGGGTGCTGTAGGCAGCCACAAGGTATCAGTAAGTAGTGTACCAGCACAGAATGTAACTCAATTGCAGAGGAAACAATACCAAAACTGTACTCTAAGTGCACTCTAAGAGCTTACATAGGAAACCAAAAATGCACACAGAAATATATATTGCACTGGACCAGTTCTAGTCATCAGTAATTTTACAAGCATCTGATTCAAACTTATTTGTCTTGACCAACTAAATCTCACCATGATTCACCTTCTATGGCTCATCTAGTAAAGTCTATACTTCAGTATGCATTTCTGGTCATGTTTTTGTCAGAGTGGGGTATGGTAATGACCCTCAAGTTAATATTTGTGCTGTAGTCTTAGCTGAGCTAGCCAGATAGGTTACATTTGGGAACAGCAAAACATGACAAATTTGAGGACTGATTTTTTCTACCCACAATGAGCATCAGATAAGGTTAGACTTGATGCAAAGAGACTATTTAAGCTTATTTCTGAGAATTTCCATGAGCAGATTTCTGTCAAATGGTGATCCAACCCTTTCTCCCCCTCAAAATTTTGGCAGTACCAAAAAATAGCTAAAAATACAAAAAAAATGTGGAAAGAACTCTTTTCACTAACTGGGAGTTTTAGACTTTTCACTAAGAAAGAAGTAGATTACTTGGTTACAAAACATGTGGAATATATTGCATATCTATGTACAATGTTTAATGCATGTTGTACTTGAAATCATCCAGAAAAAAATTCTTAATTATTTCATCTGCAAAAATTTAAGATGAATCTATACCATTTTTTGAGGCATAATTGACAACAAAAATTCTACCTGTTTGTACAAAAACTTTGACAAAAACATCTCAAATTAAAGAGTATCAATTTCTTCTCTTTTTTTTGAATGTTTTCAGCAGAAAAACTGAGGAATACTTGCAGTGGGATAGTCCAGCAAAAAGTGAACAGCAATGAAGGTGCAAAATTCCAACAAGTCAGCAAACCTAAAAAAGGTTAGTTCATTATAGCAGAACAATGCAAGACACTAGTCCTTCAGGCTAAACAATAGCCAGACTAGTGAAGACACAGTTCTGAGATGGAGAGGGAATGCAGACATCATGCCCAAAGAATGGTCACAGCTGCAGAATGAACTTTTTGCTTTTGTTATGCCACTGGTTGTGAGAAGTGCCAAATAATGGTGCAGCAACCAATGTCAGTGGTATGACAGTACCTTGGTGTGTTACCAGTTACTTTGAGCACCCTTGGCACAATCACACATATTCCCAAAGAATGGAAATATATAAGCATGGTTGCAAGGTAGTGAAAAGTTAAAGAAGTACAGTGGTACAGTAGCTCTATATATACTACTCACTGTATGGACCAAAGGCCCAAGTAAAAATGGGTCCATTGCCCACATGAAATGGGCTACAGGTGTGTACAGTAAAATGGGCAATGCACATGGGTACATACAGATTGTAGGGAGTGAGTACTCCC
This sequence comes from Pisolithus thermaeus, assembly GCA_024663475.1. Lineage (NCBI taxonomy): Eukaryota > Fungi > Basidiomycota > Agaricomycetes > Boletales > Pisolithaceae > Pisolithus > Pisolithus thermaeus. Next base: position 1,075,697 of record JANFAF010000005.1, read on the forward strand.
CACCATGATATTTCTTCTGTTTTATGGCTTTTACTTTTACTTTTACTTTACTCTTTTATTTTCTTGTCTTTGTTTTTGTTCTTTCACCTTAGACTTCTCTTAGCTTCGAGTTTAGGCACGTGAGGTAGCTTACATAAGCCTGCGCGCACCTACACTCCTCTGTAACTACTTACAGAATAATAATCAAAGTACCGAGTTACGAGTTCGAGTTTGAGTTCAAGAAGGCCATTGCGAGTGCCTTCAGTTTTCAGACAGATCTCAGACTGCCCCAGACGTCCTCTTTTCCTCAGACAGAACTCTCTCTTCCAGGCTATAGAAGCCCCTTTGGAAGATCTCCCCCCTTCAGATCTCCTTTGCCCATCTTCGGTCACACTTTATCAGTCTCTTCATCTGGAGCCCACCGCGAGGGGCTTCTGTCTTAGCCTGGTGACTCTTTTCTCATCTTATTCAGCTTCGTTTTCGTGTTTTTAGGTCTCGTGTTCTCGGCCTCAGTCGCATTCCTCTTCGAGTCACACTTTCCTCTGGTATTCTCAGTTTATACTGTTTTCCTGCCTTCGAGTTCCCTTGTGACATCATGCAAGCCCCGAGTTCCCCTCGTTCTGGACCTTCGAAGCCTTCTCAAAGATGTAATCCGAGTCGCGAATGTTGCTAAGTCACTCCTTCAAGCCTGTGGAGGCCTTCGAGAGGCCAGTAGTTCGCATGCACAGCCACCTACCGGTTCCGCGAGTTGCTCACCCTGCCGCACATACTCGTTTTGCTTTTTCTGTGGCCAGAAAGGCCATATTCGAGCAAACTGTGATTCGTGCAAGAAGTATCTAGCTGCGGGAAAGTGCCTATTAGTGAAAGGTCACGTTGTACTACCTACGGGACGAGAGATACTGCGAGAAGTACCCGGGCGCACTCTCAAGGACCGTCTGGATTGCTGGGATCTAGGGAATCGGTCTAATGACAATCGAAAGCCTCCTTCGAGTCAAGGCCGGCTACCCTTGGAGGATGTGGGTAGTCGAAAGCCGCAGACCCAAATGGTTCCACTAGGTGTGTCTCAGCCCCGCTCAACAGTGCACCCTCACCCCCCCTCGGCACAACCGTTGTGTGCACCACTCTCAGCGGAAGGGCCGAGTCGTCCCTCAGCCTCAGAGCAGTCTCAGACACCCAGTCGAGGGCATGGTGAGTCCTCGAGCACGCACACGCCCTCTCGAGCAGTACCTACATCGGACTCTCGTGGTCGACCTCCCTCCCGCTCTCGTGATCTTGAAGACCCGCACTCATACTCATATTCAAGCAGGCCACGCAGCCCCGAGCCTCCCTCTCGCCCTCGCGACCTTGATGACCCATGTTCGTACTCGTATTCAAGCAGGCCGCGCAGCCCCGAGCCTCCCTCTCGCTCTCGCAACCTTGACAACCCATGCTTGTACTCATACTCAAGTAGGCCGCGCAGCCCCGATTCCCGCGACTACCCCCAGGACTACCAGTACTACTATGTCTGCTCGCCACCACCTGCGCCGCGACTCGCATACTCGCGCTTACCAGAAAGTTCGAGGGATGAGCCCACTCTGGTCCGGCCCACCAGCCGGCTAGTCAAGAGAATGACAGCCTCTGCCACCTACGACACTCGGTCATCTCGCAGTACCCAGGTGTCAGCCTACTCAAGAAGGTCGCGCAGCTGCAGCCGCACACCTCGGCCTTTGTACAGGTTCTAGGGAGTCGACAGGGGGCTGCTTTAGCCCATTGGGATCTTTTATTGTGTTTATTCCTTTCTTTCATGAACATATCGCTCTTCGAGTCCCCCATACGAGTATCAGGCAGTCGTGCGCCTTTGTCATCCCCCCCACCTCGGTGACTCGATATCTTGACGACCACTCATCCGTCCCTCTCGCAAACCGGGACTCTGGATGTACTCGGCGATGCCTTTCGAATGGTATACTTTTCGTTACAGCAGCCCTAGCGCATCCGAAGATACCATGATTCCTAGGCAAGCAGGCAGGATCACACCGTTTCGCGAATATCTCGGGATTGGGTGCGCCGTTTTCCCTGTTTCCACGATCTCCCAACTCTCCTCGCACGTCGCTATCACCTCCTGAAGTTTCGTAGAATTCCACCCAGCGGTTCCCCATCGACGCGATGCCGTCCTCCCACCTCCTACCCCGTTTAAGTCCTAACTCGCGCAGTTCTCGCCCGAATCACTCGCTTTTCCCAGACGTGAACCTACTAGACGATATCTACTAGACGATATACAAGACGACGCGTGTGCATTCGTGGTTCCGAACTTATCCGGGTTTTCGTATTTGGACGGGGTAGCGAGGTCGGGTTCGTGTATCTCGCTCATTTTCGCGTCGAAGCTCTCACTTTTTTACACGGTGGTTCTACTGGCTTATGGCTACCTGGTGATACCCTTTTCGTTCCTACGCGCTCGATGGATGTGGAGATATGGGTTTTCTCAGTGGACAGTAGGGTATGAGACAGTTTAGCGGATATCTCGGGAACGGGTGCGCATTTTTCCCCGATTCCTCGTTCTCCCAGCTCTCCTCGAGCATCCCCATCACCTTCTGGAGTTTTGTAGCATTCCACCTAGCGGTTCCTCACTGACGCGACGCCGCCCTCCTGGCCCCTACCTCGCTTTGGCCGTAACTCATGCAATTCCGCGCCGAATCGTTCGCTTCTTGCAGACGGGCATCCCCTAGACGACATCTACCAGACGATATTCGAGACGTTGCGCGCGCATTCGTGGTTGTGGAGTTATTTGGGTTTTCGTGTCTGAGCAGGGTGACGAGGCCAGGATCGCACATCTCACTCATTTTGGCGTCGCGCCTCTCGCCTTTTGGCATGGTGGTTCTACTTGCTTATGGCTACCTGGAGATACCCTTTTTGTCCCTACGCGCTCGATGGTTGTGGAGATACGAGAGTTTCTGTGTATGGAGGGGTACGAGGCGACCTGGCGGATATCTCGGGACTAGGCAGGTCAATCGGTCTAGTTCCTTTTTCACCGTCTCTCCCTAGGTGTCTTCTACCACTATCCGCGATTTCGTATCGATTGCCTCGGCGGTCGTTGCTCGGCGGCTTCCTCTTCCCGCCTCTCATGCTGCCCTACACACTGTTCGCATCGCATCTTCCCCAGTTCTTCGCTTTGCCTTTCGCCTTTTTGGGACATGGTACTACTCGACCAGCGCTTTCGAATGGTATACCTCTCGTCGCGATTCATGCAGCCCTTGTCGAGGAATCCAGATTTTTGTGTGGCGAGGTGTCTTTGGCCAGTTTTTCTGATATCTCGGGATGGGGTGCGCGTATTCATTCGGTTTCTTTTTCTACGTCCTCCCTACACTCCCCTTCACCGTTTCCTCGAGTCTCGTAAGGTTTCGCGCAGCCGTTGTCCTTCAGCGAGTTTTCCCTGCTACTCCCACCTGTCAGCACCTTCGAGCTCGTACCGCCAGTTTACAACCGAGGACGGTTGAATTCTCAAGTGACCCGCGGATGTAGGGAGTGAGTACTCCCCACCATGATATTTCTTCTGTTTTATGGCTTTTACTTTTACTTTTACTTTACTCTTTTATTTTCTTGTCTTTGTTTTTGTTCTTTCACCTTAGACTTCTCTTAGCTTCGAGTTTAGGCACGTGAGGTAGCTTACATAAGCCCGCGCGCACCTACACTCCTCTGTAACTACTTACAGAATAATAATCAAAGTACCGAGTTACGAGTTCGAGTTTGAGTTCAAGAAGGCCATTGCGAGTGCCTTCAGTTTTCAGACAGATCTCAGACTGCCCCAGACGTCCTCTTTTCCTCAGACAGAACTCTCTCTTCCAGGCTATAGAAGCCCCTTTGGAAGATCTCCCCCCTTCAGATCTCCTTTGCCCATCTTCGGTCACACTTTATCAGTCTCTTCACAGATCAATGAGCTAATGGGCTTGCACATGGAGTGGGCAAGGATCAGAAGGTACAACTATGTGCAGCAGGGGCACAGCTATATTACAAATGGGCACAAGACAAAGATGAGTCACAAGAAGGGAAAATGGGACACAAGAACATTAAAGAGATGAGAGCCTGTTGAAGGGCTTGAAGCATATCCAAGTTTGGCATTGGGGTTGTGCCCAATGGAAGAAGACAGCAACCAATCATGGAGATCAAGTCACCACAGATAGAGTCCAGCCAGTCAGTTATGAAGTATTACCTGACAGCTGATAAGGAAAGTGACAACAGTACAGCCAATGATGACAAGGATGGCAGGGCCAAAGGCATGTATCCACAACTCCAGTCCAGAAATGGAAGGAGCCAGGTCAAGGCATAACACAAGAGGTCAGAGTGGAGCAGTATCTAGAGATGGTAGTATGGTGTCTATTGGCATGATCATTGCAATGTGATGACTGTTATATATGTGACTGTCATGTGCTATATCATGGAAGCATGAACAACAACAATGAGCAAGGCTGGAAAACATGTTCATAATATATTCAATGCCAGTGTTGGCGAGGCTTCCACTGTAAATAAGCATTTTTGTAGATCTTAATATATACCTGTCCTTTGTCTACAGTGTCACCAGTGTCTACATAGGATATCTCCACATATATTCATATCTCATCATTGGGCAATTTTGGTGATGAAGATGGCTTGGCTTGGGCTGAGGCCACAGCCTCCATGCCATAACCAGCACTTGGCTCCAGTTAGTGCTTTTCAGAGCCTGGAAAATGCCATGTCAAGGCTTAGTAAGCTGGTGGCTGGGCTCGACTGCTGGCCTACACAGGTGCAGGATTCTGGGAGAGATGCAGAGTAACCATACAAATAATGCACTACATGCCACAGCATGGTATATGGTTGAAAATGCTGAAATACCTTTACACACAGTCATGTGGGCCATTTTTCTCATTTTCAGCTCATGCTTGGTGAGGTCAAGGACAGCAACTATGATTAATAGGTGCACTCAAAGTTGGGAAATGAAGCTAAACCAGCCAAGTTAGGCTGACACACCTGTCACAACAGTAAGTCTAATATAAGTCATTAAGTGGGAACCTCAGGTGGAGCATAACTTGGCTGGTTTAGCTTCATTTCCTGCCAGGACAAATAAACATGGACAATTGATTTATCTAGTATGAATAAACATGAAAAAAATAGGTACTAAAACATAGTTGTTGGTGTATTGGTCTGGTACCAATAATCCCCAATTATTAGATGGTCATCCTTGATGTGATAACTGCTGCTGGCAGTGTGGCTGTGTGCATTCCCACCACTCCCATACCACTATCCCACCCTATGGCATGAATAAATCTAGATATTTAATTGCATCCTGCCCTTGGCTGATGTAATACCCCATAGGCTAATTGCTAAGGTCCAGTACAAATAATGTGACATTGGTGTGGTTGTGCACATTCCCACCATTGCTGTTGCCAGCCCCCTATCCTGCCCTATGGTATGAATACATCTAGATAATTGATTGACAACCCTGCCCTTGCCATTATAATGCTTGATAATATCCCATTTACTCCATGTGGCTGTGTGCATTCCCACCATCACCATTGCTGTGCCCCTATCCCACCCTATGGTACAAATAGATCTAGATAATTAACTGCATCCCACCCTTCACACCCTGCCTCTCTCATAGACCAAGCTCCAAGACCCAGTGTGAATAATGCTCAGTATTCCAGTCGCTGTGCCCCTATCCCACCCTGTGGTATGAATAAATCTAGATAATTGATTCACAATCCCACCCTTGGCTGTTATAATGCTTGATATCCCATGACCCCCACACCCCATCCTGCCCTTCACACTCCATCTGACAGGAGTGTGGCAGTGTGCATTCTCACCATTCCTGTACCCCAGCTGTCCCACCTTATATCATGAATAATAATACTCACACAGCACTGTTACATTACACATAGATCTGGTGTATGAATATATCTAGATAAACCATGCAACACAAGTTCAAGTATGAATTATTCTCAATACCTTGGGGTGTTGGCATATCTGAGATATGGATAAATGTGTGCATACATTGGTACTCCCATATGAATATAGGAGGATCTGTAACCCATAGATTGATGAACCCTGCCATGTAATCAAATCAAACATGCTCCTCACCATCCAACTCTTCATCTGATGTTGTGATGATCCTCCCAGCTCTTTGGTGTCATCTGTGCTTGACCCCTGCAAGCCTTCTTTGATGCTTGTGGAGTGTCCTCATTGTTAACAGCCTTACACCTCTTTCCCTTGTCAGAGCAGCCCTGATGGGGCACACCAACTGTCTCACCAGCATTGTGCCTTGTGTCCACCTGTTTGTGATATTCATGGTGTTGGCTAGAAGTCATCTTCAGCCATTGGAAGGAGTTGTCTCTTATTGCATCCCACAAGTGATGGATCTCATCTATGGTCTGTATCTTATAGGGGCTGCTGAATGGAATCCCATCAGGCCAACCTTCATAGTCAATCCCAAACTTGTACTTGATCTGCTTGAAATTTGCAAATCGAAGATGGACAGCCTTCCCTTGACAAAGGTGCTTGGTGATGGAACCTACAGTCATGGCTGAGTAAACATTTGGTAGGATGTATGTGGTGGGTGTACTAAAGCCTGAGTCCAACCTGTTTTTTGCTTGCTTCTGCATGTTCTTGAGGGAGTCACATGCTTTGATATCTAGATGATGGTTAGCAATGTCACAAGAGGGGAGTATATCAGAAAAACTGCCTCACTCTTTTCCTCATTACATGCCCACAGTTCAAGTTGTTTGATAATGTAGTCAGGGCTGAGCTTCATCCAGTCCTCCCAGAAGTCCATAATATTGTCCATTCCAAACCAAGTTGCAGCATGTGTGTCATAGATGTGACCACAAGTGATGAAGAGGCAAGTGTAAATACCAGTACAATGTGCAAGGGCCTGAAGCTATTACTGCCAACAACATGTCAGTAGGGCAAGCATATGCACATAGCCAAACCTACCTCTCTGTAAATCTTCTTCAGGGTGGCCTGGATGTCATGAGAAGTGGCAGTGTTGGTGCTTCAAATGCCTACAGTCTTGTGAGAGTGTGATTCCTTGAGCTCACCCAGATACTTCTGCTTCATCTCTTTGTTGAGGTTCTGCATGTCTGGGTCATTTGCAACCATCTCTTGCAGCTCCTTCAATTGGAATTTTTGACCACATGGAAGATCTGAGAACCCATAGGTAGCACCAAAGAGTTAAAGCTGATCGACTTGCCTGCATTTACTTGACATGCCTTGATGAAGACAAGAGCATTTGCTAATGATTCTTCATGCCTCTTCCTGTAATGAGTTTCCCCAGTAATCAAAAGCCTGACTTTCTCTGGCAGAATGCTGTGGGCCTTCACAATTTCATTGATGCATGTTTCCTGTTCCTCCAGGACCTCAGCCAATGCTTTGGCTACAGCCAGCTGTTTGACTTGCCTTTACTCCACAGCAGCTTTCCTTGCTGTGCTTTGAGCAGCATCCAATTTCTCTGAGCTATGGGGGAGAATAACTGGCTTCCCAGGGTTCCAGGACTTCCAGCTTGCATCATTGAGAGCCTGCAGTGGGTCTCCAGCTCCAGCAGAAAGTCCAGAGGAACAAGTACCAGCTGCAGGTGCATCTCAAGTCCCTCCCATTGCTGCTGTATTGAGGTTTTGGGCTGTAGTGGACAGTACAGAGAGATGATCTGGTGCAGGCACATCTTGAGCAGGATTGGCAAAGGTCCCTCCCACTGCCACAGCAGCCTCATGATGACCTTCCATTGGCAAGCTGACACTCATCATCTCCTGTGGGTTTATGCCTCCTTTGCATGGGGTAATGGGGACAGCAGCTTGATCTCTGGATATGGTTGTTGCACCAGTCAGAACCAGGAGACTTTGAGTAGGAAGTGTGGGGAAGTTTGTGGTTGGCTGGGGAAGATGACCACTTTCTAGGTCAACATTGAGGGAGCTTTTGAGAAGATCCATGAATGACATGGGATGGGCAGTGTTGTAAGAGAACTGCCAGGGTGGATCATTGATATTGGGAATAGCAGGCACAGTAGTGGTGGCAGAATGATCACCAAGGTGGTAGGGAGAATTGGGTTGAGCACCAGATGTAGGAGGCAAGTAGAACCTTGGAGTTGGCTGTAGTGAACATGGATTTTTGCCTAAGTAAACATGAGTTGATAGATGTCCCTTCTCAGATGTGGTGTATTTACCTTGGTTGCTTGAGGGGTTAATGTCTCATAAAGAGAGCTCATCCATTTGTTTGAAACAACTTCACAGGAGCATGTTGAGAGTGAGATTCAAGGACAAAGACACAAAGCAAATGAAAAAAAAAGTAATATGGGCAATGACAGCAGAGACATGGATGTGTGATGGCATGATGTCAATCTGATGGGTGCCTATATGATACACTCATGATATCTAGTTTCAAGAAAAATAGAATATTAAGTGGGCTGTGATTCACCTTACTTATCATGTGCAGTGATGTTCTGCTTGAGCTTGAGTAGAACATGTCCAACAACTCCTATGTACTGAGGTTAGCACTGCAGAACTGACCCTGCTCAAGGGATCATGGCTAACCTCCTGTACTGACACTTGACTGGAAAATTATGAATGAAAAATGAAGACATTATTGCCATGAAGTGGTAGCATTGCACTCAAGGAATATCCCTATATGCATTGAGCCCAAAGTTGCCACCCAGGAGCATGATTGAATACATACCTGCAGAGACACATCATATCATCATTGCTGTTAACTTGCAGCATCTTGCAGCCCACAAGCATTGCACAATGATATGCTATGAGTAGTAGCTGAGGAGCAAGCACCAGAATGATGGTCAAGGGACCAATGTGGAAGGAGAGGAAACAAACTTACCAATACTAACCTGCCAGTCCATGAGGAATGCCTGTAACATGTGGCAACATTGACTTGCATCATCAGGTCTCCAGGCCTCGACCAGAAGGCAAGGCTTCTTATGCACCTGACAGTACCCCAACAACTTAACCAATTCTCCCTTGATGCAAGTGTCCATTCCTGGTACACTTTTGTCAGATCCATTCATTTGATTTGGTGTTGTAGTTTCATCATGGCCAGTAGTCAAGCTGCACTGGCATTGCACACTATGGAGTGCTGGTAAGCCTTCACCTTCCTGATTAAGCCACACAGACATTGCTGCTATATAAGTAGTGGCCACCCTACTTATTATGGACTTAGTTAAGTCCTCACTGGAAGCAGAGTAGCTATCCACTGTAGGTCTGTCTTCGAGTAGCCATTCACACCTTGCTAACAACACATTTGTACTCTAGTAACAAGGTCTGTCTGTTGTTGGTGGTACCATCACCTCACAAAGCTTTGAGACAATGCACAGCAATGACATGATGGCTTAACAAACCTGGGTGGGTCCTTGTTCAATATTGCACACTTTGCATGTAGAATCTGAGCCCATGTAGTGTGTTGGAAGCACAACAGGAGAAGGCACATCTATGTGCAGCTTGGTAAGAATTTACCTATGGGCCACAAAACCTTTCCCCACTAACCTGCCCTATTGCATGCAAACTAGGAACTGGGAAAGGTAAGCATTTGAATACTGTCAATGTTCTTGCTCAGCATGTCAACTTGGAGTCTGTAGAAAGAAAGTTAAGCTGCTTGCTCGAGTTAATGTCTGTAGCAACAGAGATATTGACTACATCCCAGACCAATGCAGTGTAGACAGCCACATGGAATCAACATCATTTCTTCATTCAAGCATGGCCAGCCCAACCCCAACCCTTCCAGACCTGTGGTTATCTATCAATGCATGGAAATCAGACTGGGGTCCAGAAAGTGTATGGCTCAAGAAGTTTGATGAGTCTCTCTGCAAGGCATGTGTGAGGGGGCTGACAAGTATGGATAGTTTCTTTAGAGAATGCAAGATGCATGCACATGAAGGGCACTGCTTTTCTATGACAGACTGCTAGTACTGCATGCAGCACATTATGGGGTCATCAACTTGATACCTTTTTACAGATCTTTGACTTGTTGGAAGCTGTCTTAGTGGAGGTTAAGTTTTTTGAGGTAAAACTAGATGAGTATGCACCTGCTGTACCATACAGCAAAGTCTCCAATGCTAGATACTACAGCAGAATGTAGCCACTTTCTGTTGAATCATAAAATATGACTTGCACCTCCATAGCAAAGTATAATAGCAAACCAATCGCTATAGCACTTGAAATCATTCTGGCATTGATGACAAATGCACCAGATGAGGAGTAAATTAGTACAGGATGTCCCTAGTTGATATAAGGCTTACTAGTGACCAACTGACACCTTAAAGTGTTGTTGTGCTTATCTGAGGACACAAAATGTGTTGGGTATATCATACATTGCATGAACTGAATGTCATGCACTTTTGGTGTAAATGTTACTACACTTGTGCACTTTACCTTTGCACCTTTGCAACACACTTATTTTCCCTCCACTTTGCTGTGAAAGGCTACTAGTAGATAGTATTCTGGAATCAACTGACTTATTCCTTCTTTTTCATAAGACACAAGGGAGTGATACAGCAAATGAAGTTATTCATGCTACACAAGATTGATATTACTCATTTCCTCAGATAAATCAATCATGTCCTTCCAGTACTCCATGTCTGATGCTGACTCTTCGAGAGGAATGGAATGAGAGGAAGATGCAGTTAACATACTCTGACTGAGAAAGTGTGTACATGGGTTTGGCACACATTTAACTTCATTGCTATAGTATGCATCTTTGTAACATTGTAGTGCTTCTTGGAAGCTGGCACATTTGAAATGGATGTTCTTGGAAACACCAAGGACTCTTGCAGCTGCATCATTCTGCACAGTGAGGTTTGGATCAGAGCAAGTATATGACTGGAAAATAATACTCACCAGTCGTAAAAGATGCCCAGCTCCTGGCCAGCAATGACCATGTAGAATTTGTTAACAGGGGTGGTGGGCAGTTCAATATCATTGGGGTGAATTGGTTGTGCTGGACAATGCTTAGGCATGCATGAAGATTTTGTTGGAGTCATTGCAAAGGCGCCAGTTTTGGGAGCATTTCTGTTAGTGGGCATGCCAGGCCTCCCAGACACCAGTTGAGAAGATTTGGATGAGGTATGACTCAATGTCTGGGGAACTACTGCTTGGACATGAGTTGGAGTAGTGGAAGAGTCAGATGCCTGGTTTTGACCACTAACTGAGGAATGAATTGGGGATGAGTTGTGGATGCTGGGGGAGGAGAGCAGAAGTGCAGATTGCCATGGAATGATCTCTGTGATCTTTGTAGTATGATTGCAAACCTTCATAACTGTAACATTAACCATCTCTGTCCCAGAGGTCATAGTGGTGGTGGTGGTCTCCTTGATTGTCTCTGTCTCAACTGTCTTGGTGCTATGGGGCAATGCTCCTGTGGCTTCTAAGACCAATCAGATAAGGTAGTATGGTATGTAATATTTGACTTACCACTGAGAGGCATATCAACATGGTTTGAGATTGCACAAGCTTGTGATCACAGATAAATTATTGGTACTACTGCCTGAATCACATGCACAAATGAGCAATATGCACTGGGAGTCCACCTCAAGTTAATAAAAATAGAATGCCCATCAGCACCAGCCATGCACAGATGAAAAGAAGGGCTAAGCTCTCTACAAGTTGAGTCCACCATGTGCTTGTTTCCTGTAAATTGTCAGGAGGCATTTCTGAGACAGTCAATGAGGATCTTGGGCCAAAGAAGACAGAGGCAAGGGCAGCAGAGGTGAAGGAATGCCAAAGAGCATGACTTGAAGGTTGTTTCATCCATAACAACTAGTACTAGACTCACTGATATCTGGGGATGTGCACAGTGATGACTCACCAGGAATGATGCACTCTAGAGGCACTCAACAAGGGATGGGAGGATTTCTTTCATGCAGAGACAGATGATGTGTATGATATCACCAGTGTCTTGGATGGGTCGAAAGTTATCAACCTCAGTCATGGTGGTGGCAAGCCCCATGACCTCATCAGAGACCTGTTTAAGGATGTGAAGAACATGTGAGTAGAATGCCATTTGGGACAGAGAGATTGATAACATACATTATCACAGAGGGAATGAGGGCTGGTGAAAGCATCATGTGGATTACCAAACCTGTCATGACCATGCACAGCATCAGGCAGATGCATTTGTGAGGGAAATGCCAGAGTTAGTGTGGGCATATTTAGAATGGAGTGCAAGGAGTACTGGTAAGTTCTGTAGCAAAACTGGCCAGTGTAGGAACACCTGTACCCCACTGATGAACTTGAATGATGGCCAATTGCAGCTTTACATGCTTGGTATATTTTGTAGGTCCTTATTTACCTGATGAGCTGTCACACTGAACCCTACCAAATTAGGTGCAGAGAAGCACACTCTGCATGTTAGGACTGACTCAGATTCCTTGGTCTCATCTGCACTTGTTTGCCAAGGCATTTTTCTGTGCACCCCATTGTGGCCTCATACTGCTGTCATGATGGATGCCTTGGAACTTTACTGCATGGCTCAAAATCACTGTCCCCATTTTTCTATCCAGGCATTTGTGAAGACCATTTTGGATCTTCAAGGTGTATGTTTTGTATGTTCTACTTCCTGCTCTCACAGTCACATAGACTTAGGTCCAATATTGCCCCTACCTTGCTCACCTATTCAGCATTGCCCTCGACATTTACCTCCAAGTGTGTCTAGCAGTCAATGATCTTGTGCTCAAAGCCCTTTATTGTGATACACTGGATTGGTGCCTCAAGAATGCCTGCCCCACTTGCATGTACACTCTCAAGGATGAGCCAAACCTGAAATTCAAATTGCTATTTGCAATGGATGGAAATGACTTGCTCAAATGCATCTCAAGGGCAGCAATCAGCAGCTATGAATCTACTGTGAAGGATATTGGAGAGCAGTTTTTAGGTGATAACTGCTACCTGTCTAGGGCATTCATCGACCAATTTGGAGTGGGATGCAGCAATGAATCTTTGAAGGAACCCACAGTACATTCCTTCTGAATTTCCTTTACTATTACTGTTCTACCTTCCCTAATTTACAGGCTGACAATGACAACCCATGTGCCAGGAGGTGGAAAAACATGAAAGAAGATGTTACATCAAGGATGTGGATGTTTTTGATGAAGCTGGGATCTTTGTGGCCATCTGCAGGCATGGCTTCTCACTTGTGGTAGCAGATATAGTGTGGAGTGGTGAACAGTGAGTTCCCTGTTTGTGTGTACATATTGCTTGGCCTGACCAAAAATTAGGGCCAAGTATCCACTTGCCACTGTCTCCAAATTACTGGATGTGTTTGGAGATGGTCTCATGGGCAGTTATGACATAGGCTGTAAGTTTGGGACTACTCTCAGTCACAGCATGGTCAGACCAAGGGCATGAGCCTTGAAGTATATGTCCCTTGTTCTGGCATTCCATGGTTATGACCATCATTGTCTATGTCAGCTTCGCTTCTTAGCAAGATACATTGATGGCATGGGCCTTGAGACCTTGAAGGTTGTGAGCACATCTTTTTGAAGACAAACAGGCTGGCATCAGCTGTACATTATGCAAGTGCATTTCACTGGTGCCAAGCAATTGTGGGGTACATAGCACACAACAATGAGCACAAAGTTTACCAGAATCTCAGTAAGTTGTTGTTTTGCCTATGAAGTACACTGAGTTCATGTACTCTAGCTACAATGATCTTCCACAACTACAGACAAGCCCTTTGCATTATTCAAGAAGGAAAAAACACCCTCCCACACCTCATGGATGACCTTGGGATTATGGATGTGAGAATATTCAAGATGTGGCTTCTGGAGGAGAACAAGTACTTAGCTGCTTGTTCACATGAGCCTGAAGAGGAGACATTGCATATGGAATACTGGCAGAAGCTCATCAATCTGGACACAAGCTGGTAAGTCAGTGTTTGATGCATGTTGTATCTCTCACACTTTCCTAGGAAACTTCTCAGTGACCTTGCCTGGACTGTGGCTACCCTTTCATCCACTGGAACCTTGTCATTTGTCCAGAGGGATATTGCAGCTATGATGCAAAAGGAGACAATATGACAACATGCCTTGGAGAACTTTGAGAAGGATCTCAAGATGGTTCAGGACCTTGAAGTCAAGCTTGGTATCACAAAGCACTGGCTACCTGAGGATGAAGAGTGGCAGACTGCTGGCCACCTAGTTGCTAATCACAAGTATCAGCACTGCCTCAACCAACTCGAATCCCTTATCATTACCCAGATTTTTTAATTGTCAAAGATGAACCAGGCTGGCACAGGTAAATTCATTGCTACCTTTATGTCCCACATAATTGACTCACATCTACCAGGCTATCAGTTCAACACAGCTGCTCATGCCTGTTCCCCCCCATGTTGTCAGCTCATGTTTGAGGAGGTTGTGGAGTACACATTCCTCACCAACTTTGATCTCCTTTGTAATGCTACCCATGAGGATATCTCCTAGTGGCCATGGGCTTCTCCTGCTATGTGTGCAGCCATGGACCATTACTTCAAGGTTTGCCATGTGGAAGAGAAAATCAAGTGCCTCAATGTTGAGATCCATTGTATCATCATGTGTCTATGTGACAAAGATTGCTACATGAAAGCCTGTATTGCCCAGCTTCAAATTATTCATCCCCCCCTTGCCTATCAAGTTCAACTCTATCACAATGTTCAAGCCAGATTTGGTGATCATCATTTGTGTCTCCTTGCTGAAATTGCCAGTCTCCACAGGTTTACAGGCACCATCCTTCCAGGAAAATCAACAAAGACAAACCCTGGAGATAGTGCAGGAGAGCCCATGGCCATAATCCCCTCAGCCATCTTATTGCTGCTGCTCCCACTTTCTTGTTTGCAGCCCCTGACTCTGATGATGATAACAGTGACCTGGGTGAGTTTGATGCAGACAAGGATGAGGATGGAGATGATGGAAGCACCCTCACTCTGCAGGAAATCATTCATATATCATCAGATGAGTTTATGGTGCAAGAGTAACACTAGCCTACCTACATTAGTAGTTGCATAGATGTACCTAATGTTTGTTTCTGCAAGTCTGCTACAGTGGCATATTCCTACTTCAAATGTGCCATGTGATCATGTTCTGAGTATTATCTATAGTCATTTGTAATATAACATGAAATAGGGGCATGGTGATGGTGATGGCAGGAATGCACACAGCCACACAAAGTAAATGGGATATTATCAAGCATTATAATGGCAAGGGCAGGGTTGTCAATCAATTATCTAGATGTATTCATACCATAGGGTGGGATAGGGGGCTGGCAACAGCAATGGCAGGAATGCACACAGCCATGCCAATGTCACATTATTCATACCGGACCTTAGCAATTAGCCTATGGTGTATTACATCAGCCAAGGGTGGGATGCAATTAAATATCTAGATTTATTCATGCCATAGGGCAGGATAGTGGTATGGGAGTGGTAGGAATGCACACAGCCACACTGCTGGCAGCAGTTATCACATCAAGGATGACCATCTAATCATTGGGGATTATTGGTACCAGACCAATACACCAACAACTATGTTTTAGTACCTATTTTTTCATGTTTATTCATACTAGATAAATCAATTGTCCATGTTTATTTGTCCTGGCAGGAAATGAAGCTAAACCAGCCAAGTTAGGCTGACACACCTGTCACAACAGTAAGTCTAATATAAGTCATTAAGTGGGAACCTCAGGTGTCACACTCTTGCTCATCACCCCCCAATCAGATATATAAGGAAACTTATGTAATCATCAATGCATTGTTATCTTCTTAGTCTAGATAAAAATCACTGTAATCCAACAACTATGCCCCAGCCCAGCCTACATGAGCAGTATCTTCACTACTATATGCTCTTTATGGCCTTCAGGGACCTGCATCAACCACATATGACCATTGAAGAGGCAGCTCAGCAGCTCAATCCAGACATTTCCTGCATTCTTGCTATCCAGCAAACTCATTATCTCCAAGGTTGATCCTCTGTTCCCAGGGCAGGGAACTTTCATGTTGCTTGGGAGTATGCACAGAGCCCCTCTGACTATCATCACTACACCAATATACTGCATGTTTCATCTACTGTCTTTGAAGTTATCCTGGATTTAATTCAAGACTGCCCAGTATTTTCCACATCAGTAAATTTACAACCATCTTTTTCAAGTTTATCATGGCTTATTTGCCTTCACCAACTAAAATCTAACCACAGTTCACCACCTACAACAGAACTGGTAAAATGATTACTTGAAAACATGTTATCTGCATGTTTCTGTCAGAACTGGGCATAGTAATAATGCTCAGGTTGATGTTTGTGATGTAGTGTAAGTTGAGTGAGCCAGATAAACTCAAGTAAGTTCAAAAAAGCTTATATAAGACTCATGTAAATTTACTGATGCAATAATTCTAATAACTCCCAGACTCCAGTTAAGACACAACTGGCAGTCACTCCCTTCCATATGGGGCATTGTGGGAATGGGGACACTCCTGGACAATCTCATCTATCTGTCACATCTGTGATGTGCATGCAAGGTCTGGACTGCAGTCCAACCATCTGAGGTGTCTTTCTAGCCCTATGGGCTTCTGTTGTAAATCTCTGTTCCATCTCTGATTTGACTTATGATCTATTTCTATTTCTGTTTCCATATTTAGTATGTTTCTCTCATGCTTCTAAGTGACTTGCTACACTACTGTACCCATATGTCTTACTAATCCCTGTACCATCCAGCTATCCAGCAACTACCAACTTACCTTACTAATAGCTCACTAATATTGTTATTCATCTGTACTGCATTCTGGCAGTTGCTACACCCCAGACATTGCATTGGACTTTCCTCTGTACTATAAAAGCCTTGTACATATGTCATAGCACATCAGTTTGAATATCGATTAAGATACTCATCAATCTCACTTGACTGCAGACAGTCTCTGGATAGCTCCAACTTCTGGGACTTGGCAGGAACTAGTGTACTAAGTTGTATGCTAAACTCCAACTACCTGGACTTTTGCTCTAGCCTTCCTCCACCCTCAGACCCTCTCAGAGACTGTTGAGAACTGGTCTTGACAGTATATTTGAACTCAATCCCTGCACAAGCCTACCAAACCCCCCACACCATGACTATGACTACCCAACTCCATTCCCACTCCATGGCTGTTGAAGCTTTGGAACAAGCCACAATCAACGATATGCACAAATCTAGTGCACATATTGCATTAGCAAGCCACCAACACCCTCCACCATCAGTTAGCCAATTTCAAAGTTTCTCTGCCAGGGGTGAACCCCTCACTACCCCAACCCCTAGAACTGTTTCCTCTAATAGATGTTCCTCATCCATGGTGCAACCAACCCCAGACCTCTTCAGAGGTGATGGCCCTGGAGATGACAGTCTGGGAGATGATGGTCCTGGAGACAATGACAACAATGATGATGATGATGATGACAATGGCAACCCTTTCATCGACACCCCAGAACAGTTAGACCCCCAACTGGTGGTCTTGCAGAACCTGGTGATGGCTGTTGACCATCTGTTATGTTCAACCTGTTGCTCTGACAATACCTCATCCTCACATGCCAAAGTCTGAGAGCTGGACACTCTCAATGGAACTGACCCAAAGAAACTCTGGACATTCTTAGTTCAATGCAAACTGTGCTTTCAAGATTGTCCCAAGGCCTTCCACCTGAACAGAAACAAAGTCACATTTGCCCAATCATATCTCAAAGGAATGGCTCTCAAATGGTTCAAGCCAGACCTTCTAAACTCTGGAGACCTGGCAGACTGTCCACTTTGGATGGACAGCTGGCTGGATTTCATAGCAGATCTCCAGACAACCTTTGGACCTCATGACCCAGTCACAGACACTGAACACCAGCTCAACCACCTCCACATGAAAGAGACACATCATGTAAACCATTATGTGGTCGACTTCAACAGATTGGCATCACAAGTCTGAGGTTACAGAGATGGTGCCCCCTGCCACCTGTTCTACACCAGGCTCCCAGACCACATCAAAGATGAAATCAGTAGGGTTGGGAAGCCCACTACACTATATGGGTTGTGTGTTCTAGCCCAAGAAATTGACACATGCTACTGGGAGTGCAAGGACAAGATCTCTCATCAAGCAAAGTCCTCTGGCAACAACTCCAGAAATAACTCTGGAGGTAAGACCAACTTGAACAAAGGGGACAAGCAGAAGTCTGGTAATGCCAACCCCCAGTCTGGTAATAACCAGCAAACTCTATCTACCTCAAACCCCAAGCCTCCAAATAATCAGAACTCTGGAGCACCATCCACACTGTCCAACAAGCTCAGTAAAGATGGCAAGTTGACACCTGCCAAGTGGAAGAGACATTTCGAGCAGAATTTGTGTATGTTCTGTGGAAACCCCAGGCACAAGGCCAAAGAGTGCCCTAAGTCTACATCTCATGCAGCTAAGGCTCATGCTACCATGGTTACTGAGTTGGAAGCCAAACTGACTGCCTCTGCTGAGGCAAAAAAATAGAGTGCAACTCTCAGAACTCCACACAGCCTGGGAGTTGCATTGATACCAACTGTGCACCCTCAGAGGCATGCCTCAATGCATCTGCTCTTTTAAATCCAAATTCATTAAAACCTTCTGTCACCCTTGACTCATAATATTCCAGACTTTCCAGCATTAATAGATTTGGGCTTGACCCATTGTTTTGTAGACTCTACTTTCATCAATGATCACAGTCTTTCAACCTACTCTGTCCCACCTCTTGTCCTCTGTCTGTTCAATGGTGTGACAATGACATCAATCAGTAAAGCCTCAAACCTCTCAGTCCACTTTCCCTCCAGAGATATCACCAACATGATCTTCTATGTAACTCTGTTGGATTCTGAGTGTAAGATAGTTCTTGGACATAACTGGCTCACCCATTACAATCTGTCGATTGATTGGGTACTGAGCAGTATTAAATTCCGAAACCTTACATCTCATTTGCCAGCACCAATGTCACCCTCTGACTTGAAGTCAATTCTGAGAAACCCTGTAGATGCCCCCCTGGGCTCTCTGGAAATCACCCTTCCCAAGTCAGTTGATAACTCCTCTCCACCCAGCACTTGAGCAACAAACATCTCCCTTGTCAATGCAGCAGCCTTCATCTGCACTTGCAAGCTAGATGGCTCAACCCAGTTCTCCCTCCAGGTTCAACCTCAGGATATTACCAAACTCCAGGCTGCCACTGTACAGGATACCCTGGACTTGTCATCAGTACCCCTGGACTATCACAGCTTCACTCATGTGTTCAGCAAGGCCAAGGCAGCTACACTTGTGCCTCACCAGGAGTTCAACCTCAAGATAGAATTGGAGGAAGGAACTACTCCACCATTGGGAACCCTCTACTCACTTTCATCCATTGAACTTGCCACTCTCTGGACCTTCATCGATGAAAATCTTACTACCAGCTTTATCCATCCAACATCATCCCCATATGCTGCACCTGTCCTTTTTGTCAAAAAGAAGGATGGATCACTTCATCTCTGTGTTGACTTTAGGGGCCTCAACAAGATCACCAAGAAGGACCATTACCCATTGCCTCTCATTTTAGACTTACTCAACTTGCCTAGTCAGGCTAAGGTATATACTAAAATTGATCTGTGCCATGCTTACCACCTGGTGCAGATTGCTGAAGGAGATGAATGGAAAACAGCTTTCAGAACCTGTTATGGATCTTATGAGTGGCTCATGATGCCATTTGGACTTACCAATGCCCCTGCAGTGTTCCAACACTTCATCAACTCCATCTTTGTGGACCTGCTGGATGTATGCATCATTGTCTACCTAGATGACATCCTTATCTATTCCAATAACATCAAAAACCATAAAAAACATGTCCATGAGGTACTCTGCAGACTCCAGGAGCATGGCTTGTATGCCAAACCAGAGAAATGTGAATTCCACTCCAGGTCCATGGAATACCTTGGTTTCTTCTTATCCCCCAATGGTTTGTCAATGTCTGAGGATAAGGTAAAGGCCATCCATGACTGGCCTGAACCTTGCAAGGTGAAGGACATTCAGTCCTTCCTTGGCTTTGTAAACTTCTACCATCATTTTATCTTCAATTACTTGGACATCATGGTCCCACTAACATGTCTCACATGGAAGGGGGCACCTTGGAATTTCTCCAAGGATTGTCACTGGTCTTTTAATCATCTCAAGGAAGCTTTCTCCATGGCTCCAACACTAACTCATTTCCAACCTGGACTTCCCATCACAGTAGAAATGGATGCTTTGGACTATGCCATCACTGGCATACTGTCTGTCACTTGCCTGGTGTACTGGGGAGGTGCAGGTCAAGTGCCAGAGGAAGGGTAGCAAGGGGTAGGAGCAGGGTGTCTGGGGTCTAGGTGGGAGAACTGGGGTGTAGAGCATGAATGTAGATTAGTCAGTGAACATTGGTGTCCTTCAACAGTGATACACATCGAAGGAGGCACCCTGGCAGATCCATCTGGTGATGAGAGGGGAACTCGAACCCCTGGAAATCAGGTGTGTCTAGCATTGTATACATTGCAGGAAGTGGCAAAGCTACACGGACTAGAAAAGAAAGGTGGCAGAAAGGAAACGGATAGTGGAATGGGAACCTCGGAGAGCAGTGTCATGTCCTCCCCTGTGGTGGGTATAGAGGATTTCGAGCTGTTCACCCCATGCAGACCTATGTCAACTGTAACAGAACATTCACAAGCCAAAGGGCAAGCCAGCAGTACAGGTGCAGTGTCAGATACACAAGGCTACCATCTATGACCAGCGATATTCCTGCCCTCATTTGAAGAAGAACAAGAGGATGTGTGGGCAAAGCCAGGATGGAGCACAGCACAAAGACAACAAGTTCCAACCATGCCAACAGCTGGGGTGAATGTGCCAGGGCAAGCAACTACCACAATGGCCTACCAGATCATAAACATCAATGAAATGGCTAAAGTCATACCACTGTTTCAAGGAGACTACTCAGGTAGAGGAGAGCCAGTGGACTGGTTCACAGAATTCCAACTGTCATTACCCTCGATGTGGTCAGAGGCAATGAAAATTGATTGGTTCAGGTTACAACTGGCAGCAGGGAGCTATGCCAACAAATGGTTTGCAGACCTACCATCAGAAGACAAGGTGGATATGATGGTGCTCAAAGCAGCATTCCTAAAGAGATGGCCACCAACCAAGAGGCCAAGGTGGACAAAGGCACAGCAGTGCAAATGTATCAGAGCTGTAGTGTTGAATGAAGAAGAAATTGGGAAGTGGGTTGAGACTGAAAATGGAGGAGATTATGGGCACATCATGTGGGTGACAAAGGTGATGAAGCTAGCACTAAATATGGGAGACACAGAAGGCAAGCTGATCGAATGTGTGGTGGAGGAAGCACCGATGGTCCTACAAAATGAGTTAGAAGACAAGTATGAGGGATGGGACAAGTTTGTAGAGGTGGTAAGAAGGGTCAAAGTAAAAAAGATGCTGAGGCATAAGGAAACGAAGAGGGGAGAGCAGGAGTTGTGAGACGAGGTTGCAGAGCTGTGCCAACAGATCAGTCAGTTGACAATGTGACACATCCTGCAAAACTATCAGCCAAGAGTGGTGGCATGCCCAGGGGGAGAGGGCACAACCCCAACATACTGGAGTCAGCATGCAAGGACGAACACATTACCCACTCCAGCTAGCAGGAGCCCTTTCATGCCAAGAATTCCCTTAACACAAGCTCAAATACTGGAGAAAGCTTCAGTTGTACCCCAGCATGCAAATACAGAAGCAGGAAACAGGCTTTACAAGGCTGACATAGCAATGTGGCACTGAATGTTCAGAGAGGGGGTACCACCAGCATTAGAAAGACCTTACCCACTTAAACCAGGGACAGCAGCACTAGGCTCAGGGGAGGAGTGCTTCAGCTGTGGTATTGCCACAGATCCACTGCACATAGGCAACACATGCACAGCCAAGGAAACTCTGTGGCCACATGAGATTCAGTGGAGACAACTGATAGCAGGCATGTTGAGAAGGACAGCACAACCCAGAATCATCCCCACACCAGTACAGTATGTATGGCCAAATGCACCCCAGGTGGATGTCAGTGCAGAAATGGATTTACTGCACATATACATGGTGGGAGCAGAAGAAGAATGGCATGGGGGAGGCAGAGAGTCAGGTGGTCATCAAGAGGAGCATTGGGGCTGGATGGTGGAGGGAAACTTCTGGGGGCTGCAAGGAATGATGGATGGTCAAATCCATCTGAAAAGATAGAAAGGAAGGAGGGAAGAGAGGGATATAGGGAGAGCAAGCCAAAGGGTAGCTTGATAGACATGCAAACAGAGGTGACATGGAGCCCACATGAGTCATGCACTAGTAACTTACAGGGCCCCAAGAATAAAGTTACTGATGTGTACATGTTGGATGCAATGGGCCAACCGATCAGAGCACAAGTCAGCCACCCTTTCCTGGCAGTACCAAGCCTAGAAGGACCTGAAGGGGAAAGGGTCAGGTTTCTTGCTGTGGTAGACAATGGGGTGATGATAAATGCGATAGATCTGGAGGCAAACAGTCGGGTAAAGAGGAGGTTAAAAGGGCTAGGGCCATCGAAGCAGGTGCTGAGGATGGCAGACAGATTGCTCATAGTGTCAGCAGGCACATGGTCAGGCATGCTGCAGTGGGGGTCAGCAAAGGCAGACACAACATTTGAGGTGTTCCCAAGCAGTGGATCATGGAGGATGCTTATCAGCAAGCCATTGTTGGATCAAATGAGGGCAGTTCATGATTATGGCAAAGACCTAATATGACTACCACAGGGAGACAGCTACATAGTAATCACAAACCATGCAAGGTGGAAAACACCACAGCATGTCCTACCAGCAGAGATACCTGATGCACTGACAGAAGAGCCAAGAAAGGTAGTGGTGAGCATAGAAGGGGAGGCAGGACCAGGAGCAGATGTACAACAGGTGGATATGGCAGAGGTAGAAGGGATTGAAGGAGGTGAGGACATGGCAGAGAACTACGGCATGTATTCATCAGAGGAGGGAGCAGGAAGGGTGTTCACAAGACTCATGGAAGAAGGCCCATTCCACCTGCTGAGAGTAGAGGCCATACTCAAAGCAGTCAGGTGTGGACTTCTGCCACCAGACCAGCTGAAACAGGTACAGGAGACAATAGCTGAGTTCACAGACACTTTTGCATTGTCAGTAAAGGAGGTGAAGCTGGTATTGTTCATGAAGTTTCAACTAGGCATACCTAAAGATGCTAGGTTCCCACTAAAAGTCAATCAGAAACCACTAACACAAGCCCAAAAGGCATGGTACCTACCCATCCTGGATGAGTTCAACAAAGCTGGGATCCTACATGACATCAGATCAGACAAAGTGCAGGCAGTGCATCTAACCATACTGGTGCAGAAAGCACATGGAGTGCCAGGACTCACCATGGAGGAGATCAGAGAGATCATAGAGGAACAGAGCATGGAAGGTAGTAGAGGAACCAAGCCAAAAGCAGCAAGGGAACAGGAGCCAAGTCATGAGCAAACCAAGGTAACCAGCCAAGAAAGGAAACTGAAGTGGCATGTGTGCCAGAACTTCCATGAGCTCAACAAGGTCACAGTGGTCGCACTGATGCCACAGGGAGACATCAGAGCGAAGCAACAGCATCTAGTGGGACACCAGTATGTATGTATCATGGACCTAGCTTTGGGGTTCTACACAATCAAGGTAGAGGAAGAGTATCAGCCATACTTGTGCATCTACACAGAGGGAAGAGGCTACCAATGCTACCAACACATGCCAATGGGGTTATTAGGCTCACCTTCATGCTCTGCAGATATGACAGCGATCGCATTCAAAGGTTTGGTGATGCAAATAGGCTTAGAAATGTTTGTGGATGACAATGGTCTGGGAGGAGATGAGTTCCATGATGTATTAAGATGCCTGCACATATTCCTCACCAGGTGCTGGGAGATGGGCATATCGCTGTCACCACAGAAAATGCTGCTGTTCATGCAGGAGGTAGTGTTTGGAGGGGCCAGGGTAGGAAGGGAAGGAATCAGGCCAGATGTTGCCAAGCTGGAGGCAGTTGCTAAGTGGCCCACACCTAAATTGTTACTAGAGTTGATGAGGTTTCTAGGACTAACAGGCTACTTCTGTTCATTGGTTAAGGACTATGCAAGACTGGCAGCCCCACTAACAGACTTGCAATGAAACCTGGACCTGTTGGTGACAGAAGCAAAGGCAAGCAAAAGAAAGTACAAACAGTACCTATGGGGTAGACTGTTAGAATGGTACTGGACAGCTAGGCAAACCAAAGCATTCATACAGTTAAAGCAAGTACTAACATCCAAGCCTGTGTTAAGGGCACCCAGGTTCGATGGCACACCATTCATACTGACCACAGATGGATGCAAAGATGGATTTGGAGCAGTTCTCTCACAGAGGTTCAAAACAATGTTGGCAAATGGAGAGAAGGTAATGGCAGTGCATCTGATCAGATTTGCTTCCAAATGCACATCAAGCATCAAAGAGTGATATAAGCCATACATCCTCAAGTTCGTGGTATTGAAGTTTGGGGTTGACCACTTCAGTGACACCATATGGGGTTTCCTGGTAGAACTGGAAATGGACTGTATGGCACTCAGAGACACATTGTGCAATGACAGGTTGTTGCTGGTGCATGCACAGTGGCAGGATGGCATATCAGCATACCAAATAGTGGATGTCAGGCACAGGCTGGGAAGAACAAATGTGGCAGCAGATGCACTAAGCCAAGCACATGCAGAAAAGCTGAGGACAGGAAATGATGGCAGTGAGTGGACAGTGAGCGAGGACTGGGAGGCATCAAAAGGGATAGTAAATGATCTGTTCATGGTTGAGATGAATCCAGAGTTCATAGCACTGATAGAAAGGTTTGCTAATGAACCACTTTTCTCAGAGGTCATAGACGTGATCTTCAACCTCAAAACAACCACAAATGAAAGAGACTGCTGGAGAGCACAGCACCAGGGAGAAGGATACCAGGTGGAAGGTGGGCATTTGTGGTGAATACAAATGACAAGGTCACTTTGAGCAAAACCATGTGTTGAGTGTGTCACACAAGAGGAGGCAATAGCCCTAGCAGAGGAAGAACACAAAACAAATGGGCACTGGGGATGCGACCTGGTAAAACTAAAATTAATGGACAGGTTCTGGAGTCCATGGCTGGACCACTCCATACAGCAGGCATTAACAAGGTGTGCACAGCACAAAGGTTTCGGCTCAATGCACCTCCATGCACTGCTGTACCTGATCACAAGATGACATCCATTTGAACTAGTGGTGGCTGACTATCTGTCCATGCCAAAGGGAAAGGGAGGCTACCACTCTATACTGCTGATTTTAGACATGTACTTGCAGTATGTTTGGGGCTTCAAACTCAAGGTGCACAGCACAGCAAAGACAACATTAGATGGGCTAAAGGCAGTGACCCACCTATTCAAAGCACCAGAAACCTTCATGATGGATGGAGGGTTGCACTTCAAGAATGGTGAGGTAAAGGCTTGGTGCAAGGCACATGGAACCACTCACCATGTGGTGGTGGCATATGCACCATGGATCAACAGGCTGGTGGAGAATGCAAATGGCAAGCTGCTGGGCAGGTTAAAAAGGATGGGGGTGCCGAGGGTTAGAGAGGATGAAGAGCAGGGCAGTGGTGCTGGGGACATAACGAAGCACTGGCCTGATCACTTCAAGGAGGCCATACAACAAATGAACAAGTGGATCATACCTGCATTCCAACTTTCACCAAAGGAGTTGCTGCTGGGACTGGTCATGAACACAAGTCAGATGCCAGTCAGCAATGCAGTACAGGAGCCAGACATAAAGGCAGTAGGCACACAGTTGGCCTACATGGAGCAGCAGTGCCTAGATGGGGTGAACCAAGTGGTGTTGCATGTGGTGAGAAGAAAAGCTACATTTGACAAATGGGTGTTATGCTTGGTTACAGGTGAGGTGGTCTTCAAGGAAGGGCAACTAGTACAAGTGTACAATACTGCCCTAGGCATGTCCCTTTCAATGACAAGAAAACTCCAGCCATGATGGTCAGCACCCAGGCAGGTTGTGGGTCACATGGGCAACTCATACAAACTGGTCACACTTGAAGGGTTCCCCTTAAATGGGTTAACCCATGCTCAAAGGCTGCGCTTGTTTGTTCTGAGGGATGACACAGCATTGGCAGAGATACAAGGGGTGCTGGAGGTGGAGGATGAAGAAGCAGTGATGGGTTTTGAGCTCGGGTTGGAAGATGATGTTGGAAGTGAGGGCAAAGAAGAGGGGTCGGGTCATCAGCTGCAAGAGGGCAGCCCTGGAGGGTTGCACTTGTGAGAGGGGGCACATGTACTGGGGAGGTGCAGGGTGAGTGCCAGAGGAAGGGTAGCAAGGGGTAGGAGCAGGGTGTCTGGGGCTAGGTGGGAGAACTGGGGTGTAGAGTGTGAATGTAGATTAGTCAGCGAACATTGGTGTCCTTCAACAGTGATACATGTCGAAGGAGGCACCCTGGTGGATCCACCGGATGGTGAGGTATGACTGGTAGCATTCTACTCCTGGACTTTGACTGCCCCAGAGTTAAACTACAACACACATGACAAGGAGCTGTTGGCAATCCATGAAGCCTTCTGGACCTGGTGTCATTACCTCAAAGGCCCCTCACACCCCATTGACATTGTTACTGACCACAAAAACCTTGAGTATTTCTCCACCTCAAAAGTGCTCACCAGGTGCCAAGCACATTGGTCTGAGTACCTTTCTCAATTCAATATGGTCATTCATTTCCACCCCAGTAAGCTTGGAGCAAAGCCTGATGCCTTGACTAGATGATGGGACATCTACCCCAAAGAGGGGGATAGGGGCTACACCCAAGCTAACCCACAGAACCTCTGACTGGTGTTCACCACCAAACAACTATCCAATTCATTATGGGCAACCTACTTAGAAAGCCCAGTACTACATGCTAGTATAATCATGGACACTGAGAAACTCCATGAAGACATCAAGTCCACCTTAATGTCTGACCCACTTGGTCAACTCCACCTCTCTGACCCATCTAACCCTTGTTGGTGGGTAGATGAATCTGGACTTTTACATCTGGATGATCACATATATGTTCCTGACTCAAACAACCTCAGGCTTTGTGTACTCTGTTACAAGCATGACCACCCCTTGGCTGGTCACTTTGGACAAAACAGAACACTTGAACTCATCCATCATGAGTACATCTGGCCAAATGCTTGGACTTTTATCAAAGACTATGTCAAGTCTTGCACTGCCTGTGTGTGTGCTAAGACGCCAAGACACAAACCATATGGTATGTTGAAGCAACTACCCATACTGGAGAGACCATGGAACTCCATCTCAATGGATTTCATCGAACAACTACCAAACTCTGGAAACCATACTGCTATACTGGTCGTCATAGACCATCTCTTGAAACAAGCCATATTCATCCCAACCAAAGATACAATCACCTCTCCACAACTTGCTAAACTGTTCCTACTCCATGTCTTCTCCAAGCATGGAGTTCCCTCACATGTAACCTCTGACAGAGGCTCAGAGTTTGTGTCTCACTTCTTCCAGTCACTAGGCAAGGCACTGGATATGAAGCTCCATTTCACTTCTGGATATCACCCTGAAGGCAATGGTCAAACTGAATGAACTAACCAGATGTTGGAGCAGTACCTATGGGTCTACTGTAATTACCAACAAGACAACTGGTCCAATTTGCTACCACTCACAGAGTTTGCATACAACAACACTCTGAGTGCTACAACCAGAGCTTCACCATTCTTTGCCAATAAGGGTTATCATCCCAACATTACTGTGCACCCAGAAAGAGAGTTAACATCTTCTCAAGCTAGAGACTACACAGTGGACTTAGACTCCCTGCATATGTTCCTATGAGAAGAAATGAAGGAAGCTCAGCAGAGATACCAAGGTCCAGCAGATGCTAAAAGATCTCTGCCTCCAGACTTTCAGATAGGAGATTTGGTATATGTCAAAGCTAAGTACTTCAGGTCCACTCAACCCTTGAAGAAACTCTCTGAAAAGAATCTGGGACCCTACCCTATTATTGCTCATGTTGGATCATTATACTTCACTATCTGACTACCTGATGCTATGAAGTCCATACACCCCATTTTCCATGTCTCACAACTAGAACCAGCAACTCTGAATACTATCCCCAACCATGTCTAACCTCCACCTCCACCCATTGAAGTTGATGGAGAACCAGAGTATGAGATAGAACAAATCCTAGACTCTAAAGTGGACTACCATAGGTGATGTCCACTGCAGTATCTAGTCAAGTGGGCTGGCTACAAAGGTACAGACAAGGAAACATCCTGGCTCATAGCTACCAAATTAAGCAATGCCCCTGACTTAGTTGCAGATTTCCACAGAGCATACCCCCACAAGGATGGTCCATTGAGTGCTGTCCCACCCTGGAAATAAGTGGACTTTTTGGAGTTTACTCTGTCTAGCTATGAAGATTCACACTCACTCAATCCTAAGATGGACACAATGGAAAATATATTTCAAAAAAAAAAAGGGAAAAGGGAAAGAGGAGGGGGGGGGAGAGGAAAATCTGAAGTACAATACAGACATGGATAATCTAAAATAACAACTAAATGTTGTCATTGTTCATTGCCCAGTTGATGAGAGTGGTCATGGCAGTCTTCAGAACCTTGAAGGACTCCTCCAAAACTCTGGATAGGTCCCATACATCATCTTGATGGCTGCCATGTTCTTCTCAATTGCCTTGATGATCTCTCTGAGCTGCCTGTCTAAGACCTCCACCAAAGGGTCTTGACATGGAGCCTGCATGCAGGGGGGACAGGGCTTTGTGACAACCTTGACATCTGGCATGTCATCCAGGTCTTTGTTGTCAGTGGCCTCACTGAAGTGTGCTGACTTCCTCCATTTTCTTTTCTCCCCACCCCAAGGTGATGGCTTGGTCAATACTGGCTTCTCAGACTCTGGAGCCTTCGGGTTCAAGTCGCATTTGCCCTTTGTTTTCTGGCACCAGACACACAACTTGCTGCACCTGTTGTGCCACTACCTGCCTTTTGCCTTATTTGTCACCTGTCGCCACCTCGTGTTCCCGTGCCCGCCACATCGCTCCCCTTCCCGCGCTTTGACAGCGCCTCGCATATAGACCTCTGCCCTGTCAGCAAGTCTATGGACTCTACTATACGACTGTGATGGTATGCTTATGTTACGTTTCCTTTTGTGGTTTTACCTTCGTCCCGTTTCCCTTCCTGAAGTGAGATCCCAATCGGGATCATCGTCTTCTCTGTTTTACCATTTTTACTTCTCTGGCACGTGACCTCACATGTCACATCATGCTGTACGGATGTAAGATGGACTCCATCTTTCATTCACGTCTAGTCATCATGACTTGACACGTCGGTGACACTTTGTTTACATGTCTGACACAACAGACTATCTTTTCCTTTACCATACATAGCAGTATCATACTTACGTGAACCACCTGACTGTGGGGTATAAGAGACCCCTCAGATTCAGTCAGGTTCCCTTGTACTTTACTCTACCTACCAACCTCCTGGTAAAGGTTGAGCACCTTAGCTCTATAAATTCTCCTCTACCTCTGTTCGATCGTCCGATCCCTTGGTGAAGACTCTGGTTGTATCCCTTGATACGTAATCCCAATCTTTGCGAACAAGTCTTTGGCCCTTCGACTGTCATAGTTGGAAAGGGTGTCCCTGGCGTGTCTTGCTTCGATTAACTTCGCATCAAGACTCGTTATATCTGCAAGAGGCCCACTTCATTTAGCTCACCTATCGCCGCCCTCAGGTTCGGGTTAGCTGTAAGGCGATCCATAAGCGCATGTTGGCCTGCGACTTGGAACATTGCATTATCAGCTGCCACTGCATGACAAAAGAGTAAAGTACCACTCTTCGCTCCCTGTCTGACCCTTGTGCCCGGATATCTTTCGCTTGAGATATCGGTGGGTGGCACAAGTGAAAGTCAACATACCTGAAGAGCCCCAAATCATCTCGTTCCATATCAGCGAAACGAGATACAGCTCCCCTTGTGGTAGTAGCTGAAAATCCGTCGCTCCTGATATTGTTCCACAAATGAGAACCCCACAACCAAATCATCATTTCCCCTGTTGCAAGCGTCAGCCACTTAGAAGTATAAGTCCTAACAGCTGAGGAGTAACTTGCATTGCAATCAGGTCTGCCACCTGAATCTAGAGACGAAGTGAATTCCAGTGAAGGCCTCTCAGTGGTAGCTCTCGATAACAAGACCCATAACCAGTCGGGATAACTTCAAGATCAAGAGCCTTAAACCTAAAAGCGAATCTTAATTCGAAGGTCTCACAAACCTTGAATTTCGAAGATTCGTGACTTGTATTAAAGAAGTCCAGAGAGGCAAAAGATCTGCAACCGTGTCTTCCGAAGCGGGATCATCCAAGTTCTGTCCTCGCAGACAACCTCCTAAAGTACCCCCACATTTGTCAAACACCACCACAGCCCCAGAAAAGCTTGAGCGCACATCCTCCGCTCAGCGCTTCCAACTGTATCCAGTAACGAGTCCCACCAAATCAGAAGGAGGAGAGGGTAACCAGGCCCAGACCTCGCAAGAAGCAATCGCAGAAGTCCCAACTCAATTCACCCAGTTCCGAGACCCAGAACCCTTAGCGGGTAGAAGGATCGAAGAAGAAGAAACACATACAGCACCAGAAAACTCTACTTCGACCTCAACAAACCTAGACCTTGGAATGGCTGGAATTGGAGAACAAGAACAAGTCACCGCTCTAGCTGAACAGCTACGCCAGTTCGCAAGCACTACCGATCCCTTCGCAGGACAATCAGTTGGAAATGTCAAAGAATTGGTACAGTGGTATGAAAGTCTAACAGGCCATGCCGGCCTAGCCTTTCCTGTGTACACTATTCCCAAGACAACGATCGCCGAAGAAAAAGCACCCGAAGGAAGAGGAGTCGATTGAAAGGAATTAGGCCTAGGAAAGCCACTTCCCTTCGATGGAACTAGTGGCAAGTTCGAAGCATGGATCACATCAGTCAACAACTACCTTAATCTCAATCGCCACGTCTACGACACTGACGAGCAAAAGATTGGGTTCGCCCTTTCTTTCATGAGTCAAGGATCTGCTGTGCATTTCGCTGAAAACTACCTAAAAGAACATACCACAATAGCAGGCGAAGTCTACTTATATGACAGCTGGACAACCTTCCTCATCAAGCTTCGTAAAATCTTCAAGGTCGGAGACACCGAGGCCCTCGTGTTCCTCAAAATGGCCAAGATTAAACAAGGCGACACACCCCTTGCTAAATATATCAGCGAGTTCCTGGATCTAATCACTCGTGCTTCCATCTCTCATGATGATCGACAAGCTGGAGTCTATTTCGGGAAAGGTCTCAACAATAAAACCACCGAATGGATTCTCCGGTCCAGCAAAATCCCCCAAACTGTTCAAGAATGGATTGACGCTGCCGTCGACGCACAAACCGCCAAAGCAAGTCTTGGCATTTACAACGAGTGTTTAACCAAGGATGATTGAGAAGTTCTCCACATGTATCAAAATGAAGGACCTTCGCATGGTAGACATCAAACATGTGATCCTTATGCAATGGACGTTGATCGACAGTCAAAGAAGCCTGTCTATCGACCACCCCAAAAAAGGAAACTGGACCCATACTGGTTCAGAGAAGTGCATATGGAGAATAAAGGAGAGTGCTACCAGTGCGGAAGGAAGGGACATTACAAGAAAGATTGCACCCTATCAGATGGACAAAAACTTGTCCGTGAAATCAAGACCTTCTACAACGCTGAAGACTTTGAGAAGCTTAGAGAGGCGTTGAATGGAAAGAAGGATTTTTAGAATCCTCTCCTGGTTCGACCCCAACCGAGGAGAGTAGAAGTACGTTTCGTTCATTCAGTGCCCCAGAATTAATGTCTATAGTCCACATCAATGAATACCCCTCTGTGAGGGCTATCACTGGCACCTTATTTTTAATGGAACGAAATGAAGGGGAAATCAGGGCTGTTATTGACAGCGGTGCCAAATGCAATGCTATAAGTCGAGAGACGGTTGCAAGATACCGTCTGGAGACTAAGAAGATCAAGCAACCGTGGTCACCACGAAGCTTTGAAGGATCTTCCAAGCAAGTAATTGACTCGGTAACCATCTTCACCAGACGAGTCCATGGAAGACACTTCAAACTCTCCGCATACGTTATGACCCTCAAAAATGAAAGTGTGCTTCTAGGCATGCCTTGGCTCCAGCAAGCACAGCCCATAATTGATTGGATCGCCAGAAAGATCATGGGATGGGGAACGCCCGAAGTCACGACACTATCAATAAACCGAACTTCAATATCAACGCAACTCGAGGCACAAATCAAACACGAAGAGGTTGTTCTACCAAAAGAATATAATGCCTATCATGAAGTTTTCTCGGAAAACTGTCCCCTCCCCCCACACCGTCCTGGCTATGATCACACCATCAAACTTGACCCTTCTAAAGACCTGAAGACTTTTAAACCGACTAAGATCTATCCCTTGTCTCGTGACGAGATGCAACTCCTCGACGAGTTTCTCGAAGAGAACCTGCAAATGGGAAAGATCGAAAAGGTTCAAAACGCAGACGTCCTGCGAGTCCCGCTGGCCCCTGTCTTCTTCATTGGAAAGAAGGATGGGAAAAAGAGACTCATACAAGACTACCGGCAGCTTAACTTGTTCACAATCCCCGACCAGTATCCCTTGCCACTCGTCAAGCCAATTTTGGACGAGCTGGTGGAGTCAAAATTTTTTGCCAAGTTTGATGTATGATGGGGGTTCACAAACATCAGAGTCAAGAAAGAAGAAGACACGTTGCTTGGATTGTTCATAATGCCCTGAGGCATTTTCAAACCCACAGTAATGTTCTTTGGTCAAAATAACGTGCCCCCAACATTCCAATGATATATGGATGGCAAGTTTGGTCAGTTGAGAACCGACAAAAAGGGCGTCATATACCTAGATGACATGACCATCCATGCGAAGACGTGTGAGGACCTGAAGAAGAACATCAAAGAATTCTTGGAGATCGCAAAGAAGGAAAATTTGCGGTTAAAGTTATCAAAATGCGTGTTCGAAGCCGAAGAAATAGAGTTGCTCAGCTATACAATTCGACACGGCCAATACGAGACAGCTCCCATCAAGGTCGAAGCCGTCAAGAACTGGAAAACCCCAGCAAACATCCACGACGTTTGCCAGTTCCTTGGCTTTTGTAACTTCTACCGGCAATTTATTCCCTCATTCGCAATGATCTCAAAACCTCTACATGAACTGACGAAGAAAGACTTCCTGTGGAAGTGGGGACCAGCCCAAGAAGAAGCTTTCCAAAAGCTCAAAACATACATGTGCCAAGCCCCAGTACTTTGTCTACCCAACTTCGACAAACTGTTCGAGGTGTACACAGACGCCTCCAAGCTAGGCACTGGCACGGTGCTGTGTCAAAAGTTTGAAGACGAGCTGCATCCAATCGCTTACCTCTCGCAATCGCTCCAAGGAGCAGAACAAAACTATCAAGTATATGATTTGGAGATGCTAGCCGTCGTTTGTGCCCTCAAAGCCTGGAAGCACTATCTGCTATCGCCTCCCGAAGACACCATCATCCACACTGACCACAAGAACTTGACGTACTACTGGGAGCCACAAAACCTCACTGGAAGGCAAGCCCGTTGGCTAGCCTACATCCAAGGCTTCCCACTCAAGTTCAAACACAATCCCAGTCGAAGGATGATAGTCCCTGATACCCTGTCAAGGAATCTGGCATTTATGCAAGCTACTCCAGTGGAAACCACAGTACTCCCACCGTCGATTTGGCTAAAGGGGGGGGTGAAACCACTCAAAACATCCCCGCCCCGGTCGAAACGCTGTCAAAACCAACTATCGACCTCCACGAAACAAAGCCCTCGACTGTGAAAGTCCCGAAGGTACACAAAGAGACAGCCACGGGATCACCTAAACAGCCGAAGAAGCCAGGAATCTGCCGAGTATCACAAGAAGTCTTCGAAGAAATAAAGAGTTTGTCAAAGGAAGACACAAGTTACATCATTATGAATGATGGATCAAAAGAAGAAGTCATTGAAGATCCGGCAACCAACATCAAAACCCAAAATGGAAGGATTTATGTCCCTCCGAAGGCATGGAAGAAGGCAATGTCCGATTTCCATGATCATCTGTCAGCCGGACACCCTGGTGTTCGAGCTATGTGCTCCGCCATGAATAAACAATGTTTCTGGCCCGGAATGTGGAAAAACATCAGAGACTATGTGAAGGGATGTCCAACATGCCAAGCCTCGAAAGTTGTTCAACGAGACCATCCTCCGCTGCTCCAACCAATCGAGTCAAACACACCTCTCCCCTTCAAACAAATCTCCTTGGACTTCGTCACCGACCTTCCACAGTCCAACGGACACAACTCAATCTTAACCATTGTCGATCACAGCCTTACGAAGGCTGTGAGACTCATCCCATGTAACAAGACGGTGGACTCAGAAGGATTGGCTGACCTCTGGCTGCAACACGTTTACCCCCACTATGGTATCCCCGAGTCAATAATATCCGACAGAGGCCTGCAGTTCATAAGCGCATTTACACAAAACCTATACAAAGCGCTGTGAATCAAACCTCGGTACTCTTCCGGATACCACCCCCAAACGAATGGTGAAGCTGAACATGTCAATCAAGAGGTCAAGACCTACTTGCGAATGTAATGTGCAGAAAGGCCCAATGAATGGAGCAAACACCTCGCTTTGGCAGAATTTGCCCACAACTCCAGGGTACATTCTACCCATGGCCAGACCCCTTACTATTTGCTTTACGGTTACGATCCCGACCCCTATCCATCTGTTCACATGTCAAAAGCACTGCAGGTCGAGGAGTGACTAGAGGCTCTAGCCCTCGCAAGAGACACTGCTCTGGTTGCTCACAAGAAGACCGCGGAGAAGATGGCCGCCTCCGGCCCAGACCCACTGTCATATCAACCCCCGATCAAAGGACAATTTGTTTGGCTGGATGCACGTGACCTAAAACACGACCTACAGTCAACAAAGCTTGCCCCGAGATGCGTAGGACCATTCTGGATCAAAGAAGTCCTTTCGGAAATTACCGTACACCTAGATCTACCTGATCATTGGTGGGTTCATCCAGTATTCCATACATCAAGGATCTTCCCATATCACAAAACCCCCAAATATGGTCCAACACCGCCTCCTCCACTTCCAGAATTGGTTGATGACATCCCGGAATGGGAAGTCGAAGCAATTCTCAATCACAAAGAAGTGAAGACGTGTCGCGGTACGTGTACGCATTATTTGGTCAAGTGGAGTGGATATGGACATGCAAGTAATACATGGGAACCGGAGAGTAACTTGATCAATGCAGAGGATGTACTTGAGGAGTATAAAAGAAGTTGTCACAAGCCGCCAGAATGCCAGCAACCCACTCGAACGTCCACTTGTCGCAGAAAACCCAATCCCCTTAAAAACTAAATGTTTTACTCTGACGATGAATGTAACTCTGAGTCACGTCAATACATGCTGGACTCATACATCTCCTATGACGACTCTGACTATGACTTCACCCCATTTTCATCACCTGTCTCCCAGGTATCTGCCCTGCCCATCGACTCCGTTGCCGCTTCAATCCAATCCCTTTTTGACCCCAATGTCGAAACACCGCAAAACCCCCACTCCAGCATCATGGTACACACTCTCTCGAAGGGAAAGCGCAGAGCACCTCCCAAGACCCCCAGAACGTGCCCATACCCTGAGCTGGTGTACCAACAAACATGCAATATGCCACCCCCTGAGGAACCTTCAACCTCTAACCCTGGTCCATCCAATGACTCGACAGACTGTGACCCATCAACCACATCCCCGCTCCCCCATGTGCCTACAAGGAGGTCTGCCCCAACAGCCCTCCTCTGCAAACCAGAGGACTATGAAAGCTACATTCAGATCCTTGAAAAATTCAACGAATGGATCATCTACGGATGGGACATTGGGCACGACTGTGACTATCTCAGGCTGTTGTCTCAAGTCTATGGAAGCATCAAACTTACGGTCCACCATGCCACAAATGTCCTAAAGGCTGGTGACGTAGTGATCGATGAAGATTCCCATGGAACAGCCTTCATGGAGTCAGAAGGAATGAAAGTAGTCGAAGAAACCCAAAATCTGCTTATCTCGCTCGTCAACATCATCCATGTCCATTACAGACCCTCGTTAGCTTGGTCCTTTCGGTCATTTCATAGCACACTCCCTGACCACATCCCACCTCCTCAGGTCTCTTGTGACTCTACTGATGAATGGGCCAATGGAGTTGGTCCAGACATTACAGAAGGAGAGAGAGTTCCTGGATGGAACGATGCAACAGCCCCTGGAAGTAATCAAATTCAGGGAGACTCAAGAGGGACTTGTGACAGATGATCGATGGAAATACCAAAACCTGAGGTACCATCCGTCCGAATGGCATTGCCTGCAGTACCTAGTGGCGATAGGGAAGAGAAGAGCAGTCAACTGACTACAGAAGGGGTCTTACCAGTCAAAGAAGAATCTATTCTCCCAGGAGTTTGCTGGCTTGCGATTGATCAAAGAAGAGAGGAAGAAGAGAATGCCGGTAGAAAGTTCCTGTGGCTGGCCGCCCAGGTACTTGGAGAAAGATGTGATGACCCATGGACCGAAGAAGAGGAAAGAGTGGACAAATGGCAAGACTTCCTGCTCAAAGTCTATGACACTTGGAGCTACTGGCACTACGATCTATTCAACTCGACATTCGCCATGCAGGCAATCCCCGCCAAGCCCTTCTATCCCCTTGAATCCTCCGACTGACTTCGCCTCGAGCTGGGAGGCAGGGTCCAACTCGACCCTCTCCACCCCCTCTATAAACACACTTACCTCGACTGCCGAAGACTCGGCCACTGGTCCTGTTGTCACAGAAAAGGTTCTCGCTGGACTGATGTTAATGGACGTCCTATTGGACCCTCCAAGACCAATACCGGAACTCGACGACCTTGAACAACTCATCTTCCGAGATCTCAATAGTTGGTGAGGCCACCAACCCTCTTTTCAAGGGGGGGGGTGATGTCGTGCCACTACCCGCCTTTTGCCTTATTTGTCGCCTGTCGCTGCCTCGTGTTCCCACGCCCGCCACGTCGCTCCCCTTCCCGCGCTTTGACAGCGCCTTGCATATAGACCTCTGCCCTGTCGGCAAGTCTATGGACTCTACTATATGACTGTGACGGTATGCTTATGTTATGTTTCCTTTTGTGGTTTTACCTTCGTCCCATTTCCCTTCCCAAAGCGAGATCCCAATCGGGATCATCGTCTTCTCCATTTTACCATTTTTACTTCTCTGGCACGTGACCTCACATGTCGTGTCGCACCATACAGATGTAAGATGGACTCCATCTTTCATTCATGTCTAGTCATTGTGACTTGACGCGTCGGTGACACTTTGTTTACATGTCTGACACAACAGACTATCTTTTCCTTTACCATACATAGCAGTATCATACTTACGTGAACCACCTGACTGTGGGGTATAAGAGACCCCTCAGATTCAGTCAGGTTCCCTTGTACTTTACTCTACCTACCAACCTCCTGGTAAAGGTTGAGCACCTTAGCTCTATAAATTCTCCTCTACCTCTGTTCGATCGTCCGATCCCTTGGTGAAGACTCTGGTTGTATCCCTTGATACGTAATCCCAATCTTTGCGAACAAGTCTTTGGCCCTTCGACTGTCATAGTTGGAAAGGGTGTCCCTGGCGTGTCTTGCTTCGATTAACTTCGCGTCAAGACTCGTTATATCTGCAAGAGGCCCGCTTCATTTAGCTCACCTATCGCCACCCTCAGGTTCAGGTTAGCCGTAAGGCGATCCATAAGCGCACGTCAGCCCGTGACTTGGAACATCGCATTATCAGCCGCCGCCGCGTGACAGCACCTGGTACCCAGCACACATGTTTCTCCAGCCTTGATGCAGGCAGAGCAAGCTTTCACCTGCTCTGTGGACTTTCCACTGACTGATGCAACACACTGAGACTAGTATGGATTTGTTAGCATGGATTTTTGAAAGATAAATATTGTTACACACCATAGAGCTCTCCACCTGCTGTGCCTGGTGTGTCTCCTCCTCAAGATGTTTTTCTCTGCTTCCAACTCACAGAGTTTCCTCTCCTCAGCTGCCTTCCTCTGTGCAGCCTCCTTGACCTTCCTACACCCCTCAGCCTTTTGACATTCCTCAGCCCCCTCGCTTTCCAGACCTCCTCAGCTTTCCAGTGCTCCTCTTCTTGAATTACTGCCTGCATGGCAGCATGATGGTGCCATTGTCACTCATCAAACTTTGCCATTTTCGTGGTTGGTGGGTCGTCTGGATATTCTTGAAGCAATTCATCATCAAGGACTTCCCAGGCAATGCCTGTGGGGTTGAGGGAGGATTTGAGTCAGGGAGTGGGAGCCATAGCATTTAGGAGTTTGGGAATGGGCATCTGGACTTTGACAAAACCCTGTCAAGCTCTTTTTACTGTGAAGTTTTTTGGACTCTGACAATGTGGACTTCAAAACTCTGAAGTGATGCTTGAGCACAACAAGTGCCTTGAGGGCTCAGCCCTAGGAGGGGGATACTGTCACATCTGTGATGCACATGCAAGGTCTGGACCACAGTCCAACCATCTGAGGTGTTGTTCTAGCCCTACAGGCTTCCATCATAAAACTCCATTCCATCTCTGATTTGACTTATGATCTATTTCTATTTCTGTTTCCATATTTAGTATGTTTCTCTCATGCTTCTAAGTGACTTGCTACACTACCATACCTGTATGTCTTACTAATCCCTGTACCATCTGGCTATCTGGCATCTACTGACTTACCTTACTAATAGCTCACTAATATTGTTATTCATCTGTACTGCATTCTGGTAGTCACTACACCCCAGACATTGCATTGGACTTTCCTCTGTACTATAAAAGCCTTGTACATATGTCATAGCACATCAGTTTGAATATTGATTAAGATACTCATCAATCTCACTCAACTCCAGACAGTCTCTGGATAGCTCTGACCTCTGGGACTCAGCAGGAAACTAGTGTACTAAGTTGTATGCTAAACTCTGACTACCCAGACTTTTGCTCTAGCCTTCCTCTGCCCTTGGACCCTCTCAGAGACTGTTGAGAACTGGTCTTGACAGAGAGGCACATAGAGCACCCAGGGACAACTGAAAGAGAGGGGTGGGGAAGCAAGAATCTCCTGCAAAATGTGCATTGTTATACAGCAGCCTCATGTTGGCAGCATGTATGGGCAGTGGCTGTGTAAGAAATGTATATTATATAATTATTTAATCCCAGATTCATAAAATGATGGGAAGGGTGATGAGTGAGAGTGTGAGCATGAGTGAAACTGTGTGCACCAACTTTGAGTGCACCTATTGTGGGTGAGGTAGGATTCCACTAATATTGGTAACAGCATTGTGACCACCAACTTCTTCATCACCTTATGTCACCAGATTCACACAAAAATAGATTCAGGAGAGAACAAGCAGGTAGATAGTGTGCTTACTCAGTCACTCTTTGACAATTCTTTCTCATGCCTATGGAAATTTCAGGTGCCATATTTATGTATAAGGCATCCACGTAGTATCTGAAGTTCTTGCAAGTAACATGAGTAATGTTAGTGGAGGAAATATTGCTTAATTACCTTGGTTCTTGGGGCAGTGTAAGTGATGCCATGCACACACCCACACTGATCCCTGGGTCAGGTTCCTGTGTCTGTGAGATTGGTTCTTTGAGTTCCCACCTGTCCTTTGGAAGGGCACTGAGAGACTGTAGATGCCAAATGCATAAGTGAAGAAGCACAGTTTTGCCTGTCTGGATTAGAGGGGGACATGAAGGTCATTGAGTCATTGGGATGGGTAGCCACATCATAGATGGGTACTTACTGCTATTTGCTAGTGTCAGATGCCTTGGAGCATTGGGCAGTAGTCCATATGGGTGGTACAGAAGTGGAACAACCACTGCACTAAAAAGTTTCGAAATTGTCCTCACATTGCTGGCAGCAGCTGAAGCTTGATGTGTGAGTGCTTGAGTCCTCACATGCACAGGGCCACCCAAATGGCCTGGCTCAGGGCTTGACCCTGGGCTGTGTACAATACCTGGGCAGCCTGTCATCAGTGACTAGACAGAGGAAGGTATGAACAAGAAAATAGCATCAGAAAAACTCCTCAGCTCAACTTCCTGGTATTGAGTATCACTTGTGCTGCCATCACGACACCATGGACATGGCCAACCAGATGGCCAATGTGAGATGAAAAAAATCATCTTCTGACATTGGCATGATGGCAGAATTGCAGAGGAATTCTTTGAGACAACAACAATTCAGTTGTGTTAACAGTAGGAGGACAAATTGTCATTAGTGGTGGTAGTGATACTGTCATCAATTGAGGCATGGAATGTGGATCTGGACTTGTCCAGGAGTACCACATGATAGATGGAGCCTGGTGTTCATTTGGTAAAGTCTGAAATAGTGCAATGCAAACAACAATATAAGAGCCAGTTCAGAAATACAATCCTGCTGCAAAACCTGTGTGAAAATCCCTGAGAAAATACCACATGTGTCATCATGTAAGCTGCCACATTCAGGCAGAGTTCCAACTCTCTTGACTCATACATTGATACCATGGTATAGGTAAGTTACATGGCTGATGAGGGTGTTGACATGGAACGGGAGCTTGAGGATGATGTGGAGGATTGGGGGGAGGTCTCAGAGGTTGAGGAAGACATCAGGGGTGATGTGGAGGATGAGGATCATGAGGATCATGATAGGCATCTTCTGGTGTGTGTCCTCATACAATATCACATTCAGCTTGCATCTGTACCTGTGATTGCACTCGATCTTCTTTGAGAAATTGTGCATGCTTCTGAGAGGGCCAACCCTATCCCATATCACACTTCCATTCTCTCTGGTGTGGGCTGGGTTGCCAAACTCTTGAATGGCCACCTGGAACGAATTCATATGGAGCTCACAGTCCACAGGCATGTTTTCAAGATCCTTCTTACTGAACTTCAAGAGCATGGGCATACCCATTCAAAGAATGTCTCCCTTGAGGAGCAAATGGCAATTTTTCTGTATGCATGTGTCACTGGCCTGTTGATCAGGCATATTGGAGAGCAATTTCAGTGTTCCAATGGTACAGTATCAAAGTGAGTATTTTATTTCTTTCTCTTATGTGTTGTTGATAACAGCAAAAGGTACTTCAAGAAGCTACTCTTTGCTTCTCCCATGCCTGGAATATACACAAAATATGTCCAGCTACCACACAAAGATGAACCCATTCATACTGCTATCCATGATGATCTGAAGTTCTTCCCTTTCTTCAAAGATGCCCTTGGTGTGATTGACAGCACCCATATTGCATGTGCCCCTGCTGCTGATGAAAGGGACACATCATGGAATTGGAAGGGTTTTCTCTCACAAAACTGTCTCATGTGCTGTGATTTTGATATGTGATTCACCTATGTGCTCAGTGGCTGGAAGGGTTCAAAGGCAGACACCTCTGTTTATCATGATGTGTGGATGTCCAATTTGAAGATCCCCAGCAGCAAGTACTACCTAGCCAATGCTGGGTATCCATGCTGCCCCAAGCTGCTGGTTCTGTACTGTGGACAGTGCTACCACTTAGCAGAGTGGGGTTGTGCACAGATTCAGTATGTAACTTTTTTTCTGTTTTTAATGTGCTTTGCCTTACATTACAACATGCCAGACACAGGAATGCACAAGAGTGCTACAATCTGTGCCATGCCCAACTCTGCAATGTCATCAAATGCATCATCAGTGTGCTGAAGCACTGCTTTTGAATTCTTGTTGTACTGCCTGAGTACCCTATGTTGATTCAAGCTCACATTCCTCCTGCACTATGCTGTGTCCACAATGCCATTTATAAGTGGGACCCCATGGAGTTGGAAGATATTGAAACCACAGTAGTGGCAATGTCTTGTGACTTACCAGAAAATGTAGGTCAGCTGGCAGATGGGGTCCCCACCTCTGCTGACTGTGATGAGATGTCTGCAGTGTGGGAAAAGATTGCAGGAGATATTTGGGCTAGTTACACTGCAGAACATGTGTGCAGATGTGAGCCAATTGTGCCAAACTAACATCTCATATACATTTGTTTGTCATCAACAATTTGTCAGGTAGATCTTTAGTCATACTTGTTATTGTTTGCAATCTACCTTTTATTTGATACATGCAAGTGACACAGTTTGATTAAGAGAAAAATGTGTGAAGTACATGCAGTATGCAGGTATGCTAGAAAAATCAACTACTATGTCTCAAGTCTTTGAGGCCTTGCTGTAACCAACCCCATTGAACATCAACCAATTCAGGGTCTGTCATTAGTTGTACATATCCACCTGCAAAGTCTTGGTTGTCATGGAAAAGCCCAAAAAGTACAATTATATCACATGCAGGAATTGCAGTCTTGTCCAACTCTATGAGCTTCTGCCTTGCCAGATGAACAACCAGATGAGTAGGCACAGCAGCACCCTTGGTCCCCTTATTCTTCATGTCCATGGCAGAAACTACCTTGCACAAGTAGCCACCAGAATCAGAAATGGACTTGCACATGCTCCCAAACTTCTCAAACTGTTCACCTATTGCATCTGACTTCCCTGTATGTTGCTTGTGAGCTGAGGACATGCTTGTAGGTGCCATGGATGTCAAAGCTCCTGACATGGCAGAGTAGTTGTTGTTGTCTGCCTTCCACTTTAGAGATTTCTCTGTATGATTAGAAATGCTGGAAGATGGTTTGATGGAGCTGATATTTGAGCTGGCAAATGAAGAGGGAGTGGACAGAGGCAGGAAGGATGCTGATGTGCCAGGGGGGCTAGAATCTGAATTCCAATTGAATGGCACTTGAGTAGATGCTGACATGACAGAGGTAGCCTGTGTTGAACCAACAGATGATGCAGCATATGGAGGCATGGTGGGATAAGGGATATGTGCTGGGGAAATGGGGTGAGGAAAACTTGCTGAGGTAATAGCATGAGGGAAACCAGTCAGAGTACTGATAACACTTTTGGAGGGGCCCACAGAGGAATGGGCACCTGCACTGGCTGGCTGTTGTGGCAGCTGGAAGGTCATCACTGCATCAGTTTCAACTACCAGGAATCCACCACTAATGCCTGGAACACCACCTTCAGCAGATGGTCCTCCCAAAGTGCCCACACTTCCATCTTGGCTCTTGCTCTTGCTGGTAGAGATCTCTACACTAGGACATTCTGGAGAATGCAGCTCAACAATGCTCAGTGCAGAGAGATGATTTAATCCCTTCACCTGCATCATAAGTCTTTCTGAGCTGTATGAAATGTCAGCGAATTCCTCAGTAAAATTAGCTGAACAGATTAAATGCCCTCTTCCACTTATCCTTGCATGCTTTAGCAATTTTTGGGGACCCTTTACTAGGGTTCTCAAGTTTGGCAGCAATGCCATTCCAAAATGCAGTCTTGAAGTTTAGGCCCTCCCCAGCTGATGCCTTGTGGGCAGCAACAAGATCTATAAGAGTAACAGTATCAGCATTGGACCAAGATACCTGTACACTGCCTGCTTGAGCAGGTGGCATTGTATCCTGGGTGGGTGGTTGTGTAGATTTGCAAGGCATGAGCATAATAAAACAGGGGGAAAGTATGCAATACCTTGGGTTGAGAGTTGGAACTCTGCCTGAATCATCACCAAAATTGTCAAACTCCACTATTCCTGATAAGGAATATAGTTCAGGGGGCTGTGCCACTGACATGCTGTGACTCAGTCTCACAATCTTGTGCACTTCTGCATGTCCTGCCAATCTCTGAGTTAACAACAGAGTATTTATTGATGGATGCTGATGCCTAGCATTCACCAGTAGCTATATAATGTACCTGTCACACATTTCCATACATATCAATGGATATATACATCACCAGAAATGTACTGTTGACTTGCAAATTACCATTATGCCATGCTTTGGTAGTGAAATATAATTACAGTTTTATGGTATTCATACCAGAACAGTGGTAGCTATTATATTTATGAGTGAACTAGGAGCTTCCATGATGTTTATGCTCACATGCATGCCATGGAAAGCTCATTAGGAATAATGGGAGGAAAAGGCTGCTGATAAAATACTTAGAGGATGAACACTGGCACTTGAACACCTGGCATGGGACTACAGTGTGCTATAATGCAACCCTCAGTGGCTGGAGTTAACTTGATCAAGTGAATCTGGCATTTGCTGGTTTGGTCCTCTCATACTACCACAATGTCAATGCAACATCTGCATGGGCCTGACTCTAAGAGATCAGTGTCTCAACACCACAAGATGGATTGTCTGTGCCTGAAATATGTACTGTAACCTCAATGAAGTGATCCAGATTTCATTTATACTGGAAGTGGTACTGATGGCCCTAGCAATGAATGTGCTAGAAGGGCCTGTGAGAGGGTCCCTGTAGAAAAGTGTAAGTGCAACATCTTGCCACATATATGGACCCTAGGGGTTGCCAAGGACCACTAAGCATCTGCAGAACTCCACTCCCAGCCAATCATGGTGTCCCAACTCTTCTCCTTAGCTGTCTCACATGCCTACAACTCGG
This sequence comes from Pisolithus thermaeus, assembly GCA_024663475.1. Lineage (NCBI taxonomy): Eukaryota > Fungi > Basidiomycota > Agaricomycetes > Boletales > Pisolithaceae > Pisolithus > Pisolithus thermaeus. Next base: position 1,120,273 of record JANFAF010000005.1, read on the forward strand.
TCTGCTCTCAAAAGTGCCTCAGTCTTGTTCACAGTAAAGAGTCTGGTAGGGTATAGTACAGATGTATGCCTTTCACCTTCTCACTCTCTCACTCTCTTGAACATGCACTGAGGTAGGCAGCTACCATGCTATGGTTGCAGTCAAGGAATGCTCAAGCTACATTGATAGGCAACACACCTGGGATAACCCTCAGCCTCCATGATTCAGCATCCAGCCCTTGGACACTCTTCCTGCTTTGATACAGACCTGAGACAGAACCAAACATTGTTGAGCCTTTTTGAATTACTTTTCTAGTCAACCTTAATAGTAGGCTGGCCACTGGTGTGTCCTCATCTTTTCTCTACAGCCCAAAGACTAACCAGTAAATGCTTTCATGTTATCATGTCCCTGCCTGCCACAGAGGATGAGTTGGGAGAGCATGAGAAATATTCCTCTCCTTTTTTGTGAATCAAATTGAGTTTATTCTGTAGCAGTGGCTGCAATGAGGAGATGCAAGAGGTCAGAGTGGAGCAGTATCTAGAGATGGTAGTATGGTGTCTATTGGTATGATCATTGCAATGTGATGACCATTATATATGTGACTCTCATGTGCTATATCATGGAAGCATGAACAACAACAATGAGTGAGGCTAGAAAACATGTTCATAATATATTCAATGCTAGTGTTGGTGAGGCTTCTGCTGTAAATAAGCATTTTTGTGGATCTTAATATATACCCATCCTTTGTCTATGGTGTTGCCAGTGTCTACATAGGATATCTCTGCATATATTCATATCTCGTTGTTGGGCAATTTTGGTGATTGATGTGGCAGCTTATGTGATGACACACATGGTATTTTCTCAGGGATTTTCACACTGGCTTTGTGGTGGGATTGTATTTCCAAACTGGCCCTAAAGGATGTAACTATGGAAAGCAAGACTATCATGCTCTCTAAATCAAAGGATTATTCATCCATCAGTGGGGTGTTTACTGTATTTAGTAACTGCACATGGAGAGATCCTGAACACTGCACAAAAATTGCACTCAAATTCACTGCAAGTACAGTCATCAATTGCCACTTTAAACAGATGGTTGCTGCACATGAAATTTGGTCACACTGCACATTCAAATATTGGAAATATTACTGTAGCACCGTAGTGTAGTGTATACTGTACAGTGGTTCTGAGTGGGTTTGTCACATCTGGTAGCATGATGTCGGTAATTCTCTGTCTGGAATTGAAGTAACAAGAGTTTGTTGCAAAGATACACAACCCATATCCATCAAAATCCACAAAATAGGTGTACATCAGTCTACCTTAGATAGCTCCATAATTTATCATGGGGATCAAGTGCTACAGTACCCATCATGCCAGAACAATGCCAGTTGAGCATGTCTTGAGAGCATGTTGGCAGCATTATCATCTTGGTTAACCCAGATATGCCATAAGAGGAATGGATCAGTCTGTCAGTCAGAGGTGGGAACAAAGACTAGGTACATAGCAGTAGTAAAAGCCAAGTCCACCTTCAACCTACTAGTATGATAGGCCATCTGAAGTCCATCAAAAAGAAAAAACACCTAAATGCCATGGATAAGGAAGAGGGCCTAGCTTATGCCATCAAGCTCCACCATGAAGACCAGGAGAAGCCAGAAAAAGATTGCTGAAGTTTGCAGGTATTGTGTCAGGAGGCTGAGGAAGAGATGATAAGGAGACACAAGAGTGTTCATATCAACCATGTCACCCTCAAGAATTGCATTGCTGGAGGGAGGAGCTGCCAGCAGCTCAATATGGAGAACTATGGCTGGCTTACCCATGAAGAAAAAGAAAACATGGTTGGATTTTGCATTGAACTTGCTGCTTGAAGCTTCCCACTCATGCATGAAAGCCTGAAACTTCATGTTAATGCTCTTTTATGAGCCTGGTTGGGGTCAGCCTTCCCCAAAGATGGAGTTGGAATGAACTGGACCTCACACTTTCTTCAATGGCATCATGGACACCTCAGCACACACTGGAGCTCCTCCCTGGACTCAAAATGTGGACAGGCAGTGAATGAGAATACTCACAAAGCATGGTGTACCCTACTCAAGCACACCCTTGATGAAAATCATATTGAGGAAGACTGCATCTGGGCTGCAGATGAGACAGGCTTCCAGCCAGGAGTTGGCCAGAAAAAATGGGTCATTGTGCCTGCAAAACAGAAGATGCAGTATTAGCAATGTGATGGGAATAAGAAGACCATTACTTTGATGGTTACCATTTGTGCAGACAGGAGCACCATCCCACCAACATGTATTTACAAGGGTTAGTCTTTCTCAACTAATTGGCATCAAGATAATACCTTGCACACTTTGTCAGTACAGTCTCAAAGATTGGGTTGTGGAAACTGACCTCTATGTAGTGTTGCACATTCTGAGAAGGGTTGGACTGATGGTACAATTGGGCAGCTGTGGATTGAAGATTTTGATCAGAAGACATGCAACAAAGCAAATGGCCATGCACACCTCCTTCTTGTTGATGGACATGACTCACATTATACCAAAGAGTTCCTGGACTATGCAAAGGAACACAATATTCATGTTCTCTGCTATCCTGCACATACAACCCATGTTTACCAAGGACTTGATGTTGTAATCTTCAGTCCACTGAAGAAATGCTGGTCAGAAGAACAGGATCAGTTCAAGAGTTCTACTGGGAAATGCATCACAGAACAAACCTTCCTCTCAGTCTACAGAAAAGCTCACCAGAAGGTCTTGACCCCAGCCCTTATCTGCACTGCCTTTACTAAGACTGGAGTGTGGCCATTCAATCCCAATATCATGACAAAGGAAATGATGGCACCAAGTCTAGCTACTTCATCAGAAGGCTGTCTACCACTCCCACAACCAAGCCCTGTCCATGCTGTATCATCACTTCTCTGCCAGTACCAGAAATTTGAAGGTGCTCACTGTACACCTGCTGCACCATTCTCACTGCCAGACATTGCTTCCCCTAATGATGAGGATCCATTCTCCACTGGCACTGGGGTTCAGGAACCTCAGCTAGGTCCTGGAACCTGGTTACTTCATCAACTAACAACAGAAACCTGCATTAACTGGCACACTGCAGCTCAGGAGACAGTCAACACCATTGCATCAACATCTGCCTCATTTCTTGTTGAGAATGTGCCACTCACTCCACTGCATTGTTTTCCAGAATATACACTGATGACTATATCACCAAAACAGAAGTGAAGGCATGACCTACTGGAGGAAGAACCTCAGAATGAAAGAGAATGTACCTATCAAGATGCATTGCATGACTCATGCAACTGTGAGGCAACCTACAAACATGCATTATTGGGTGTGCAGTCAACTGTTGTGCTCCAATCAATGTATTGTAACTGGCTTGCTGGGCAACTTGCAGCACAGGAAGAAAGGCAGAAAAAGCAAAAAACAGGTAAACTCAATGCAGATGGGCTTCCAAAACTGCTCACTGGAGATGCATTCTGGGCCTGTGTTGATGAACATGAAGCAGCAGCCAAAAAGGACAAAGACAAGCAAGAAAATCAGTGGAAACAGAAGGAAGCTCAACCTGGGCTCATGGCAGCCTGGAAAGAAATGGACAATGCATGGAAACAGAGAAACGAGGAGAAGAGAGGCTTATCATGATGACTTGCACCTTTGGCAAGTGGAAAGGGCTCTCACAAAGCAGGAGGGACATCATAGCTCTCAGAAAAAGCCAAAACTTGGCAAGCTTGAAGTGGCAACCCCAAAACCAGGAGGTGGGAGTGTGGATGGTGGTGTGGCAGATGGGCACAGTGGTGGGAATGAGGAAGAGAGCAGTGAGGGCACACAGACTGATGGTGGCAGTGATGATGACTGATAACACATGGTCACACCTAGATACACCCAGATACTACTGCTATACCATTTTAGTCACTGTTTAATGTGGAGGGGGAATGTGATAAGTCCAAAATTCTTGCAGGCTAGTTTAACCACTTATTTCTCATAATTGCTTGCCATTAAACTCTTTGTTCTCTATGAGTTCTTACATGATATTCTTTTCCCTACTATTCTGATCTGAACTATTTGTAGTGTTGTAGCTTCTACAGTGCTTACAATTTTGGTGCTTAAAGTGGCAGTTGATGACTGTAATTTTTGTGCATCATGAATGTTGGATCCTGACTACATGTACATCTCAGACAATTGCCCAGATGACCCAGTGTATATATTCATACATTACATTGTTACTCTACCATTCACCACTCATCCATAAACATATCATCCTGGTTGCTGTCATCATCAAAGAAAGCTGTGAGTACTGCTGCAGGACCAGCTTCCACCTCCTGGTCATCTAGATTGGGCTCATCTTCCTTGTCAATCATGTTTAATCTGTTGATGTGTTTGTCCTCTGGAATGTTATGGAGTTAGATAATGTATGTGCATACCATAAGAGACACTTGTGAAGACCAAGACCTCCACCCACACTGCCCATATAATAACCATCACCTGTCTCATTAAATGGGAGGTCTTCTGCACCTTTGAGTAGATGGAAATTTTCATCATCATAGGCAGATGTTGTGACACTCAAGAATGCAGACAGTAGTGCCTGGGTTTCTGCATGTTGTTGTATGAGGTCAAGGGCTTGAGGTAGAGCACCCACACATTGTGGCAGCTGACTGAGGGACTCTGAAAGCTAACATAGCATTCCTGAAGGAACCCACCAAATGTTGGTGGCACAAGGTTGAAAATGGGATGGGATGTCTTTATGTAAATGTTGCATATGTGTTTAATGGTGGTGCTATCCACAACAACCTGCAATAAAAAGAATTGTTGCGATTCATATGCTCGAATCTGCAGACTTGCATTGAAGTCCAGAGCGCCATAATCAGCAGGTGAGGTATGGATAAGCCCAGGGACACCATGGGGCAGTGATTTCTGCAGCTCAAAATCATATTTTGTACACTGTGCATTCATGGCTCACCTTGTTTTGGTCACAGCACTTTGCTGTGTGGTTCACATGGTCCACATATGCATCCAGCTCTTGCTGGAGCCATGGAATGAAAAGCCACAGAAATATGAGTCTAGTAAAAGTCATCAATCATCGTGTCATACTGATCTATCTAGAAGTGGAATGACTTACCATTGGAGTGTATTATCACAATCATACCAGCATTGTTGCACTCCTTGCTCAAGATTGGACTCAAAGCCAGGGGTAAAGTGGTGATGAAGCTGGGACCACGCAATTTCTGGCATGACATTCTTCTTCACATGAATCCACTGGTGCTGGAGTGTACCAACAAGTCATCAGCAAACCAGCACATTTCATTAGCCAAGATTCCAGCATTCCATGCAACTTAGCTGAGTGCCAAGCTCAGCACAACCCAGCCCAGACTCACACAGCCTGGGGATAGAGTAACAGGCTGGGGTTCCTGCCATACATGGCTTGGAGTTAGTAATTACCATTCACAAGGACAAGAATGAAAGGCAGGAACAACTTGTCAAAAGTTTGTGGATTCAGATACTGACACATACATAGCCTAAGGTCCACTACTACCACAAATGCAAGGTGAAATACACAGTACTCATAAGGTGAAATTGAATTTTCTAGACCAGATAGTATGGCATGCATCAACCTAAGACAATGTCAAAACCAGTAGAGGATGCTGGTGGACCTGCACAACATCACCCTAATATCAACATGAGATATAGAATACTTGAAAAATAAAATACTCACCATCTTCAGAACCACCTAGCCAAGACTCTTGCATTGCATACACAGATGTCACTGAGTGTCCACTCTGTCTGATGGTCAGGTGAACATGGCCAACATGCTCATCCACCACACACAGATCTCTCTCTGCCCATTCTAGAAAGATATGATTGAGTTGTAAGGTGACTGTATTGCGATGAACAATCTCATTGATGAGGTCTTTATGCTTGAGAGATATCTGATGATTGCTTTGAGCAACCTCCAGGAGGAGGTAAGCCTCCATGCTGTTACATGGAGGATGAACAATACAGTGGCATATATAAGAATTTGTCATTTTCTGAGACTGCTGGGAGTTAATATGGGGTCTAATAGTATTTTGGTTGGCTGACCTTTGTGTCTGAAGACTCAGATTGTGTGCCAACTCCAGCTGGTGACAAAGGGTGTTGAAATTTGTTGGGAGGCGAAAGGTCTGTGCAAAAGGGCTGGCACACAGGTGAAATCATTTCTTTGTAAAGTTCAGCAAGTGGAGAGAAGTGGAAGAGGTCATTGGAGGCTCCAAGTTTCTGGTAATCATGGTGGTGCATACTACAATCATCAAAATTTGCAGGGGATTCTGAGTGATCCATGTGGTCATACAAGACTTAGCATGAGCATCCTCCACACACCACTAGGCTGATCAATCAATCCAGTTAAATTCTACTTACATCGCTTACTTAACACCCATGCTTTAGTTATTGCATAACTCAGAGCTAAGTACAATCCTCTCAGCTGCTGTCTTGTCACAATGCCTCAGAGGAAAACCACATGCAGACTACCAAAAAACATTAGTTGCCCTCAGTGTGGCAAGAGGTTCTGCATGGCAACCAAAATTCTTCAGCATATGAACCAACCCATGAGCTCATGTTATGGTGCATCTTTAGCTGAAGTGGTGGGCCTTCTCAATTCTGCCAATTTCCTTGAAAGTGCCATTCATAGGGAAACATCCCATGCTCAGGAGGATGCTGGGGTTCCTGATGGCACTCATTGGCATTACAACAATGAAGATACTGACATGGGCACCCCCACTGCTGATGTCTCTGTTTGCCCCAATTATGATCTTGATCCTACTCCTGCCATCAACACCTATGAAAGTCAATGTGAGCAGCTCTCAGGCACTAGAAGATTCATTGAGACATACAAAGGGTGTGCAGAAATGTTTCCTGGTGGAGAAACATTTATGGATCAATTCAGAAATGACCAGTATGTGGAGAAGCAACAAGAAAACATTTATTTCCCCTGGGCATCAAGGCAAGAGTGGGAGTTTGCTTCATGGCTCCTGCAATCTTGTCTCAGCATGGCAGCAATTGATAATCTACTCTCCCTTGAAATTGTAAGTAAAGACATCTCTGTATGTTCTAGGTCTTATCTCTCTACAGATTAAGAACATTCCACTGTCCTTTTGCTCTGCAAAAGAGCTAAGAGCCAGTTCAGTAAACAAACTACTGGAAAAACCATGGTGAAAAATCATGAGAAAAAAGCATGTGTTTGCTAACATAAGCTGCTGTTTTCAGGTGGAGTTCTAACAGTGCATTGTGATGCCTTCAATGACACACAAGCAGCCCCCTCTCCACTTACCTCATTACCTGGCAGTATGATGCCTTGCAAATTATTGTGATTGCCCTCCAAGGATACTCCAGTCCCTCAAGTCTCATGGACTGATGCAGAGTCCAACTTGCTTCTGGATATAATATCTGCCCTCAAAGCATCCACCAGTGATGGGTTGAACTTCAAGATGACTTTCTGGAACACTGCCACTGCTCAATTGCCCAGGCCTACAAAAGGGGCACCCAAAACTGTGAAATCATGCAAGGAGAGATGGCAAAGGGTATGTGATATTTTACACTTGATTAATAGATCATGTAGCTAATGTCATGCATAGATGAAGAAGACATTTGATGTTGTTGATCATATCACCAATGTGTCCAGATTTACTTATTTGTGTGAATTGGGGGCCAGCATCAGACTTGAGAATGAGGGAGTATGGATGGATTTTTTGAAGGTATGCTTTAGATAAAAACAGGTGTAGTATCCATAGACTAACAGTGACAACAACAGAAGAACAAGCATGCAGGTCCATTCCAGAACAAGGGATGGCCTCACTATGAGAAGATGAAGCTTCTGATGCCCTCCAAGGGCAAGGGTCTGAACTGGTTCTCTGTGCTGAGCATCAGGGACCCACAACCTTCTGGAGATGTGAGATTGAGTACTAGTGAGAGTGAGACTCCACCAGAAAGTCGTGAGACTTTTGGAACACCATCCAGCCCCCCTCGAGAAGCACTTCCCACGACCCATTTACCACAGGCAGATCCTGCTGAAAGCAGCACAGCTGCTAGTTCCAGATTCTGTAACACAACAGTCCCTCACCCTGCCCATTTGCTATTGAGTAATGCCATTCCCCCCCCCTTGCCACCTACCACCTTCAAGCTGACTGCCACTTATTCGACTCAAACCCAGGTGGTGCCCTCTTGGCACCCAGGCTCATCCTACCCCCCCACCTCATTTCAGACCAATTTCTCTCCTCCTTCCATTCCCTCTTCATTTAATGGCTCAGCTATTAGCTCTATCAAGCCAACTTCTAGTATATCAGCTTGTCTCACAGTATCTCACAAGTGGCCAGCAGAAGATGGACCCAATGCCCCAACCCATCAAGCTAGGCAGTGTTTTCTAGAACTGGAGTTGAGTAAATTCTCTCACATTGATATTGCCACTGTAGTGGGGCTGGGGGAAAGGGGTTGGCAGAGCGAAGGGGTGTCGGGGGTCCAGCACGGACTGAGCATAGGGCGACGTGCATGTAGGTTAGTAAGCAGTTGTTGGTTTTGTTCGTCTCTGGCATAGCACATACAATGGCAGTCTGGCGTGTCCACCACCCTTTTCAGAAAATTCCAAGATGACCACAATTTTTCAGATGGGTATTTACTATTGGCAGATGGGTATGAGACTGCTCATCTGGAGTGGCTTCATTGGGGGATTGGGTCTATGTCAGTGAATTGTACTATGTAGTTTTTTGTGTAGCATTTATCGTTTATACCATGTACTTGAGGCACGCAACACATTTTCATGAGGTGCTTGGTATGTCTGAGACTGGCATTGTGATTGTAAAGAAAAAAAGAAAAAAAAAAGAAGGCAGTACAAAGTATCTACTTAATCGAATGGGAATGGCTGTTCCCTGCACATTTGTTCTGTAATGTAGCTTGCCCATATACTGTCTGCAATTTGATCCTGCTGTATAGACATCTTGTTATGCTCTGCACTCATTGTAATACCATTTGTGATTGAGCTGACCAAGCCTTGTTCATCTGTCAAAGCAGGAGCTGAACATTTGAAATCCTCCAACTCCATTGGGTCCCATCTGTGGATGATATTGTGGACACAGCACAGTGTGGGTGGAATATGGACCTGAATATCCATGCCATATTCAGGAGGGACAATGAGAATCTGGAAACACTGCTTGATCACACCAATGATATGTTCAACTACATTGTGGAGCTCAGCATGGTGAAGGTTATAACATTCTTGAGGACTGACTGGCCTAAAGGCACTGTGAGGAACCTGGTTTGATGCAAAGTGTAAAAAAAATATGTACCATGCCTGTGCATGCCCCCACTCTGCTAAGTGGTATCACTGTCCCCAATATGGGACCAACAGTTGTAAGCAGCTTGGAAAGCCTGCATCTGTGAGGTAGTACTTGTCCTTGGGGATAGCTAGATTGGACAACTGAGCATTTTGATATATTGAAGTGTCCACCATAGATCCCTCCAACCCACTGAGTACATATGTAAAATTCATATCAAAATTGCAGCAAACAAGGCAATTTTGGGAGGTGAATCCTTTGTGGTTTTGTGACACATCTCTTTCATCCACAGACAGGGTACACATGATGTGTGTCCCATCAATTGCACTGATAGCATCCTTAAAAAAAGGGAAATACTTGGGGTTGTTGCAGATAGCTGGATGGATGGGGTCAGTGGAGTGGGGAAGTCACACATATTTCTTGTATATCTTGCTTGAGAGTGCAAATAGAATCTTAAAATATCTGTTTTTTGTTAGTGGTATGCCAAGGTGAACATTTTGTATGCACTTTGATATAGTCCCATTCAACCATTGGAATCTCTCACTGACATGTCTGGTTGACAGACCCATAATGCAGGTATAGAGAAAAATGCTGACCTGCCCTTCAAGGGTGACATACCTTGAATGTGTACAACCTGCCTCTTCAAGCTCCCTCAGAATCACCTTGAAGATGTGCTTGTGGACTGAAAGTTCAGTTTGGATTCTCTCTGGATGGCCATTGAGAAGCTCTGTGACCCAGCCCACACCAGACAGAATTGATGTGTGATAAGGGATAGGCTCCTCCCTCTGAGTCACAAGTAGGACCATCTTGCAGACCTTCTCTATGACCTCTGAGAAGAAGGACAAGTGAAGGTGATAGTGTGTGAGGACAATCACAAGTAGATCTTTCCCTCACTCTTCATCATCTGTACCCCCCTCAGTGTCAATCTCCTTGCCCAAAAACCCTTCTTCATTGACTTCCCACCCTCCAAACATTCCTGCATCTGCATCTTCTAAAGATCTAGGGGCATTGCCTTGATTGACCTGGTCGATGGCAGCCATATCGCCACCCAGGCATGTCCACTGGGGGGACTGAAAGTATTGTTGATGCCACAATGCACTGTTAGAACTCCACCTGAAAACAGCAGCTTATGGCAGTGAACATGTGCTTTTTTCTCATGGTTTTTCACCATGGTTTTTCCAGTAGTTTGTTTACTGAACTGGCTCTAAGGAGTTGTGCTGAAACACTTTCACCTGGCCTCCTATGGTTATATGAAACATTGATGACTGAATATCCCACCAAAGAGCTGCCCCTCCTGCTCTACTGCAATCCCATTGAGTGTCTGCAAGCATTACTGAGTCATCCACATTTCGAGTCTCATATATCATTTGTACACAGAAGGGTCTGGACATGTGGTGTGGAGGTCTGTCATGTATATGGTGGGTGGCTGAGTGGGGATCAAGCCTGGAGCATGCAGGTATGTGATTATCAATCCTGCTGGGTTTCACTAATGATGATATGACCAACCCCACAGGACTGCTGGGTGCTACTCTCCTAGGGGTGGTCTTGTTGTCTGATAAGACCAATATTTCAGTGATGAGCAGCAACCATATGGCCCATCCCCTTCTGATCAGCCTTGCCAATATTGACAAGCATGTCCATAGCAAGACATTTTACATGCCTATCTCCTTCTTGCTTTACTTCCCATCACCAAGTTTGCACACAAAAACACTCATGTTCATAGCCTACTTCAAGACTGGCCCATGCATCAAGCTCTCAATATTGTCCTCTTGCCTCTCAAAACTGCCATGTCTGTAGGAATCATGATGAGTGATACCAGTGGCAATTTGTGTTATTGTTTCACACCACTTGCTGCATGGATCACAGACATGCCAGAGGAAAGTCTTTTGGCAGGGACAAACACAAAAGCCTCACCCATCACCACCACCACTGCACAGGAATTTGGTAATGCATGTCAACACCCCCCTCATACTGCAGCAAACATGCTCACTGTGATCCATATAGCTTGTTCACAAAGTTCCCCAACAGATTACATGAACTTTCTGAAGGCTATCAAATGGTTGCAGCTGAATGGTGTTGTCAAGCCATGTTGGAAACTCTGGCTGTTATCAGATCCCTTGGATTTCATCACTCCTGAGGTATTGCACCACTTTCATAGGATGTTTTGGGACCATGATGTCAAGTGGTGTATTGCTGCAACAGGTGCAGTTGAACTGGACCTTCAGTTCTCTATTATTCAGACCCTCATAGGGTACCAAGCATTCAATGAAGGAATCTCAAAGCTCAAACAGGTCACTGGTCATGACCATCATGCAATCCAATGTTATATCATAGCCACTGTAGCTGGATCTGTCCCACACAAGTTTCTTATGGCCATTCACATGCTGCTTGACTTCCATTACCTTGCACAGGCACCATCATTCACCATGCAATCCATCAATAGGGTGGCCAGTGCCCTACAAGAGTTCCACAACCATAAGGAGGCCATTGTTAATCAAGGTGTGTGAGCTGACTGGAAAATTCCCAAGCTCAAGCTCCTCCAGAGTGTTGTTCCAAGCATTCATCAATCAGGAGTGGTAATGCAGTTGTTGGCTGATATCACTGAACATGCCCATGTCAAGGAAATCAAGGTTCTGGCTTGCACTGGCAATAATCAGAACTACAACAGCCAGATCATCCATCATCTTGATTGGCTTGATAAGTGTTTCTGTTTTGATTTGGCAACCTCCTTTGAGCACCATGTGAATAAAGAGGGGGATGATGAAGACTCCTCTGACTTGGATGTGGACAAAGAACATGAACCAGATGCTGAGAAGATTCATCCCTCTGATTATTCTTCCCTGACTTGCCAACTCCTCAATTATTTCTCCATTTCTTCTTCCCTCCTTCTTGGCACAAGGCCATCTGTGTGTAAACCTTATTGCATGTTCACAACAGCCACAATCACTTTCCATCTTGTGACTAAACCCTCCTTATGGCTAACTGTTGATGAGGCTGCCATGACATACCAGCTTCCTGTTTTGGAAGGTGCTATTGCCATGTTGTTCACAAATGGAGATACATGTTTCCAAGGTTGTGAGCATGCCACAAATAAGCTCTACATATGGCACAAAGTATGTGTGCAGCAGTTGTCATACCATGACAGGAATCTACTACCACGCCAGACCCTTCATGCAATCCTGCCTTCATCTATGAATCCTTATGGCTAATATGACTCAGTTATTGTCAGCATACATTCTTAGAGTGATTGGCCAAGGAGTGGACTAGCAGGACATTCTGTCTCTCAACTGCAGATAATCTTCTGCCTTTCACACTTGGACCTGTTCCTTGCCTACATTGAGCATTTCAATATTGTTCCATCCCACTAATGTCAGCCCAGCAACTGGCATGCATTTGCTGAAGTGGGCAGTGGGGGGGAATGGTCAGCATGTTGGAGAGGTAATCCCACTCACCCACATTCATTTGCCAGCCCATCTTGTCCCAAAATTTGGATGTGTGGCACATTCCCATTTGATGAGTTTGAGTAGTTACACAAGCTGAGCAATGACTTCTGGCTAAACAAGCACTCCTTGAAGGAATTCTATTATGCAATATCTTTGGCCTAGAGTTACATCACTACCCAACTTGATTGTATATCCTTGCATATGAGAGTTTTTGATCGATCAAAGTATGATTCTTCCCAACTACAGTGAGCAACAAAAATGTTGTAATGTTTGCAACATTTTGATTGAAGGCTGTATAACACCTGACAGAGTGTGGCTGTGCAAATCTTCTGGTGGGCACTTTTATAGCCCTTGGTCTGGGCTTTCTATCAAGCCATGTTAGGAGTCTGAGGTGCACTGGTTCCCATTCTATGAGCCAATTACTGCAGCATGTGCATTGCAATGTTTTTGTTGCTGACATTATGGTATAGTAAGAGTGACACTTATTAGTAAGTAGTGTATCCTCCCTTGGCTTTTATCACCTCCTCCACCCTTCTAGGCATGCTTTCAATGAGATCCTGACATGTGGAGACACTTATATCCTCCCACTCCTTCTGAACCCTCTCCCATAGCTCATGAATTCCTTTGGGGGGAGTTGGGTAAGATGCCACCTTCCTTTTCAGTACTACCCATAGATGTTCTATGGGGTTGAGGTCAGGAGATTGTGCAGGCCAACCCATGACCTCAAATTCATGGTCTTCAAACCACTTCTTGGTCCTCCTACTGGTATGCTTGGGGTCATTATCCTGCTGGAAGATGACATCCTCAGGCAATTTGCCATAGTATTGCAGAGTCCCTTGGAGTTCATCTTCCAGAATCTGTGTGTAAAGGTCAGCATCCATCTTACCATCAATCTTGCAAGCCAAGCCAACACCCTCCCAGGTCAGGCACCCCCACATCATCAAGGAACCTCCACCAAACTTGACTGTCCCCTCTACCAGCCTATCACTGAGGCCCTCTCCTGGCTTTTATCCACACCCATTTCCTCCCATCTGACCCTATCCTATTGATTTTGGTCTCATCTGACCAGATAACCCTCTTCCAGTCCTCCACTGTCCAATATTAGTGGCTCAGAGCAAAGTCTAGCCTGTTCTGCCTATGTCACTTGGACAGTAGGGGTTGTTTCTGCTTCACCACAGCCTTCATACCAGCTTTGCACAGGTGATGATGCACTGTTTGGGAGGAGAGGGGTTTGCTCTTCATCTCCTGAAGTGATTTGGCCACCTCCACAGCATTTTCAGCCTTCCCAGAACCAATTAGATGCATGGCATGTTGAACATCAGTGGGGGTGATGATAGAAGGACAACCAGGAGGGGGTTTTTCAATGGTGGGACAATGCTGGGAGTGTATTCTGCTAATGGTGCTATAATGGACACCAGTAGTTTTAGAGATATCTCTAAGAGATTGGCCCTGATGCAGCAGGGAGAGGATGGTATTGGTTGCAGCAGAGGGAACAGCCTTGGGCATGGTGGTTGGTTGAAAGTTCAATGTTTGGCATTGTTTGTGGGTGGCTGAACCATTTATCCAGTCATGTGATGCATTATATAAGCAATACCACCATTAAAACAATGCCTATTATATGAATGTCATGCCTCAGGATGTTGGCAACAAAAATGTTGCAATGCACATGCTGCAGTAATTGGCTCATAGAATGGGAACCAGTCCACCTCAGGATTCCTAATATGGCTTGATAGAAAGCCCAGACCAAGGGCTATAAAAGTGCCCACCAGAAGATTTGCACAGCCACACTCTGTCAGGTGTTATACAGCCTTCAATCAAAATGTTGCAAACATTGCAATGTTTTTGTTGCTCACTGTATGCTCATCATATGATGGAAAATGTTTCAATGCCCACCAACAAGCCAAAGACTCCACTAGGAAGTCAAGTGAGTAGCCAAATTTACTTAATCAGCAATCTGCAATTGTTTTTTGTACACAGTCACTTGTGGCACATGGGATGCCCTTCAGCTTGCTGCATGTGAGTCATCACCTTACCTTCTGCACTCCAAAAATCTGATAAATATATAGCTTGCTAGCATACCTGCAGCTTTGAGGCATAAGATGGACTGGGCTCATGTGGCTATGGATCCCATGGTCAACAGTGACACAGCTGAGACTCACTGGGAGCTCTCCAAAGATGACAGTCAAACACTGTTGGCTTGACTGTTCCCAGATGAGGTTGTATTTGGGCCAATATAGGTGGGCAAGCTATTTATCAAAAATCAACAGAATTACTTCCCAATGGAACAAGTATTCAAGAACCTTGTGGATAAGGGGCTGTATAATGAGCAAGAACAACATTGGTTGGGAGTGCCCAGCCTTAGTGCAATGGCTGCTACTGTGTGAGAAGGCCCTCTGGCAAATTTTTTCAACAGTGTAATCAAGTGCATTAGTGAGGTATGTGGGACAGTCAAACCTGCCAGGTGAGTGAAGCTCCTCCCTAGATTCATTGCTAGATGTTTCATTGATCTACCACAGGAGGTGGACTGGAGATTTATCCACATGTCCCTTGAAGGGGGGTGATGTGGGCAGGAAACCAGATATGTCTTGTTGGCTCGCCCCTGGTAGTGAATTTGACTGGAGGCATCTTGCCACCTTTGCCAAAGTGAAGAATTGTGGAGGAAAGGCCAATGAGAAGTCATCCTACACAGAAACAGCTGGTAAGGTGTCTTGTCTACTCTACACACAAGATGGCTGCCATGCAGCCCCATGCTTCTGCATACTGGGTTCTAGCATTCACTCAATGATATTTGATCATGGTGGGTCACTCTCCACCTGCAGTTATGACATCAACAGCAAACTGCTTGACTTCATGTGCATCCTTATCAGCATCACCTCTGCTCCCCATGAGATTCTTGGCTTTGATGCATCGACCACCTGGGAATGGCAACAATGCAATGGCAAGACAGTTGGTGTGAAGGCCTTGAATGTCTGGGAAGACAACACTGAACTTTCCATCGAGCTTGACAGAGTGCTGTTCATATCTGACAATTTATTCAGTAGAGGGACAATGGTTTGGGGGGGCATGATCAGGGGTATGCAAGCTAGGACTAGGGAGCCAGTGGTCATGAAAGATTCTTGGATTGATCCCCTGCAGAAATATACAGAAGGAAGAATACTGTTCATCCTAAATGTGCACAAGATCAAAGGTGTCCTGACATTAGTCCATGAGCAACAAGTCAAGGCATCCAGTCTCTCTGCTGTTGCAAATCCAACTGTCAACCATTCAACTCACTTCCTCTGAGCAGGCCTCTCCCAGTTCAAGACAAGTCCTTACTACTTCCAAGTTCTATCACACATCATAACTCAGCCTGTCAGTGACCTCATCACTGACTTTTCCTGCTTGGGAGAACTTCTTGTAGCCTTCGTCACTAGTGAGTAACACTTTCTTTCATTGGCCCTCATTAACCACAGATTGATTCATGTATTCATAGCTCACAGGAATGCAGTCTAGGTTGCTCACATTCTGCACTGTGATATCAGCCTCTTTAACTTGTTTCTTGCCCCTGTAACCCAAAGAAATGACCATAAATAATTTATGGAGTTGGCCAGTCTACCCAAAGAAGCCTGGGTTGAGTTGTGTGAATGAATTGCAAAATGCTGATGGCAAGGGATACTTGGAGCCTGGGGCTATGCAGTTCCAGTGGCTGAGCATACTGCTAGTTGTTCAGATGCTGCCCAGTTTTCTGATGCCACCAATCCTCCTGCATCACCATTCAAAGTGTCATCTGGAGTGGCAGATGGGCCTGTCAGCTGTGTCTACATTGTTCTGGTGTCTTTGGAGAGCACTGAGCCTTGTTTGATTTCTGTCACAGACCTGACCATGGACCACAATATTGTCCTCAGCATGGGCCCCCAGTCCAAGACAAAGGGCAACTCATGTGAGATGATTGATATGTCCCCTCTTCACTATATGGTACAGTGAGTGAAAAAATGTGTGCAATGTTTGGCTGTTTTGTACTAAGTCCAGTGTAGCGCCATGAGGTGTGGGAATCATGCTTAGCCTTGGTGGGGTGGGTGGTAGTACTCGCTCTTGGCTACAAAATGGTCCCAGGGTCATGTGATTTGGTGCAGTAGTCATTGAGATATGTCCATTATAAAACAGCTACACCATTGCACATGTTTATTCACTTTTGGGCTGGAAGTAAAATCTGAGTCAAATGAAGAGATAATTGTGGTTGTTTGGTCCTACAAACAAAGATACACATATAAACATTGTGTCTGAGTTTGAACAAGTTCACACGCTTCTTTATTTCCAACCTTTACCACCATGAGATCCATCTCCTCCACCCAAAGGAATACTATCCTCACTATGCTTGATTCTGGTCATTCTCCTTCCTCTATTGCCTCCAGTACTGGCCTACATCGCTCTACCATCTCTAGACTTCGTTCCAAGGAGCGTTCCAGCCTGCAGAAGTCCACTGGAGGTCATCCATCCAAGCTTTCCCCTGCTAATGTCCGCCATGCCATCCACCTCATCTCAACTCAGAAGGCAGACAATGCTGTGCAGGTGACCAAAACTCTCACCAATGTCATCAACCAGCCCCTCCACCCAAATACTGTTCACCAGCACCTGAAGAAGACTGGTATGAAGGCTGTGGTAAAGCAAAAACAACCTATCCTCTCTGCCAAGCATTGCAAGGCAAGGTTGGACTTTGCCTATGCCCATAAAGATTGGACTTTGGAGGACTGGAAGAGGGTGGTATGGTCTGATGAGACTAAAATTAATCGCCTGGGGTCAGATGGGTGCAAATGGGCATGGAAAAAGCCAGGGGAGAAGCTGAATGATAGGCTAGTAGAGGGGACACTGAAGTTTGGAGGAGGGTCTCTCATGATGTGGGGCTGTATGACCTGGGAGGGTGTTGGGTATGGCACCAAGATTGATGGTAGGATGGATGGAGACCTCTACCTCCAAATTTTGAAGGATGAACTACAAGATTCCCTTGAGTATTATGGTCTTCATCCTCCTGACATCATCTTCCAGCAGGACAATGACCCCAAGCACACCTGCAAACAGGTCAAGGAGTGGCTAGAGGAGCAGGATTTTAGGACTATGGTATGGCCTGCACAGTCCCCTGACCTCAACCCCATAGAACATGCCTGGGGTTACCTCAAGAGGAGGCTTGCAGAGTATGAGCATCCTCCCAAGGGAATACTGGAGTTGTGGGAGAGGACTCAGGTGGAGTGGAATAATATACCAGCTGAAGAGTGTCAGAAGTTGATTGAAAGCATGCCTAGGAGGGTGGAGGCAGTGATTAAAGCAAAAGGAGGCTATACCAAGTACTGATATTCCCCAAATACCCCTCACTTTTCAAAAGTGAATAAACGTGTGCAATGGTGTAGCTGTTTTATAATGGACATATCTCAATGACTACTGCACCAAATCACGTGACCCTGGGACCATTTTGTAGCCAAGAGCGAGTACTACCACCCACCTCACCAAGGCTAAGCAGGATTCCCACGCCCCATGGTGCTACACCGGACTTACCACAAAACAGCCAAACATTGCACACATTTTTTCACTCACTGTATGTTTAACTGTCTTCCTACATTAAGTAACTGAACAGATCAAACATTGTCAGGGAACTTGGTTGTGGATGTTGGCAGAGCTTGTCATGGCAGGTCCTGGGCAGTTGGTGGTACACAACCCACTACATGATCTTGAGTCACTCTTCTATGTTCTTGTTGGTATATATATCCTTCTTGACAGTCCATCCAAGCCTAAATGTGACAAGGAACTCATGCAGTGCATTGACAGGTATTTCAACACTTTCAAGCCAAGCATGCTCAAGATGATCACCATCTGGTTGGATATCATGTAGAGACCATTTATTCTGCATCATATCTCAAAATATTTCCAACCTGCCATCAATCTTCTTACCTGGTTGTGTGATGCTCTCATTGTACCCCTGTTCTTTGATGACTGCAGAAATATCTGCCACAGGCAACCTTTCACTCATGATATGTTCATTGCAAACATCATTGACATGCTCTCACATCTTGGCCCTGACATGTGGATACCTGTGGATCAGGAAAATAATGACAATAGTGACTATCCCAGCTTGGGCATGAAAGTCAAAGATGAACCAGCACAGTCTGGTGTGGCAAAGGAAGTAATAATTTCCCCTCCAGTTTCTACAGATGAGTCTAAATTTTCTCCCCCAAACCTGATGCCTCTTCCCCCCATGTTGCACAGACCCACTCCTCACTGGCTTGCTGCAGGTCCAGGCTTTTATAGCCTGGACTCTGGCCTCACTCTCCATGACACTGCTGCAGAGAATTTGGACTATGCAGCGCCACATAAGCACCAGTGTTCATCTTCTTGCAGTGAATTTTCAATACACCCTGTTCCTAGCTCGTCATCCCATGGCACCCAGTCAAACCCTGTTCTTCACAGTTGGAGGGGCCACAGCACTGGCTCTCTACTCCAACAAGGAGCACATATTGTGGGGCAGAAGTAGCTGTTTTATCATATGTTCCATAATGTGCTGTAGTACTACATCTTTCAAATTCCAACACTGTCTGCTTGGTCTAGTGTGTAATGAAGATGTACATATGTGTTTGACAAAAATACATTGCCAAGTTTGCCACAACTTTTCCATAAGGCATTCTACTTAAGTGTGTGGCACACCTTGTTTTTCCAGTTTCCTTGATGTTTCAGCTTGACTGCCATGCCCCCCAAGTGCAAGCATAGCAGCAAAGCCAGTGCCAACTCTCAGCCTACTGCTGCAGATGGTGCAGGTGATACAGTCAAGTCATTCCATGCAAAGTGATTAAGAGCTGATCAGCTTTTCAACTCAGAACCTGCACCTCCAACTGGTGAGTTTCATGGATTTTATTCTTGTCATTTTGACAGTATCTTGCAGATACTGTATGGAGCCCAGTGGACCCCAACCAAGGCACTTGTCTCACCCTGGAAAAGGTAGTGGGGGCCAACTTCAGCAGCTCTGCAATCTTGAGCATGTTCAAACTGCAGAGCACTTGCCAGTGTCAACTTGAAACCTTGACATAGCTATGCAGGGGTAAGCAGTCAACCCTATGTATGGCTCCTGGTTACTGTGATGCTGACAACAAAAGCCAAATTCCACCATGGGCACTGAATCTGACAGTAGACATTCAATTTTGGCCAATGTTCACACTGTCTCAGCCCAGCCAACCATTTGGTTTCAGAGCTCCTCAGTCTACAGCTAGTTCTATGAGTGGAACACATTCCATCAAGTCACATGGCTCTTCTCTTTCATCCCACAGTTCATCAGTATTTTTCTCTGCAGCATCACACCAAGGTTCTTCAGTGCCAACTTCTTGTGCCCCATCAGAATGTGGGTCCAATAGCACCTGTGGAACATGAAGTGATGTGGAAGAATTCCAGCTTGCTCCTCAAAAATGGCTTTCACAGCTCTGCATGCTTGCAGTAGGTTATACTGCAGATGCCCCTCCATGTAATTCTCACATTGATGCCTCCTATGAACAGCCCTCTTCTGGTAGCCTCACCCAAAATCAGCATGCAGCTCACAACATGGACACCCCTTCTCCCCCCATATGACCTATGATGTTACATTGAACTTTGTCCTTCTGGCAGCTCCCTTCAATCATATCTAGTTCCCACTCTGTGTTAGCTGGGGATGATGAAGGTGTAGTAGGTTTAGCTGAAGAGGACTTGGTGATTGATGAAGCAGCTCCAAGTGATTAAAGGTGAGTCCTGTCACTGTCATGCTCATGGACCACAACAATTCAGGCATGTAGCAGGTGAAGATACTATGCATGCCAGTCAGCTTAGTGCAGAGCATCCTCAATCTGTCAGATCACAGTCCCAGGACATCTGCCTCCCCAGACCCATGACCACCCAAAGTAAGGCTGTTAGTCATTGATATATTGTATTGATAATATTATTAGGAGGGGCAGAAGATGTTATCACCCAGCATCACCAGCACAACTGTGGTCTACATCTCCCTGATGGTGTGCAACTTATGGCTGTATGTGACCAGCAGATGTCCAAAGCTTCATGCTGTATCAGTCATTCTGCGCTTGAGGGCCAGAAACCTTCATCTACTGATGTCACTCCTGCTCCCTCTCATTCCCTCCCTGCTGCCAAATCTGCTACTTCTGGGATGACATCTGATAGCAACTCAGACCAATCCCAGCTCCAGTCTTACTCTCCATCTGTCTGTGATATCATAGAGCATGCCAAACACATTTCTCATTGTGACATTGTTGCTGTCAACTCATTTCCACTACACACAGACTTCAACCACAAGGCTTGTGACTATGTTGTAGAAGCCATTACTGAGTGTTGTTCCAAAGGTTTGCTGATCCCTGATGGTATGTGCCAGTGATCACCTATGAGGGCAAAACCCTAATATATATAGCCATTTACAAAGGGTAGTGGCCAAATTACATGAGAGGTATTGCAAAACTGGTATGTACTTATTATATCAAATGAGGTGCATTGCTCAATTTTTTTTTCCAAGCTCTGGGAAGATCTCAGGAACTGGCACTCCTCCTTGAAGAAGAAAGCTTGTTTTTTTGTTTGTGACTGCTATGAGTGGGACCCTCAGAACTGTCCTGACATCAATGCCAGTATTGCAAGGAAGCTTCTGGAACATGGTGATTTCTTAAAGAATGGTGTGGATGAAGAGGTGAGCAGGAGATTCCAACATTACAATACACTAATATTGTTTGCAGGGTCATACTAATAATCTTGTGCACCCAGTGCTATCTGCTCTTATTATCAAGTTCTTTTACACAGGTACCAATGCCATGGCAAACATTTTCCTGGAGGTTTTCCAGAATGAGGTACCCTGCCCTGCAGTTGCACTTGCTGCTATGGCCATATGCTTTCTTAACAAATATCTCTTCTGGCATACTAAATCTTACACATGCAGATTAAAGTTGCATTGGATGAGATAGTTGCCAAGGGCAAGGAGGCCACCTTCAAGTGTGATGTTGATGCTGATGTTTATGCTGATGTACTTGGCCTCATGGCTAAATGTGATATGGCTCCAGTTCACCATGCCAAGACAAAAGTGTGCTGTGTCCAATGGGCAAAGGTTGGAAGGTATGCACTCTACTTTTCATGGTTTCAACTCAGCTCAGACATGTGTTATTAAGAACAGGGGCTCTGCAGGCCCAACCACTGGCTTTGATGTAGATCTTGATTAGCAATGTCAATGTGCTTTCATGATTATCTCTAGTCCTTATCTTGATCTATGATAATCATGTACCATCCCATTTGGAAATGCCATTCTTCCTGACACTGGAGCAGTCTGTAACAGGCAAGATGTGGATATCCCTTAGTGTTAGTCAGACTAGCATGTGCTGGGAAACTCTGGACAGGGTTGGTCACCTGAAGGTAATGTGTACTGGGACAATTTGGTACTGTACTGGGACAGTTTGGTACTGTACTGGGACAGTTTGGTACTGTACTGGGACAGTTTGGTACTGTACTGGGACAGTTTGGTACTGTACTGGGACAGTTTGGTACTGTACTGGGACAGTTTGGTACTGTACTGGGACAGTTTGGTACTGTACTGGGATAGTCTGAGACAGTTCTGGGACAATCTGGAAAATGCTAGCCAGTTAGGTACCTTGTTCTGGGTAGCTGGGGATCTAGGACAGTCATTCAGCATGGTCTGGTCTGTCCAGGCTGGACAGATGGAGGGCTGGTTTGCTGATGAAGGAACTGATCATGCCATTGTCAGAGCATAGTTTGAGCATTGGCAATGCCGAAATTTTCTGTTCCAGCATCACTTTGTGTGACAAGAGGGATATCTGTTGTCGACTAAGCACACAACCTGACTATGCAATGAGGATTGGCTACTCACAACCAAGATCAGTCACCACATCAAGATAGTAGCTCAGAATAAGTTGGGGATTGCAATCAGAGTGCCAAATATGCATCCACATGGTTTTACCAGAGAAAGGCTCAATGCCTGTATGAAGAGCAAGTCCAAATCAGGGCCATTTGTCATGTTGGTCAACTGCCCAATATTGTTGACACCTGCTGCCCAGAACCTATGCTGTTGGAGGCATCCAGCCTTCCAAAACTTGACAAGATGGGGTTCATAAACAGTGAAGTACTTGCACACAATGCTCCTACTGTAATTAAGACTCAAACTAAACTCCAATGATTATTTGATGCTTACTGAGATACTGACATCTCTTGCTCATGAAATAATAAGCTTACCATCTCATGTGCAGCAGCATTTGGATAGGCTTCCTGTAGTTGGACCATGACCTCATGGATTGACTCAACAGGGTGGGCTTGCTGTCATGTGCTGAGTAGGCCCATGCTTTTTTGGATTGCCTTCAACTTAGTCATGCTGTGTGTAATGTCAGTCCTGAATGACATTGTGTACATGTAGTTAAGGTATATGTACCCAATACCATACTGTGTCATGTCAATGAGCTAGAGGACTTCTTGCAGAGTCTCTACATCTGTATGATGAGTCTTCCACATTCTTATGACATGAGGTGCAATCTGCTCAAGAGAAGCTATATGACAGTCAGTGTGCTTGTTGAGACCCAATAATGGAAACACTTACACAGTGGCTTGTGTTGGTTTGGTATGGGGAATTGAGATAATAACTAGACCAGGAAGTAGGGGATGAAGTCTGCAGCTGATATTCACATTACATATACCTTGCTTGGGCAGCATGGGTTTCAAAGGTGAACTGTTGGTGACTCTCTTGTCACCAAGTGAATTTCCTCTTCTAGTCATAACTTCTGATGGTATACCTGCAAACAGTCTTAAGTCTAAATTTGTATGTTCATGCACTTCAGTCACCCCCTCTTGAGGACCTATTAGGTTGACATATTTCTACAGATGTTTATACCCAATAGGTATCAACTTCTTGGGTATTCCCACATGCCACTGGCATAGGCAGGGCTTAGAGATTTCCCAGGAGCTCACATGCCAAGGGGGGGAAAGTCCATTTGCCCCATCACCATACAGGGTGCCTGGGGTCCCAAATGGACTTTCCCCACCAACCCTGACAATTTGGAGATTTCCCAGGTTAAAATAGCCCACTTCCAAGGGACAATTTGGGGATTTCCCAGGTGAAAATAGACCACTGCCAAGGGAAGTTTTGGGATTTCCCAGGGTGAAATCAACCACTTCCAAGGGAGGGTTTGGGATTTCCCAGGTTAAAATAGCCCACTTCCAAGGGAGAATTTGGGGATTTCCCAGGTGAAAATGGACCACTTCCAAGGGAAGTTTGGGGATTTCCCAGGTGAAAATAGACCACTTCCAAGGGAAGCTTGGGGATTTCCCAGGGTAAAATCAACCACTTCCAAGGGAGGGTTTGGGGATTTCCCAGGTTAAAATAGACCACTGCCAAGGGAAGTTTGGGGATTTCCCAGGGTAAAATAGACCACTTCCAAGGGAAGGTTTGGGGATTTCCCAGGGTAAAATGGACCACTTCCAAGGGAGGATTTGGAGATTTCCCCAGGTAAAATAGTCCACTTCCATGGGTATTGTCCAGGGTAAATAGACTACTTCCAAGAGTGTGGGATTCCCTAAATTTGAGATCAGGTGTTCTCCAAAGGTGAAATTGGGAATTCCCCATGATGGTGTGGATTCTGCACATGTCAGATTGGGAATTCCCCATGGTGGTGGAGATTCTCCCAAGGTGGTGGGAATTTCCTAAATGCAAGATTGGGAATTCCCCCAGGGTGGTGGGAATTCCCTAAATGAAAGGTTGGGAGTTCCCCCAGGGTCATGGGAATTCCCTAAATGCAAGGTTGGGAATTCCCCATGGTGGTGGGAATTCCCTAAATGCAAGATTGGGAATTCCCCATGGTGGTGGGAATTCCCTAAATGCAAGATTGGGAATTCCCCATGGTGGTGGGAATTCCCTAAGCACAAGATTGTGAATTCCCCCAGGGTGGTGGGGATTCCCCAAATGCAAGGTTGGGCATTCCCACAGGGTGGTGGGAATTCCCTGAATGCACAATTGGGGATTCCTTGCAGTGGTGTTGGTTTCCCCAATGGGAGAATGGGAATTCCCCATTGTGGTGGGGATTCTCCAAATGTAGGATTGAGAATTCCCCATGGTGGTGGGGATTCCCAAAATGCAAGATTGGGCATTCCCCCACCTCAGGTAACCCTTTTCTGTAGGCATTTAGGCTGGATAGTTTCTCCAAACCATTCCAGTTAATTGCCTCCCAGACCATGGCCATCCCAGGGGAAAGCATAACTACAGGCCTAGGATTTCCCCTCTTCCCTGCCCTGGGATCTGCTTTTAAAAGAGGTGATGTGGCATCTCCCATTGTTGCCTTAGGTGTCTGAGGTCCCTGACCCAAAAATGTAGCTACATTAGCAGAACAATTCTTGTTCCTGAGGAGAGCATACATAGCTATCATTATGGGCCAATATCACTACCTTAATACACAGATAAAACTAGCAGAGCAATTTGGCAGGCCATTCTGGGGAAACCTCCATATCATCACCAGGAAGCAACATACATCTAATTCCTCATGTTGAAAATGGTTGTTTTGTGTGAAATCCAGTCTTTTGTAGTATGAGAGCCAGCTTCTCCTTCACATATTGATGGAAAAAGCAAGAGAGGCTGGACATAGATTTCAACAACACCATTTATGGTACTGTGCCACAGTGGATCACAAAATGACATACAAACCACCCACTGCACCAAAATAACTGATTTCTCTCTCCCAGAGAGTCCCTACCTGGTTTGACACTGGGCTTCATTTCACTACCACAAATGATGTCCAGTTTACCCCACATTGAATCATCAGCCTCCAGTCTGGTACAAACACAGCATGGATAACATGTGTTTGTACCAGACTGGAGGCTGATGATTCTAAGGCAACAATGGGAGATGCCACATCACCTCTTTTAAAAGCAGATCCCAGGGCAGGGAAGAGGGGAAATCCTAGGCCTGTAGTTATGCTTTCCCCTGGGATGGCCATGGTCTGGGAGGCAATTAACTGGAATGGTTTGGAGAAACTATCCAGCCTAAATGCCTACAGAAAAGGGTTACCTGAGGTGGGGGAATGCCCAATCTTGCATTTTGGGAATCCCCACCACCATGGGGAATTCTCAATCCTACATTTGGAGAATCCCCACCACAATGGGGAATTCCCATTCTCCCATTGGGGAAACCAACACCACTGCAAGGAATCCCCAATTGTGCATTCAGGGAATTCCCACCACCCTGTGGGAATGCCCAACCTTGCATTTGGGGAATCCCCACCACCCTGGGGGAATTCACAATCTTGTGCTTAGGGAATTCCCACCACCATGGGGAATTCCCAATCTTGCATTTAGGGAATTCCCACCACCATGGGGAATTCCCAATCTTGCATTTAGGGAATTCCCAACCTTGCATTTAGGGAATTCCCACCACCTTGGGAAAATCTCCACCACCATGGGGAATTCACAATCTGACATGTGCAGAATCCCCACCATCATGGGGAATTCCCAATTTCACCTTTGGAGAATGCCTGATCTCAAATTTAGGGAATCCCCACCACCAGGGGGAATTCCCAACCTCTCATTTAGGGAATCCCACACTCTTGGAAGCAGTCTACTTACCCTGGACAATGCCCAA
This sequence comes from Pisolithus thermaeus, assembly GCA_024663475.1. Lineage (NCBI taxonomy): Eukaryota > Fungi > Basidiomycota > Agaricomycetes > Boletales > Pisolithaceae > Pisolithus > Pisolithus thermaeus. The sequence goes on from JANFAF010000005.1 coordinate 1,146,602, forward strand.
AAATACCCATGGAAGTGGACTATTTTACCTGGGGAAATCTCCAAATCCTCCCTTGGAAGTGGTCCATTTTACCCTGGGAAATCCCCAAACCTTCCCTTGGAAGTGGTCTATTTTACCCTGGGAAATCCCCAAACTTCCCTTGGCAGTGGTCTATTTTAACCTGGGAAATCCCCAAATTGTCCCTTGGAAGTGGGTTATTTTAACCTGGGAAATCTCCAAATTGTCAGGGTTGGTGGGGAAAGTCCATTTGGGACCCCAGGCACCCTGTATGGTGATGGGGCAAATGGATTTCCCCCCCCTTGGCATGTGAGCTCCTGGGAAATCTCTAAGCCCCACCTATGCCAGTTGCATGTGGGAATACCCAAGAAGTTGATACCTATTGGGTATAAACATCTGTAGAAATATGTCAACCTAATATGTCCTTGACAGTGGGTGACTGAAGTGGTTCATGAGATGGCTGCTTCACTAGCTACAGTCTCACTCTTTCTAAATATTCTAGCCATAATCTGTATATAGTCTACAGGCTGGACCAATATGGTGTTTGTGGCAGAGTTTGCATCAAGCCACATTCCTTCCAACCACTCTAGACCAACTATATGTAACAGTAGCTGTGGGGCAATCAGACACAGAGCTTGTGTGGCAGAGTTCACATACACTCTAGATGCAATCATGGACACAGGGCAGCTATGGTGTATTTTGTGACCAATATGTATGAGTTCTGGTGACTGCACCCATGACTGGTGACCAGTGCACATTGCATGTATTTGCCATAAGTAGTCATATCCTGGTCACTTTCCTATTTCAAGCTGTAACATGTAAAAGTGGTCCAAGGCCAACACTTAGCTTGTAGTCAGACATGGCATGTGTTCACCCTCATCAACTGTTGCTTATGGGTAATGTCTCTTCTGGTCAACTCACCAAGCATGTTACTGGGCAGCCCCTCCAGGTGGTTAACCTACCAAATGCTTGTCAAGTGGCCACTTTTCATGTCTGAGTGACTTCAATGCCAACAAAACCTGAAACCTCCTCAGTACCATGAGATCAACTGATGGCAGTGTCAGATAGTTACTCTACAGGTTGTCAGTAAATGTGAAACTAAATATAAAAGAGTGACTTACTCCTCAGTAACACCAAGCTACTGAGGAAGACTAGAGGAAAATTTACTGTACTATAGTCCGCTTTTCTGCTTATGTAAGCAACTAACCTTCGCACCTAAAGAATGACTACCTAGGGGGCAGTTTATATTCCAACAGGCAGACAGTGTTTATATTCCAGGTTTGATGGTAGATCATCTGTTATTCTTTGACCAGAAGTTCTGCCACTGATAATGACCCTCATCACCATGCCCCATGGACATTCCTGGGGTTCTGTGGCACATGATGCATTGTTCAGTTTTGGCTGGTGAATTGTCTATTATTCTGTGTGGCACCTAATTTTGTGACTGATAATCCCCATAGCCATGGCCTATGCATGCTTGCATATTTAAGCTGTATCTGTGGCAATGGGGTTCAACAGTTCCACAACTCTGTACCACCTGTCTATCTATTGCTATGTCCAGACCAGAGCTTGAGATCATATCCCAGTTCACTGAGGATGCAGTGGCTTCCCAGGACATGATCTGTCAACATCCATCATGTGGTAAATTCATCCCAAAAGGTGACCTCTGCTACTACATCACAACCATCAATCCAGCAAAGCCTGGGCACCTTGTATGCAAGTCATGCCTTGACTGGTACAGCAGGAAGCTATCTACAACTGTCAGAACCAGGGGTATGTGTTTCATACAATCTTTATTCTCTTATTAATTTTATGCAGCTCCAGTGGAGCAGTGTGAGTTTACTAACCAGGTACCTTCCATCCCAGTAGAAGTCAGCAGTGGCACTTTTTGTATGCCTCCCAATCCAAAGGTTATACAGCAGTCCATTAGTGCTGCACAAAGTGGTGGTGCATGGCCAATCTTGTGGTTCTTCATAGCCCTTATATCCAGCAGTGGCTGTCAACCCACCCCATGTTGTCACCCTTCCTACACCTCCTCCAAGATCTTTGCAGTCTGCCATTCAGTCTATCATCCAGTGACATGCTGCAGAACAGGCCCAGGTACCAAGGGGTCCCAATATCCATATACCTTCTGTGTGGAAGAATACCCATCTCGAACCCTCCCAGAACCTGTACCCCACAGCTCCTTGTTATACACCAAAACATACCCTATATGCATCAGAGCACCAGCACTGGGCATGTGCCTCTTATTGCTCTCCTCCAGTTGAGAAAATCACCCTAGATATATCAGCACTGCATGAAAGAGGCCCTAGGAGGAACCAGCTTCACAGTACCCCATTTGGCATGTGTAGCATCACTTTGATTTCTATATTCTATAAGGACTAATGAGTAACAGAGCAATTGTGAAGGCAAGAAAGACATCAATGCTTGTATAACAGCTCCAGACCTTATGGCGATTGCACTTAGCACCATCATTCCTAAAATTCATGCTATCTGCCCAGAATTTGCATGGAGATATCATGAATTTGTCATTCATGATTCACCATGGGTTGACCTCTCTTCCCACCCAGATTCCAACCACCCATACTTCTACTACAAGTGTCTCCAACAAAATTGAAAGAACACAAAGTTGCCACTGGTATTCAAGTCCAAACAATTCTCTCTTTATGTTGTCATACATCAGTAAATTTACATGCATCTTATTTAAACTTTATCAGCTTAAAAATTTTGCTAAGTGATTAAAGTAATATATTCCCACAAGTTGGATTAGTTGCCAGACTTTGTTATTACTATTGCATCTTCACATGTTTAGTCATCTTATGGAGTTTGTGGAACTGTTAAAAGCAGAATAAGTTCAGAGCCTATGGAACAGATGAAAGCATGATAAGTTTTCAGAGTATTCTAAGTACAAACTATCATTAGGTGGATGGTATGTGAGTGGTATTAAAAAAAAAAGGATTGAGCACAGTGGTACCAAGAATGATTCCATCACTAGAAGGTAAAGAGGTCATCAAATTTGTCTTCTCCAACTGACTCCAGAGTGCTCACTGTGGGGGCTGTCACCTTCATGAACTTCTGAGTATCCTCTATGATCAATCCAAACTGTTTGTTGGACAATTCTTTGATGGGCTCCAGGTAGTGCCTTGTCATTGTGCTCCAGACAGCTTTGCCAAACTTGAACTGGCCCCCTTTCAGGATAATGGCAGTCCATACATCGCCCAGCTGGGTCATTTTGAATGACATGTGACCTTCAGCAACAAGTGACAGAGTTTGGCACACCTGAGAAGGGTGACATAACAAGATCAGCACCATACACCTGAGTAAAACAATAAGAAAAATAAATACAGCAACAGATGTGAGTGCAATGGCTGTACAGTATGTGGGCCAGAGAAGTCATTGGACAGGGCTGAGATGTCAGCATGGCCTTGGATGAAGTTGAAATGATGTGCAAATATCTGGAGAATGAACAGTGCTCACCAGAGGCCTGTGCACATCTATGGAACATCACTAATCATAAAATAAAATAAAATAAAATGCACATGCCTTGTTGTCAGTCCCTCTGTTCTGACTGAACAAAAACTGGTTCTTCTTCAGCATTGCATTGGCAAACTTCATACATGGTGTCAAATCTTCAAAATCTATGTCATGAGTGAAGAAGGTGGTGATTACTACTATGGCAGCAGCTGCAAATCCAGCACACCAGTTGCTGAGTCCCTGCTTATCCTGTTGCCATGAGAATGGTAAAGTTAAAGACTGGATATAAACTACACTTATGAGCTTGTCATCAGGAATAGTCCATGGGTTATCATAGCCAGTGGTGAAGTAGGTGAGAGCAGATATGAAGAGATGTTGCCAGGCATTGTCAGTCATAGCACCAAGGGGTAGATCACTGTTGATAAATTTCTTGTTCACACCTCTACCTGAGTGCTGAGAACCTTGACCAGATGATGCACACTGGGTCTTTGTTCATTTGGATGGTGGGGAAGTAGAGGTACTTGTGTCTGTCTGCATAGACATTTGAGTGAGTCCACAATATCAGCAATGGTTGACTTACTCAACTGTGCAGGTCCCATTTAGTCCCCCTCTTTGTCTCTACCAGTAAAATTCTGTCATTGTCTATCCCATCACCTGAAGGTTCAACATAATCATCATCATCCCTCAAAGCCTTCCAGGCATCACTGCTGGAACAGCCCCACTGAGAGCATGTGTACTGTGAAGGAGGTGGGGGAGATGGTGCAGACTCGTTGAGCTCAGAGCCACTGATGACATTGGTAATAGCCTTTAAAAAAGTCACTCCAATGTAGGTAGATACTATTAATCATACCCACCATGGCATTTGTCCTATGATGAATTGTCTTTGTGGATGGATGAGACATGGTTGGGCACTCCCCAGTGTCACTACCTTGGACATACAGTGAGTGAGAAAACCCTTGCAATGTTTCACTATTTTGCACTAAGTGCAGTGTAGCACTGGAGGGCGTGGGAATCTCGCTTGGCAGTAGTGGGATGGATTGTAGTACTGACTCTTGGCTACCAAGGGGTCACCATATCACATGATTCCATCCAGTAGTCATCAAGATATGCTGGTTTTAAAACAGGTACACCATTGTGAGGGTTTATTCACTTTTGGTAATGGAAGGGTATATGGGGGATATCAGTACTTGGTATAGCCTCCTTTTGCTTTAAGCACTGCCTCAACCCTCCTAGGCATGCTTTCAATCAACTTCTGACACTCATCAGCTGGTATATTATTCCACTCCACCTGAGTCCTCTCCCACAACTCCAGTATTCCCTTGGGTGGATGCTCATACTCTGCAAGCCTCCTCTTGAGGTAACCCCAGGCATGTTCTATGGGGTTGAGGTCAGGGGACTGTGCAGGCCATACCATAGTCCTAAAATCCTGCTCCTCCAGCCACTCCTTGACCTGCTTGCAGGTGTGCTTGGGGTCATTGTCCTGCTGGAAGATGATGTCAGGAGGATGAAGACCATAATACTCAAGGGAATCTTGTAGTTCATCCTTCAAAATTTGGAGGTAAAGGTCTCCATCCATCCTCCCATCAATCTTGGTGGCATATCCAACACCCTCCCAAGTCATACAGCCCCACATCATGAGAGAACCTCCTCCAAACTTCAGAGTCCCCTCCACTAGCCTATCATTCAGCTTCTCCCCTGGCTTTTTCCAAACCCATTTGTGACCATCTGAGCCCAGGCAGTTGATTTTAGTCTCATCAGACCATACCACCCTCTTCCAGTCCTCCAGAGTCCAATCCTTGTGAGCATAGGCAAAATCAAGTCTTGCCTTGCAATGCTTGGCAGAGAGGATAGGATGTTTATGCTTGACCACAGCCTTCATACCAGTCTTCTTTAGGTGCTGCTGGACAGTGTTTGGGTGGAGGGGCTGGTTGATGATATTGGTAAGAGTTTTGGTCACCTGGACAGCATTTTCTGCCTTGTGAGTGGAGATGAGGTGGATGGCATGGTGGACATTGGCAGGGGAAAGCTTGGATGGATGACCTCCAGTGGACTTTTGCAGGGTGGAATGCTCCTTGGAATGAAGCCTAGAGATGGTAGAGAGATGAAGGCCAGTACGAGACACAATAGAGGAAGCAGAGTGACCAGCATCAAGCATAGTCAGGATAGTATTCCTTTGGGTGGCAGAGATGGATCTCATGGTGGTAGAGGTTGGAAACAAAGAAGTGTGGGAACTTTTTGGAACTCAGACACATTGTTGATATGTGTATCTTTGTTTGTAGGACCAAACAACCACAATTATCCCTTCATTTGAGTGAGATTCCACCACCCTGGCCAAAAGTGAATAAACCCTTGCAATGGTGTACCTGTTTTAAAACCAGCATATCTCAACAACCACTGGACAGAATCACGTGATAAAGTGACCTCTTGGTAGCCAAGAGTCAGTACTACAATCCATCCCACTACTGCCAAGCGAGATTCCCACGCCCTCCGGTGCTGCACTGCACTTAGTGCAAAATAGCAAAACATTGCAAGGGTTTTTTCACTCACTGTATGGAGAGTTGTCATTGTGGGTACCTACTTCAGGAGGGTTGTGGATCATAAGAGTGGATGGGCAGCTGCTCAAGCAAGTACTTGTAGGGGGAGCTCAGACCTTGATGTGAGAGCCCATGCCAGTGCTGGAGACTGACTGTGCATAGTGACAGTTGCTGGCTGAGTGCTGAGAGAGGAGAGTGCAGAGTGGTTTAGAAGACATGAGTTTGCTGGCCCAGTCAATGACATCTCCAATGCCAGAGTACTTGCTTTTATCTGCCTCTAAGCTGGAGTCAATGCAATCCCAGTAGAAAAGAATGGTCTTAGCAAGTAAAATCATTGTTGTCAATATGCTGAGGGATGGGAAAACTGTCAGATAGTTACTTCCTCAGTAACACCAAGCTACTATATTAGTATGTACCTGTCAGATAGTTACTCTACAGGTTGTCAGTAAATGTAAAGCTAAATGTAAAAGAGTGACTTACTCCTCAGTAACACCAAGCTACTGAGGAGACTAGAGGAAAATTTACTCTACTGTAGTCTGCTTTTCTGCTTCCATAATCAACTAATCTTTGCACCTAAAGAATGACTACTCAGGGGGCAGTTTATATTCCAACAAAAACTTCATACCAAGAAGAATCTGGCTTCTGTTTCTGGCTATCCATGCTGTGCTGGTCTGCAATCCTATTGGCCTCATCAGCTCCAACAAGTTCCCTTGTGCTGCAAGGACCACATCACAAGACAATGCCTCCTGGGTGCATTTTTGCTTCTGAGCCATTTTTTTAAGACTCCCCTCCAGCTTGTTGTCCAGTTCCTCCTCACTATCAGCCAGCCACTCCCCACCCCCTTTTAAATTATGAGTGATCCACCACTCAGATTCATACCTGTCATGTCACTCTTGGTCCTGTTGTCATCCCTGAAGATGCTCTTTGTCATGTCCACAGAATCTTGTGATGGATCCTTGACAATGAGGCAGTCTTGGTTTTGGCTTGGGTGGATTGGTGAGTTGGCTGTCTTCCTCTTGTACAGAATTATCAATGATATTCACTAGTTGTTTGATACCATGTTCCCAGGCAGTTTCCTGTTCCTCCCAAGCCCTTTGAGCTTCCACATTGTCAGCTTTCTTCTGCTCAGAGGTATGTCACTTTTGTTTCCCTTCCAAGATGATGTGTCCAGGATGCTGACTGGCATTTTTGGCATGGGTGGTAGGGCATGACATTATCAAGACTTTGGGAGGGAGGAAGTGTGCAGGGTAACCAATGCATAGTGAAGGAAAAAGAGAGTTGTGTAAGGTAGAGAATTCTGTAGCTTTATGTCCAGGTGTGCTATGTCTTGCATCTCTGTTTAACCTTGCTGACTCATGATGCTAGACATTCCTGCCACAGTAGTTCACTTTCACACTGACTGCACTTTGTTGAGTGTGTGATAGCACATACATTATGTCCCATTCTCATTCTCAGTTGGCCAGACAAGCACTCAGTGTCCACCAGATTCCATGTCTGCACACTGACTGTCATCATTGGTTCAAGACAGCTTCCAGACTGAAACACCACAAGTTGTCTTTCCACAACTACTCCTTTCACAAGCCAGGCTTGCCACTACACTCACCACCAGCAGGACCAGCTGAAGGTATGATCCATGATTACCATGAAAAGGTGACAGGTAAGCTAGACTCCATCTAGTTCATTTTCCTGCCACATTGATCCACTCTGCTAGGCTGGAAAATCCCAGCTCTCCCCTGCCACCTCTCTTTGAAAGGAGTCCAAATGATTGGGGTCCATATGGTAGTTGACTATGCTTTGAATCCATGGAATTCATTTTTCAGGGGGCAGAGATGTCAGTGTTGAAAATTGACATACTGTGTTACCTCTGGGGGCATTCATCTAATGGTGGCCAACCACCCTTTTCAGACCACAAGGAACTATACAAGACAATCAATGCTATGGAAGTTGGTGACATTTGATGGAACTCCTTCAAGCTCAAGTACAATGGTGAGCAACCTGCCAACAATATCCCACCTTGGATGGATGAGGCATATGAATACTGGTTCCACAATCCCCTTTCCTTGGTAGAAAACATACTCACTAACTCAGAACTTCATGGTGAATTTGACTACAGCCCATACTGGGATTTTACAACAGGTGACAGCAAGCAAAGGTTGGAAAACTTTATGTCAGGAGACTGGGCATGGTCACAAGTGGTACATATCCTTTTTGTTGCCCCACATTCACCACTGAAGTGCCTACACTAGGATGCAATTGCTAGAGATTCATCAACACATGGGGCAACTTTCATCCCAATCATTCTTGGGAGTGACAAGACAATGGTCTTGGCAGCAATCAGACAGAATGACTACTGGCCAGTATACCTTTCTGTTGGTAGCATTCACAACAATGTGCAGCATGCTCATTGCAGTGGTGTCAAGCTTCTTGCATTCCTTGTGATCCCCAAAGGTAGTGCAAGTTTTCCCTCTCATCACATACTCACTGGGATTTTCCTAGCAGCAAAGAAGTACACAGATGACCCCATGTTCTGGCACTTCAAAAAGCAGCTCTTCCACATTGCAATGTCAAAGATTCCAGGTTCGCTCAAGGCTTGCATGATGGTGCCATGGGTGATGAAGTGCCCTGATGGCCATTTTCATCATGTCATCTGCAGTATTGGCCTGTATATTGCTGACTATCCAGAGCAAGTTCTGATATCCAGAATTGTCCAGAATTGGTGTGACAGGTTTGTACTGGCACATCTATGTTACCTGAACTAACTCATTTTATCCAAGATGTACTGCATCTCCTGATGACCTGGATGCAGGTGGGCCCCACACATGGCACAACTGATGAGAGTGCTAATTGAGGAACTACAAGCAAGTGCTGCTTGGGACAAATGGGGCATTGGTGCCAACATTGTGGTAAGATCAGTCTCAATTTTCCAACAACATCAATAGCTCACATTTAGCCCTTCACCAAGGACTTCCCCTGTGCCAACATCTGGCAACTTGTGGTGCCAGACACTTTCCATCAGCTGATAAAAGGTGATTTCAAGGATCATCTCATGGAGTGGGTAGGTAAATATTTAGAACTCATATATGGGAAAGCTGGTGTGAAGGATTGGTTGGCAGATATTGACCATCAGTCAGTTCAATACTGTCCAATGATCATCCTGATTGACATGCCATCACTTACCAGTAATGCCACTGCACCACCATTTCCAGGACTATGGAGATTTCCTGATGGGCAGGGGTTTTCACAGTGGACAGGCAATGACTCAAAAGCACTGATGAAGGTGAGCTTTCCATTCCCACCCTTGCCCTGTCTCATATGTTGCTAAGTGATCCAAGTGGAATTGGTAGTATGTGATGTGAAATGATTCATGCAATTCTGATGTGGCACCATGGCCCAGCACAATACAACACAATATTTTTGAGCATGGATGATACAGCCAATGGAATGCTGAGTATGGAGGTTGCTTGGGTCCTCTCTTTCTTCTCATTTGTTTATACCAATGGTTACAGTTATCCCTGTGCCCTTATACATTGGTTTGATTGCATAGCAGATGAACCTGATGAGCTAACAGGGATGTGGATGGTGAAGCCATCTTTTGTCAAGGATGGTATGAAAAATCTTTCCATTATTCACATTGACAGTATTGTCCACAATGTACATCTACTTCCCATCTTTGGGCAGGAATGAGTACCACCATATATTAGCCCTCATAATTCTTTAGACATATACTGCAGTTTTTATGTCAACCATTTTGCTGATCATCATGCTTTTGAACTAGCTTCTTAATTGATCTACTGTTACTATGTTACCATGTACTATTTCAGCAATGCACACTATTTTTTATCTTACAAGCTTTTTGTTCTGACCAATGTAGCCCAAAATCATAGTTAGTGTTTTCACAGCCCAGCTCAGCCTGAAGGCCCCCATTGAGGGCTTGGCCCAGCTTCAGGCCAGGGCCTACAAACAAAAAATCTATGTTTGTAGTTCACACATAGTTGTAGGCACTGCATGTATGAAATTCAGAGGATGGTGTCAATACAGCAAGTGGCAAAAGTTAATTTTCAAGAAAGGGGACATAAACATCCTTGTCATCACCATTGTCATCAATGTCCCCATCATCACCTCCTTCATCCCACTCCCCATACAGATCAGCAGCACTGGTAAATACTGAGTGCTCAGAGTCCACAAAGTGGACCTCTGAGATGATGGAAGGATCTTCATGAAAAAGGGCAGCTTTCCTGTTGATGCACTTCAAGCATTGCAGAGCCTCAACAGTGTCAGATTTGAGATGGTTTCTGTGCTTAGTGATAGTAATACCTGCAGAAGAGAAAGCATGCTCAGGAGAGATGGAGGTAGCCATTATAGAGAGAAAATCATGGGCTATAGAACCCCACACTGGGTAATGCAATGCATTGATACCCCACCATTTGACAATAGATAAATCACTGAGCTTTTTGTTGGCATTGAGGTACTCATGGAATCCAAGAAGCCATGGCTGCAAGGGGTCATTGTTGGTGTCATTGATGCATGGGGAAGAGCTGCCTTCATCTTTGTCATCAGATGGCTCACTAAGGAGGGAAGACAATTTAGGATTCTGCACAGTCATCGCCTGACCTGCAGTTGTATTTTGTGTGTGCCCAGTGCTGTCACCATACATTGAGAAATAGCACTCTTTGTACTTCAGGAGTTTAAAATGAATTAGCACAGTATGCAAAAAGTGAAAATGATAGAGGACATACAATTTCCTCAGCATGCTCCAAGGCTTGAGTAAGGAGCACCTCCCCCCAATACACATGAACATGGAATTTCTGTGCAGGGTCAAGTACTACAATAGCAGTGAGTCAGCCACCTCAGCATAGGTTAAAGATGGAAAGGGTTCACATACACATCACCATGATATGAGCATCAGATGACACCATGTGGTCATAGTACTGGGAACAGTAAAATTCAAATATTTGGTTCCCTTCTTGCAAGATGTCCAGGCTTTGTGGAGAGCCTCTAAGGCAGGCAGTGCCATGTGTAGCATGGGTCCCTGTTCTATAGAAAAGGAATGCTGTGCTTTCTCTGCATGCTGCAGTCATTTGTCAATGAATGTATGAGGAAGTGTAACTGCATTAATACTCACCCCCATGAGGGACAGCAGGAGCTGGACACACTCCCATTCAGCTTCTGTTGGTTCCAGGGCCATGAGCTTGCAATGTTTCTCCACATTGCACTCTGCCAGGCCCAGATGCTGAACAAAATAGTTGACTTCCTATAATTATGTGAGCATATGTACAGTGAGTTGATGGGATAGATTACCTCTTTCAAGTTCAGTGCCTGACAAAGCATAGGATAAGTTGATGACCACCAGACCTTCATGTCAAGAGTCAGTTGCAGGACAGCAGTGTGAGGAATGTGGCTGTCATCAGTGTGGGTTTGAATATGTTGGAAGAGCTGCTTCCACTTGGCAGATGAATGCTCCTGCATCATGCTCAGTGCATTAGTATAATCAACAGATTGAATCTGCATACCTTGACAGCAATTGCTCAGACAGGACCAACCTCATCATGATGAACACCATCTTGCACCTCAACACATACCTCAGCCTCTGGGTTGGAGGGATCATAGTACACAGACTTGCTATGTGCAGCCAAGAATGCTTGAGTAGTGAGATTGATAATATGTGCCATGCAGCTAGGATGTACTTTGGAATCAAGGTAAGCTAAGGCCAAACTCGACTTACCAGAGGTGCCTCTTTCTGCCATTGTAAGAAATACCAGTTATCAAAGTTATTTGGTCTGCAAACTCATCCATCATAGTGTCATTATTGGTAGCACTGTCAGAGGTAACATAGCTGATCTAGCAAGTGTCATGATCAGTTATCATGGTTGTGATTGTGATGGCTTTGTAGAATTTTTACCTTGTTCATCAGCCTGACATGCTTTACCACTTTGTACAAGGCCTGTCCAAGGCAGGTTCCATGATGTGAGTCATTAAGGTGAACAAAACCTAAAAGAGCTGTCTCAACAGTCCAAACACTAAGTACTTTCTCCTCACCCAGGACCCAGTGACAGCAAAGTAAGCATCAATGTTTGAAGCCTGCCACATGTTGCAGGTCAGATTGACCTGCCCCTTCACAACCTCACTCTATCAGGCCCAATGCCCAATTGTATCAGTAAAAAGGGAATATCTACACTGTGTGACTCACCTGGAAGCCTTGAAGAGATCAATGATAACCCCTCATGTTTTTCCATGAGACAGGATCTTGATGCCAGCTGAAGTTGGAGCACATGAAGCAATATCAATCATTGCTTTGAAATCTGGATGTTGAAGGGCATAGATAGACTATTAATTGTTGAGATGGCAGCCTGCACACAGAACTGCAAATGTATCACTCACTTGGTCTGTGTTGATAAGCCAACAGATGGCTGCTTCATGAAAGATTGAATCAGAACACTGAACTTCCTGCTCTTTGGGAGCCAGATGGGAGTCCATATTGGACTGCAACTGTGATTAAGTTTGTTCATGGTGGCATCTCATATCTTGGGGCAACATGGAGACAAATTGATTAGTGGTGGCCCACTGGAGATATTCTGCCTATGAAGTTCATCTGTCTAATGAGCAGCAAAGTGGATATGAGAGAACATACCCAGTGACCTGCTTGCAGATGGCACCATAAAGTCATTGCTTCAATAACAATTGCAACTGCTTGCTTTTGTGTCTTGCTGTACACTACTTAGCATACACATGTACTGTAAGGTGAAAGTAATTACTTACATGCAGAGGTTACAATTCCTGTACTTCTTTTGTCTTTGCTGTAAGAAGGGGTGAAAAAGTGGTTGATATCTTGGCTATGATCAGTGCAGGTTTTCTTGGCTGGCATGTTGATGTCAATGAGGTCAATATCTTTAAGAAGGCCATCAGACCTGGTTTCAGTGAGATTGTAGGAGACTGGACCAATATCATTGGTGGGGCACTGGCTTGAACTTGTTGGTGCAGGTGTCAAGTCCAATCAAGCTGCAATCACACAGGCCTTCCCTAAATAAAATAAAAATAAAAAGTAGTGCAGTTGTGCAGTCATAGTACAACCACATGTCAGCCAAAAGACTATGTACCTGTTGTGAAGGATTTCTTGCTGGCCAGAAGATCTTCATCAATGTCCTAGTCAAGGTCAGTTGAAGCAAGTTTGCACTTGGGTTGTACAATGCCTGTGCCACATGCCATTCATGTTGCTGCCTGTGCTTGCCTGTGGGAAGGCAGCTCTAACTGAGCTGCATTATCAGTGGACATAATACAAGCTGAGGGGGCAGGAACATGCCAAGAGCATGGCCCAGGCTCATTGGGTTCCACTTTTGGGTCATCTGTAGTATTAGAACAGGGTGACATCCTTGAGAAAAACTGCAGTGTGCCTTTAGGAAATTCAAACAGGCTGAAGGATTAACCTATTGACTACCCATGTTCCTGTGTTTCTATATTTGTAAGAACTACTGCAGTCACAGAAAATGCCAGAAGTCACAGCCACCAAAGCCCTGGCCTCAGGGCTTGGCCAAGCTTTACAGGGCTTTATGGGACCCAGCTCAGGGCTCACAAATTCCCAGGCCAAGCCCTGAGCCCTTTCAGGCCATCACTAGGGCTTGGCTCAGCCTGGCCTGGAAGTGGTCAGCTTGGCCTGGCTTAGGGCTTGGGGCCAGGCCAAGGAAAACACTAATCATAGTTTAGACTGGTAAGCTTGGCAGGTTGGCAAAAACTGGTGCTATAGGCATCTTTTTGACTTTGAGGACTTATGTATCTTACCAGGTGCCATAAGCTGAGTAAGCATAAATAAGCTCCGATTAAGGCAAAATTAGATGCATGTGAATTTACTGATGACTATGCAATGTGTTGGAGGAAAAGAGCCAGGAGCACCACTCATTGAATCCGAAGTGAACCGGCCCACGCCAGTATTTTGGGCATCATACGGTATCCATTGCCAATATCTGCAGGTAGTACGTGACAAGGAGCGGCGAGGGAAGATGAGTGGTCAATGGATGAATCATACTCCATAACAGATTGGTAATCGAGCCACATCCGCGTCACTAATCTAAGTACGATGTGGTCGCTCCTGTCGGATCACCCACCGTATTGTCGTAGAAAGTCGGCCATTCTGCTACCAAGAACTCGGGATGCGTAGTAGGGAAATGCGGAAGCAGTGTTGGTTTGGGTAAATTCCGGCGACGGCCCGACGGCCCGATGGTGTGTACTTGCTTATCGATAAGCGCCTTCACTTTTATTGATCAACGAGGCTCCGCAGCCCACAGCCCACGCCCCTTACGCACGACTCGTCTCTAACTCGAATCAGACGCTTACTGCCTCCCACGACATTTCAAAAAGCCTCGTCTTCTCACTATTCATGGCTCCTGGGTGTTTCGGCGCATTCTGGTGTTGTCGGCGGCCGCCTTCCCCAAGTGATGATGGAATTACTTCGCCAGTTGTCGCTCCCACTGGAACTACTCAACCAAGTACGTTCCCACCGGCTCTTACATTCACGTTTGTACCGACTGAGACGACCATTCAAGACACTGGTTCTCCCTCAGACAGTGGGGGGATTTGCGTTGCCCCCGCGATTGAAACTACTCACCGAGGTACTTCGCTCAGCCCTGGTCACGTGGATATTCCTGTTCCCGCCCCTTCACAAGGTGGATACACGTGCTTTTATGTGCTTTAGTGTACTTAGTTACCACCTGGCCGGATTTGCCAACTGGCACAGGAGTTCTTACCCCTGTAGTTACCAACGTTCAACCTTCGGGCCCACATCGTCCCGAGGGCATTGTAGATGTTTGCGCACTTGCACACGTCCAAGAAGTACCCTCGGGTAAGTGTTTTACTTCTGACGAACATAATCAGATTAACGACACCAACAACTAGCGCCATCCTCTTCCCACCACTATCGCTTGGATCCTGCAAAAGCTAAAGAACGCATCGAACGTATCCGTCGTTTTCGCATTCTGGTCATGGGCAGAGCAAATGCAGGTAAAACAACAATCTTGCAGAGGGTTTGTAACACGACGGATCAACCGGAAATCTTTAATGGAAAAGGGGAGAAGGTATGCATATCGCACGTAGTGTTTTCTCAAGATCAAAAGCATATTCGGCTATATTCAGGTGGATGTTACCGTGGTGCAGGGCTCGCTGGAGGTGAGGCTACTCTGAGTTGGTGTAATATATGTTGAAGGTATCCAGCGTGGTCACCACAACATCGAGGATGAGTTGGTCTTCCGGAGTAATCCTGGATTTGTGTTCCATGATTCATGTGGATTTGAATCTGGGAGTGAAGATGAATTTAACAAGATGAGGGAGTTTGTAATGGATCGTGCTAAGGCAATCAAGCTGGATGAGAGAATCCATGCGATTTGGTAGCATGATTGACACACCCAGTATACTGAACTGGTTCTAATGATTGGTGTAGGTTTTGTGTTCCTTTGAATGACAGCCACAGGATGGTCATGGCTGCTGAAAGAAAATTTTTTGATAACTGTGATACAGGGCATGGTAAGTAAATTTACAACTTGTGTGGTTGTGTGGATTGAGGATTTTTGACAGTGCCTGTGATTCTGTTGGCAACAAAGGCAGATACCTTGGAGCTTGAGGCATTGGAACAAATGGAGGACCAAGGGTTAATTGTAGATGATGAGGGGGTTGAAAACTTTCAAGAAGAAATTCTGAACAGGAATATTGAAAAGCTGAAGGATTGGCTGGGGAAAACTATGTTTCCACCACATGATTATCTGTCACTCACTGGTCAGTATCTGGTATCATCTGGTATGGCAGGCTGGTTGAAAAAATTATTAAAGGAATGCAAAAAATTGATGCAGAGTGCACACCCTTACTAACATGCACAGCAAATGCTCTGCAGGAAGAAGGATTGCAACAATTACTCATATCAACACAGCAGTCCAACCTGGAGCTGTGTATGGAATTTGCTATCAAAAGGTGAGTGGTAAACCTGAAAATTGGAAGTGAACCAACACATGGAAGAACATTGAAGAATTACATGACTGAGGAGGGTGGCAAGACTCCACATGAAAATGTTGCATTCAACCTCTCAATATGGTTTCCATATGTAAGGAAGGGGGTTTTGAACAAACATAGTGCTGATTATTCAATAGAATGTGTGTGGGATTGAGAACATTACAGGGTCACTCATACTGAATGTGACTATTACTTCCAATGTTGGCTTGGTTGACAGTATGTGAGTGTATCCATGATGTGTGATGGGGAATGTGCATATGTTCACTGTGGCCACTGTCTCCCTGTTGCACTTGGCTGCATAGTATGTGAGTGGAGTCATGGCAGGCAGTAGTGGATGCATGTGGACTGTGTTAACTGCCTCCCTGTTGCACTTGGGTTCATAGGGAGTGAGTGGAGTCATGACAGGCATGGGTGGAAGCATGCTGACCATATTCACTGCCTCCCTGTTACACTTGGGTTGATAGCCAGTGAGTGGAGTCATGGCAGGTGGTGGTGGATGCAAGATGACCATGTTTGCTGCCTCTCCATTACACTTGGGTTTATAGCCAGTGAGTGGAGTCATGGCAGGTGGTGGTGGATGCATGCTGACCATGTTGACTACCTCCTTGTTACACTTGGGTTCATAGCCAGTGAGTGGAGTCATGGCACATGGTGGTGGATAGATGCTGACCATGTTCACTGCCTCCTGGGTGCACTGGGGTTGATAGGGAGTGAGTGGAGTCATGGCAGGTAGTAGTGGATGCATGCTGACCATGTTCATTGCCTCCCTGTTGCCCTTGAGTTCATAGTATGTGAGTGGAGTCATGGCAAGTGGTGGTGGATGCATGCTGACCATGTTCACTGTCTCCCTGCTGCACTTGAGTTCATAGGAAGTGAGTGGAGTCATGGCAGGTGGTGGTAGATGCATGCTGACCATGTTCACTGCCTCCCTGTTGCACATGGGCTCATAGAGAGTGAGTGGAGTCATTGCAGGTGGTGGTGGATGCATGCTGACCATATTCACTGCCTCCCTATTGCATTTGAATCCATAGTATGTGAGTGGAGTGATGGCAGGTGGTGTTGGATGCATGCTGACCATGTTCATTGCCTCCCTGTTGCACTTGGGCTCATAGGAAGTGAGCAGAGTCATGGAAGGTGGTGGCTGACACATGCTGACCATGTTCACTGCCTCCCTGTTGCACTTGGGTTCATAGCCAGTGAGTGTACTCATGACAGGTGGTGGTGGATGCATGCTGACCATGTTCACTGCCTCCCTGTTGCATTTGGGTTTGTAGCCAGTAAGTGGAGTCATAGCAGGTGGTGGTGGATGCATGCTGACTATGTTCACTGCCCCCTTGTTGCACTGGGGTTCATAGCCAGTGAGTGGAGTCATTGCAGGTGGTGGTGGATGCATGCTGACCATATTCACTGCCTCCCTGCTGCATGTGGGTTCATAGCCAGTGAGTGGAGTCATGGCAGGTGGTGGATGCATGCTAACAATGTTCACTGCCTCCCTGTTGCATTTGGGTTTGTAGCCAGTAAGTGGAGTCATAGCAGGTGGTGGTGGATGCATACTGACTATGTTCACTGCCCCCTTGTTGCACTGGGCTTCATAGCCAGTGAGTGGAGTCATGGAAGGTGGTGGTGGATGCATGCTGACCATGTTCACTGCCTCCCTGCTGCATGTGTGTTCATAGCCAGTGAGTGAAGTCATGGCAGGTGGTGGATGCATGCTAACAATGTTCACTGCCTCCCTCTTACATTTGGGTTTGTAGCCAGTGAGTGGAGTCATGGCAGGTAGTGGTGGATATATGCTGACCATGTTCACTGCCTCCCTGTTCCACTTGGGTTCATAGGGAGTGAGTGGAGTCATGGCAGGTGGTGGTGGATGCATGCTGACCATATTGCCTGCCTCCCTGTTATGCTTGAGTTCATAGGCAGTGAGTGGAGTCATGGTAGGTGGTGGTGGATGCATGCTGACCATGTTCACTTCCTCCCTGTTGCACTTGAGTTCATAGAAAGTCAGTGGAGTCAAGATGGGTGGTGGTGGATGCATGCTGACCATGTTCATTGCCTCCCTGTTGCACTTGGGTTCATAGAGAGTGGGTGTTGTCATGGAGGGTAGTGTTGGATGCATGCTGACCATGTTCACTGCCTCCCTGTTGCACTTGGGTTCATAGTATGTGAGTGGAGTTGTGGCAGGTGGGGGTGGATGCATGCTGACCATATTCACTACCTCCCTGTTGTGCTTGGGCTCATAGCGTGTGAGTGGAGTCATGGCAGGGGATGGTGGATGCATGCTGACCATGTTCCCTGCCTCCTTGTGGCACTTGGGTTCATAGATAGTCAGTAATGTCATAGCAGGTGATGGTGGATGCATGCTGACTATGTTCACTGCCTCCCTGTTGCACATGGGTTAATAGGCAGTGAGTGGAGTCATGGCAGGTGGTGGTGGATGCATGCTGACCATGTTCCCTGCCTTCCTGTACCAATTGGATTTGTAGCATGTGAGTGGAGTCATGGCAGGTGGTGGTGGATGCATGCTGATTGTGTTTAATTCCTCCCCATTGCACTTGGGTTCATAGGCAGTGAGTGGAGGCATGGTAGGTGGTGGTGGATGTGTGCTGAGCATGTTCATTGCCTCCCTGTTGCACTTGGATTTATAGGGAGTGAGTGGAGTC
This sequence comes from Pisolithus thermaeus, assembly GCA_024663475.1. NCBI lineage: Eukaryota > Fungi > Basidiomycota > Agaricomycetes > Boletales > Pisolithaceae > Pisolithus > Pisolithus thermaeus. The sequence goes on from JANFAF010000005.1 coordinate 1,165,254, forward strand.
ATGGCACATGGTGGTGGATGCATGCTGACCATATTCAATGCCTCCCTTTTACACTTGGGTTCATAGCTAGTCAGTGGAGTCATGGCTTGTGGTGGTGGATGCATGCTGACCATGTTCACTGCCTCCCTGTTGCACATGGGTTAATAGGCAGTGAGTGGAGTTATGGCAGGTGGTGGTGCATGCATGCTCACCATATTCCTTCCCTCCCTGTTGCACTTGGGTTCACAGGGAGTGAGTGGAGTGTTGGCAGGTGGTGTTGCATTCATGCTGACCTTGTTCACTGCCTCCCTGCTGCACTTGGGTTCATAGCCAGTGAGTGGAGTGATGGCAGGTGGTGGTAGATTCAGGCTAACCATGTCCACTGCCTCCCTGTTGCACTTGGGTTCATAGCCAGTGGGTGGAGTCATGGCTGGTGGTAGTGGATGCATGCTGACTATGTTCATTGCCTCTCTGTTGCTCTTGGGTTCATAGCCAGTGAGTGGAGTCATTTGCTGGTGGTAGTGGATGCATGCTGACCATGTTCACTGCCTCCCTGTTGCACTTGGGTTCATAGCCAGTGAGTGGAGTAATTGCAGGTGGTGGATGCATGTTCACCATGCTCACTTCATCCCTGTTGCACTTGGGTTCATAGCCAGTGAGTGGGGTCATGGCAGGGGGTGGTAGATGCATGCTGACCATGTTCACTGCTCCCTGTTGCACTTGGGTTCATAGGGAGTGAGTACAGTCATGGCAGGTGATTGTGGATGCAAGCTCACAAGTTCACTGTCTCCCTGTTGCACTTGGGTCCACAGTATGTGAGTGGAGCCATGGCAGGTTGTGTGGTGGATGCAATCTGACCATGTTCACTGTCTCCCTGTTGCCATGGGGTTCATAGGATGTCAGTGGAGTCATAGAAACTGGTGGTGGAAGCATGCTGACCATGTTCACTGCCTCCCTGTTACACTTGGGTTGACAGCCAGTGAGAGGAGTCATGGCAGGTGGTGGTGGATGCATGCTGACCATGTTTATTGCTTCCTTGTTGCACTTTGGTTCATAGGGAGTGAGTGGAGGCATGGTAGGTGGTGGCAGATGCATGCTGACCATGTTCACTGCCTCCCTGTTGCACTTTGGTTCATAGGGAGTGAGTGGTGTCATGGCAGGTGGTGGTGGATGCATGCTGACCATGTTCACTGCCTCTGTGTTGCACTTGGGTTCATAGCCAGTGAGTGGAGTCATGGCAGGTGGTGGTGGATGCATGCTGACCATGTTCATTGCCTCCCTGTTGCCCTTGAGTTCATAGTATGTGAGTGGAGTCATGGCAAGTGGTGGTGGATGCAAGCTGACCATGTTCACTGCCTCGTTGTTGCACTTGGGTTCATAGCCAGTGAGTGGAGTCATGGCAGGTGGTGGAGGATGCATGCTGACCATATTCACTGCCTCCCTGCTGTATGTGCATTCATAGAGAGTGAGTGGAGTCATTGTAGGAGGTGGTGATTGCATACTGACCATGTTCACTGCTTCTCTGTTGCACTTGAGTTCATAGTATGTCAGTGGAGTCATGGCATGTGGTGGTAGAGACATGCTGACCACATTCACTGCCTCCCTGCTGCACTTGGGCTCATAGGAAGTCAGTGGAGCCATGGAAGGTGGTGGTGGACGCATGCTGACTATGTTCACTGCCTTCCTGTTGCACTTGGGTTCATAGAGAGTGAGTGGAGTCATGGCTGGTGGTGGTCAATGCATGCTGACCATGTTCAATGCCTCCCTGTTGTACTTGGGTTCATAGCCAGTGAGTGGGGTCATGGCAGGTGGTGGTGGATGCATGCTGACCATGTTCATTGCCTCCTTGTTGCACCTGGGTTCATAGGAAGTGAGTGGAGTCATGGGAGTTCATGGAGGATGCTTGCTGACCATGTTCACTGCCTCCCTGTTGTACTTGGGTTCAAAGGAAGTCAGTGGAGTCATGGCAGGTGGAGGTGGATGCATGCTGATGATGTTCACTGCTTCCTTATTGCACTTGGGTTCATAGAAAGTCAGTGCAGTCATTGCAGGTGGTGGTGGGTGCATGCTGACCATGTTCACTCCCTCCCTGGTGCACTTGGGTTCATAGTATGTGAGTAGAGTCATGGCAGGTGGTGGTGGATGCATGCTGACCATGTTCACTGCCTCCCTGTTGCACATCAATTCATAGTTTGTGAGTAGGGTCATGGCAGGTGGTATTGGATGTATGCTGACCATGTTGACTGCCTTCCTCTTGCACTTGGCACTATAGAAAGTGAGTGGAGTCATGGCTGGCAGTGATCACTTCTGCCGACCATTATTTCTCTGACTGTATTACTCTGTCCTCCAGTTGGTGAGTTATTTGTTATGTCCAGATCTTGCATATCATTTTGACATGGAATAGATGGTGAGATGAATCAATTTCAGTATGTTCCAGCCATTCTAAATATATCATCCCACAGGATGCAGGTCTTTCATTGTGAGAGCATATGCCCAAGCTTTTTTTTTGCCATTCATTTCCCAGGATGTTAGTAATGATCTCTGTTCAGCACTGTTCATAACTGTTAATCTCTTATTTGCAGCATGTGTGTTATGAACTGAGTTTCCTATGCAGTGATTTCTAATAATCCCTACAGCTGGTTTGTTGCCTCACTCTATTAGCCATATTTAATTCTATTGTCTATGGTTGTCTCATCAGGTTGTGAGTGTCATGTCTATTTTAGCTCTTCTGATACAGAATGTTTTTTTTTGTTTGAAATATTGTAGCCTCCTATCTCCTTTCTTTGGCAATCCCTCAAGATACCCATATTTTCCACCTCAATGCAATATTCAAGACAATACATCGCTGAAAATGGCATTGGTGAATTATATCTGCTCATAGTTACATGAGATGACATCACTTATGGTTGCAGGTTCCATACTAGTATTTGAGTACTTATACTTCTTGCTGCAGGCCCAAGATGGAAGGCTGGATTTGCAGAAAGACCTGACCTCAGCTGTGGAACAATATCAAAGTTCAGGTACCAATGCTAAAGTTAACACACTCATCCAAGAAGCCTTTGAGATGTATGGTGATGATGTGGACGTTTTATGTCCTATCCTTGTGGGTATTGCACAGCAGAATCGGCTATGTAAGATACTATTTCCCCTGTTTTCATCTGCCCCTCACTATTGCTCCCAGCAAAGATGCTGAACCACAAGGGTTGACTGAGGCTGCTGTGACATCTTCAGTTCTCTATCAGTTAAGCACTTTCCAATAGCTTCCAGGATGGTCATTCATCTTTTGTTTTTGAAAACCTTCATCAGTGCAGGGAATTTTCACAACTTCAAGGAGCTGGCTTTGTATTTGTGGTTTCACATTATTTCAGGAACAATGTTGTTGTTCCTGAATGGTTTAGTGTAAATGGCTATTTCTGTCAGATAACTGATTCCTCAGTAACCACAAGCTACTGAGGGGGAATGAGAAAAAATTTGCCCTACTGTATATATGCTTTTTTGCCTATGTAAGCAAATGATCATCACACTGAAGTAAGTACTACTAAGGGGCAGTTTATATTCCAACAGTTTCAATTCTCACATCTACAGCACATTCTCAGTATAAACACTCCTCTACCAGAAACTTGTCTATCCACATGCCATTGTACATGAGTGTTGCACTATTATGTGCATCAGAGGTAAAGACTGAGGAAGGAATGTGAGTGGTGTGTAGTTGACTATGTGATCAACTATATACAGAAAGCCAAGCATGGTCCAACAAATGATGGAGGGTTCTTGGGCATGACATGCTGGTCTGAAAATCTAGAATAAATGCTAAAGTGACAATCTAACTTGCATCTGCCCTGGTAGTTGTACTTGGGCCTGCATGGTGTGTCCATGAACTGTTGGGAAGGATTTATGCACAACACTGTTGAGAATGGGTCATGGCAGGTCTATGTCACCATCTGAGTTTACCAATTGGGTGGTGTGGGGTGAGAGATGTGTAGTATTAGAGCAGTGGTGACATTTGTGCATAATAGTGGTCTAACTGTCAGAGATATATCTCCTGTCATCATGAACTCATATGAGGGTCAAGTGGAGATTACAAAACTTCTACACACAGGAGTGTCATGGGGTCTTTTTGTTATGGGTTCTCCTGTCACATCATCATATCCTGAGACCCTGGGAGGTTTGTATGATGTGCTATAAATTCAACTGGAAGGGATATGAACAATGATCAGCCATCCAGTTCAATATGACATCATCCCAGATTGTCATGCCTGTGCCTCTGCCCAAGCCTGTCCAGACTCTTCTCTGTGTCTGTAACCCTTCCCCACTCTGCTTTGCCCCTGTCTGCTCCATGTAGTGCCTGTCCAATACACTGCTGCCTCATCCATTGTCAGACCCTGTTGGAATTGCAGAACTGTTGGAATGACATTGTTGTGTGGTAATGCCTATATCTTTCCAGCCACTAAACCCTCTTCTTTCTCATTCCATCACCATCTGCAAGTTTCCCATGGTTAACTGGGTGCTCCAGCTGGCATTAGAGACAACATGGAGAGCAATAACAGATGCATTCCAAACCATCTTTAGAGCACTGATAGACCTTTTCAATACAAAGACCCCCTGAGACAGAATCTAAATAGATCAGCTATGTGGACTACCCTCAACTCCAGCAAGAGACCTGCACCTTCACCACCCAACTCCCCACAGATCATCCAAATGCTACCTCAAACACTACTCAGCAGACCTGTAATCCAGTATCAGCAAGACAACCACATATTGTGGGCAGACTATGATGAGGACATGGAATATTGTCCTGAGGAATTCAAGATACATGTCACCACCCTCAACACCCCACAATGGACCACATAGTTCAGTCACCCATAGTCCTGGAATTGGGACACCCAACATGTACATTTTGGCCTAAAAGTGGGATTAGCCAATGTCAGCCAACCAACCTTGAGATGGGTTCAACTGATGCCCTGAAAGGAGGATAGGCTGATGTAGGAGGGGGATGGACCACCCCCCTGAAAAGGGGTTAGGCTGGCCTGGCTGGGGGATGGCCCACCCCCCTGAAAGTGGGATAGGCCACCCCCCCTGGGGGATGGCCCATCCTCTGGGGGGATGACCTTGTTCTCAGCCATGATACACCAACTTCATTGTTGCAACCATAGATATATTTAAGATATTTTTGATCAAAAATCATTAAGATATCAAAAGACTAGCAGGTAGAATTTGGGGGTATTTACAAGCATACAGGAAATTTAAAGGGTAACTTGTAAGCAGGAAGATGTTCCTTTTTTTCCGTGTGGCAAGGAAATGGCATCAGCAGGAATGGAGTGAACAAATTTCTTTGGTGCAAGGGAAGTCTTGTTTGGTCCTTTTTTGAACCCACATTGAGCATACTTCCACTCATAGGTTATGGTTTTACCTGCAGAACCACACTCCCACTTCTGCATGGTTCCACATTGAGGGCATCGGACTGGCAAACTCTCTCCCCAAGGTCTGATATACTTATCAGTCCACATTAGTTTCTCCACCACCGCCTTTTCCACCTTTTCCACTCCTTGCCCCTCAGACTTCCACATGATGATCATGATGTTAGAATGCCTACCAAGCAGAGCACAGTCATTGAGGGAAAATTTTGCTGCCTGGGAAACAGGGAAACCTTGAACAATGACACTCTCAAACAGACTCAAGAGGTAGGAGGTAGTGCTGCCTGGCTGCAGCCTTTGAGCATCAAAGAGGATCATTGATCTTGGCTTGAATCTGGAAAAGGTCAGAGAAAAAAATCCTGAAATCCCAGAAATACTTACTTAGCAGCCACCTCTTTGAGATTGTTGAAGCTCTCTTGTTGACTTATCAGAGCCACAGACATTGAATATACTGTAATATCTGCATTCTGGACAAGTTTGGTGAGGGGGTTGAACAAGACTTGGAGGCACTGGGCATGGTCAGAAAGCTGCCAGCTAGGAGATTTGGACACTTACTTCAGACACCTTGGATGCTATTGGTTTATTATCAATATGACCAGAGAAGAGATCCCTCTTTCCTTGTCACTATGAGTGGTCAGGAAAATGACCACCATTGTGAATGATGACAAGGAATGGGTGAGGTTCATTGCTGCCCTCTGATAAGTCCTCATGGACTCCTCAGTAGCCAAGTTGAAGGACAGGCAAGAGAAGTGGTAGTTGTCCTTATCAAAGTATGGCTGGAAGTAGCAGTCCATCATGTTGGCCTGGGCATGACTGAGGGAGGCCACTTGGGCAGAGGTAGCATGCTGGCAAGCACTCAGGACAAGGGGGGGGTTGGGCAAGGACAGGGGTTCCTTGAGAGTAGAGTCCCTTATATGTTGTGAATATAAGTGAAAGTGGGGAGATGGTGGACTTACAAAGTAAGGCTGAGGGTTGGCTTGATTCTCCTTCCAGTGGCAAGTCACACACTTGAAAGTGACATCACCTTGCTCCAGCCTGTCCTGTGCTCCCTCAGGAATCACTGGGCATTTACTACAAACCTTCTGCAGTATTTTTCATCACAGAACCATAAAAGGTTTCCCCCATCTCTGCACATAACACAGAACTATGGAAGTCATCAACAGGAGTATCAGATATGATGAGAAGCTTACATTGTTGATGATGGGCCTCTGCTTGGGGGTTGGCCTGCTAGAAACAGTTAATGCCTTTCCCTTTTTCTTCTGAAAAGCCTGCAAGGTGACTCTTGGGGCCTTCCCCCCAGTCACCTTGTTGGCTGATTTCTTGGTCTTTTCCATGGTTGAATAAGGGTCTGGCAGGCATTCAAGTGAGTACCATGACAAAAGACAGGGATCAAAGGGAGGGGGTGTGTCTTACCTTACAAAATGCTGATGAATACTAATGTCACAGTACACAGTGCAGTGGTGAGCTTATTGGGACACAAGGCTTACAACAATGGTGGACACATGGTAGCAGGGTTTTAGGATACATGTAAGAAGGTTTATGCAAATTAACCATAGTATGGGATTACTGGCTTACCTGCAAGATATTTCTCCAAGGTATTTCACTGCAGTGGGGCAACACAACACCCAGAAGGTTGTTAGCATATATGAGCAACTGTGGTAGGGTGGTGCAGCCTACCTCAGCAACTGATGTATGTACAAAGGATAGTTATATGTAAGTAAGACACAGGAGGGTGTTGGGATGAAGTAAATATGTGACAACATGTGCAATTGTATTAGCATGGATGAAAGACAGGTGTGGGGGGAACAGCTTACCTTGACAGCTGGTATATGTTGTGTGATGTGCAGAGTATTCACTAAAAGCATTGTGGTGGATCTGCTTGCTTCACTGCAGTGGGGGGGACATGACACCCAACAGGTATTAGCATGTATAAAAAGAATGGCTGTGGGGGGAATGGCTCACCTTGACAGCTGATGTATGTATGCAAGACATGGGAGGGTGTTGGGTTAGAGTAAGTGTAATAGACATGTTGAGGTGATATAGGGTAAGTACATGACAACATTTGCAAGTGTATTAGCATGGATGAAAGACAGATGTGGGGTAATGGCTTACCTTGACCACCAGTATACATTGCATGATGTGCAGGGTATTCACATGTGATAAATACATTGAGGTCAAATGGTGTACTACTTCACTATGGTGGGGCAACATGACACCCAGAAGGTGTTAGCATGTTTAAGGAGCAGCCATGGGGGAGAGTGTCTTACCTGGGTGTTTGGTGTATATGCAGGACATGGGGGTGTGTTGGCATGTAGCAAGTATGATTGTTGATAAGTCTTAGCTGGCTGTGCTGGGGTGGCATGGCAACATGGAGGAAAGAATGTTACTACATTGGAAAGATGGTCAGAGTGGTTCAAACAACTTATGTACCCTGATACCTGATATATGTACAGAACACACAAAACATGTTAGTATGTAATGAACAGAGTTGAGTGGGTTGGCTCACATTGAAGGCAGATTTGAAGGGGAGTACACTAGCAATGGCATGAAGTTGTTAGTTGTGTGAATGCAAGGTTCACCAGGGAGGTATGGCTTACTTGGAGTGTAATGGCATGGGTGACTAAGTGGATAATAGGGTTTGTTAGAATAGGATCACATGCATGCAAGTGTGAATGACTTACCACACAGCTTCGACTTTGTATGAGATGCAGTGGGTGGCAGGAAAAAAACAACTGAAGGAACAATGTGGATTTCCATGGTTGACTGGCACATGACCATGTTTGGAAAAGCTGGTTTTTTTAACATGGATTGCCACAGTTGACTGGCATGTGACCATTTTTGCAAGAGCCAGCTTTTTCAACATGGATTGCCATGGTTGACTGGCACATGACCATGATCACAAAAGCCAGTTCTTTTGCAAAGTCATGTGCAGGTCAAACACATCCAAACTCTTTGTGTATATGTATATATCAGTGGCTCACTTTCTCAGAAAAGGATGGCCAAAAGTTGGATGTGCCTAAATCCAACATTGCTCACCTCCTTGGCAAGGATGGTAAGCTGAACATGGCTGAACATCAGTGCCACCTCAAAAATAATTTGTGCCTCTTCTGTGGTGAGCCTGGGCACTCTGCCAAGGGCTGTCCAAAGTCCACCTCCCAGGCCACCAAAGCCTGTGCTGCTGCAGCTGCTGCTCCTCCTGCTCCTCCAACTCCCCCCAAGGAGAAGCAAGAGTCAAAAAATTAGTCTGCTCCTCCAGGGAGCCCACACAGCCTGGAGGAAGCATTGATCCTGACCATGTGCCCACCATCTGACTCATTGCATTTACTCTTTCTGACCCTAATTCACTTATGCCCTCTGTCTCCCTTCTAGACATTCCACTAGACAATATTTCTGCATTAGTCAACTCTGGTTCTTCTCATTGTTTTATAGACCCTTCCCTAGTTAGTAAATATTCTGTACCTACAAAATCTGTCTCTCCACCCATTCTGCTTCACTTGATGGTAGCTCAAATGCTGTAATCTCACAAGAGGTAGATCTGTCTGTCTGTTTCACTTCTGGCAATGTCACTTCCATTTCCTTTTATGTTACTCCATTGGATTCTTCTTGCTCACTGGTTTTAGGACACAACTGGCTCACCCACTACAATCTGTTGATTGATTGGGTATTGGGCCATATCTTGTTCTGACCACCACTGCATGGAATGCTGACACCCCTGGCACCTCTGTCACTGTTGACTGCTCCCTCAGCACTGACACCAACACTCTCTGACCTGTCTTCCAACACCCCACCACCTTTGCCAAAGGCTCCCAACTCACCACCTCCTCTGCACATCTCCCTCATTGGGGCCACTGCCTACCTCCATGCTTGCATGCTACCTGGTTCAGTGCAGTTCAGTCTGCACCTGCACCCTGATGATGTCTTACTTTGTGCATCCTCTGCTTTGCCCTCTCCTCCTGATCTTTCTTCAGTTCCCTCCAAGTACCATGAGTTCACTGATGTCTTTAGCAAGGCAAAAGTGACCAAGCTGCCCCTGCACTGCAGCTTTGACCTGAAGATCAATATCAAGGAAGGGGCCTCTCCACCCATCAGCATGATCTACTCTCTCTTGCTGCCTGAGCTTGACACTCTCCACACCTTCATTGACAAGCACCTCAGCTACAGCTTCATCAAGCAGTCCACCTCTGCCCATGGTGTGCCTGTCCTCTTCATTAAGAAGAAGGATGGCTCCCTCTGCCTCTGTGTCAACTATTGAGGTCTTAACAAGATCATGAAAAAGGACTGCTACCTGCTCCTGCTCATCTCCAACCTTCTCAACTCACTGAGCCATGCCAAGCTGTATACTGAGATTGACCCCCAACATGCTTACAACCTCATCTGCATTGCCAAAGGCAACAAGTGGAAGACCACCTTCCACACCTGCTACAGGTCCTACAAGTGGAGGGTAATGCCTTTCAGTCTTATGAATGCACCAGCCACCTTCCAGCAGTTTGTCAATAGCATCTTCACAGATATGCTTGATGTCTGCATCATGGTCTACCTTGATGACATTCTTATTTATTCTCATGACCTGGAGTCACACCAACAACACATAAAAGAGGTACTCTGATGCCTCCACTGCCATGGCCTATATGCCAAGCCTGAAAATGCAAGTTGCATAGGGACTCAGTCAAGTACCTTGGCTACATCCTCTCCCCTTTGGGGCTCACCATGCCCACTGATAAGGTTCAGTCAATCTGTGATTGGCCCAAGCCCTGCAAAATCAGGGACATTCAGTCTTTTCTAGGGTTCACAAACTTCTACTGTCAGTTCATCCACAACTACTGTCACATCCGTGATGTGCATGTAAGGTCTGGACTGCAGTCTGACTGTCTGAGGTGTCATTCTAGCCCTACGGGCTTCCATTGTGAAACTCCATCCCATCTCTGATTTGACTTACAATCTATTTCTATTTCTGTTTCCATATTTAGTATGTTTCTCTTGCACTTCTATGTGACTCACTACACTACCATACCCATATGTCTTACTAATCCCCGTACCATCTGGCTATCCAGCAACTACTGACTTACCTTACTAATGGCTCACTAATGTTGTTATTCATCTGTACTGCGCTCCAGTAGTTGCTACACCCCAGACATTGCTTTATACTTGTCTCTGTACTATAAAAGCTTTGTACATACATCATAGCACATCAGTTTGAATATCAAATAAGATACTCATCAATCTCACTCAACTCCAGATAGTTTCTGGATAGTTCCAACCTCTAGGGACTTGGCAGGAAACTAGTGTACTAGGTTGTACACTAAACTCCAACTACCCAGACTTTTGCTCTAGTCATTCCCTGCCCTCAGACCCTCTTGGAGACTGTTGAGAACTGGTCTTGACAGTATATTCAAACTCAATCCCTGCATGAGCCCACCAAACCCCCCATGCCATGACTATGACTACCTGACTCTGTTCCCGCTCAATGGCTGTTGAAGCTTCGGAACAAGCTGCGATTGACAATATGCACAAATCAAGTGCACATATCACATTAGCAAGCCACCGATGTCCTCCACCATCAGTCAGCCAATTTCGAAGTTTCTCCACCAGGGGAGAACCCCTTGCTACCCTGACCCCTAGAACCAGCTCCTCCAACAGACGTTCCTCATCTATGGTGCGACCAACCCCAGACCTCTTTGGAGGCAATGACCCTGGAGATGATGGTCTGGAAGACGATGGTCCTGGAGACGACAACAACAATGACAATGACGATGATGATGACAGTAATCCTTTTGTTGATGCCCCAGAATAGCTAGACCCCCAACTAGTGGTCTTGCAGAACTTGGCAATGGCTGTTGACCAGCTGTCATGTTCCACCTGTCACTCCGACAATACTTCATCCTCACATGCCAAAGTCCAAGAGCCAGACACTTTTGACGGTACCGATCTGAAGAAACTCTGGACATTCTTAGTTCAATGTGAACTGTGCTTCCAAGATTGTCCTAAGGCCTTCCGCCTGGACAGAAATAAGGTTACGTTTGCCCAGTCATACCTCAAAGGAATGGCTCTCGAGTGGTTCAAACCAGACCTTCTAAACTCCGGAGATCCAGCAGACCATCCACTCTGGATGGACAGCTGGCTAGACTTTGTAGCAGATCTCCAGACAACCTTTGGACCACACAACCCAGTTGCAGATGCCAAACACCAGCTTGACCACCTCCACATGAAGGAGACGCATCATGTAAACTGATATGTGGTTGACTTTAACAGATTGGCATCACAAGTCCGAGGTTACAGAGATGGTGCTCTCCATCACCTGTTCTACACTGGACTCCCAGATTGCATCAAGGATGAAATCAGTAGGGTTGGAAAACCTACTACACTATATGGTTTGCATGCATTGGCCCAAGAAATCGATGTGTGCTACTGGGAGCACAAGGACAAGATCTCTTGACAAGAAAAGTCCTCTGGCAACAACTCCAGAAATAACTCCAGAGGTAAGACCAACTCAAACAAAGGAGATAAGCAGAAGTCTGGTAACACCAACCCCCAATCTGGTGTTAACCAACAAACTCTGTCTACTTTGAACCTCAAGCCTCTGAACAACCAAAACTCTGGAGCACCGTCCACGTTATCCAACAAGCTTGGTAAAGATGGCAGGTTGACACCTGCTGAGCGAAAGAGACATTTCGAGCAGAACCTGTGTATGTTCTGCAGGAACCCCAGGCACAAGGCTAAAGAATGCCCTAAATCTACATCTCATGCAGCTAAGGCTCGCACTACCATGGTTACTGAGTTGGAAGCCAAACTGACTGCCTCCTCCAAGGCAAAAAAATAGAGTGCAACTCTCAGAACTCTGCACAGCCTGGGAGTTGCATTGATACCAACTGTGCACCCTCAGAGTCATGCCTCAACACATCTGCTCTTTCAAATCCTAATTCATTAAAACCTTCTGTCACCCTCGACTCATATAATATTCCAGACTTTCCAGCATTAATAGATTTGGGCTCGACCCATTGTTTTGTAGATTCTATTTTCATCAATAATCATGGTCTTTCAACCTACTCCATCCCACCTCTCGTCCTCCATCTGTTTGACAGTGTGACAACAACATCAATCAGTAAAGCCTCAAACCTCTCAGTCTGTTTCCCCTCCAGAGATATCACCAACATGACCTTCTATGTAACTCTGTTGGATTCTGAGTGTAAGATTGTTCTTGGACATAACTGGCTCACCTGCTACAATCCGTCAATTGATTGGGTACTGAGCAGTATTAAGTTCTGAAACCTTACATCTCATTTGCCAGTGCTGACGTCACCCTCTGACTCAGAATCAACTCTGAGAAACCCTGTAGATGCCCCCCTGGGCTCTCCAGACACCACACTCCCCAACTTGGTTGATAACTCCTCTCCACCCAACACCCGAGCACCAAACATCTCCCTTGTCAATGCAGTGGCCTTCATCCATGCTTGCAAGCTAGATGGCTCAACCCAGTTCTCCCTCCAGGTTTGACCTCAGGACATTACCAAACTCTGGGCTGCCACTGTACAGGATACCCCAGACTTGTTGTCAGTACCCCTGGACTATCACGACTTTGCTGATGTGTTCAGCAAGGCCAAGGCAGCTACACTTGTGCCTCACCAGGAGTTCAACCTCAAGATAGAATTGGAGGAAGGAACTACTCTGCCGGGCACCCTCTACTCGCTTTTGTCTCTTGAGCTTGCTGCTCTCTGGACCCTCATTGATGAAAATCTCACTACCAGCTTTATTTGTCCAACATCATCCCCATATGCCACACCTGTCCTTTTTGTCAAAAAGAAGGATGGATCACTTCATCTCTGTGTTGATTTTAGGGGCCTCAATAAGATCACCAAGAAGGACCATTACCCACTACCTCTCATTTCAGACTTACTTGACTTGCCTAGTCAGGCTAAGGTATACACTAAAATCAATCTGTGCCACACTTACCACCTGGTGTGGATTGCTGAAGGAGATGAATGAAAAATGGCTTTCAGAACCCATTATGGATCTTACAAGTGGCTCGTGATGCCATTTGGACTTACCAATGCCCCTGCAGTGTTCCAACGCTTCGTCAACTCCGTCTTTGCAGACCTGCTGGATGTATGCATTGTTGTCTACCTAGATGACATCCTTATTTATTCTGATAATATGGAAAACCACAAAAAACATGTTTGTGAGGTACTCCACAGACTCCAGGAGCATGGCTTGTATGCCAAACCAGAGAAATGCAATTTCCACTCCGAGTCTGTGGAATACCTTGGTTTCTTCTTATCCCCTGACAGTTTGTCAATGTCTGAGGATAAGGTAAAGGCCATCTGTGACTGGCCTGAACCTTGTAAGGTGAAGGACATTCAGTCCTTCCTCAGCTTTGCAAACTTCTACCATCACTTCATCTTCAATTACTCAGACATTGTGGTCCCACTGACACATCTCACACGAAAGGGGGCACCTTGGAATTTCTCCAAGGATTGTCGCCGGTCCTTTAATTGTCTCAAAGAAGCTTTCTCCATGGCTCCAATATTGACTCACTTCCAACCCAGACTTCCCATCACGGTAGAAATGGATAATTCAGACTATGCTGTCACTGGCATTCTGTCCATAGCTTGCCCAGATGGTGAGGTACGACCAGTAGCTTTCTACTCCCAGACTTTGACCACCCTGGAGTTGAACTACAACACACATGACAAGGAGCTGTTGGCAATCCATGAAGCCTTCTGGACCTGGCACCATTACCTTGAAGGCCCCACACACCCCATTGATGTCATTACTGACCACAAGAATCTCAAGTACTTCTCCACCTCAAAAGTGCTCACCAGGCGCCAAGCGCATTGGTCTGAGTACCTTTCTCAGTTCAATATGGTCATTCATTTCCACCCAGTAAGCTTGGAGCAAACCCTGATGCCTTGACTAGACAATGGGACGTCTACCCCAAAGAGGGGGATAGGGGCTACGCCCAAGCCAACCCACAGAACCTCTGACCAGTGTTCACCACTGAAACTATCCAATTTGTTACAGGCAACCTACCTAGAAAGCCCAGTACTACGTGCTGGTATAATCATGGACGTTGAGAAACTCCATGAAGATATCAAGTCTGCCCTAACATCCAACCCACTCAGTCAACTCCATCTCTCTGACCCATCTAACCCCCATTGGAGGGTAGATGAATCTGGACTTTTATGTCTGGATGATCATATATATGTCCCCAAAGCAAATGACCTCAGGCTTCATGTACTCCATTACAAGCATGACCACCCCTTGGCTGGTCATTTTGGACAAAACAGAACACTTGAACTCGTCCATCATGAGTACATCTGGCCAAATGCTTGGACTTTTATCAAAGACTATGTCAAATCTTGCACTGCCTGTGTGCGTGCTAAAACCCTGAGACACAAACTGTATGGTATGTTGAAGCAACTACTGATACCAGAGAGACCTTGGAACTCCATTTCAATGGATTTCATCGAACAACTACCAAACTCCGGAAACCATACTGCTATACTGGTCGTTGTAGACCATCTCTTGAAACAAGCTATATTCATCCCCACCGAAGATACAATCACCTCTCCACAACTTGCTAGATTGTTCCTACTCCATGTCTTCTCCAAGCACAGAGTTCCCTCACATGTAACCTCTGACAGAGGCACAGAGTTCATGTCTCACTTCTTCCAGTTGCTAGGCAAAGCACTGGATATGAAACTCCATTTCACTTCTGGATATCACCCTGAAGGTGATGGTCAAACTGAACGAACTAATCAGACATTGGAGCAGTACCTACAGGTCTACTGTAATTACCAACAGGATAACTGGTCCAAGTTGCTACCACTCATGGAGTTTGCATACAACAATGCTCCCAGTGCTACAACCAGAGTTTCACCATTTTTTGCCAATAAGGGTTATCACCCTAATGTTACTGTACACCCAGAAAGAGAGCTAACATCTTCTTGAGCTAGAGACTATGCAGTGGACTTAGACTCCCTACATATGTTCCTATGAGAAGAGATGAAGGAAGCTCAGCAGAGATACCAAGGTCTGGCAGATGCTAAGAGATCTCTGCCTCCGGACTTTCAGATTGGAGATTTGGTATATGTCAAAGCAAAGTACTTCAGGTCCACATGACCTTCAAAGAAACTCTCAGAAAAGAACCTGAGCCCATACCCTATTATCACTCATGTTGGATCATTATCCTTCACTATCTGACTACCTGATGCTATGAAGTCTGTACACCCTGTGTTCCACATCTTGCAACTAGAACTGGCAACTCCGAACACTATCCCCAACCATGTCCAACCTCCACCTCCACCCATTGAAATCAATGGAGAACCAGAGTACGAGATAGAACAAATTCTAGACTCTAAACTGGACTACCATAGGCGATGTCCACTGCAGTACCTAGTCAAGTGGGCAGGCTACAAAGGCATGGATGAGGAAACATCCTGGCTCATAGCTACCGAACTAAGTAATGCCCCTGACTTAGTCATGGACTTCCACAGAGCGTACCCCCACAAGGATGGTCCATTGAGCACCATCCCACCCTGGAAATAAATGGACTTTCCGGAGTTTACTCCATCTATGCTATGAAAACTCACACTCACTCAATTCTAAAACAGACACAACAGAAAATATATTTCAAAAAAAAAAGGAAAGAGGAGGGGGGGGGACAGGAAAATCCAAAGTATGATACAGACACAGATAAACTAATAACGACTAAATATCATCATTGTTCATCGCCTGGTTGACAAGAGTGGTCATTGCAGTCTTCAGAACCTTGAAAGATTCTTCCAAAACCCTGGAAAGGTCCTTGACCTCCTTTGACATCATCTCCACTGCCACTGTGTTCCTCTGGATGGCGTCAACGATTTCTCCAAGCCGATGGTCCAGGACCTCTGCCAAAGCATCTTGACATGGAGCTTGCATGTGGGGGGCACAGGGTTTTGAGACAACCTCAACATCTGGTGTGTCGTCCACATCTTCGTCATCAGCTGGCTCTCCAAAGTGGGCAGACTTCCTCTGTTTCCATTTTTCTCCACCTTGGGGCAACAGCATGGTCAATGCTGGCTTCTCAGACTCCAGAGCCTTCAGATTCAAGTCACACTTGCCCTTCGTTTTCTGGCACCAGACACACGACTTGCTGTGCCTGGTACCTGGCACACTGTCACATCCGTGATGCGTGCGTAAGGTCCAGACCGCAGTCCGACCATCTGAGGTGTCGTTCTAGCCCTATGGGCTCCCATCGTGAAACTCCATTCTGCCTCTAATTTGACTTATGGTCTATTTCTACTTCTGTCTCCATATTTAGTATGTTTCTCTTGCGCTTCCAAGTGACTTGCTACACTACCGTACCCGTATGTCTTACTAATCCCCATACCATCCAGCTATCCAGTGACTACCGATTTACCTTACTAATAGGCTCACTAATATTGTTACTCATCCGTACTGCGTTCTGGTAGTCACTACACCCTGGACATTGCTTTATACTTTCCTCTGTACTATAAAAGCTTTGTACATACATCGTAGCACATCAGTTCGAATATCGAATAAGATACTCATCGATCTCACTCGACTCCAGATAGTTTCTGGATAGCTCCGACCTCCAGGGACTCAGCAGGAAAGAAGTGTACTAAGTTGTACGCTAAACTCCAACTACCCAGACTTTCGCTCTAGACATCCTCTGCCCTCAGACCCTCCTGGAGACTGTTGAGAACCAGTCTTGACAGTATATTCGAACTCATACCCTCACACAAGTCCACCAAAAACCCCATGCCATGACCATGACTACCCGACTCCATTCCCGCTCCATGGCTGTTGAAGCTTTGGAACAAGCTGCAATTGACGATATGCACGAATCAAGTGCACATATCACACTAGCAAGCCACCAACGCCCTCCACCGTCGGTGAGCCAATTTCGAAGTTTCTCTGCCAGGGGAGAACCCCTTGCTACCCCGACCCCTATAACTGGCTCCTCTAACCGACGTTCCTCATCTACGGTGCGACCAACCCCAGACCCCTTCGGAGGCAACGACCCTGGAGATGACGGTCCCGGAGACAATAGTCCGGGAGACGACAACAACGATGACGATGACGACGACGACAAAGGAAACCCTTTCGTCGATGCCCCAGAACAGCTAGACCCCCAACTGGCGGTCTTGCAGAACTTGGCAATGGCCATCGACTGTCTGTCACGATCAACCCGTCACTCCGACGACACTTCATCCTCATGCGCCAAAGTCCGAGAGCCGGACACCTTCGATGGAACTGATCCGAAGAAACTCCGGACGTTCCTAGTCCAATGCAAACTGTGTTTCCAAGATCGTCCCAAGGCGTTTCGCCTTGATAGGAACAAGGTCACGTTCACCCAATCTTATCTTAAAGGAATGGCTCTCGAATGGTTCAAGCCAGACCTCCTAAACTCCGGAGATCCGGCAGACCGTCTGCTCTGGATGGATAGCTGGCTAGATTTCGTAGCAGATCTCCAGACAACTTTCGGACCACACGACCCGGTCGCAGACGCCGAGCACCAACTTGACCACCTCCACATGAAAGAGACACATCGTGTAAACCGCTATGTGGTTGACTTCAACAGATTGGCATCACAAGTCCGAGGTTATGGAGATGGCGCTCTCCGCCACCTGTTCTACACCGGGCTCCCAGACCGCATTAAGGACGAAATCAGTAGGGTTGGGAAGCCCACTACACTATATGGGTTGCGTGCATTAGCCCAAGAAATTGACGCGCGCTACTGGGAGCGCAAGGACAAGATCTCTCGTCAAGCAAAGTCCTCCAGCAACAACTCCGGAAATAACTCCAGAGGTAAGACCAACTCGAATAAGGGGGACAAGCAGAAACCTGGCAATGCCAACCCCCAATCTGGTGGAAACCAGCAAACTCCGTCTACCTCGAACCCCAAGTCTCCGAACAACCAGAACTCCAGAGCACCATCCGCATTATCTAACAAGCTCAGTAAAGATGGCAAGTTGACACCTGCTGAGCGAAAGAGACATTTCGAGCAGAATTTGTGTATGTTCTGTGGAAACTCCGGGCACAAGGCCAAAGAGTGCCCTAAGTCTACATCTCGTGCAGCTAAGGCTTGTGCAACCACGGTTACTGAGTCAGAAGCCAAACCGACTGCCTCCTCCGAGGCAAAAAAATAGAGTGCAACTCTCAGAACTCCGCACAGCCTGGGAGTTGTGTTGATACCGACTGTGCACCCTCAGAGGCATGCCTCAATGCATCCGCTCTTTCAAACCCAAATTTGTTGAAGCCTTCTGTCACCCTCGACTCGTATAATATTCCGGACTTTTCAGCATTAATAGATTCGGGCTCGACCCATTGTTTTGTAGATTCTACTTTCATCAATAATCACGGTCTTTCAACCTACTCCGTCCCACCTCTCGTCCTCCGTCTGTTCGACAGTGTGACAATGACATCAATCAGTAAAGCCTCAAACCTCTCAGTCCATTTCCCCTCCAGAGATATCACCGATATGACCTTCTATGTAACTCCATTGGATTCTGAGTGTAAGATTGTTCTTGGACATAACTGGCTCACCCACTACAATCCGTTGATTGATTGGGTACTGAGCAGTATTAAATTCCGGAACCTTACATCTCGTCTGCCAGCGCCGATGTCGACCTCTGACTCGGAGCCAATTCCGAGAAACCCCGTAGATGCCCCCTTGGGCTCTCCGGACACCACACTTCCCGAATCGGTCGATAACTCCTCTCCACCCAACACCCGAGCACCGAACATCTCCCTTGTCAATGCAGTGGCCTTCATCCATGCTTGCAAGCTAGATGGCTCAACCCAGTTCTCCCTCCAGATCCGACCTCAGGATGGTACCAAACTCCGGGCTGCCACCGTACAGGATACCCCGGACTTGTCGTCGGTACCCCCGGACTATCACGACTTCGCTGATGTGTTCAGCAAGGCCAAGGCAGCTACGCTCGTGCCTCACCGGGAGTTCGACCTCAAGATAGAATTGGAGGAAGGAACTACTCCGCCATTGGGAACCCTCTACTCGCTCTCATCCGTTGAGCTTGCCGCTCTCCAGACATTCATCGATGAAAACCTCACTACCGGCTTTATTCGTCCAACATCATCCCCGTATGCTGCACCTGTCCTTTTTGTCAAAATGAAGGACGGATCACTTCGATTCTGTGTTGACTTTAGGGGCCTCAATAAGATCACCAAGAAGGACCGTTACCCTTTACCTCTCATTTCGGACTTACTCGACTTGCCTAGTCGGGCTAAAGTATATACTAAAATCGATCTGTGCCACGCTTACCACCTGGTGCACATTGCCGAAGGAGATGAATGGAAAATGGCTTTCAGAACCCGTTGCGGATCTTACGAATGGCTGGTGATGCCATTCGGACTTACCAATGCCCCTGCAGCGTTCCAACGCTTCGTCAACTCCGTCTTCGTGGACCTGCTGGATGTATGCGTCGTTGTCTACCTAGACGACATCCTTATTTATTCCGATAACATCGAAAACCACAAAAAACATGTTTGTGAGGTACTCTGCAGACTCCGGGAGCATGGCTTGTATGCCAAACCAGAGAAATGTGAATTCCACTCCGAGTCCATGGAATACCTCAGTTTCTTCTTGTCCCCTGATGGTTTGTCAATGTCCGAGGATAAGGTAAAGGCTGTCCGTGACTGGCCTGAACCTCGCAAGGTGAAGGACATTCAGTCTTTCCTTGGCTTTGCAAATTTCTACTGTCGTTTTATCTTCAATTACTCAGACATCGTGGTCCCACTAACACGTCTCACACGGAAGGGGGCACCTTGGAGTTTCTCCGAGGATTGTCGCTGGTCCTTTAATCGCCTCAAGGAAGCTTTCTCCATGGCTCCAGTGCTGACTCACTTCGAGCCCGGACTTCCCATCACAGTTGAAACTGATGCTTCAGACTATGCTGTCGCTGGCATCCTGTCTGTCACTTGCCCAGATGGCGAGGTACGACCGGTAGCTTTCTACTCCCGGACTTTGACCGCCCCGGAGTTAAACTACAACACACACGACAAGGAGCTGTTGGCGATTCATGAAGCCTTCCGGACCTGGCGCCATTACCTGGAAGGCCCCGCACACCCCATTGACGTCGTTACCGACCACAAAAACCTCGAGTATTTTTCCACCTCGAAAGTGCTCACCAGGCGCCAAGCACATTGGTCTGAGTACCTTTCTCAATTTAATATGGTCATTCATTTCCGCCCCGGTAAGCTCAGAGCAAAGCCCAACGCCTTGACTAGACGATGGGACGTCTACCCCAAAGAGGGGGATAGGGGCTATGCCCAAGCCAACCCACAGAACCTCCGACCGGTGTTCACCACCGAACAGCTATCTAATTCGTTACGGGCGACCTACTTAGAAAGCCCGGTACTGCATGCTAGTATAATCATGGACGTTGAGAAACTCCATGAAGATATCAAGTCCGCCCTAACATCCGACCCACTCAGTCAACTCCATCTCTCTGACCCATCTAACCCCCGTTGGAGGGTAGATGAATCCAGACTTTTACGTCTGGATGATCGTATATATGTCCCCAAAGCAAATGACCTCAGGCTTCGCATACTCCGTTACAAGCATGACCACCCCTTGGCTGGTCATTTCAGACAAAACAGAACACTCGAACTCGTCCGTCGCGAGTACGTCTGGCCAAATGCCCGGACTTTTATCAAAGACTACGTCAAATCTTGCACGGCCTGTGTGCGTGCTAAAACCCCGAGACACAAACCATACAGTATGTTGAAGCAACTACCGATACTGGAGAGACCTTGGAACTCCATTTCGATGGACTTCATCGAACAACTGCCAAACTCCGGAAACCATACCGCTATACTGGTCGTTGTAGACCGTCTCTCGAAACAGGCTATATTCATCCCCACCGAAGATACAATTACCTCCCCACAACTCGCCAAACTGTTCTTACTCCATGTCTTCTCAAAGCATGGAGTTCCTTCACACGTAACCTCCGACAGAGGCACGGAGTTCGTGTCTCACTTCTTCCGGTCGCTAGGCAAAGCACTGGATATGAAACTCCACTTCACTTCTGGATATCACCCTGAAGGTGACGGTCAAACCGAACGAACTAACCAGACGTTGGAGCAGTACCTACGGGTCTACTGTAATTACCAACAGGACAACTGGTCCGAGTTGCTACCACTCGCGGAGTTTGCGTACAACAATGCTCCCAGTGCTACAACCGGAGTTTCGCCGTTCTTTGCCAATAAGGGCTATCACCCTAATG
This sequence comes from Pisolithus thermaeus, assembly GCA_024663475.1. Lineage (NCBI taxonomy): Eukaryota > Fungi > Basidiomycota > Agaricomycetes > Boletales > Pisolithaceae > Pisolithus > Pisolithus thermaeus. Next base: position 1,186,891 of record JANFAF010000005.1, read on the forward strand.
TTACCATACACCCAGAAAGAGAGCTAACATCCTCTCAGGCTAGAGACTACACAGTGGACTTGGACTCCCTGCATACGTTCCTATGAGAAGAGATGAAGGAAGCTCAGCAGAGATACCAAGGTCTGGCAGATGCTAAGAGATCTCCACCTCCGGACTTCCAGATTGGAGATTTGGTATATGTCAAAGCAAGGTACTTCAGGTCCACGCGACCTTCAAAGAAACTCTCGGAAAAGAATCTGGGTCCGTATCCTATTATCGCCTGTGTTGGATCATTATCCTTCACTATCCGACTACCTGACGCTATGAAGTCCGTACACCCTGTTTTCCACATCTCGCAACTAGAACTGGCAACTCTGAATACCATCCCCAACCATGTCCAACCTCCACCTCCACCCATTGAAATCGACGGAGAACCAGAGTACGAGATAGAACAAATCCTAGACTCTAAAGTGGACTACCGTAGGTGATGTCCACTGCAGTACCTAGTCAAGTGGGCTGGCTACGAAGGCATGGACGAGGAAACGTCCTGGCTCATAGCTACTGAATTAAGCAATGCCCCTGAGTTAGTCGCGGATTTCCACAAAGCATACCCCCACAAGGATGGTCCGTTGAGCGCCATCCCACCCCAGAAATAAGTGGACTTTTCGGAGTTTACTCCGTCTATGCTATGAAAACTCATGCTCACTCGATTCTAAGTCGGACACAACGAAAAATATATTTCAAAAAAAAAAAAGGGAAAAGAAAGAGGAGGGGGGGGGGACAGGAAAATCCGAAGTACGCTACGGACATGGATAAAACTAAGAAAAAATAACGACTAAATCTCGTCATCGTTCAATGCCCGGTTGACAAGGGTTGTCGTTGTGGTCTTGAGAACCTCAAACGACTCCTCCAGAACCCCGGACAGGTCCCGGACCTCCCTTGACATCGTCTCAACGGCTGCCATGTTTTTCTCAATCGCCTTGACGATTTCTCCGAGGCACCTGTCCAAGACCTCTGCCAAAGGGTCTTGTCATGGAGCTTGCACACGGGGGGCACGGGGTTTCGAGACGACTTCAACGTCCAGCATGTCGTCGACATCTTCGTCGTCAGTGGCCTCACCAAAATGCGCCGACTTCCTCCGTTTTCTTTTCTCTCCACCCCGAGGCGACGGCACAGTCGATGCCAGCTTCTCCGACTCCGGTGCCTTCGGATTCAAGTTGCACTTGCCCTTTGTTTTCTGGCACCGGACGCACGACTTGCTACGCCCAGTACCCAGCACACACGGTTCCCCGGCCTTGGTGCAGGCAGAGCAAGCTTTCGCCTGCTCTGCAGGCTGTCCACTGACCGATGCAATGCACTGAGACTATCACCGACTTGTCAGTATGGATTTTAGAATGATAAATATTGTTGCGCACCAAAGAACCCTCCGCCTGCTGCGCCCGGCACGTTTCCTCCTCAAGATGCTTCTTCTCCGCTTCTAACTCATGGAGTCTCTTCTCCTCAGCTGCTTTCCTCTGTGCAGCCTCCTCCGCTGTGGGCGACTCTTCTTGCGAGAGTGCTAAGAGAAATGAGTGGGGAAAGCTGTAGGTAAAACCTAGGTTCGTCCCAAGGGGTCTTGAGTCGGAAGGAGACAGAAGAGGGGGATGTTAGGCGGTAAAGCGGGAAATATATGAAGGGGAAACTCGAGAGCTCGTTGGAACTCGGTAGGCGGCAATAGATAGCTTGTAGGATGGTTTACGGGATGTATGGGACTCGATGGCGGCGAAGAGGCGGCAAAGGCAATTCTGGGACTCGGGGTACTCTTGAAAACTCGAAGACAACTCGGGAAAGCTCTCTAGACTCGAAGGGGACTCTTAGGTTCTCACTGTGTGATGCCAAAAGGTGGGTGGTATATTTTTCTAAGTAGCCCCGGCTTTTGTATCGTAAAGACAGTGGTATCTAAGGTGAAATTCGGCATATTTCGGATCTGTCATATGTCAAAAGTAATAACAGACAAAGTAAAGTCCGACGCTGGTACAGACACGTGCACGGCAGTGACAGTGGCGAAAGGAAAACAAACAAGAGTGGAGAAGATAAACACGAACCAAGACAAAGCAGCATAGCTACACGTCTGAGCAAGGGGGTCGCATCCTGGAAGCTGACAGGGGGTGACAGGAGCGGTATAGCTAAAGGAGGGTCTGCGGGGAGGCACAGTGACACGTGACAGGTGGCGATGTTGCTGGCGGTAATAGGCACGTGACCGGGAGGAAGCGTAGAGTAGGCGGCGACACAATCCCGTGACTGTGACAGGCGCGTGATCTGGCAGGTAGGGGGAGTTGGGATTGCCGCCGAGGGCGCCTTGCAGACTCAGGGAGCCTAGGCTCCCTACACCTCCCAGGGTCTTTAGACTTTGACCGTCCTCAGTCAAGCGCACGTGATCAGGTACGGGACGGAGACGGAACGCCATAGTGATGAAAGTGGCTGTGCCCGGATCAAAAGCACAAGCGACGGGGTTCTCGAGCACGTGCTGTGGGAAAATGCTTCCGTGGTGTAAAGTTCGCTTAACGCACCAAGTGTAATCGCCGTGTTCGTTCCTTTTCTGCTAAGTCCGTCAACCTTGCTCCTGCCCACTCGTCGATACCAAGTCTCTCCCCTCCCAACACGATGTCGTCTTCCCAAAGCGCTTCCGCTTCTGCACCTCCCTTCGTTACCCCCAACACCGCAAGGGACCTCATACTGGGCATGTGGGCGTCGCACATGAAGAAACTAGAGGCGCTGATGAAGGAGATCCCTGGTGAGGCTGCAGACGAAGAGACGGCGCGGGTGTGGTTGGGCCGTTACGAGGAGTTGTCGGTGAGTGGTCTGCGGGGTACCTATGCCTCTATCCTTCTGACGCTTGAGTGCAGGGGTGTATAGAGCAACTACGCAGGTTTGCCTCTGACATGAGTATGGAGGTTCCCGACTACCCCGACGAAACCGAGATCGCCATAAGCAACGCCTTCATGGTGTTAACGGCGTTGCAAGCTCGATTCCCCCCGCGCGCAGCAAAACCCAAGACGAAGCCAACTGCCCCCAGCCCCAGCGCTCCTCAACCAGGGAGTGAGGTAGTCTGCCGGTCACAATGGCAGTTAGAGAAATCGACCGACAAAGGGAAGGAGGGTGCGACGGTGCGTGCCGGAACCCTGACTGACAAGCTGTACTTTAACGTCTGGGACTGGTCAGGCTACCGAAGGTGGGTCTCCAGCTAAGGTCGCTGAGGGCATGGCGTTGACTGGCCCGGGTGGCCCTGGGCCGGATGAAGACGTGATGGAGGTCGACCCTACGCCGGGGAACACTGAACCCTGTGAACGGTGCGTAAAGCGGGGAATCATCTGCGTGTGGAAGGAGTGGACTGCATGCGAGGCTTGCCACGACGGCAAGAAGAAATGTGACAAGGCTGGGAGACCAGGTAGGAAGGTAAGTAAAACTCTTTTGACTGGCACACTCAGCTAGTGACCATCGGACATAGCGCAAGATTCCAGAGGGTTTGGTGCCTGAGTCGGCGTCGACAAGCAAAAAGGCCAAACCGCACCCCGCTCCTCCTCCACCCTCAGCACCAACTCCCACAACAGGACGACTGCGACCTTGGCTGGTCAGTCGCTCAGCAGCCTCCCAACCTATCGCCTCTACTTCCGCCGCAGCTGAGACAGAACCCCAGGACCCACCACCACCGCCTCCCCTTCCGCTCTTTCTCCCCAGTGGCCCATCCACTCCCACTCCCACTTCTAGGCCCCTGGTTCCCTTCATTCCCCGTGCCGCTAACGAACCCGTCGACAAACCCAGCAGGTCCTCAAGAGGTTCAAGTGAGTTTGTGAGTGTGCAAGTCGAGACGAGCCAGGACGAAGAGACTCCTGAAGTCACAGGCGGCGAAGGTACCAGTATGGCGAGGATCGAAATCGACTTGACTGAGCCCGAGGGAGCCGCCACGCCTAAGGGAAGAAGTCATTTGTCTGTGACAGGTGGGCACAAGTCTGGGGGGAACTGCATGCACCCTATCGAAGAGCTGGACGCAAGGATTGCCGAAGTGGAGTTGTTGGTCGAATGGGGTGAAGACGCCCTCATGGACCTGTATTCGCAGATGGCACAGGTCAATACAACGGCGACCCAGGTATGCAAAGCCCTTCGTCAGTCCAAACGCCAGCTGCGGGCACTGAAAGCATGGCGCCAAGAACACTTCATCCCTGGGCCGTCTGATCTTCCCTAGAGCGGTAGCAATATTTTTGTGTGCATTTTTCTACTCTGTTATCATACTGTGTGTTGGCGGTAATCTCATCTTGTGTGCGTGCTGTCTAAAACCGACCTCGGCGGTAAGATTGAAATGTCAGAAAAGTATAAGAACACAAGTGAAAAGAAGGAAGAACGAGTGGTATAGTACAGTCAACCTGACTGAGCAGGTAGCGGCAATTGTCTTTTAGTTTTGGCTGAAGTCTATAGACGGTAAACGGTGAGTAAAAAGTACGAGTCAAGGAGAAAGAGGAGACAAAGAAATTTGGCTTTTGGCTTTTTATATCGTTTTACGGTTTTGTGTTTGGCTTTTTGTGTCGGAAATTTGTATAGGTAAAGCGTCTGCAAAAGATGGACAAAGGACAAAAAAGAGAAGAAAAAAAAAAAAGAAAAAAGAGAATATAGGGCATAGGTTATTCATCTGACTCGTCCCCAAGGACGCCAGCCAGTTCTGGGTCGGGAAGGGATTTGTCTTCAAGCTGATCCATTGCAGACCTGTCGAGGCTGACCAGATGGGTGACCTCGATACGGGACCTGTTTCTTGGGAAATAGGGGTATAAGTGAAAGGTGGCAAAGCGAAACTTCGAAACAGCGCCATCGAGCTCTGCGAGGAGATAGGAGCCTCCTTTGGTGTGGCGTACGACTACCATAGGACCTAGGTAACGAGGTTTGGTCTTTCGGTCTAGCTCTTTCTCGATGCGGGAATTTCTGACAAGGACTAGGGTACCTGGTTCGAAGTCAAAGTCGTGGATAGTCCTCTCGAATCGAGCCATAAAGTCCTTTGCCGAAGCGAAGCGGGAATTGAGGACTCGATCGTGTATTAGCGCTAGGTCTTCTGGGTGCTTCTGCAATTGCCGAGCACGATTGGAAATGAGAGTGGTAGTAGAGTACGACTGCGCTTCGAAAGGGGCGAGAAAGGTTGCTTCGGTGAGGTCAAAAGGGAGTCTGGGATGGACACCGTGAGCCATATAGTAAGGGGAAAATCCTGTAGCTTTGTGAACTGTAACCCTCTCTGCCCAAAATACAGACGGGGCCACCTCTGACCATCTTGAGGCTTCGCCCTCACAACTCTTAACCATCGCTTCTCTGACATCGAAATGCCGCTGCTCCATGATACCATTTGCCTGCAAGTTATAAGGTGAGATACGGATATGCCGAATGCCATATGTCTTCGATAGCCAGTCAAGAGCTAGAACATAAGGACCGCCATTGTCAGTGACAACCTCTGCCACAGCTCCCCATCTGCACAATATCTGCTCGAATAAGAATTTGCCGATCGACTTTCCAGTTTCGGATCGAAGCATGGCCCACTCCGGGTAGCTGGTGAGGGAGCATCAGGCTTGAGTAATGTAGCGATACCCGTTGGACTTCGGCATTACGAAAGTGTCGACATAGGCTTTGTAGAACAGGGGCTCAGGTATTGCCACGACAGGGGGAATGTGAATTCGGTCGAGGCGGCGAATCTGGCATTCGTGACATGTCTTGATGTACCAGCGAACGTCCTGCTCAAGCATGGGCCACCAAAACTGTGTTAGCAAGCGCATACGGGTGGAGAAGATACCCTTGTGGCCTAACTCGTCGTGGGCCTGACGAATAATTTCAAGCCGCTTGTGGCGGTGAACCACGAGTTGGTGACGACCTTGGGGCTCTTTCCTCCAAAGCTCTCTGCCCTTTACGAAGTACCGGGTTGCTAGCTGCACAAGACTCTCCAGCTCCTTTTCTTCCAACTCGTCCAGTGGCTTCTTCGTCTCCAAGAACCTCCTCACCACCTCCAACCTCTCATCCCTCTGTTTCGCCTTCTCAGATCGCGGGATTTCGGTCTCGGTGCTTTCTGGTGGTGAACCAGTTGCCATAAATATTCTGACGTCCTGAGGCAAGATTTTAGATGAGTAGTATATGGTCGGCGGAATTTCTGGAGGACGTAGCATCCAAGTTCTAGGCTCTCGGCGATTCACGAGTTCCACGGCAAAGGCTCCACACTCATCTACCCAGTCTTCGTATTCTTCTTCGTCTACCTCGGGGTCTTCTTCGGCTCTTGGTCTTCTCGACAACCCATCAGGGGCGGCATGCTTAGTGGCGGGTACGTGGACCAGTTTGAAATCGAAGAGTAGAATACCGGCAATCCACCGGTTGATGGTGGCATTAGGCTGTAAGTCTGGATTGTTAATCATGCCTTTGATATACCTCGCGTCGACCTCTACAACCAGGTTCCGCACTCCAAAAACATAAAGCCGCACGTCATGCAGCGCTCGAAACAGACCGAATAGTTTGAGTTTGGCTTGACTATACCGCCTCTCTCGGTCGTTAAGGGTGATGGAGCCGAAGCGGGCGGGGTATCTCTTGGAATCTTCTCCCTCCTGCATGAGGATATAACCAACGGCAATGTTGGAGGTGTCGACGGCGAGAATGACTGGAAAGGAGGAGCCGTAGTCAATAGGACGCAGCGCCGGGGAGGTGACTATAGCAGCTTTGAGGTAGTCCATTGCTGCACAGTGTTCGTCACGAAATTCGAATAAAACGTCTTTCTTTGTGAGCTCGACGAGAGGACGCGCATGCTTGGCGAAGTCTTTAATGAAGATGCGGCAATACGAACATAGACCTAGAAAGCCCCTAACTTCAGTGACGTTAGCACAGTAAGGCCAGTCTCTAATTTTTTGGACTTTAGTTTCATCAGGGATTCTCCCGTTGTACGAAACCTTATGCCCCACCACTACAATAGACGGGGCGGCAATAACGCATTTCTTGGCGGAGACAGTAGCTCCTGCATGGTGAAGCCGGTGAAGTACACGATTGGTATTTTTGAGGTGTTCCCAGATGAAGCGCCGAATGCCGGGGTTCTGCGGTATCGTTTCATAAGACCCGTCGGCATTTAGGTAGCGAGACTTAGGGCCTTTGATTGGGCAGTCGTCGATGAATGGGATGGAGACCTTGGGGATTTCGTCCTTTAGGATCCAACAGACGTCACCATGGAATATTTGAACGGCATTAGTGTACCCCATAGGTAACTTTGTCAGCCTAAGGGTACCGATGGGGTTTGGAAGGTAGTTAGGTCGCGGTAATCGTCGTGGATGGCTCGGTGGTCATAGCCGACCATTAGGTCCAAGATCCAGTACACCGAGTGACAGGCGAAAGCTTCGGCAATTGAGTCGACGAAAGGAGGGACGGCTGAATCTTGGATAGAGATGGCATTTAAGGGCTGTAGGTCGTGAACGAGGCGCAGAGATTTTCCGTCTTTCTTGACAATGCAGAACCACTTGGACCGATATGACGAGGTCGAGGGCTCGTAAACACCAGCGGCAATCTTCTCTTTAATTATTTGGACAACGTCTCGAAAGATGGCGGGCGGGATAGGGATGTTACGTTTGACCCAGGGTTTGTGAGGTAAAGTTGGGATTTTTAGGGGGGGAAACATGTCTTCGCGAAAGGTTCCCCTTTCTGAGGTCTCCCAAGCAAAGGCGGCCTCGTGTGTTCGAACAAGCCAACGAACAAGATCCAACTCCGCTGGCCAGAGGAACTTGGTAGGGTCGAGGTCGAGCTCTTCTGCCCTTTGAGCGGTAAACCTGGAGCCTGGGACGAATAAGGGAGGGTGGTACGGTAATACAGGCAAATCTGCGAGAGGATTGCCTGACCTCCCGACGCTCCACCCTGAATTCAACGGGCATTGCAGTCGGGATAGGCTTCACCTTCTTCGCTACAGGCTTGTATTTTAACATGTGGAAAACCGGGTCGTAGTGAAAAGTAGACTGTAGGGCAGAAAGTGTCAGTGGAGAAACCGTAGTACTAGTGGTAAACAGGAAGGGGTCTTTAGGCAAAATGAAACTGGAATCGAATGGATCAGGAGGCGCAATATCTGGGGTATAACTGAATAACAGCGCTGCTGCTGGCATTTTCTTTAAAGTCGGTAGAAAGGGGGGAAACAGAATTTCTCGAGCCAGAAAGTGAATCTGAAACATAAAGGGAACACACAGGATACTATTTTATCTTGGTCTCCTCGTAACCCTGTAGAGTCATCGACCATTGTTAAAAACCCTGTTCGCTCTCTTGGAGTTGGCGGCGGTGATTCTGGTGGGCGAAGTATTCTGCCTCGTCATCTGGGTTCACGAATCGGGGATACGGGTATAGACGATGTCGAGGGCGAGTGGGGATAAGTAACTGGCGGCCTGAATTAGGGTCGCGGATTTCTAGAGATTGTTCGCCATCGGGGAAGTCTCGAAGGATGCTGCTGAGAAGGCAGAAGAACGGGCGGCCTAATAAGAGGTCGAATGGGGCTTTATCGACGACTTGAATCTGTAGGTGAGCTTCGACCGGCCCAATTCGAAGAGAGGCATTTTCGATGACACCTAGAGTGCTCTCTTTAGACTGGTTAGCGGCTTCTAACGTCATACACATGTCTGAACGAAGGGGGGCCCCTAAAGCCTCCCACAATTCCCGCCTGAGGGCAACTACCTGACAGCCGCTGTCGAGGATACACTCGACCCGAAGCTTGTCCATAAGGACACCATCCACTGCACGGAGAGGGGCGGTGGCGAGACCGACACACTTGCCGTCGGTATCCTTAACGAGGTATTGTTCATATGAGGCCCAGGTAGAGGACGAGGACGATTCCGATGCGGTCTCGAGGCTACCGATTGCTACTTTCTTCGTCATAGCCATCTCTTTTATCTGTTTGCAGATTTCCGGGCTGACTGCCAAAAGGTCTTGGGTCGAGATTTTGATCTTGGCCTCTAAAACCTGAGACATGAGTCGTTTAGTGGCAGCAGCTTCATCAAAGCCGCTCTGGTAACGAAACTGAGGGGTAGGGTGGGACGAAGGTCTAGAGGTCGAAGGCTCGGCGGCATTAGATTTAGCTTGAGTCTCGTTACATGCTGGCTGGGTGTTTGAAGTCGTGGTAGGTACAGGGATGTTGGAAGGGGGAGGGTTGGCCGTAGCGGCATTTCGAGGGCGACGAAGCGGGGATTTCCACGCCATCAAAGCGGGCTGGTTTCTTCCTTTTGATAGCATTCTTGAGCTCCTCTACCTGAGCATAGGCTCTGGCGAGGGCACGCTTATCTTCTTCGTCGGCATTATCTTCTATTTCTTGGTCGACGAGGTATGACGAGGGGTGGACCTCGACCTGAAACTCGGCAGTGTCTTCCGAGCCAAAGAACATGGTATTGACGAGGTGGGGCGGGGTATCACGCCCTCTAGCTGAAGAGGCAGTACCCGGAGACTGAATAGAGACGAGATTAGCCGATGCCATGATAGACTCTCTGAGAGCCAGGAAGTTATCGATTTTCTCCTTGAAGTTCCGGCCTGCTGCTGACCTAGGAATGTCAGAACCGTCTTTCATAAAGACTTTACCGCCTATAAGCGCGCATTTCCCTAGGCGAACATACTCTCTGCAGAGCTCGCACTCGGCTGTTCTATGGCCATCGGTTCCTCCACAGAAGAAGCAGCGGGGGTCGAAAGAGCGGCGAAACTGCTGATCTGCGGGTTGAGTCTGGCGGCTGCCCGAGGCAGGGGTCAGCGGCTTGGACATATTCCCTTTTAAGAATGGTGGGCGGCGAAGTCGGTTGGGAGTAGGATTCAGGGAATAAGGCCAAACTATCGATTTGAACAGCATTTCGGTGGGCCCCACTAAGGAGGTAGGTCACGTGCTTGTAGACTTCATCGAACGGCCACGGGTCATCGACGTCATGGTCTAGATCTTTGAGTTGGAGGCAAGTGGCGAGGCCACTACGGAATTTTGGGGGAAATCCTTCGAGGAACTTCTCATTAACATAGTTGTCGGTAAGTCTCTTCTTCTTGTTAATTAGGGCTACGACTCGGCGGAATTCCCGCACGTATTTGCCGAGGTCCTCGAGGGATGACATGGGTTTCTGGACTTGGTGGTGGAGGAGAGTCTCGAGGTCAGCTTTAGTATACTGCCACCCTTTGACATCGGCACCAGGGTAGAAACTAGTGACTTCTCTAGTAAAGTCTTCCCAATCATCACCCGTAGCGGAGTCGAGGGAGGACCATAGCTCGGACTCGTTTCTGTCGGCATAGCGAATAGCCCACTTAATCTTAACTCTGTCAGTCGGTGATTCCTGCGTCAGTGCAGATCTGGTCGACGTCTTCAAAGTAGGTGCAAATGTCTTCTGTTTTTCCCGAAAACTTGGGGGCTTTGTTAGAACCTCTAAGAGGCATTTCGCGATGATTGGTAGTAGCTGACATGGCTGCGGGAAACGACGATGAGAGTGGAAGGGGGTACTGAGGTATCGGCGGGAAGTATGGGCTAGCGGTAAAATGAGATTCTGTGAGGCGGTGAAGGACGTCGATGGGAGGAGAAGTTGTTCTGCGGCAAAGGTCGAAGCTGATGGAGAAACTGGAGGGGATAGGTCGGTAAGCGGTGATAATTCTTGACGATCAGGTGGTGGTGCAAAGGACTCGTCGAGCTCGAAGGCACCGGGTATATCGACTATCGAAAGAGAGGGAGATTCTGGACGATGAGGGGATCCGACGGCGGAAAGCTCTACGTCTGGAGAACTAGGCTCTGGGATATCACGAGGGTTAGTAGCGGGTACGAAAATATCGGAGGAAGATATAGAAAGACGGCGGAAGGCTCTAAGAGCTCCTCGAGTTCTGTTCTGTGGCGGGTAGGTCGTAGGGATCTCCTTTCCAGATCTACAGACCCCTCGCGGTGGGCTCCAAAACGATGTGGGCTACTCTTCTTGCGAGAGTGCTAAGAGAAATAAGAGGGGAAAGCTGTAGGTAAAACCTAGGCTCGTCCCAAGGGGTCTTGAGTCGGAAGGAGACAGAAGAGGGGATGTTAGGCGGTAAAGCGGGAAATATACGAAGGGGAAACTCGAGAGCTCGTTGGAACTCGGTAGGCGGCAATAGATAGCTTGTAGGATGGTTTACGTGATGTATGGGACTCGATGGCGGCGAAGAGGCGGCAAAGGCAACTCTGGGACTCGGGGTACTCTTGAAAACTCGAAGATAGCTCGGAAGGCTCTCTAGACTCGAAGGGGACTCTTAGATTCTCGCTGTGTGACGCCAAAAGGTGGGTGGTATATTTTTCTAAGTAGCCCCGGCTTTTGTATCGTAAAGACAGTGGTATCTAAGGTGAAATTCGGCATATTTCGGATCTGTCATATGTCAAAAGTAATAACAGACAAAGTAAAGTCCGACGCTGGTACAGACACGTGCACGGCAGTGACAGCGGCGAAAGGAAAACAAACAAGAGTGGAGAAGATAAACACGAACCAAGACAAAGCGGCATAGCTACACGTCTGAGCAAGGGGGTCGCATCCTGGAAGCTGACAGGGGGTGACGGGAGTGGTATAGCTAAAGGAGGGTCTGCGGGGAGGCGCAGTGACACGTGACAGGTGGCGATGTTGCTGGTGGTAATAGGCATGTGACCGGGAGGAAGCGTAGAGTAGGCGGCGACACAATCCCGTGACTGTGACGGGCGTGTGATCTGGCAGGTAGGGGGAGTTGGGATTGCTGCCGAGGGCGCCTTGCAGACTCAGGGAGCCTAGGCTCCCTACACTGCCTTTCGACGTTCCTCGGCCTCCTTTGCTTTCCAGATTTCCTCAGCTTGCTGGCGCTCCTCCTCTTCAATTGCTGCCTGCATGGCAGCACGTTGACGACGCTGTCATTCATCGAACTTGGCCATTTTCATAGCCAGTGGATCATCTGGATACTCTTGAAGCAGTCTGTCGTCGAGGAACTCCCAGGCGATGCCTGTGGGGTTGAGTGAAGACTTGAGGCGTTGGGTAGGAGCCATAGCATAGAGAAGGTGAGAATGGGCGTCTGGACTTTGACAAAACCCCGTTGAGCTCTTTTTACCGTGAAACTTTTCGGACTCCGACAATGCGGACTTCAAAACTCCGAAGCGATGCTTGAGCACAACAAGTGCCTCGAGGGCTCAGCCCTAAGAGGGGGATACTGTCACATCCGTGACGTGCACGTAAGGTCTGGACCGCAGTCCGACCATCTGAGGTGTCGTTCTAGCCCTATGGGCTCCCGTCGTGAAACTCCATTCCGCCTCTAATTTGACTTACAGTCTATTTCTACTTCTGTCTCCATATTTAGTATGTTTCTCTCGTGCTTCCAAGTGACTTGCTACACTACCATACCCATACGTCTTACTAATCCCCGTACCATCCGGCTATCTGGTGACTACCGATTTACCTTACTAATAGGCTCACTAATATTGTTACTCATCCATACTGCGTTCCGGTAGTCGCTACACCCTGGACATTGCTTTATACTTTCCTCTGTACTATAAAAGCTTTGTACATACGTCGTAGCACATCAGTTCGAATATCGAATAAGATACTCATCGATCTCACTCGACTCCAGATAGTTTCTGGATAGCTCCGACCTCCAGGGACTCAGCAGGAAAGAAGTGTACTAAGTTGTACACTAAACTCCGACTACCCAGACTTTCGCTCTAGACATCCTCTGCCCTCAGACCCTCCCGGAGACCGTTGAGAACTGGTCTTGACACACACACAGTTCTCTGGCCTTGGTACAGGCAGAGCAAGCCTTAGCCTGCTCTGCAGGCCTGCCACCAACTGGCATGGCATGCTGAGACTGTTATGGACTTGTCAGCACGGATTTTAAAAAAATGATAAATACTGTTATGCACCGATGAACCCTCCACCTGCTGTGCCCAGCACATCTCCTCCTCAAGATGCCTCTTCTCCACTTCCAACTCACGGAGTTTCCTCTCCTCAGCTGCTTTTCTCTGAGCAGCCTCCTCAGCCTTTCTACACTCCTCAGCTTTCTGACATTCCTCAGCCTCCTTTGCTTTCTGGACCTCCTCAGCTTTCCAGCATTCCTCTTCTTCAATTGCTGCCTGCATGGCAGCATGCTGGCAATGTTGTCGCTCGTCGAACTTAGCCATTTTCATGGCTGGTG